>JAAALK010000080.1:96442538-96544893 GCA_019279435.1 Zizania palustris
TCACCTCCCCATCGATGTCATGTTGGACGGGCTTGTAATCGATGTCATCGCTTAGTGCACCCAGAACAGAGCTTCAAGTAAGATGTTGCCCGAGGGTGAGCCAACAATAGACAGTTGAGTTAAGGGAGGGACTGCCATCTCCTACTCTTAGAGGGAGAGTGGTAGGCCCGACGAGTGTGCAGAGTCGGCCCACTGTAGGCGCAAGATAGCATGCTGGGCCTTCCAAACCTTTTGATAGAGTTGACTCAACCATTCCTTTGCTTTTGAAAGAGAGGGGTTTAGGGGAGAGAAACCTTTTATCCTGGCCCCAAACTGACCCACATTTCCCAAATTTGGAAAATCATAGAATAAAAAAGTTTAAGGACGAATAATTATTTCAAGTTTGAACCCCAAAAGGGCCTTCCTCGGCTATTTCAAGTACTTGTTGAGCTTCTTCCACACACTTAATAAATTAAAAATCGTAAACTTACCTACAAAAATACCAAATTTTTATCATAGCATCTACTTATCATATCATAACAACCATGACAAGTCTCGTGTTTTTAGACTTTATTTGTTTTTTAAGAATTAAAAAATAATTAAGCTCCACATTACTGATCGAGTATCGCAACCTATAAATTTTCTAGAAACTAAACTTAGTTTATAGGAACTAAATGGATTAAAAAACATGAATATGAATTTTCTATAAATTTTGGTGCATTATTTTAGGTACTTGCAGTTCAAACTTCACATATTCCAATTTAAATCCTACAAACTACAAACACGATTAATGAGTTAAAATAAAAATGGATCTAGAAAAATACAAAAAATTATATTGAATGAGATATGTTGTATTTTTATTATAAAAAAGTTTCAAGTTCAACACAAAGATTTATCCATCGATTTACTTTCAACCATAACCTATTCCTTCTCAAAACCCTAATTTCTTTCAAGAGAATCTCAAGTTTCTTAACACCCTATTTGAACTTTCTTGAAACATTTTAAAATTTTTATCATATAGTATCTATGTATAATATCATAACACCATGACAAATCTTGTATTTTTCAGACTTATTTGATTTTTTAGAATTAAAAAACTCTTAAGATCCACATTACCGATCGAGTGTTGTAACATAGATTTTTCAATTTTTCTTTAAATTTAGTGGATAATAACTAAAAATGGACTAAAAACATGAATATGAATTTTCTATAAATTTTGGTTCATTATTTTAAGTACTTGCGGTTCAAATTTCACACATTTCAATTGAAATCCTAGCAACACAATTAATGAGTTAAAATAGCACATGGATTTAGAAAAATACAAAAAATTTACATGTAATTATATATGTTGTATTTTGATTATAAAAAAGTTTAAAGTTTAAATAAAGATTTAACCATCGATTTACTTTCAACCACAACCTTTTCTTTCTAAAAAGCCTAATTCCTTTCAAAAGAATCTCGAGTTTCTTAACATCCTGTGTGACAACATTCTTTCAAATTTTTATCATAATATCTATGTATAATATTATAACATAATGATTAGTCTTGTATTTTTTAGACTTTATTTTATTTTTTATAATTAAAAAACCCTTAGTGTACACATTACTGATCTAGTGCCGTAATATAGATTTTTCAAAAATTCTTTAAATTTAGTTGAGGAAGAACTAAAAATGGACCAAAAACATGAATACGAATTTTCTATAAATTTTGGTGCATTATTTAAGGTACTTGTGTTTCAAATTTTACATATTTCAATTTAAATCCTAGAAATAAAACTAATGAGTTAAAAATAGCAAATGTCTCTAGAAAAATACAAAAAATTACATGGAATTAGATATGTTATATTTTGATTATACAAAAAGTTCATGTTCAAACAAATATTTAACCATCGATTTTATTTCAACCATAACTTATTCCTTCTTAAAACTTTAATTATTTTCAAGAGAATCCCGAGTTTCTTAACATCCCATGTGACAACTTTCTTGAAATATTTTTAAATTTTTATCACAGTATATACGTATAAGTTATGTTATATATTGAGTGTAGAAAAATTTTCAAGCTCAAGCAAAGTTATAAATATCTTACTGACTTGTATTGCTAGAAATCATCACAAAATTAAGTATTTCATAATTATATAAAAAATAAATAAACCATACATAATAATATTCACTAACTTAAGTATTCGATAATTACATAAATAATAAATAAACTATACATATTAATATAGTGATGACATGACATCTTGACTCTGTAAAAGTTTAATCTATGTGAAATTCTAAAATGGATGTACTCATTTTCATATCCACCGTCAGCAGAAATTCGAATATCCATTTCTATATCCATATTTGTAAAACGAATTCGGATATTTTTGAATATTTTCCATATTTAATTTAAATACGAATACAGATATTTATATTATAATTGTTTGAATATAAATATTTATAACTCGGATATTTTGACTTCCATATCCATCCCTACCTATAATCCAGCTCCCGTGCCTGCGAAATGTAGCGCTGCCCACGAAAATCCATTATATATTAGCTCCCCTCTCTCCTCGCTCCAAAATCCTTCGTGCAGTGCTCCCTCCCTCTTGACGCCAAAATTCAGATCATGACATTGTAGATTTATTCCAAAAAGAACAGATCATCAGTGAAAACGGCTTTTGCATGCTATCAGTTTTTGTAATTTTGTAATGAGTAAAGATCACTGTCACAACGTTCATTTAAGAACAGGTTGCAATTTTGTAAACCTTGAGCTGGAATTCAGTGAAAACGGCTTAGTTCTAATCGAAATATCTTTTGAACTAGAACTGCTTGCTTTCATATGTGCGAACATATTGTTTGGATTGTGAACATTTAATCTTCTAATTATAACTCTCTAAAAATAAACTATGTGATGTCTGAAATTAACGGAATCATATGTGATGTCTGAAATTATATTATGTGATGTATGAAATTATATTTTGTGCTACTTACGTTGTAAAGTACGGTTGAGCACAGCCTATGGTAGTAGCAAGCAGCATAAAATTAAGCACAAAGTAAATTGCCACATATGTTTAGCAGTACGTGCAATAACTCATTAATTATTCTGTCCTATAGACTTTTTATATAGACACCATAAATTGAAAAGATAACATCTACATACATATTTATTGTGTTAGACACTATCATAGACATCATCCATTGTATCATCCAATGTGACTGCTCTAATCGGATAACGGCGTGCAGTCGGCAATGACGGTGGAGCGGCAGCTGCAGCTGTTCAAGGAGTACAAGGCGAAGGTGGGAGGAGTGCCAGAGAAGACGCTGTACATGCTGTGCTGGGGCACCAACGACGTTGTGCAGCACTTTACCATCGCCGATGGCAAGACAGAGCCCCAGTACAGCGACTTCATGGTGCAGCGAGCGTCGAGCACCATCCAGGCGCTGGTCGACCTCGGCGCGCGGCTGGTCGCCGTTGTCGGGGCGCCGCCTGTTGGGTGCGTCCCGGCGCAGCGGATAATCGCCGGAGGGGTGCGGCGGCAGTGCGCCACCAACCGCAATCAGGTGGCGCTGCTTTTCAACCGCAAGCTCAGCCAGGAGATCAACCGGCTCAACAGTAAGTTTCCTGGCGTCAAAATCGTCTACATCGACCTCTACTCCATCGTCTCGGACGTCATGCACCGCTACAAAGCCCTAGGTATATGTATATCTATCTATCAACCTCTACTCATATTTATCGCGCATATTAGACTTGCATTAATTTTCATTTTTTTTTCAAATTTAGACAATTGGCATTTACGAAAGTTCAGAGAAGTTTGATAAATAAGAAAAAATCATGCAACTTTTGAAAATGCGTGTCAAAACAATTAATTACAAACAGTATATAAGATCACTCATATTATGTGCGAAAGTATTTTTATTGTGTAAATCTTATTTTCTAAAAAGTATGCAATTTGAATAGTCAAATTTAGATTTAAATGATTTAGTTATGAATTTTTAAAGATCTCAAGCACTATTCTAGATTTTAAAAAATAAAACAGAATTATTAAAAAGTTTAGAACTTAATTTTTAAACATTTTTATTTGTTCTAGGGTTATCCAAACCATTAGGCAAAGTCGGAGGGTGTAATTTGTATTTTTTTCATTAATCTGACATGTCACCAATGCCACGCCAACTGCCAAGTCAGTAAAACCACCATTCAAATATGTAAATTTGACTATTTACAATATCGTGAGTATTTTTCAGACGATAAAATTCTATAGCGGGTTATTTAGACTTTATCGATACTTTGAGTGTATAATTTAGACTTTTTCCATCAATAAGCAATGCACATAAATCGTATGGAAAACTTTAATACGTATATTTCTTAATAAAACCACCATTGTGATATGTGTAGTAGATATAGTACGTTTTATTGAATCATCTACACAATATATGTGTACTATATATAAACAGTTTTTAATACAACGGTTTCCATGATACATGTATTGCACGTGGTTTTACCATCGACTTCCACATCGTGTATAGTTTTTTTATAGTGATACATATATTATATGATGTATAATTAATATCGAGAACAAATTAAATTTGTGGATGGGCGGATGAAACGAAGGGTTCAAGAACGGGAGGGACGCGTGCTGCGGGTACATTGGGCTTGCAGCTAGCGTGCTGTGCAACTTTGCGAGCCCTCTATGCAGCGATCCCCCTCAGTACGTCTTCTGGGACAGCTACCATCCCACGGAGAGGGCTTACAAGCTCATGGTCGACGAGGTCGTGGATCGATATCTCGGGTTTCTCAAATAGCTGCGCCAGATAGATCATCTATTTTCCATCTTTTATTAATTTCAGTTAGCAATAATGAATTACCTGTACACAAAGTATATAAAGTGCTAGTCTACCTCATGCATGTTAATTCCTATGTCGACCGGTCATTTTAATTTAGTTGTGGGATGTTAATTAGCACCCACCAACAGGTGTAGGTGTATGGTGTGATGTGGGCGAGTACGTGCACTACAACAAAACAGGCAACTTCCGTCGGCCAAAGCCGACGGAAGTTAGCCCTTTCCCGACGGAAGAAGCCAACTTCCGTCGGCAAAACGCTATCTTCCGTCGGCCTTTGGCCGACGGAAGCGCGGCGACGGAAGTTAGCTAACTTCCGTCGGCAACCGACGGAAGTTAGCTAACTTCCGTCGGCTTGACGTGGCCGACGGAAGTTAGCGCCGAACACTGCCACGTCACCATAGGGGCACTAACTTCCGTCGGCCACCCTGGCCGACGGAAGTTAGCTGACCCTAACTTCCGTCGGCTAGGACCAAAGCCGACGGAAGTTAGCCTTTCTGCCCACGTGGCCGAAACCAGCTAACTTCCGTCGGCTATGGTCAAAGCCGACGGAAGTTACCTGGTATTTTTTTTATTTTTTCCTGGTTCCCCTACTCACACTCACATCCAACCACAATTTCACATACATTCACAATACACATCAAAATCACAATACACATCCAAAATCACATTCAAACTTCACATCTCACATCCAAAATCACATCTCACATCCAAAATCACATCTCACATCCAAATTCACATCCACACTTCACACATCACATCCAAATCACATAATATAACTGAATTCACATCCAAAGTCACAGTACACATCTGAATTCACATATAACTTCCAAATTCACATACAAATTCACAAAACACAGCGAGAGCCACATACAAAGTCACATTTGTCCATATACTCACTGATCGCCCACATTTGGGTCGTGGGTGCCGTCGTTGCCTCCTGCTTCATCTACATTTGCCCGAGAGGCTCCATCCTGGCCAGGCGTACGGAAAGTCTGAAGAAATAGACAAAATTAGAGAACGAATTAACTCAACTACTCTGCTAAACACTAACTTAAGTATCTGATGTAACGATATGTCAGGAGGTACCTCAGGTGATGTAGAATATAATGGTGGTGGCGGGGGAGGTAGTGGTTGGAAATTGGACATGTCCAATCCACCATGCTGCTGGGCTAGTTGCTACACATGTTGTAATGTAATCAGTTAGTTCTAAACCTATTTCTGAATACTTTTTAACTACAACACTCCAAACTAAACTTACTTGGATCATCGCCTGCTGTCGTTCTAAGCAGGCGGTATAGTACTCGTCGCGCCGCCTCATTTCCTGCATCATTTCCTCCCTCACCCGATCCACCTCCGGGGTTTCTGAAGAGCGACGACGGCTGGAGCCAACTCCGACGGAGCTCTGCGACGATTGAGCTGACTTCTGAGCTCTCACCGCTCTCGAGTCAATAACTCCATTAAACATGGAGTACCTGCAACATTAACAGGGGTTAGTTACCATCACAATACCATACACAAAACATTAATAAAAACACTGTCTCACCGTCCATGGCTTTTGCCACCTCCGCTGGAGTACACGGCCATTTGGTCCACAGGTTCTCTCCGCCAATCATAGTCCTCTCCATGGAGTCGAACCATGTGTTCACCATACTGCGCCTGCAAAAAACATGTCCGATTAGCTAGACGCAGAAAAATGAAATTACGTCAACTCTTAATAACATCTCACCAAATGGTCCGTGGCTGTCTGGCTACACAAGACATCTGGCTGTGTCGGATCGCTTCCTTTGTGACCAGAGGTATACACCTCTATGTCACTTGGCACGTTGCCAGATTTAGCTTCCTGTACATTAGAAATGAGTTAGTCGCATTACAATGTATTTATAGCTAGAGAGTGACAGATCGGTCTTACCAAGCGTTTAGCGTGGCGAATATGTCCGTCGGCACCATATCTGTGCTTCGGATCCGTCCCGCGGCATTGTCTTTTCTGCTCGGGAGTCTTCTTAAATGCGACTGAAGACC
Source organism: Zizania palustris (assembly GCA_019279435.1). Classification (NCBI taxonomy): domain Eukaryota; kingdom Viridiplantae; phylum Streptophyta; class Magnoliopsida; order Poales; family Poaceae; genus Zizania; species Zizania palustris. Next base: position 96,449,360 of record JAAALK010000080.1, read on the forward strand.
AAATCTTGCAGAATTCGAAATAGGCGTCCTCGCGGTTTGCAAACCACGGAATCCTCACCTGAACAGAGATGCTATTTGTATTATATGACAACAAATCTCAACAATCGAAGAGTAAAAAGTTAGAATTGTTTACCGAACGGTATTCTTCTCCAGTCAAATAAATTGACGATGAGCCCGTCGCCTTGCTCATTCGTTGCCCTAGCTTCTCCTTGTAGTAAGCATTGTTCGCTTGAATGCGGGCATACGAAATGGCGTCCTTCACCACCTTATGTGCATTGTTGTTGAAGACTTGAAGCGCATGGTTATGGTGATTGCCGACTTCTGGCAAGCAAAAGCGTAACTGCAAAAGTAATGATTAGTACAGTGTTGTAACTCGAAAAGCCTAAAAGTAGATTGAAAAAACACTTGCATACCCAGAAGTCATGAGACACCGCCCCCTGAGCAGTTCCGTGGCGCCCGTCAGGAGCGAACCGGTACGGGTCCCATGTCTGGCATAGAACCCGCTCACCGGTCGGCATTGTCAGCACCCCTGGGTAGTGCAGACGGCACAGGTTACTCAATATCTGGTTAACCTGCCTGACCCTCGAAGTGCCGTCGAACCGAGAGTCAATCCAAGATCTAGAAATACATAATAAATAAAGTTAATTAGTTTAGTGAAAGAAATTTTTTGAAAACAAAAGCAAAACAACAGAAGAGTATTACACTTACCCGTCACCAACAGGCGTAATCTCGATCTTGGCTCCACCGGAAGAGACTACTGGTGGAGCGACCAAGTGGCTCGTCCTGAAAGATACTGAGGACCCGCCGGCAGCCTCAGCACCTTCCTCCTGACCCGCAGCCTCCGGGAGATCCCCCTGCCCCGCACCCTCTGGGTCATCCCCCTGCCCCACACCCTCTGGGTCATCCCTCTGTGCCGCACACTCTGGGACATCCCCCTCTTGCACGCCACCCACCGGATCATCCTCATGACCCGCACTCTCCAAGTGTTCTTCCTCCTACAAAACAATATTGAAACAATTAGTAATAGTTTATAACTGGCATAAAAAACAATCTGAAAGTTACCTCCTCATCTAGTTGAAATGCAATAGGCCGACCAATTAATGTCGGATCTATGCATCTCAGGAGCTGCTCTTGACGACGTCTATTTGAAGAAGAGGAACTACCCTTGAATAGGGTGTCCTCCTGACTCGTCGGTGTACTCGCCGGAGTACTCGCCGATGAACTCCCCAAGCGGAAGAGCTTCCTCGTGACACTCTTCATCTTTTTCGACATCCTGTTCAAAATAAGCACAAACAAGCATTTATTAGTAAAGAAGGTTTGTACATATAAAAAAACATGTAATATGAAGTATATTGCATATACATGTATGAAAACAATTACTTGTCAATTATCATCAAAATCAGGATCAATTTGTCCTTTTCTCCCCAAAGCACGCCATGTTACTTTTTTCTTCTTATGTTGGTGTTTACTTTTCTCGGGAACTGCCACATCATTAGAATCGCCGAGAAAAGAATCTGTCGACGATTCTGACTCTACATTAAACGAAGTCGGCAATTCATCATCTTGATAAACCTCAACGACCTCTTCAACCTCCAATTGATAAGCGTCATCACTAGGGGTGTGTAGACGTTCCCGAGGATTCACTTTGTAGACTACCCACCAAGCACTTAGTTTTTCACATGGGTAGGGCATATAATACACCTGCTCGACTTGATGAGCAAGGACAAAATTGTCGCAACTAGATAATCGTTCCGCGTGTTTGACTTCAACCATCCCAAATTGGTTTTCACGAGTACCATGTTTAGGGTCGAACCAATCACAATCGAAGAAGACTACTTTAATCTCCTTATTCCCGGCAAATTTGTACTCGATTATATTTTTGATGATTCCATAATACATAGTTTCATGTCCTTGTCCATCAACGACCCTTGTAACAACACCAGTATTAGTTGTTGCCGCTAGAGGTCGATATGCTTCAAATATAGTTGAACGGAAGCGGAAACCATTAACATCATAGCGACCGTAACTTTTGGCACTAATACTCCCGTAAGAGAGCTGTCGCAAGTCTATATGTACATTGTCAGCGAGCACGCACTGCAAATCATAAGAGATTATAAGATAATTAACCCAGTAGAGTAAAATAATACGTGTCAGAAAAGGTAAGGATTTACATGTTCTCTGAACCAAGTGAGAAAACTAGGCCCGCCATTTACTCCTTCTCGACGCAATTTATCTAATTGCTTCTCCGTTGGTTGACGACCAGAAGTCAAGTATTTCGAATCAAACATACTGTCAATGTAACGAATAGGTAAACAAACGGGTATAAAATTTGGAGGTAAAATATAAAACTAAAACGAATCACTTACGCGAAATATTGTTCCATCTCTTCCATATTTGAGTACATGTAGAGCAAGGCATTTGTTCGTTCTTCCTGAGTTACATAATATGTCGTGGAAACACCAACAGTTATGCCCTTCCACCCAAATATTTGGAGATCACTACAAGGATGGTCTTCATCCATATGGTACCGTGTAGCAGGTGTGTTGACATTGTGATGCTCAGCGAAGTATACACTAGTGAAGTATGCTATCTCTTTCAATTTAAATTCTTCTGCGATGCAACCTTCAACTCTGGCCTTATTACCAACCATCGCTCTAAGCTTCTTTAGGGATCTTTCAATATGATACATCCACCTATATTGCACAGGGCCACCTACCTTAGCTTCATATGGCAGATGAACCAGTAAATGTTGCATTGGATTGAAGAACCCTGGAGGGAATATTTTTCCAGTTTACATAAAAGCACCGGGATCTCTTTCTCTAGCATCTCCATCATATCTTTCTTAATTTCTTTCGCACAAAGTTGTCTATAAAAATGGCTCAGCTCAGCTAACGCCTTCCACACATCATCATTCAGGTACCCACGAAACATTACAGGAAGGAGTCTTTCCATTATTATGTGGTAATCGTGACTTTTCAATCCATTTAATTTCCCTGTCTTCAAGTTCACAGCTCTTCTAAATCCCGCGGCGTAACCATCTGGGAATTTCAAATTTTTCAACCACCTCATTACTTGTTTTTTTTCTTTAGGTTTTAAACAAAATGGGGCACGTGGCTTGCCACCACTATTCGTCAACTCAAGGGTTGGTCGATTACAAATCTCAGCTAAATCTCTTCTCGCCTTTACATTATCTTTTGTCCTGTCAGTAAAATCCATACATGTACTTATAATGCTTTCACCAACATTACGTTCCTGATGCATAACGTCAATGTTGTGCATCAGAATTAGTGATTTGACGTACGGCAGTTCCCATAAACCACATATGTGGGTCCAATTATGTTCGGTTCCGAATCCTACAAATCCATCCTCATTTTCATTAAGGACCAACTCATTCAGCATATCAGCGATTTCTGTACCATTTAAACGCCTTGGTGGTCCCTTTACAACAATGTTGTCCTTCTTGAAATTGTTCCTCTGTAACCTAAATGGGTGATTCATGGGCAAAAAGCATCTATGCCAATCAAAGTAACAAATCTTTCCCCCGAAGTTCAGACGGAAACAATCTGTGTTCTTCGCACATATCGGGCATGTCAACCTTCCATGACAACTCCAACCAGAAAAAATACCGTATGCCGGAAAATCGTGGACCGACCACAGATACGCAACTCGAAGATTGAATTTTTGTTTCTGGTCATAGTCATATGCTTCAACTCCTTTCCACAATTGTTTTAACTCTTCAATTAAGGGCTTCAACATCACGTTTAGTCGTGTTCCAGGATGATCTGGACCGGGTATAATGAGACACAGGAACATAAATTCATATTTCATACAAAATGAAGGTGGAAGGTTGTATGGAATAGCAAACACGGGCCAACAAGAGTACGACGATGCCGTTACATTGAAAGGCGTGAATCCATCAGTTGCTAACCCGATGCGAACATTCCTTGCATCACTAGCAAAGTCTGCATCAAAATCATCTAGAGCCTTCCATGCCGCACCATCAGATGGGTGCACCATTACTTGATTATTCTCACGTACACCTTCTTTATGCCATCGCATATGTCTAGCGGTTTTCTTTGATAGAAACAATCGTTTCACCCGAGGTGTAAGAGGCATGTAACGAAGTTGCTTATGAGCAACCTCTGTCGTCACCTTCTCTCCGTCTTCATTTATGACCTCTACGAATCTCGGTTTACCACATTTTAAGCATTTCACCTCATTACTATGTTCTTTCCAGAACAGCATACAATTATCTCGGCACACATCAATCTTCTCATACTCCATACCGAGAGCAGAAAGCATTTTCTTTGACTGATACATGTCTTTCGGCACCTTATGGTTCTTAGGAAGGATATCGCTGATCAGATTCAAGAGCTCCTTATAACAATTGTTTGAAAATGCAAACTTTGACTTAATAGCCATAATACGAGTCACGAAAGCGAGAACGCTTACGGTGGTGTGCTCATGCAATGGCTCTTCTGAAGCTCGAAGGATGTCGAAAAACTTTTGAACCTCCGGTGTTGGAGGATCCTCGGGGTTTGATTCAAACTCCGGTCGTATAGCATCAACCATCTCATCCATCCTATCGTCAGCAACGCTATCATCTTCTTCTTCCACTAATAATACCGTTTTTTCAAGGCCTGTCTCGCCGTGAAAAGACCAAACTTCATAACCTGGCACGAAACCATATTTGCAAATATGCAATGACAACGTCCTCTTGTCTTGCCAACGAAAATTTCTGCACTTCATGCATGGGCACCTCGCGCCAGTGTTTGTTGTCAAAGCGAATGCACGATCAACAAATTTCTCAGCGTTGATTACCCACTCCCTCGTGTGAGCTCCACTTTTCATCCAACCACTATACATCCACCGTCGGTTGTCCTCAGCCATTCTATATGCAAAACATTCATTCAATCAAAGGGCTCGCAACAAACACACACCCTGGCCACCCCCCGCCTCCGCCTCCGGACAACGGAGGGGAAGTAGAGGCGGCCGGGCGGCCGACGACGCAAGGGGAAGCAGAGCCCACCGGCGACGCGATTCACCATGGCGTCCGGCGGTGACCGCCTGGACGCCTAGTCGACGCAGGCGATGCCGTGACAACCATGGTCTATAGGAAAAGATAGGTCCTAAACCCACCCAAGAGTGACCGACAAAACGTGGTATTTATGACGAGCCATGAGTCCGAACGAAATTTCAGCAGCATAACCCCGCTGTTCTCCAATTGCACGCCTGATAGTGGTGCAATGGAGAACAACAAGGTTATGTTACTGAAATCTCATTCGGACTCATGACTCATCATAAAACCACGCTCTGTCGCCCACTCTGAGGCTGTCCAAAAAGGGACAATTCCGGACCTGCACATCTCACACGCATGACACGTGTGAGACATGTTGGTCCGAAACGGGTGACGCATAGGTTTCGTTACACTATCTACGGGGGCCGACTGGACGCCTAGGAGCCTAGGCGGGCGCCTAGGCGTCGCCTAGGCGACCAATTAAATTCAGCACACAACCACACATCATAGGGAAGATGGATTCAATACACCACCAAACAGGGCAAGAACAGACATACAAGACATACAGATAGGTCTTCATGAAATAAACAAGTAAATCTCATTAGGGCATTACATGTTTGCTGATTTTACCTTACACCTTTGTAAGATTAACACATCTATGTGCAAAGCCTAGAAACGGATAATACACATTTTGGTTCGGGCGAAGAAAACTGAAAAGACAACATTATGCCTCAATCTGCTGAAAAATCTCTGATATTGAGTGTCAAAACAGATAAACAGCATCATCCATGGGCAACGGCACCTGAAACTTGCTAGTATCTATGTTCACTAGGTAGTTTAATAGTTTATACCTCTTAAAAATTTATCATGATAAGAGCAGTGTGGACTATTACAGATCTAAAGTTAAACATTGAACAGAAAGTACAATCAAATAGAGGCTTACTTAGATACTCAAGCAAGAGCATTTGAATAACAAGGGACCAGCGGGTTGCCGCAATCATTCCACATGGAGCAATATTGATAGTAGCAAGTGGTACCACAGGTGAAAATCTCATTTGTTTATGCAGTTGTGTTCCTATATCATGGTGCATGTCATTGTAGCTAGCTAGCTAGATAACTGTTGTGGCTTCAACTTGACACAACATAATCCATAATTCTAGGATGCATATGTACATGCCTCTAACTACTAACCATCCAGCTAATTAAGCTAGCTAATATGGGTCACTACCTAGCTGTAATTAGGCCCCATATATTAATCCCCATCTAGGTTAATTAACATTTTTAATTAAGGAGAGATATGCAAGAGATGATGGTGGTATGCATTAGCTAGGCCCTACATTATTAGATAAGCACTGCACAGAGATATTTTATGCCAGGGCTTTGCATGCCATCGTACTTAAGCACCAGTTATTAATCCTCCTAATGATCAAATCAAGCTTACAAACTATTATACAAAGGGCACCATTGTGTTCTTCTGCCCCTTTGCATATCACACATTAATTAATCATCTAATCCCATGGGCCCACATGTAGTACACACAAAAAATGGCGACATGTTAACTAAAAAATGGCGACGACTACAGTGGAATCGGGACGAAGCACGAACCTCACGAAGACGATGAAGGCTCGGTCACTTCCGATCAGGTGAGGGGAGTGGACGAGGACACCTCGAACCGGTCCAGCCGACCTTGAAGGAGCAATCACTCGAGCCCGGGCGGATTGGCGGCCGGGCGGCGGCTGGCCGGGCGGCGGCCGGGCGGGCGGCGGCCGGGCGGGCGGATTGGCGGGCGGGCGGGCGGCGGCCGGGCGGCGAAGCGGCGGCGGCGGGCGAGCAGCGGCCGAGGCGGCGAAGCGGCGGCGGCAGGCGCAGGAGGCGGCGGGCGCAGGAGCGGCGGCGGCGGGGAACGGGCGGGAGTGCGCGCGTGTACAGGGAGTTAGGGCTCCCTGTACGCGCGCGCGGTTGGGGAAAAGCCCCCTAACTTCCGTCGGCCAGCATTAAAGCCGACAGAAGTTAGGGGGATCCGAGCGGCCGAGGAAAAATCCCCGCTAACTTCCGTCGGCCAGCATTAAAGCCGACGGAAGTTAAGTTAACTTCCGTCGGCCTCCAGAGGCCGACGGAAGTTATTTAACTTCCGTCGGCTTGCCCAAAAGCCGACGGAAGTTATATTGGCCGACGAAAATCTTTTGTTTTGTTGTAGTGGTGGTGGAAGTACGTATGTACGTCTTCTAATATGAATGTATGGACAATGATCACGAGAAATTTGTTTTCATGATGAATCGATCACAGTTTTACTTGCATGCTTTCACTTTCATTTTTCTGAGACTATTATTTATCGGACTCTTGTCTGTGTAGTTTTGACCGCGTCTATTGGAAGTTTGTCTAAAATGTGTTATCTAATAATAACGGCGTTAAATCACACTAACTTTGTGGAACCTAATCACTTAGGTTAGGTAGTGTTTGGTTCAGTATATGAAGAGGATTAAAATGGGATGTTTTCGGAATATAAGGTGATACAACTATTCGATTTGAGGTATATATGTGGTAGAACTGAGTGGAATTGAACAATAATCCTCAGTATTTTCTCTTGATGTTGGGTGGTGTGGTACAACATTTTTTGAGGAATAACATGGTTCCGAGCACGACAGGAGCTACAAGTAGGGGTGAAAGTGGTTCGGATAGTTTCCGACCGTATCCGGAAAAACGGATTCGGATTCAGATTTTTTTGATTCGGATACGGATTTTTCGGATACGGATTCGGATTCGGATATTTTTTTCGGATACGGAAACGGATATGATATGTCTGATATCCGTCGGATTCGGATACGGATTCGGATAATCCGGATAGTTCTTATTCGGATATCCGGCCCATTAAAAATATAGGCCCACTGGCCACACTGTAGGCCCGCATCACATAATAGGCCTTTATATGGCACTATGGCATATTTGGCTGGCAGGCCCACCGCCATGGCACCATGGCCAAACCGCCCAAGGAGTTTGAAATAAAAAATCTTTTTTATTTTTTTTAAAAACATTTTTTTTAAAAAAATAAAGAATATTTTTTAAAAAATATATATTTTTAAAAATGGGATAAATTTCTATAAATTTAAACAGATAAAATTTTTTAATAAATAAAAATATTTTTTAGTTCTTTAAATTTAACTTTTAGAAACACAATGAATTAATGAAAAATAGCAAATTGACATATAACAATATCCAAATTTTCCATAAATTAATATATGTTGTATTTTAATTATAGAAAATGTTTAAACAAAGATTTAACTATTAATTTGTTTTTAAACCTAACACATTTCTTTTAACATTCCAACTCATTAATTTCAAATCTCCATCTTTCTTAACATCGTACGTGCAAACTTTGTCAAAATAATTTTAAATTTTTATCACAGCATCTATATATTGTATGATGATACCATAAGACGTATCGTATTTTTCATGCACTTGTAGTTCAAATTTGATAAATTTCAATATAAATCAAAGAAACATACATAATGAATTAAAAATAGCAAACTTATGTATAAAAATGTGATTTTTTATAAGATTAGATATGTTGTATTTTAATCATAGAAAAAAAAATCAAGTTTAAACAAATATTTAACTATTGATTTGCTTTTAAACCTATCACATTTTTCTTAACATTCTAACTCATTACTCTCAAATCTCCAATCTTTCTTAACATCGTAAATGCAAACTTTGTCAAAATAATTTTAAATTTTTATCACAACATCTTTGTATCGTATGATGATACCATGAGACGTATCGTATTTTTCTGACTTGATTTGAATTTTTTAGAATTAAAATTTCATTAAGCTCTACGTTGTCCATCGAGTGTCGTAACATTTTTTTTAAAAAAATATCTTTCAATTTAGTGAATACTGACTTAAAATAGACTCACATGCACGAATATGATTTTTCTAGAATTTTTAGTTCATGATTTCATGCACTTGTAGTTCAAATTTGATAAATTTCAATATAAATCAAAGAAAAATACATAATGAATTAAAAATAGCAAACTTATGTATAAAAATGTGATTTTTTATAAGATTAGATATGTTTTATTTTAATCATAGAAAAAAAATCAATTTTAAACAAAAATTTAACTATTGATTTTCTTTTAAACCTATCACATTCTTCTTAATATTCTAACTCATTACTCTCAAATCTCCATCTTTCTTCACATCGTAGATGCAAACTTTGTCAAAATAATTTTAAATTTTTATCACAGCATCTTTGTATCGTATGATGATACCATGATACGTCTCGTATTTTTCAGACTTGATTTGAATTTTTTAGAATTAAAATTTCATTAAGCTCTACGTTGTCTATCGAGTGTCATAATAATTTTTTAAAACAATATCTTTCAATTTAGTGGATACGGACTTAAAATAGACTCAAATTCATGAATATGATTTTTTTAGAATTTTTTGTTCATTATTTCATGCACTTGTAGTTCAAATTTGACAAATTTCAATATAAATCAAAGAAACATACATAATGAATTAAAAATAGCAAACTTATGTATAAAAATGTGAATTTTTTTTATAAGATTAGATATGATATATTTTGATCATAGAAAAAAATCAAGTTTAAACGAAGATTTAACTATTGATTTGCTTTTAAACCTAACACATTCCTTCTTAACATTCTAATTCATTACTCTCAAATCTCCATCTTTCTTAATATCGTATATGAAAACTTTGTCAAAATAATTTTAATTTTTATCATAGCATCTATGTATCATATGATGATACCATGAGACGTCTCGTATTTTTCAGACTTTATTTGAATTTTTTAGAATTAAAATTTCATTAAGCTCTATGTTATCCATCGAGTGTCGTAACAATTTTTTAAAACAATATCTTTCAATTTAGTGGATACTGACTTAAAATAGACTCAAATTCATGAATATGATTTTTTTAGAATTTGTGGTTCATTATTTCATGCACTTGTAGTTCAAATTTGACAAATTTCAATATAAATCAAAGAAACATACATAATGAATTAAAAATAGCAAACTTATGCATAAAAATGTGAAATTTTTTTATGATATTATATATGCTGTATTTTGATATTAGAAAAAAATTCAACTTTAAACGAACATTTATATTTCAAATTTACAATTTTAAAATTTATCTCTATCACTCCAAAAATAAGTAAATAGTCAACTTTGACTAAAACCCTATCGACCCTAATTTTTCTTTCTCTCTCCCAGTCTCTCCTACTCCTATCACCTCTCTCTCCCCGTTCGTGATGATTTATATGATGTTAACTATTATTTGTCATTTGTGTATTGTGATCGTGAATAAATAAATACATTATTGATATTCGGTAAGTATTCGTAACCGTATTCGTATTCGATTCGTATCCGCTCCGTATTCGTATTCGATGATATCCGACTCTGTATCCGTATCCGGATTATCCGAATCCGAATTTGAATCCGAAAAAATATATGAAAAAGGATATGATATTAGTGATATCCGTCCGTATCGGATCCGTTTTCACCCCTAGCTACAAGGCAGTGGCATGGTTGGGCGGCAATGCAAAAGTGTGAGGCGGTCAAGGGCGGCAGGCTAGAGGTGATGGAGCCAAAGGCAGGGAAGACGCACTACACGAAAATGCTTACCTTTCACCGGCCAAAGTCAATGAAAGTTAGACCAAATTTAATAAAAAATAGCCTTTTTCATCGGCAAAATACTAACTTACGTCAGTTTTCGGCCAACGGAACATAACAGATGAAATACTCATCTTTTGTCATCCATCGACGAATGATTAGGCCGATAGAAGTTCATGGCTCACACAATAACTTACGTTGGCTAGGTGAGTCTGACACTAACTTCCGTCAGCTGATCATACCAAAGTTAAGTTTGTTTTTCTTTTTGCTTTTTTGTGTTACATTGAAAGAGAACACGAATGCATATTTACCACTAATTCTTGCCCAAGACATCGTACACATGCCAATAAACGTGAACGTATGACAGACAACAAGCATTCTGGGAATCGAATCCCTTGACAAAGGTGACAAATGACTGGCGGTAAGGGTTATCCCACCCTACATGCAAAACAGACAGTTTTCTTCATATAAAAGAGGAAATGGGATGGTGCCTTCTTTATCAGTTAGATTTATCAGAACTTTGCTAACCTTTATATTCTTAAAAAGGTTAGGAATATTCTCGTCATCAAAGGGAAGGGTACCACAAAGAAGAGCATAAAGAATAACACCACAGCTCCAAACATCAACTTGAGGGCCAGCATATAGTTTACCTGATATCACCTGAATAAATGGAAAATGAATCGAATGCAGTATATAAGGAAGACAGCAATTATGAAGGCCTATTAGTGCAAACCACACAAGACCGGCAGCGTACATGTGCAATCGTCACGATAATATTGTATGTAGTAACCGTTAGTAAAATATAATTTTGTTAACACCAAGATTTAGTACAGCTCAGACCCACCAAGAATGTCGCATGGTCAACAGAAGTCAAAAAGAGATCCGGTCAAAGGTGGTCAAAAAAATCCATCCATATTGTAACAATATGACCGGACAAGCAGGAGTCGATGAAGGAAAAAGAATATAAGGATGATCCAAAATCGGTTACAAGATAGATTACTTGGACGACAAGTCTCTGGACTATAAATATGTATCTAATTAGTTAGGTTTAAACACACAATCAACCCCTACAAACTACAACTTTTGGCACATCGCACCTTTGGATTCCCAAGGTTAATCCCTGGTGGGACTTAGCACTTAGAACCGTGCTGCATCGTCTTGATCTCCGACGAAGATGTGAGTCCCGCCACCCCGACGGTCACATCAATTAAGGTTGGTTCTTCGAGGCTACATCATATCGATCTCTTGAGGTATTTGCTCGATCGGTGTGATCGCTCAGTTTATCTTGGTATATTTTGCTAGGTCTAAGGCTGCATCAGTTTTGATCTCTTAGATTGATGTGAATTAGGCGTCATAGTTTAATAATACATTGGTTAAGTCCGACATCTTGATCTATTGTATCTTGTTCATGCTATGTATCATCCATCTAAATAAAGTATGTCTATTGTGTTGAAGTGTTATTGATTTATCGTGATTAGCAACTATCTCGGTTGGGTCTGATCTTGCAGTTGCGGTGATTTAAGGATATGAATATGTTATTTGGCATGCTAAGTTTAGTTTCTATTGGAGTACAAGCTGATTGGTTATCTTTGTTTCCACACTATGTTTCATCTCCACCTAGGAGGCATTCATAGACCCTGTTGCACAAGGACTTTATATCATCGACCGATAGAGTGTTCAGCCCGATAACGTGGGCATGGTCATCGGCCCCATGGTCGATAGGCGCGCTTATTCCTGCCTATTTTATTATTGCCACAATCATCGTCTCGATAGCCGATCGGCGTTGCTATTAATGATATTTCTTTATTATTTCTTATCAGTTGTAGGGTCAAACTGATTGGCATGCTCAGAACCTTCTAAGATTATAGGACCTACACTGGAGTTAAGCAGATCTCTCAAGGCACACGTGTGACTAAAAAATACACCAACATGCTTTTTGGCACGCCCAGTGGGACCTCTTTCAGATCACTCATCCATGGCGGGCGAAATCAATGATAGTAACATCATCCCATTAAACATGGACGTTTTGACTGACGAATAGAGAGCGGATGTACTGGATCACATTGTGAACTACAAGAAATTATGTCTTGATGCTTTCGGCATGACTCGAGATGGCCCTGTCCAGAGGAGTCAATTGCCAAGATCGGCCACGGCCGGTGAGATTCCTCTGTGGGCCGAGAGTTTGTCGGTTTCTTTTTAGGAAGCCATTGACAATGCGCTGCATCATGCTCTCATCAATCAGTCTGAGGTATTGGTTAATACCCTGCACGGGTTGATCAAGAAGACGGTTGACGAATCAATTGCCCAAGAGCCGGCGCAAGGCCCGATGTACTTCTTGACCAACCCTCCATGCCTGCTACAAAACCCTCAACACAATCAGTCGGTGCCAACACCGCAAGGGACGATAAGACAAGGTCTGTCAAACACTTCGTTCGGCCCAAAGACTGATGTGATGGCTCCGGTACCTACGCCCACGCTCTAGGGGGCGGGTAGACATGATCTCTCGTAGAACACGTACCCCTTTGGTAGGGGTACGCCACCATCCTAGCCTTCGGCCATACCGCAATGGCCGATCAGGCAAGAGGTACCCTAGGAGGTATACGGAAACGCTTGGAACATGCTGTCAGATCTAATGCCGCCAAGGGGGCAACTGATGGCATTCCTCAAGGGTACCATCAGACCACGTACTATATGGAGTACTGCCCTACCCTAATGAAGAACAAAGATACAACGTTGTTCAGCTGGACCAATATCAGCAACTCCCAATGACTGACAGGCATATCATGCCGAACTAGCAAGAAGACGATTGGGTTAACTGAATTACTGAGGTAATCCGGGACCAATTTGGACTCAAGACTAAAGACCAGACCTATGTGTATCGGCGACCATACCTAGAGTGGTTCGATCAGGTATCATTGCCAAATCGATACAAGGTCACAGACTACACCAAATTCTCGGGACAGGACTCGGTCTCCACGATCGAGCATATTATCCGTTTACTCGCTCAATGTGTCGAGGCATTGGCTGAAGAATGTAACACCCTGATTTTCATCGGGCATTAAAATAAAATAAAATAATAAATGAATTTCAATAAAAATATTCAATGAAAAGCGATAAACAATGAAGCTAAAATACATACATAAAATTTTCGTTTAAAAATAAATCGCAGCGAGAGTATTTTTCTTAAAATTCTCTTTGCTCTAAATAGCATCCCAAAAATTTTCCAGAATTTTTTATGCAAAGGAATAAATTACGATATAATCAATATTATTTTATCCTAGAACTCTAATGTTAAATAATAAAATATGTTTCAACATAATTATTGTGTAGATAAAACATATGATAAATAATTACAATTAAAAATAATATAAAACCAAATCAATTTCGGCTAGAGGAATTTTTAGTAAATTTCTCTCGCCTCAAATCAATTTAGGTTTTTGTTTCATTAAGGTTTCTGCAACTAAAATAGTCACCCATAAAATTTCAATAAATAATTTTAATTGAAAATAAATTAAATTCCTATTTCTTATCGATCAAATTTGAAATCTTCATCCTCGATTAATCATCTCCCTTTTCCCGTAATAAATCTGGAGGAATCTATGTTCTCTTTTTTTTGCGAAGTTAAAATCCCCTTTTTAACCGTGTGGTTTTAATTCCGTGAAAAATCCTTTTTGAAAATATTTTCTATATTTTTAATTCCCTAAAATAAATTAAAACCTTGGTTTTGTGTTCATGTTCGGAATTTCTAATTTTGACGTGAATACAAAATTTATTGATTTCTGAACCACCGTTTATCTTAAAAATATTTTTGCATTATTTCCTTGAAAACCAAAATTTATAGATTTATTTGAAATTTCAAATTTTTCAAAAAAATTTCACTTTTTCTCAAAAATCCAACTTTGAGTTTTCAGGAAAATATTTTTCCATTTTTTCCAATCTTTTTTAAAATTTATTTGAAATTTCAAACTTTTCAAAAACTTTTCACTTTTTCTCAAAAATCCAACTTTGAGTTTTCAGGAAAATATTTTTCCATTTTTTCCAATCTTTTCATTTTCCTGTTCTTTTCTTTTCTTCCTCTTTTCTCTTTCCTCTTTTTCATTTTCTCTCTCTTCTCGTTTCTTTCATGCGCACTTCTTCCTCCCGTGCGCATGGTGTTGGCACAACGGATTACGCTAATAGGTTCTCTAAGTTTAAGAACTAACAAACAAAGTGTTTGTGAAAGCGGACTATCTCAAGCCTCCGAATTGGATAATAGCTCGAAGTGGTTTGAAGTTGTGTATTTAATATCTGAATATTCGATGCCTATTACAAGATGAGAAGGGGGTATTTATAGGTAAAAACTCTAAGGAAAAGACCTTTTTACCCCTCTATTAGAACCGACATAGTGGAAACTATTCGGTACCCCGTATAAGGCTAATATGGTAAAATATGTTCGAAGGCGGTAGACATAGCAGACGTCCCATCCTTCTGGCTATTTTCCACTGCAGAGGGGAAGCCTTCGGAGGGTATCTTCGAACCAGACCCTGGACGGACCCTCCGGCTTTAACCATTCTAGTTTGGAGACAAGTCTTGGATTCAGAGCTTATGATTTGTCTTTGTCTTATAATGTTGAAGATCCTGGGGATGAAGTATTTCCCCTCAACAGTAGCCCCTCGAATATGCTTCTCCGAATAACCTGTACAACAAGGAGAGCAGTATACGTAAGAAGTATTTACATGCTCAGGGACTTAGAAGAAATTTAAGGTATTATAACCGTTTGGAGTGTCTTCTGCTTCGGAGGTGTATTCGACTGAAGCTCCGAACTTGAATCCCGTGTGAAAACTTCATAGGGAAACAGACCGTTGTGAAGGTGAAGCATCGTAAGGAGCCGTTTAATTTGAGCCGTTGCCTCTCAGGTAGCCGTTAAGCTTTTTTTGAGAAAGTAACAGACACATATTTAACTGCGGCTCACATCTTTTATCTTCCGGTCCCACCCGTCAGTGGCAGAAGATGAACCTGCTGTATGAATGTGTATGCAAACCATCTTTACCGAAGGCAGAGGGGTTATAAAAGGAGGACTCGAACCGCAGCAGAAACTTACAGAGCTTTGGTTCTAAGCCTCCATACTTTCACCTTCAAACCTTCTCCGACTCTCTTGAGCGATGAACTCGATGGCGAGGACCAGTGCCAAGGTGCTGATGGCGACAGGAACTCTAGTGCAGAGGCAGGCAGGGGCCGCTTTGGCAGCAATAGCAATGGCGGGAGCCCCTGGGGGTTCTTAGCCTAAAAACCCGTGGGAACTCTGCCCGCCATCCAAGAAGCCGCTGAAGCAAAGCTTCCTCCTCGGGTAATCGACGAGCTCGGCGGAATCTATCGAGGAGAGATGAATGGGAAGCTGGGTCCAGGGATGAGGACTCGGGTCCCCAGAACAGAATCGACCCCGGTGCCGAGGAGCAGAGAAGTGGTAGTCTTCGAGGCTTTCTTCGAAGCAAGGCTGGGCCTTCCTGCCATCGACTTCCTGGCCAAGGTACTGGACATGTTCCACATCACCTTGCTGCAACTGTCTCCAAATGCCATCGCCAGATTGGCCATCTTCGAATGGGCCCTTTGGGCTGAAGGGTGCGAAGGGAGGTCAGAGATCTTCGCTGCTACCCACGAAGCCTCCTGCCAACCGAAGCCGCAAGACGGGCCCGGGTGTAGGACCGAAAGTAGCGACCATAGGGGGGTGAATGGGCGCCTAAAAAGTTCTTGCTAAACTATGTTCTAATCTCAACACCCAAACAAGCTTAACCAGACAGATAGTATTAGCAAAGTGAATTACTGAAATTAAAGTTGTCTAGCCTAAAAATCCCCGGTGTCTTAAATGAAATGATATTAAAGATAAACAAAAAAAATTACTGCAGTAAATAAGAACACCTAGCTAAACCACGAAATATTTATATTTCATTCTAGAAATAAAATACTAATCAAATGAATAAGATATGGATCATTAAAAATTAATTCAGTAATAACTCGAAAATATTGCACGTAGAAACTAGAATAAAAATATTACTGCGACTAATAGGTTTTTTCGGTTTATTTTTATATGAGCAGATTAAAACCACTTAAATAAATAATACATATAAGTAATAAAAATTTAACATATTAAAATTAACTACGAGATTTAATTTGTTTTATGCTGTTTAAAAAACTAGATAACTATTTATTTAATTAACTAATCTGAAAAATAGGAGATTGAAACTTACCTGCGTCTTCCCGTTCATCTGTTCGTTGTTCTTCTGCAGACGATCCGGCCGATGCCGACGTCGCTCTCACCTCGAGCACTACTCCCGCCTGCTGTCCGCTGGATTTCATAAAGCAGTCGCACCGACGGGTCCCGCCAACTGCACGCGCTGCATAGACTACATCGATCCGTGCGAAGGAAATCCAGGTCGCCACGGGTGCCACAACTTGACTTCGCTGCACCTGCTGCAAAGCTTCTGCACCATGGAAAGTAATTAAACCTGGCGGGCCCCACGCGCCTGGACTGCCGAGGAAAAGAGGCCTGATGCCTAGCCGTCATAGGCCATGCACAAGTCTAGAAGCCTCACACGTAGCGGCACTACTGTCACGTGCATGCTGGAAACTGTGCCTGCTATGTTGACGTGAAAAAGAAACAGCCCACCGACGAAAGCAATGCCTGAGAAAGGAATAAGCGACGGCGACGAAAAATCTGCAGATCCAAAAAGCTCGTAGCTGAATAGAATATGTGGACTGTAAATTGATTCTCAAAAACAGTCATCTATCCCCAGGGGGATAGGGGCCTATTTATAGACGTCTCCTAATACCTGAAAAGACTAATTTACCCGTAGGGTAAATTAACACTGGCTCTAAAAGAAATTCCGAAAATGGCTAAAATATTCTTAGAAAAATCAACTGACTCAAATAAAAATATTCTGGACTTAAAACTAAATATTAATATCCTAAAAACACAATAATCATATGTTGTCAGTTTTGCGCCGAAACTGACAAAGCGTTCCACCGTCTTCGCACCGAGTACCCGGATTGGGCCGACCCGACCCCGCAGCTTCCTCAGCCCGGCAATCGCTCGCCGCCCATGTACCTGAGTCAAACCCAGTCAACAGACCGTAGATCATCTGCCGCTCCTAGCCCATGTACCCGGATTGCGCTAGTCCGACTCCGCGGCTCCTCTGCCTGGCTGTCGCCCTGCTGCCCGTGTACCTGAGTCACACGCGCCTCAGACTCGGCAGATCTTCATGTCTCTTCCTTTGACTTCCGTTGACAATCACTCATCACATGTGGAGTATCAAAACCATATTCTTCAACATGGTTTCTTTATCTCCCCCTTGATGAGTGCATTGTCAACATCCTCTTCAGCTCATCTTCAGAACCTGCAAAACATGTGGAAACAGGAAAACAAAGACAAAAGAAAATAGAAGAAAGAAAATAAAAGTTTAACCCTAATGACCAAAAGCCAAACAAAAGCACGAAAACGGTCATTATGGTTAACCAAAAATAAAGACTCAAAAACAAGTGCAAATCTCATAATTACCAACAAGGAACTCCCCTTGAAATAAATCCCAGAGAAAGCTAAAAAAATGTTCCCTAAACTCCAAAATTTCTCCCCCTTGTTGACAATTGGACTCATCAAGTGAGACTAAATGCACTCTAAGAGACATAGACACAAACTCCCCCTGAAATGCAGCTCCCCCTCAAAATATGCCATGAATGCAGATGGGGTGCAGGTGGAGTGTAAAAAGCATGCTTCTTAGATATGATTGACTACAATTACAACATCTAACAGGTATAGCAAAAGATATAATGTCTAAGATACATGACCTGATGAGTGCAATAGATGATATCTAAAGAGAGTCATTAGCACGCATTTTTCGATTTTTGCAAACAAAATCATCACTACATTTTCTAGTTGACAAACAAGGTAAAACATGAGATGCAAAAGCTAACTGATATCTACCAAGATAAGCATTGTCCAAATCAAAGTGCTTCAGCAAACTTGTCATCTTTTTCAATTTTTCAGACTTTTTATTTTTTCCTTTTTATTTTTTCATTTCTGCCAGGGGTTATTTGCATGTCAAACCTTATGCTAACCGACCAAGTCAATCCTAGGCCAGAACTGGACCATCAAAAGCTTAAGACAGTGGTCTTGGCATATGGTAAGCAGTCCAGAACAATGCAATGCGACAAAGCAAACCCACCTGGATCTTTTCTAATAATCATAAAAATGCATAAATTTTTAAATTTTCTGAATTTTTTTATCATTTTTATAACACATTTTTCATATTTAAAGCATATAGATGTCCAAGTTGCATATCTGCATCTAAGGATCTAGCTACAAGACATGTAAAAGATAGCAAACGCATTCAGCCTACACATGCTAGTTACCAGAAGCAATGGTGATCATTTTTCATTTTTTAAAGCATAAAAGCCATGCATATGACAAATATCAGATATATCATGTGAACTGAAACAAAACATGATCATCGACAAGTAATCAAAAACATATACTAGCTAGAGAAGGTAAAGCAGATCAATCATATAATAGAAGCAAGCTCAAAATGTGATTGATGATTATGCATGATATGAACGCACACAAAAAGACTCAATAAAAATAAAGAAGAAAAGAAAAACTGACTCAAAGTATCCTAGAAAGGATACACAACTCCCAAATCCCCACGTAAACGCTCAAAAGTAGACTGATCTAGGGGTTTAGTAAAAATATCAGCCAACTGCTGATGCGTATCAACATGAGTAAGATCTATGACTCCTTTCTCATATTGATCCCTCAGAAAGTGAAAGCGCACATCAATATGTTTGGTTTTTGAATGAAGACATGGGTTTTTCCCTACACTAATTGCACTGGTGCTATCACAAAACAAGGGAACTCTCGAAGGAAAGAACAAGCCAAAATCCCGCAAAGTGGAAATCATCCAAACCAACTGAGAACAGCAGCTAGCAGTAGCTACATACTCAGCCTCAGTAGTAGAAAGCACAACTCCAGATTGTTTTCGAGAAGACCATGAAACAAGTGAAGAACCAAGAAGCTGGCAAGTACCGAAAGTCGAATTGCGATCCAGCCGACACCCACCAAAATCAGCGTCCAAAAAACCAGCTAGATCAAGAGACGATGATGCAGAATAATAAAGACCTAAATCAGGAGCATAAGTAAGATACCTGAAAATACGCTTCACAACCTGCCGATGAGATGCGTGTGGCGAAGACTGAAAACGCGCACACACACCCACGGCAAACTGAATGTCTGGTCTCATCGCAGTCAAGTATAGCAGTGATCCGATCATCCATCGATACTCTCTCTCTCGTTTACCTTGACGTCGTTCTCAGTCCTTGTCCAGACCTCCAGATGTACCCATTGGGGTCATCTATGGCTTTAGCTCTCCACCAAAATCAAATTTCATTAGAATGTCCCGTGTATACTTACCCTGGTGGATGAAAATGCCGTCCTTGGTCTGCTTGATCTGGAGTCCTAAAAAGTACTTGAGTTCTCCCATGAGACTCATCTCAAACTCGCTATGCATCTGCTCAGAAAACTTGGATACAAGCTCATTAGTAGAACCACCAAAAATAATATCGTCCACATAAATATAAGCAACCAATAAGTTTGTGCCATCTCTAAGCAAGAAAAGAGTCTTGTCCACAGAACCCATCACAAAACCTTTCTGCAACAAGAACTGCTTCAGGCGATCATACTGAAGCCCTAGGGGCCTGCTTCAGACCGTATAAAGCCTTCTGCAACTTGTAAACATGTCGTGGAAATTTAGGGTTCTCGAAACCGGGGGGTTGCTTAACATAGACCTCATCCTCTATATACCCGTTTAGAAAAGCACTCTTGACATCCATTTGATGAAGCTTAAAACCTTTAGAAGCAGCAAAGGCCAAAAGAATATGAATGGACTCAAGGCGAGCAACAGGGGCGAAGGTCTCTTCAAAATCAATACCTTCTTTTTGACAAAAACCCTGTGCCACTAATCGAGCTTTGTTATGCACCACAACACCATTTTCTCCTTGTTTGTTCTTAAACACCCACTTGGTGCCAATGGTGTTACATCCAGGTGGCAGCTCTACTAGTGTCCAAACCCGATTGTGAACAAAATTTTCAATCTCTTGTTGCATGGCGTTTATCCAATTAGAATCAGAAAGAGCATGAGAAACGTCTCGGGGCTCAAAACTAGCAACAAAAGCAGACTCAGCAAACATAGCAAGTGAACCAGCTGAGGAACATAAGGATCTCTCAATAAGATTACCAATGATGAGCTCTGAAGGGTGATCACGCTGAACTGCTCGGGATCCTAGGTGATCTGAAGTCACCTCACCAGAGTCAACAACTGGCTCCTCTGGACTCGGCTGAGAAGTCATCTCACCGGAGTCAGCACCTGGCACCTCTAGACTCATCTGAGGAGGTTCGATCGAAGTAGAAGGAGTAATTATAGGTCCGTCCTCATCCTCAGTCGAAGTCTCAAAAGGTGTGGGGTCTGCAGGTGGTGTAGAGGGCCCACCCTCATCATCAGCAGGAGGGTACATCATCTTCCTCGAAGATGGACTCTCCAAGTTCATCATCTCCAGAAAGCTCAAAAGAAGGAGTCGGCGAGGGCAAAGACTCATCAAAAGAAACCTCAAAAGTCTCGACAAGCATCTGAGAATCTAGGTTCCAAACACGAAAGCCTCGTGAATGCAAAGCATAACCAAGAAAGACTCCATCCCAGCAATGAGACTCAAACTTGTCCAAATGCCCTCCCTTCTTGAGCACAAAGCATTTACATCCAAAAGATCGCAAGTGGCTCACCGTTGGCTGTCTACTAAAATGCAACTCATACGACGTCTTACCTAAGTAAGCTCTAAGAAAAATACGATTGGCAAGATAGCAAGCTGTGTTCATTGCTTTCAGCCCAAAAACGCCTAGGAGTCTTATGCTCATCAAGCATCGTCCTGGCCATCTCGACAAGCATGCGGTTCTTTTGTTCCACAACGCCGTTCTGTGGGGGAGTGTAAGGAGTGTAGAACTGATGATCAAGACCCTGATCACTACAAAACTGACGAACTGAAAGTTCTTAAACTCAGATCCGTTGTCTGAATGAATTGCTCGCATCAGACCATTGTTCTCGTTCTTCAGCTTCAAAATCAGGTCATGAACATACTGAAAAGACTCATCCTTAGACTCTAGAAAGTAAACCCACGAAAATCGAGAAAAATTGTCAACTATCACAAGGGCATACCACTTCCCACCGACTAAGCGTACTCGAGCTGGACCTACTGTGTCCATGTGCAACAACTCTCCTAGGTACGAAGTCATCACCTGAGTCACAGGTGCGTGAGAAGCGGCAACCATTTTCCAATGATGAAAGGGATGACAAACTAGATCCTTCTCCATCTTAAGCTTAGGCAATCCTTGGATAAGATCCATAGAACTCAATCTAACAAGTAGATCAAAGCTCAAATGGCCTAACCTTCTATGCCACTTCCATAGCTGAGAGGAGGATCCGGCCATCAACAACGAGAAGGGCCAGAAGAACTAGAGAAATCAATACGAAAAACCTTACCGAAAGGTAAGATTCGGCAGACTAAAGATCCTCTAGAATCAACAACAGAAGACATGCCCTTCTTAAAGTGCACTTCTAAACCATCCTCAAGTAGTTGTGAAACAAAATTAGATTAAAGTTCAAATTTCCAACTAAAGGGACATTCTTCAAAGAAAAATAATCAGAAATACGAATCGACCCAATACCTTGTACCTTCCCTTGACCACTCTTCCCGAAAGTGATGTATTCCTTAGAGCTCGGGGGAGTGAGGCTAGAGAACCATCTGCGGTGTCCCGTCATATGGCGAGAATATCCTGAGTCCATGATCCATACGTCCTCCAATCCTCGATCCTGCAAGATCAATGGTCATAAGTGGGAGCAAATGGTCGACCACCAGGTCTAGCAAAAGTACTAAACCAGTGTCGAGCCATCTGCTCGTATGTAGGAAAGCAGAAGGAATCATATGAGTCTGGACCAAAGCGCGGCTCAAAACGCGGTCCTCTGCTCTGCCTAAAATCATGGCCGTGAGATCCAAAACCATATCCCGAACGATCTAGAACTCCGCCGGAACGGAAACCACACTCCGGAGCACGATCATAAACACCGTCTCCTCTACCACCACCTACACGATGTGGCCTAACCTCTAGCCTCTCTCTACGTCGAGGAACTCTCTGTCTACCACCCTGCTGGTAGAACTGCTCCTGCCCACCACGAGCTCTCTCTGCTCGCTCAACCCGCTTTCTCCTGAAGTCAAACTCCTCAAGATGCCCGTCTCTCTGACAAAACTCACAGTGATAGGTAGGCTTCTTGGGATGTTGTTGAGGCTTAGGATTCTTAGGCTTGGTGGTGTTGGGTGTAGCATCTTTGGTGTGAGAGGGTCCAGGTAAAGAATCAAGAGAAGTGTGGAGAGTTTTAGGCTTTGGAACCCAGATTTGCTTCTTAGGTGGAGCTTTAGGTTGTTCTTGGAACACTCCATCCTTGGGCTGACTATCCTTAAAGTACTCAGTGGAGTGAGTCTTGGGATATCTCTATTCGGGAGTCATCTTACTCCACTACACTGCTCGGCTAATGGCACTCTCAAAATCAGCCTTGGTATAGGTGTAACCTACCCCAAACCCATCCTGGCTCTTGAACTGCTGGATCATCATGCCAAGCTGTGGCTCTCTGGCACTAATCCAACTCAGGATCCGACGGAGGTAAAAGTTCTCATTCTGAACATCAGCTAGCTCCTCTCTCAAGGAAGCTAACACCTCTACATGAGACAAGCAGATCTCACACTCTTTATCAACTTCGACAAACTTCTCAGCTTTTAGCTTGATCAACTCCATTCTAATGGACAAGTAGTTCTCACAAACAGTGGGTGGAACTGACAAGGTCTCAAGCTCTAGCTTAGTCTGCTCCAACTCAGCTCTCACTCCAGCTAACTCGCTCAACTACTCATCACTCTTGGCTCTTAGCTCAGCTATACTAGATAAATGAGATGGGAAGTCTACACAAGGTACGACGACAGTGGCATGAGCATATTTTAGCTCCTGCTGAGCGCTTTCAAGCTTAGTGGCCAAAGTGCCTCTCTCATCTACTCTCTCTGTGTACCTGGACTTAAGTGTCATCAGGTCACACAACAACACCTCACAGTTAGAGCACTCACCACTATCACCCAAGCAAGGGAAAGAAGACAAACTCTCAATCTTGCCATTCGCCGTGGCAAGCTCACTCTCAAGATCATCTATCCTCTTCTTAGCCCCTCTAAGCAGTTTCTCCCGATACTTCAACTCCTGACGGTTCTGTTATAGTAAATTAACAACTTCTTGTTCATAGGAAGATACCTTCTCGTTGTCGTCATCAAAGTCGTCGGAGGAGTCCTTTTCTTTCTTCTCCCCAAGAGCCATTGAGCAGAAGCTCTTGTGGGGTCTTCAGCTATCACGTGACATCTCTTCGGCTTGTCCCCAAAGGCCATGAAACAGAGGCCCGCCAGATCGTCCCTGTCCTTCCCCTTCCTGATCACAATCTCTTCATCACTTGAGCTCAAAGATGAGGAGGGAGACGAGGATCTCTTAGAGTAGCTTTTCTCCATCTCGGTGAAGAAAGCCTTGTCTCGTTTCTTGTTCTCACGCTTGTAGTCCTTCAAAGCCTTTCGAAAGAATCTCGTCTTGGGCTTGCCCTTCGTAGAGTTGTCGTACTTGTCGGAGTCGTAGGAGTTGCCGCCGGTTCCCTTCTTGTAGTTCTTCCGCTTGGGGCAGTCGGCAATGAAATGACCTGTATCACCACACTCAAAGCATCCGGATTTTGTGTCGTGTCTCTTAAACATTTGCTTATCATAGACACGTCGCACCCGGTTGTTAAACAAGCACAGATCATCATCTCCGAGAGTATAAAGTTGTTCCTCGGAGATAGACATCAAGGAAAAGGCAGTACAACTCATGGCATTAGGATCAGCAGACAGTGTCGCAAGTGCCAGAGTCTTTGAGCCAGAATCAGTGAGATTTGATCTCAACTGGATATCGACCTCTGAGGCCTTGAGCTTACTAAAAAGCTCTGCGATGGTCAAGGTATCATAGGACGAACTCTCAACAATAGAAGAGATCTTGATCTCCCAGATCTTAGGGTCTAAGGTATGGAGTACCTTAAGCGCCTTTTCATGATCCGAGACCAGCTGATCACGCTCGGCCTTGTTAACACGAAGCTTGTTAATGATCGATTGAAAATGACCAAACAAAGCCTCAACAGTCTCACCCGGCTTCTTTGTGAAATTTTCATACTCACGCTGGTAGGTTTGGTAGAGCCTAGCCTTGACCTGAGCTGTCCCCTCATGGTGTGCCTGGAGGGTAGCCCAGATCTCTTGAGCAATGGTGGGATGGTTAACACGCTCAAACTCACTAGGACCTAGACCAGAAAATAAAATATTCACCGCCTTACTATTATTTTGATGCTGGGTAACTACATCTGCAGCAGTATCCGCATCAATAGTCACTATGGTGAAAGTAGGATGAACACAAATATCCCATATGTCCGAGCTCTAGCTCATAAGGTATGCTCGCATGCGAGTCTTCCAATAAAGGTGGCCAAAAGCTTCTAGGGACGGAATTTTACCAGAAGACGTCATGGTCACTACCTATGTTTAGAATTGGTTAAGATATGAGAAAACCCTAACCTCGCTCTGATACCACATGTAGGACCAAAAGTACCGATGCCGACGTCGCTCTCACCTCGAGCACGGCTCCCTCCTGCTGTCCGCTGGATTTCATAAAGCAGCCGCACCGGCGGGTCCCACCAACTGCACACGCTGCATAGACTGCATCGATCCGTGTGAAGGAAATCTTGGTCGCCGCGGGTGCCACAACTTGACTTCACCGCACCTGCTGCAAAGCTTCTACACCGTGGAAAGTAATTAAACCTGGCGGGCCGCACACGCCTAGACTGCCGAGGAAAAGAGGCCTGATGCCTAGCCGCCGTAGGCCATGCACAAGTCTAGAAGCCTCACGCGTAGCGGCACTGCTGTCACGCGCATGCTGGAAACTATCCCTGCTATGCTGACGCGAAAAAGAAACAGCCCGCCAATGAAAGCAATGCCTGAGAGAGGAATAAGCGACGACGACGAAAAATTTGCAGATCTGAAAAGCTCGTAGCTGAATAGAATATGTGGACTGTAAATTGATTCTCAAAAAAGTCATCTATCCCCAGGGGGATAGGGGCCTATTTATAGGCGACTCCTAATACATGAAAAGACTAATTTACCCCTAGGGTAAATTAACACTGACTCTAAAATAAATTCTGAAAATGGCTAAAATATTCTTAGAAAAATCAACTGACTCAAATAAAAATATTCTGGACTTAAAACTAAATATTAATATCATAAAAACGCAATAATCATATGTTGTCAGTTTTGCGCCGAAACTGACAAAGCGTCCACCGTCTTCGCACCGGGTACCCGGATTAGGCCGACCCGACCCCGCAGCTTCCTCAGCCCGGCAATCGCTCGCCGCCCGTGTACCTGAGTCAAACCCATTCAACAGACCAGTGGATCATCTTCCGCTCCTACCCCATGTACCCGGATTGGGCTAGCCCAACTCTTCGGCTCCTCTACCCGGCTGTCGCTCGCTTCCCATGTACCTGAGTCACACGCGCCTCAGACTTGGCAGGTCTTCATGTCTCTTCCTTTGACTTCCGTTGACAAGCACTCATCACATCTAGAGTATCAAAACCATATTCTTCAACATGGTTTCTCACCGGGGACTCCAAGGTGCTGGTGGCCTTCGGAAGCGTCAACTTCCAGCTCCAAAAGGAGCACTTGAAGAACATTCCAGCGAAGGTAATCAACGACCAGTGGTACTCTGATTGGATACTCCGGTGGTTCTACGCTGAAGTTGGTGAGGACTCTAGCCTTGCAGGGCCCCTTCAAGAGATATGGGACCAGAGGGAAGCCGAAGTAACTCCGGACCCAAGCCTCCTTTCAACGCGGCTTGGGTTACTTTATTCGGTGGCCAAGCGCATGAGCATGCGGACTTGGCTGAAGAATTCATTGCCCTCTGGATTCCTCCTCTCGGAGGCGAGTGGCCGATTGCATTTCAAAATGCTTCGAAAGGAGAACTTCGAAGCCTGGGTAAGTCTTCGCATCCTATGCATTAACATTGATTAGAAAACAAATAATATGCTTAACAAATTGTTACGTCTTTTTAGTGGCTCCACTGGCATTAGCTCCAGGAGCAAATAGCCAGGGCTATAGAATGGGTGCTTGGAGCACCTACTGTAGTGGAGAAGCAGTGGAGGGTAGAGCTGGTTGGGAGCTGGGAGTGCTCCAACCAAGTGTGGAGTGCTCTTGGAATGGAGCCTCCTCCCCTACCAGACTTCGCCTCGATGGGAGCGGTATCCCAGAAGAGAAAAGCCACCTCCAGGACCTCCAAGAAGGTCGTGAAGACTCCTGTAAAGAAAGGGAAGAAGACATCCAAGCCCCCTACGCCTTCGTCCTCTCCAGCTTCGCTCAACATCCGAAGCTCCTCTTCGGAGGAGTTAGAAGAGAGAGAGAGAGTCGAATGTGCGCATTGGAAGGGAGCTGGAAGAGTACCTGCTGCACGGAGACGAGGGTGAGTATCAAGCCCCAGCCAAAGACCCCCCTCGAGAGACTACGAAAGCTGCAATGGCAACCCCTTCCGAGCCTGCCGGAGCTAAGCTAGAGCCGGAGCTACGAAATCCTAGCTCGTCGGTGATCGGAGTAGTGGCGACGGAAGTCAGGGCTTCGACGTCGGCTACTCCGGCACAAACTTCGGGGGATGAACTCGACGAATACCTCCAGATGTATGAGTTTCTGGGGGACCCCAAAATTCTTCCTCAACTGTCTGGACATAGGTATGCCTCCGAACTTTTCCTTTGAAATTCTTGAAATGGCTTCACTACATCAATAAATATTTAACGAATATCTTGCATTTTGCAGATGCGTTGAGGAGCAGCGTGGCTCCAACCACTGTGGGGCTTCGTCCCCACTCAGAGATGAGGCTCTGGTTGAGGTGGTGGCTCCGACGACTGGGGTTGCTTCGGGCGAGGTGACTCCGCCTGAAGAAGAAACGCTCAAAGGAGGATCTACTCCGACCGAAGTAGCAGCTCCAGTTTTTGTACCGGGGATAGGTAAGGGCAAGACAGGTCTTGGCCCTCTCCCCTCTTTGACGACGACGCCTTCATCTAATAATACTTTGGAAGAAGACCCCGCTGAAGATGATCAACGGGCCCTGTCCTGGCTCCCGCTATTGGCTCCGTTCTTGGAGTAGCGGGCAGGGCTTCGAGCTCTCCCAGAACCCTTGGCAGACAAAAGCCAAGAGGTCGGGAGCTCCGAACTGGTCTCCATCTTGAGTGAGGCCAGTTGATCGGAGCTCGACTTGGCCCTCGAAAGGGCTACCCTCCAGGTATGCAAAAACAACAAGTATACTTATTTAATAGAAATTACATTGTACTCACTTTGCTTCTTTGCAGCAATTCATCCTCGCTAGAGCGGCAGCGACTTCCAATGAGCTCAAAACCAAACGTCTCAAGAGAAAGGTTACAACACTCCAAAATGTCCTCAAGGGCTCCGAAGATAAAACCTTACAACTGGAAGAAGTGCTCCTTGAGGAGCAAAGAGCTAAGGCCATCATGGAGGAGGCACTTCGGGCCGAGAAGGAGACCTGCACTAAACATAGATCTTCGGTAGAAGAAATCCAAGAAGAGTGTATGTTGCTAAGAGCTGAGGTCGAGAAGCTTCGGGCAGTGGATGTGACTTCTAGCGATGAGCTTGTAGAGCTGCAAACTTCACTCAAACAAGCGCTGGCTCATAAGAATTACCTATTGTTGTAGCAATTGTGTTAGCTACAGCACAGGTTTTATATGTGTGTATGGTATGTAAAATGAACCTCGAAGGGTTCTCTCAGAAGGAGAAAGGATTTATACTGGTTCGAACCTCCCCTAAGGGATAATAGCCTTACGTCCAGTCTGTGGTGGATTTGGCATAATATGCCTCAGTGTAGTGTAGTGAGCTCTAGGGTTTCATGGCCCTAGGAGCAGTTAACCCGTTACAAGGGCTTGGCCCTGCTTTTATAGGCACGCAGGCCAAAGGAAAAGAACAAAATTCCCTCTATAAGTCATAGACTCATAGGGGCAAAAAGGGAAAAAGGAGCTAGCTACTGTTCAAAGTGCTTTATAGCTTTACAGACGTGTCAGATTAACGTAACTTCTTGACTAGCTAAACAACATACTAGGGGCAGAGGGGCCCCTGGTATGACTTCTACACTATAGCGAGGTATAAATATCTTCTAGATTCGGAGTAGGGGCCGGAGCTCTTCAGGCGAAGGCCGCAAGGGAGGCTTTGAAGTACACTCTGAAGTGGGCTTCGAAGTATACTCCAAACTGAACTCTAAACCAGGTTATCGAAGACTTAGATTTGAATTGGCTGGAAAGGGTCCGTAGACTGGTTCTGAGGGGCTTCGAAGGGAGCTCTAAGGTTAACTCCGAACAGAGCCCGAAGGTTAACTCCGAAGTTAGCTCGGAGGATAACTCTGAAACTAGCCTGAGACTTAGCTTCTGGCAAACTTCAACGGGATCTTGAGGGCTTCGCTCCGGAGGGCTCCGAAGGGGTTCGAAAGCCTCGCTCCAGAGGGCTTCGAAGTGAATCTTGGGACTTGGAAATAACTTCTTCAGAAAGGAACATGCTTCGATACTGTTGGGCTCCAGGCCAAAGGCTGTCGAAGGCTGACGTCATTTGGCCCCTGTTCAAGGGAAAACTTATTCCCCCAACAGTAGACCCTCGCTTGTAGGCTTTTGGAACGAAGGGGTGCGTGTGCCCTTGGGACAAATGATAGTAAAAATTACAACTTCAGAGAAAACAGGCCTTCGAAGCTTGGACCAAATGTGGCTTCGAAATGCGCAGGTAATAATTGACTGCATCAGCTGTCAGAATGATCTCGGGGAGATCAATTGACTCCGCAACGGCTATAAAACTGACCGTTATAGTGCGCCGGGTCGCTTTGGCTTCGCTGGAGGCCCACCTGTCAGTGGCTTCGGCACGCGAACCTTCGGGATTTTTACCGCCTATAAATAGGGGTTTACCGCACATGGATTCGACACGCCTCTCATTTGCTTCCTTCTCAACGCCTTGCATCCTTCGCTCTCTTCTCCTCCTTAGCTTCGCGCGAAGCATCCTTCGCAAGCTTTAGTGCCGTTCACGAAATGCCGAAGAAGGTTGCTTCGAAGGCTTTGGCCTTGGGTTCGAGCTCGAGCTTCGCCCAAGCGCAGGCAGCGGCAGCAGCGGCCGTGAAGCCTGCACCGAGGTGGTTGGGGCCGAAGGATCTTCGGTCGCCATCTGACAAGTTCGAGAAAACACTGGAGATGAGGGCCTCAATCTCCACAGAGGAGTCTGTTCGGAGGGCCTGCGTGGGAAAGATCGCGTGCCGGAGAAGTCAGAGGCCATACCGAGGCCTCAGGCTGACGAAGTGGTGTTGTTCGAGGCGTTCTTCGAAGCCGGCCTCGGACTGCCGGTGGTAGGGATGCTGAGCAAAGTCCTAAAGGCTTACAACCTCGAGCTTCCTCAACTTTCGCCCAATGCCATGGCGCGGCTTGCCGTGTTTGAATGGGCCATGAGGGCCGAAGGCTGCGAGGGCCGCGCCGATGTCTTCGTTGCTCTACACGACGCCAACTGCCAACCGAAGCCGATGGAGGGCGCAGACCACGTCAAGAGGGCTTTGGCCATTGGGAGCGCCAACTTCCAACTTCGGAAGGAGTACCACAATGCCTTCCCAACGAGGGCCGCCAACAGCAAATGGTACTCGAGGTGGGATCAAGAGTTGTTCTACGCCTCCATCTGCGTGAACTCTCCCCTTTGGAGTACCAATGCTCTTATCTTTTACCGGCGTGAAGGCGTGGTGAAGACCAGCTCCGACACCCTTCGCTCGAGGATCTTGCTCCTTTGGAGGGTGGCCGCGAAGATGAGTATAAGGGACCTCGCGGAGGAGTTCATCACCCTCCGG
This sequence comes from Zizania palustris, assembly GCA_019279435.1. Lineage (NCBI taxonomy): Eukaryota > Viridiplantae > Streptophyta > Magnoliopsida > Poales > Poaceae > Zizania > Zizania palustris. Next base: position 96,480,020 of record JAAALK010000080.1, read on the forward strand.
CTCAGCCCCCTTGCGCGCTCTTGGCCGGAGGGCCTCTTCCAACCTTCGGGCCGAGGGGGCCTAAACGAAGTGGCAACAGAACGCCTTGGTAAGACTTAGAAACCTTTCCACTTTCATACTTCGCCAAAAACATTACTCTGACTTGGAATCTTAATGAAGCCACTCTTGAAGTGAGGACTCCGAAGGAGGCCATCGCGGTGGCGGAGCGTGTTGTCAGGGCCCCAACACCTAAGGAGCAAGCCCAACGGCTTGCTCTAGGTGGGGACCTGGGAGCACTGGAACAGGGTGTGGACCCTGCTCGGCTTCGAGGAGGTCCAGGCTCTACCAGACTTCTCCCACCTTGTACCTTCGACAACCGGCTCCAAGAGAAAAAGGGGGGACGACAACGAGCCCGAAGCTTCGAGGGCTTGGTCGGAGGTCCTCGCGACCGAAGGCCTCTACTCCGAAGGAGGCAACGGTCGCAAACCCTCAAACAGAAGCGGAGCCAGCAAGGGCTTCAGCAACAGCTACCGAAGTGGTAGCGAAGACCTTGACGGTGACAGCTTCGGGGATGGAAGTTGAAGTGCCAGCTTCGCAACAAAAGGATTTGGGGCACACATTGACCCCTCTACCTTCGAAGACATCTCCGACGAAGGTAAACACTTAAACAAACTTCTCTTTTATATGTGGATATTTACTTGAACTTTTTTGCAGAAGATGATGCCGGTGCGAGGCCCACCGCACCAAAGCTAGTGGAGGCCTCCGGCAGCAGCAGCAGCAGTTTGGAGTCCGACAGTTCCTCGTCTGAAGAAGGAGGCAACGGTCATGACGAATGGGACCCCCGCGACGATGAACATGTTGAGGTGGGGGACCGAAGCCCAACTCCGCCGAATCCTGTACAGCAGGTTGAGGTGGAGGAAATTGTCTGTCCACTACTGCCGAAGGGGGCCGTGACGGAGGTGGCCATCCACGACTTCCGCGAGGGTTGCGCAACTGCGGAGGCAGGAGGCTTGGTGGCTCAACTCAGCCACTTGAGCCCCATGTACCTTTTTGTCAACGCAAACGAAGCCCTCATCCAGGTGAGTGAAGTCCTAGTCACCCTTCGAGTTGTACTTTGACCTTCTATCAGCACTTATGATTTTCTTGAATTCTTTAGGCCTTTGCACTGAACACTGCAGCGTCAACCTCAGTGGATAGGCGAATGACACGCTTAGCGGAGGAGATGGATGCCCTCTGACGTGAAGTCTCGGTGGAAGCCGAGAAGTGAAGGCGGGCCGAAGCCTCAGCCGAGGCGGCGAGGGCCGAGGCCGACAAGGCTAGGGAAGCCTTGGCCTCGGAGACTGACAGGCTCCGAGCGGAGCTTCAAGCTGCGAAGGATGCCGGAGGCCAGCTGGCAGAGGAGAACTCCAAGCTTCGCCAAGGAGCTCACTGCCTTGAAAACTTCGTCGTCGACAATATCGACGAAGCCACTCTGAGCCTGATCGAGGTCCTAGAACAAATAGGGACCGAGTGTGGGGCTCCAGACTTCGGCAGCTAGGATCCAATTGGGGACCGTGTCGACTTTTTGAAGGTGGTGGCTGTGACGGCGGAGCAACCTTTGAAGGGCTTCGCCTTGATGGCCGGCCGAGTGGCGGGTCAAGGGGTGTTGCAAATGCTTCACGACGCGGGGTGCAACCACCTCGAAGCAGCAACCTTGGCGACTCCGGTGGCCTTCGGAGGCCAGCACTTGGTGACGCCTGCAGGCGGCGTCCGCAGAGCCTGGCGATGACTTCAGGAGCCTTGGAAGGCTCAAGGCTACGAGGCAGTCCTCGAACTTCAGAAGGCCATCTGCCTTCGCCGAGCCAGGGCGCATGCCTCGCCAGCTCAGCCTTCGACGTCGGCACCTCCGTCTCCGAAGGTGTAGATCTCCTTAGGATTCTTGTAATTCTTAGTTGTAGGCTTGTAAAAACTTATCAGTTTATTAATATAAATGCGGGGGTACTTTATACCTGCCCAGGCTCAGTCTCCTAATGTTGACTTCGAAGTGCTTGAGGACTCCGAAGAACTTCGCCAGTTGTGGGTGGTCCTCGAGGTAGCTAGGTCCGAAGGCCCCCCTCGGTTTAAACTTCCAAGGGGGCCTAATGGCGAAGCCATAACCGAAGTAGCCCAGGAGTTGTTGGCTATCGTGAAGACGGAGCCCCTTCGGCATTCTTCCTCCTCGCCCAACTTAAGCTGCTTTGCAATAGACTCTCGTAGCGAGGGGTCTACAGCATTCGCGAACGACCTTTGGCAGGCGACGAAGCCTTAGACTTCTTTGCCTTTGACATGGCACCGCTTGCCTCGCAGACTTGGACAAACCTACAAAGTGAAAGACGAGGTCTGCGGGCTTCGGGGCATGGACGAACCAGACATGGTAGAGCAGGCTCCGACGAGGCTTCGTCCAGCCGAGGAGGCCCTGGCTGAAAGAAGGGCAAGCGAGGGTTGGGGCCTCGAGCTCACTTTTTCTTAGGCTTAGACATAGACTACTCATAATTTTGTTTTCGAAGTATATTTGTAACATACTTCTCAATTAACATTCAATGAATGATATTTGTTGTATTTTCATACTTCGTCTGCATGCTTCGCATGGTTTGATGGCTTCGAACGTTTTTAGCTTGTCACGCTCGTACTGCGCATTACATTCGCACACTTCGCATACATACTTCCCCCCTTCCTCGTGGCAGTTAGGGACTTAGTCGTTGCTGGTGCGGGCAATTAAAAATGCGAAGGGGTGCGCCTTTTGGTGGCTTCGAATGTTTATATTACATCGAGCGAAGGCCTTTTCTGGGCTTCGAACGCGTTAATTTGGAGCGAAGCAAGGCTTCATCATAGCCAAATTAAGCGAAGCATGCTTCGGCAGGCTTGGAATTGAATGTTGTGCGTGAGCAAGGCTCCGAAACACACTTAGATTTTAAGCGAAGCATGACTTCGAGATACTTACATTTTAAATTAGATTGACACGAGAAGCAAGGCTTCGAAGCGTGTTTAGATAGCGAAGCAAGGCTTTGGAGCTTGATTCTGTACTGAGAATGGATAATTGGTGTGGATTCACCAAACCTGTGATTGTGAGCTGCCTTCGCTCTAAGCCACCTTCGACTCTGAATACCGAGAACGGATCTCGGGATTCTAGGATACATTAAGCCGGTGGCCTTCGTATCTCGGACGCATCAGGTCGATGACCTGGAGTCCTTGGATGCATCGGGCCAGTGGCCCGGAGTCCTTTAGCCCACTGCTATGGGCCCGGAGGCACTGTGTAGCCTTCGGAGGGGTACTCCGGATTTTGTAAAGTGGAGCAAAGCTTCGAATTTTAAATAAGATTGAACAAAGTTTTGCTTTAAAGTCGAAGCAGGGCTTTGATTTTAAGGCGAAGCAGGGCTTCGATTTCATACTAAAATAATTGCAAATTTGTACATCGAAGTGGTACTTTGGACTGTGTACATGCCTCGTAAAGTGGGTGGAAACTTGCCACATAGCCCCTGGGGCTTTGACGGCCTTCGACACGCGAAGCTGAAGCCCCTTGCTGGAGGGTGAGCTCCGAAGCACGAAGGATGAAGGAAGGCGAAGAAGGCCTTCGAACTGCACCCAAAGCCCCTTGCCGGAGGGTGTGCGAAGCAATAAAACTTCGAAGCTCCCCCTCAAGCGCACTTCGAAATTGCAGACAGTGGCAGAGAACTTAGCTTTTAGGACTAAGATCCCCACGAATGGCGCCAACTGTTGTAGCAATTGTGTTAGCTACAACACAGGTTTTGTATGTGTGTATGCCTCAGTGTAGTGTAGTGAGCCTAGGGTTTCATGGCCCTGGGAGCAGTTAACCCGTTACAAGGGCTTGGCCCTGCTTTTATAGGCACACAGGCCAAAGGAAAAGACCAAAATGCCCTCTATAAGTCATAGACTCATAGGGGCATAAAGGGAAAAAGGAGCTAGCTACTGTACAAAGTGCTTTACAGCTTTACAGACGTGTCAGATTAACGTCACTTCTTGACCAGCTAAACGACATACTAGGGGCAGAGGGGCCCCTTGTATGACTTCTACACTGTAGCGAGGTATAAATATCTTCTAGATTCGGAGTAGGGGCCGGAGCTCTTCAGGCGAAGGCCGCAAGGGAGGCTTCGAAGTACACTCCGAAGTGGGCTTCGAAGTATACTCCTGAACTGAACTTTGAACTAGGTTCTCGAAGACTTAGCTTTGAATTGGCTGGAAAGGGTCCGGAGACTGGTTCTGAGGGGCTCCGAAGGGAGCTCGAAGGTTAACTCCGAACAGAGCCCAAAGGTTAACTCCGAAGTTAGCCCAGAGGATAACTCCGAAACTAGCCTGAGACTTAGCTTCTAGCAAACTTCAACGGGATCTTGAGGGCTTCAGTTCCGGAGGGCTCCGAAGGGGTTCAGAGGCCTCACTCCAGAGGGCTTCAAAGTGAATCTTGGGACTTGGAAATAACTTCTTCAGAAAGGACCATGCTTCGATACTGTTGTGCTCTGGGCCGAAGGCTGTCGGAGGCTGACGTCATTTGGCCCCTGTTCAAGGGAAAACTTATTCCCTCAACACCTACTATCAAGGACAGCTGAAATCTCCGTCGTTGCCTCTGAGCTAACGAAGGCCGAGGTGAAGCACATCGTGGCTACTGATCAAACTATGGATACCCTCCGGAGTGTTCTGGAGTATTTTGGCACGGTGTGCCCCTCATCTTCATCTGCGGCAAGCGAGCCTCTTGACCGGAAGCTGAAGATGATCCAAGCGACGACAAAGATGATGAAGGGCTCCGAGACTCGCTATGGAGAGATCTCCGGGAAAGTAGCCGGGATTGGAGTCCTTCGACACCTCAAAGACATCGGGGCCTCTGTAGCTCTGGTGAAGGGTTCGATGCCAGCAAGCTTCACCGACGAAGGTTTGCTAGCGACAATCCTTGGATGTGGCTTCAGCTTGGGAAGCCTTTCGGGTGACCTAGAGAGCAGACCATGAAGTCGCGACCAAGGCTTGGATCGACGAAGCCCGTTGGTAGAGGCTAGCTCAGACGAAGCCTTCGGCTCCGACTCCACCAACCGCTCCGCCGACCGACCCAAAGGTCTAGCCCTTAGGACACTTAGCTATGTACAAGAAATCTTGTAATGTCCTTTATTTTAATGAATGAAAAGTTTATGAATGAAAAGCCTTCTCTTGAATGTATGTTTTTAGGTTTTGCTACATACTTCAGAATGTGATCTCGAAGTACTAGAGCTTAACGAAGGGCTTCACCAACAGTGGGCTATCCTCAAAAGCTTAAGGCCTTTCCGGCGCTCGCGATTTTATGTTGCTCGAGGGGAGCAAGGGGAAATAGCACCCGACGTTTGTAACGAAGTCCTATCTTACATCAAAGAAGAGGATAAGGAAGTAGCATCTTCGTCCTCAGAGTATGTAGATTGGCATGACTCGGAGTACCAAGTCAAAGACCCAACGGAGGCTAACTCCGAAAAACTTCTATCTTGGGCTGAACAAGAAGAGCAGAAAAAGCTGCAAGCTTCAACGAAGAAAAGCACTCGGACTAAAAGGAAAGTTTTGAGAACTCTAGGCTCTGAAGACCGAAGTGGTCCTAGGAGTAACTCTAGAGGTCAGAGGGGTCTCTGCTTTTACTTAGGCTTAGACCAGAATTTTCTTAATCACGATGTTTGTAATATGATTGCCCAATTAATATAATTTGTCTGAGAAGAATCACTTGATTGTGCCTTACTCCCCTGCCTCTCCTTGTGGGTGGGGGACCATACGCAAAGCGATATGGTCCGTCGGACACTATGATTGGTATAGCAACCCGATGCTTCAGCAATAATACTTGGTAATCATGACTTACTCTTTCCTAGAGTTCTTCGAACTGTATGTTCATATTGCGATGTTTATAAATTTTGGAACTAAGTTTATACTTATAAGCTTTGATATTAGTCACTTAGGACTTATAAAGTGTTTCATTTGGCCAAAGCCTTGAAACCTGGTTGCTTGGTCGCCTATGACTCTATTACAGATACTTCGAACCCGGAGATTCGAAAATCTGTTCTTTTAAAATTCTTAGACTCTTCTAGAGATGCTATCAAGCCGAAGCCTGGAATATGTAGGTTTTGGCCACCTTCGGCTTTTTTATAGATGCTTCGAACCCGAAGGAACAGAAATATGTTCTTTTAAAGTCCTTAGACTCTTCTACGACTGCTATCAAGCCGAAACCTAGGAATCCATAGGTTTTGGCCACCTTCGGCTCTTTTACAGATGTTTCGAACCCGAAGGAACGAAAATATGTTCTTTTAAAGTCCTTAGACTCTTCTATGGATGTTATCAAGCTGAAGCCCGGAATCCGTAGGTTTTGGCCACCTTCGGCTCTTTTACAGATGCTTCAAACCCGAAGGAACGGAAATCTGTTCTTTTAAAGTCCTTAGTCCTTAGACTCTTCTACGGATGCTATCAAGCCAAAGCCTGGAATCCGTAGGTTTTGGCCACCTTCGGCTCTTTTATGGAATCCTTGAACCGATGGTTCAAAGGCCGTTTACTGGGTTCCGATGAAAGATGCTTACCTCCGCAAGCATCTCCGTTCCCCTTATGCATCCACTAGGGGAAAGGAATATTTGAAGAGTAAGCATAATTTGAACCTCCATCTTTATTTATTTTAGAAAGGTACTTTACAATTGATTACAAGGAGCCCGTAAGCGTAATAACATTTGTGGGATCGGAATGGCGACTAGAGGGGGGTGAATAGACACCTCAACAAATTCTCGTGAATTAGATGACCTATTCAGATCACCCAATGCACCTCCATAAATATCAGATTCAAATTTGAAACTCAGTACAAATGAGGGCAACAAAATCAGTTCAAATACAACATTCAGTCTTGTTCGGAGATTGAAATGTCGAAGCACTCTATCGACAAATGATATTCTAAACTACAGTGAGTAGATTGACATCTGGATGATCAACATAATTAAATCGGTGTTTAAAACTCCGAAACAGACCAAAAGTTCAGAAATCTTCTCTAACACTTGCTCTTGCCACTTTGTGTCAAAACTAGATAAATCGGTTGATCTAGTTTAATTCTAATAGAATCAGTTCAGCCATTCAAAACATTTCAGATCACTTCAAAAAGATTTTAGTAGAAACAACACAACTTTTGAAAATTTCTGGACGATGAATAGTACCAATCAGATTCAATTCAGTTCAGAATTCAGATTGCAACTTTATATTAGTTCAGATTTGCAGGTTATTGAACAGTGACAATTTGTATTCTGTACCCTTGATGTACAATCAGCACCAAATAGACTCAATTCAGTTTATCACACCAATTCAGATTAATCCAAATAGATTTCAGTTGTAAAATGCAAATTTTGAAACTTCCTGAATGATGAATAGTACTAGCAGATTCAATTCAGTCTTCCAAATTCAATTCAAATAGATTCAAACAGAACTCAATTGAAAATACAGCTTCTGAAATTCTCTAGATGATGAACAGTACCAACAGATTCAATTCAGCACACAGATTAATGTTATACACTGATTTCAGTTCAGTTTTGGATCAAATCTAATAAGAATTAATGATGTATTCTCTATTTGATAATCTAAACAGACTTAATCAGAAAATAGACTGAGGCATTTCAATTTACTTCAACAAAACAGCAGAACCAATCTTCAAGAACTTATGCAATCAAACAGATTTCAGAGCAGAACTCCAATGATATCTAGTCCAGATTTTCAGGTAATCAAGCCTCTCAATTAAGAGGTGGACTGAATGAATATAATGAGTTAAATCAAAATCAGATCAACAAGACAAGTGAACTTTATCACTTCAAAAACTGTTCAGAAGAACATGTATAGAATCTGAAAATACTGGATGCTGCATAGTGTAACCACAGCTGTAAATTTCAAACATTCCAGATCAGAATACTGTAATTGACAATTCAAAACATTACAATGTAGTTTTAGATTACAATTAGCTCTGAAAATTCAGCTTACCTTGATAAGTTCAGTTTCAGACAAATAAACTTCAAGGTGATCAAAACTGACAACTGAATGTTTCAACAAAATTTCAGGCAGAAACTGAATCCTCATGTTTTTTAGTGATTTCACAATTTTAAAGATTGTTCAACTTGAAGTGACTAGATGAACAACTTTTCAGGGATTCAAAGAAATAAACCAACACTAGTACTAGGATTCAATTCTGATGCAGCAAGAATTTAATCAATGAAAGAAACAATCATCAATCAGTGCCATTCAGAAAAGATACTGTAGTTTATCAGAAAAATTTCTCACTCCAACTAATCTTAACCTTCAATATCAACTAAGAGTCAAATCAGATTCAGAAAGCTTTTTCCAAGTTTGAACTTCAATAATTAATCCATTTGAGTATAAGCTTCAAATAACAAAAATCAGACCAGCAATTTTTTCTAGATGATGAACAGGTGTAGCAGCATACAAGCAAATAGGTTGTTAGCCATACAACGTTCAGACCAAAATGACTATTCAATCAACATTGATTTAGCAATTTAGATTATAAAGTAAATCAGATCACCTTTGTCACCAGACAGTGTAGATTCAGACAGTTTGGTATCAAAGAACCAAAAACTGATGATCTAAACAAAATGATCTGCTACAATATCTGATATGAGTGAATTATGAAAAGAGAATCACTTAGATCAGAGAACTAAAAACTGAGAGAGATCAAGTGAAAATGTGATGAACTATGAAAAAGTAATCAGAAGATTCATCCCAATAGAACCAAGAGATTCCAAACCAATTTTCTTCACAGATTCTCATACCCAGGTAAAGTGCTCTTACTGTTGTTCATCCAAGAAAGTAGACAAGGACACAACCAGAACACATTCTGAACAGATGTAAAAGAACTCAACTAGAGGAATGAAACCCTGCTAATCCATCATGAAATCCAGTTCAACACGAGGAGAATATTTCTGAATGAAAGTTCCTAATCAATTCAGCAAGGGATTTTGATGGCAGAAATAAACCAGGATGATGTACCTTAGCATGAAGTTTTCTCGCGCTGTATCTCTTCAGAACCACCTGGATGCTGAAGTTCTTCAGATCAGGATGAACATCACGTCCCCATCAGCAGGCATATTGCAAAACAACAAGAGAACTCTGGTTTCTTGGTTTACAAGTAAGAAGAAAACAGCCAGCCATAAGATTTATTCTATTGCAAAAAGTGGACAGCCACCTTGGGTGAGGATGCCCCCTTTTTATAGGCCCACCCAAGGATGGCAACATTGCATGGAGACCCTTACTATTTTCAGAATTACACCTAAGGACATGACAAAATTTCAGAATTAGAAATCCTGAAAATTACTCCCCTAGACCTCTATTACTTTTTATTATAAATTGACTCAACTTTTTAATATATTTTCAGAATTGAAAAATCCTGAAAAAATACTAAAAATTTACACTTACTCTAAAAAACTAAACACAAATAGACTCCTAATTCTTGGAATTAAAACACATTTAAAATGAGATGGTTTTCAGCAAAAACCGACAAAGCCTCCTCGATCACCGACATGTGACGCCAATCCGCGAACTCGACAGCCAGCAAGTATCTCCCGCTCTCGGTACCCTCGAGCCACCTGATCACTTGCACTGGCCTCCCTATCGCTGACTTGACCGTCACCCTGTCTTGACCATCCGTCCACCCATGACTTTCTCTATCTCCTCGTGCAATCCTGAGATCTTGTCCAACTTCACCCGGCATCCTTGATCCTCTAGCATCAAGCTCTCCACTCGACCCTTGATCACCCGCCACTGACAGTTGGTTAGCATCTCCACCCTGCACACATGAGACAAGCCAAAACAAGAGACTCAATGCACACTGATCCCCTCGGCATCTACTCTCCATGATTACACATCGAACCCATCAATGCAATCAAAACATCACAAACCAACACTTACTCATTCACTCGATCGCTCATCCTTGTCAATCACTCATCATAAAGATTGAAACCACAGTATGACCACACTTCGTTTCACAACGTTTAAGGTGCTCCGCATGCCATGCATGCTTTAATTCTTCCCCTTCTAAATTAGCTAATTTAAAAGATCCGGGGCGCCCTGAGCGTAGGATAATGTATGGTCCTTCCCATTTTTTTCCTAGCTTCCCCGGAGCAATCACACTTCGCAGCACCAAGTGATTTTGTCTAAGTTCATTTACTTTTATCTTCGGGTCATACCATGCCTTCGTTTGCTCTTAGTACTTCGTCAGATTGGCGACAGCTCGAAGCCTTGTTTCTTCTAACAACTCCAGCGAAGTGTTCCATTCATCATCATCTTTAGGCTCTATTACACGAAGGGATCCACCTTTGAGCTCCGTAGGAGTCATGGCCTCATCTCCCAATAACAGTCTAAATGGGGTGAATCCTATGGGCCTAGCTTGAGTGGTCCGAATAGACCATAAAATCTTAGGAAGCTCTTCAGTCCACAACCCCTTTCCCATCCCAACAATCCTTCGATTCAAACCAGAGAGAATATTTCCAATTTCCCGCTCGACGGCTCCGTTGGATTGGGGGTGGTGAACAGCTGTGAAGCATAACTTGATGCCCAAACCTTCGCAAAATTCCTTAAAAGGTTCGGCTTCAAATTGGGTGCCATTATCGACTGTTTATTCCCTAGGCACTCCGAACCTACAAATTATATTCTGCTAAAAGAATTTTTGCACATTTCTTGAGGTGATAGCAGTTAAGGGTTCAACTTCGACCCATTTAGAAAAGTATTCGATGGCTACCACCGCAAACTTCAAGCTTCCTTTTGCCATTGGAAAAGGGCCGATGAGATCCATTCCCCATCGCGCCATTGGCCATACCAGAGCAATAACTTGAAGAGGTGTTGGTGGACGATGGCTCTGCCTACCCATCCACTAGCACCCTTGGCAAGTTCGAACCAATGCTTTTGCATCTCTTACAATTGTTAGCCAATAAAGCCCCTGGCGAAGTGTTTTTCTCGCTAGAGCACAAAGGGCCAGATGGCTGCCGCACAGGCTTTCGTGAATCTCCCGAAGTATATATTGGCCTTTGGGTTGTAACATGCATTGGAGTAGGGGAGATCGGACTCTGGATTTATAAAGTATTCTATTGACAAGCTTATAATTTCAAGCCCTTTCTTGGAGCCTTCGGAAATCTGGACCTTCTAGCGAAGCTGTACTATTTTGCAAAATATCCAAAATTGGGGTCCGCCAATCAGTGATTGGAATGCAAAGGACCTCTGCCGAGGGTAGTTGATGCATCGAAGGTTTAACAAGTTTTTCATAAAAGGCACCCTCTAGGACGTCCAATGCTCTGGCTGCAGCCTTCGCTAGAACATCTGCAAGTTGATTATCTGCTCGAGGGATGCTTCGAATAGAAATTCCTTTAAATAGTGCCTCCGTCTTGCGTATTTCTTCTAAATACTTCATAAGTTGTGTATTCCTAGCTTAGATGATATTGTCAACATGCCCTGCAACAACATGGGAATCTGTTTTTATCATAATTCTTGTTGCTCCAAGTGCTCTTGCTTTTTGGAGGCCTAGCAGGATTCCTTCATATTCTGCAACATTGTTAGTGGACTTAAAGTTGAGCCTTGCATAATACATGGCTTTTTGCCCTAACGGTGATATTATTACGGCTCCGGTACCAGCACCAGATGCTTGATAGGCTCCGTCAGAAAATATCGTCCATAGCCCTTCCGAGGTTTCTTTCGGAGCCCAAATTGCGGGCGGAGTCCATTTGGCCACAAAGTCAGCTATAACTTGGGATTTGATAGCTGCTCTTGTGAGGAGCCATGCTGAATAGCGTGGGCCTCATGGCTCCAGATGTGATGAGTCATTGTCAACGATAGTCAAAGAGGACAGAAAAGAGAGATGATCTGCTGCGTCTGGGTCGCGTGTGACTCAGGTACACGGGCAGCGAGCGACTGTCGGGCAGAGGGGCCGCGAAGTCGGGCTGGCCCAATCCGGGTACATGGGCTTGGAGCAGCAGAGGATCCACTGGACTGTTGACCGGGATTGACTCAGGTACACGGGCGGTGAGTGATTGCCGGGCTGAGGGAGCCGCGGAATCGGGCCGGCCCAATCCGGGTACTCGGTGCGAAGATGGTGGACGCTTTGTCAGTTTCGGCGCAAAACTGACGACCGCTGATCTCAGATCTGACCGTTCTGAGGCGAAGCAGTAGCTGCTACGAAAGCTCCGCATCAGGACAAGTTACCTTTATTTAGGATTTTACTATTTTGCCTTTAGGCCCACAGTCTGTCAGTCGAGTCTGTAAAAATATCCTAAGGGCAGTTTGGTCTTTTCCATTTATTTCAGCATCTGTAAAAAACCCTAGGGGTATTTCTGCTTTTTACCCATTTATTGGGCTGCCTATAAATAGGCCCCAATCCCTAGGGTTAGGGTTAACACATTTTAATCTGAAAAATCAGTGTTCACCTCACCTACTCCTATTCCTTGCGCGCCGCCAGCAATGTGGGTTATTTGTCTGTGCTTTGGAATCGCTGTTGCTGCTGTTCGTCTCATGAGATTTGTTTCACCAGGTGTTATTCTTCCATTTGCAAGAAATCAATAGTTACGATGTGGATTTATTAACTATTGCTTGGGTTTGCGGTTCTGATTTGAATATCAGTGTGCGACAACTTTTGCTACTGTTCCTCCCTGGTACATCATTTTTGTGGTTCAGATCTGCCTGTTCCTGGCGTGATATTATTCTTCAAGATTTCTCATCTTGTCACGTTACTTGTAGCAGCAGTGTTGCTTGGCTACTAACTGTCCAAGACAGCTAGTACTGCGCTGTTGTTCATCCTAGGGTGGCAGGGCTTTCTTAGGCTATTTTTTTTGTAGAAGGAGAAGCTAGTTTGCTGATTTCTTTATTGCAGTTCTAGATGCTTTGGCCACTGAGCTTGAAAGCGCTCAGCTGGAGCTGAAAGATGCTCAAGCCACTGTCGTCGTACCCTGTGCTGATTGCCCATCTCATCTTGCTAGTTTAGCTGAGCTGAAAGCAAAAGGGCTATGAGCATATGGGTGATTTGGAGAGAATGAGAGCTGAGCATGCGCAGACTAGGCTAGAGCTTGAGACATTGTCAGTTCCACCCACTGTCTGTGAGAACTGTCTGTCTCTTAGACTTGAGTTGATTAAGCTGAAAGCCGAGAAGTCTGTCCAAGTAGATAGCGAGTGTGAGACCTGCTTGACTCAGGTGGAGGTACTAGCTTCCTTGAGAGAGGAGCTAGCTGATTCTCAGAATGAGAACTTTTACCTCCATTCCATCCTGAGTTGGATCAGTGCCAGAGAGCCACAGCTCGGCATGATGATTCAGCAGTTCAAGAGGCAGGATGGGTTTGGGGTAGGTTACACCTACACCAAGGCTGACTTTGAGAGTGCCATTAGCCGGGCAGTGGAGTGGAGTAAAATGACTCCTGAGAAGAGATATCCCAAGACCCATTCCACTGAATCTTCCCAGGCTTGTCAGCCCAAGGATGGAGTGATCCATGAACCACCCAAAGCTCCACCCAAGAAACCCATCTGGGTTCCAAAACCCAAACTCCTCCACACTTCTCTAGACTCTCTTCCTGGACCTTCTCAGCCCAAGAAGACTACACCGAACACCACTAAGCCCAAGAACCCCAAGCCTCAACCACATCCAAAGAAGCCCACCTATCATTGTGAGTATTGTCAGAGAGACGGGCATCTTGTGGAGTTTTGCTTCAGGAGGAAGCGGGTTGAGAGAGCAGAGAGAGCTCGTGGTGGTCAGGAGCAGTTCTACCAGCAGGGTGGTAGACTGCGTGTTCCTCGACGCGGGGATAGGCTGGAGGCCAGGCCGCGTCGTGTAGGTGGTGGTAGAGGAGACGACTTTCTTGCTCGTACTCCAGTTGGTGGTGGTCGTTCCGACAGAGCTCCAGACCGTTTTGGCTACGGTCCTGGATCTCGTGGCCGAGGCTTTAGGCAGAACCGAGGACCGCGTTTTGAGCCGCGTTTTGGTCCAAACTTTTCTGATGATTTCTGCTTTCCGTCTTTTGAGCAGATGGCTCGACACTGGTTTAGCTCTTTTGCTAAACCCGGTGCCGGACCATTTGCTCCCACTTACAACCATTGATTGTGCAGGATTGGGGATTGGAGGACGTTTGGATCATGGACTCAGGATGCTCTCGCCACATGACGGGACATCGTAGATGGTTCTCCAGTCTCACTCCCCCGAGCTCCAAAGAGTACATCACCTTCGGGAATAGTGGTCAAGGGAAAGTAAGTGGCATTGGCTCAATTCGCATTTCAGACCATTTTTCTTTGAAGAACGTTGCTTTGGTTGGAAACTTGAACTTCAATTTGATTTCTGTTTCGCAACTTCTTGAGGATGGTTTGGAGGTGCGTTTTAAGAAGGGCAATTCTTCTGTGTTTGATTCTAGAGGGTCTTTGATTTGCCAGATCTTACCTTTCGGTAAGGTTTTTCGGATTGACTTCTCTAGTTCTTTTGGCCCTTCTCGCTGTTTGATTGCTGGATCCTCCTCTGAGCTCTGGAAGTGGCATAGGAGGTTAGGCCATTTGAGTTTTGACCTGCTAGTCAGGTTGAGCTCTATGGACCTCATCCGAGGATTGCCCAAGCTTAAGATGGAGAAGGATCTGGTTTGCCATCCCTGTCGTCACGGGAAAATGGTTGCCGCTTCTCACGCACCTGTGACTCAGGTGATGACTTCGTATCCGGGCGAGCTATTACATATGGACACTGTCGGTCCAGCTCGGGTACGCTCAGTCGGTGGGAAGTGGTACGCACTTGTGATTGTTGACGATTTTTCTCGATTCTCGTGGGTTTTCTTCTTGGAGTCTAAGGATGAGACTTTTCATTTTGTTCATGACCTGATTCTAAAGCTGAAGAATGAGAACAATGGTCGGATGCGAGCAATTCGCTCTGACAACGGCTCTGAGTTCAAGAACTCTCAGTTCGTCAGCTTCTGTAGTGATCAGGGTCTTGACCATCAGTTTTCTGCTCCTTACACTCCCCCACAGAATGGCGTTGTGGAACGAAAGAACCGCACGCTAGTCGAGATGGCCAGGACGATGCTCGATGAGCACAGGACTCCTAGGCGCTTTTGGGCTGAAGCCATGAACACGGCTTGCTATCTGGCCAACCGCATTTTTCTTAGAGCTTACCTTGGTAAGACCTCATATGAGTTGCGGTTTGGCAGACAGCCCAAGGTGAGCCACTTGCGAGCGTTTGGCTGCAAGTGCTTTGTGCTCAAGAAGGGAGGGCATTTGGACAAGTTTGAGTCTCGTTGCTGGGATGGAGTCTTTCTTGGTTATGCATTGCATTCTCGAGGTTTCCGTGTTTGGAACCTCGAATCCCAGCAGCTTGTCGAGACTTGTGAGGTTTCTTTTGATGAGTCCTTGCCTTCTTTAACTCCTTCTTTTGAGCTTTTTGATGATGGTGAGCTCGGAGAGTCCATCTTCGAGGAAGATGAGGATACTCCAGCTGCTGATGAGGGTGGGCCGGGACATGTTGAAGAAATTCGACTTTGGTGGAGAGATGAAGCCTCAGATGACCCCAATGGGTACATCTGGGGGCCTGGACAAGGACGAGAGCGGCGTCAAGGTCAATGAGAGAGAGTTTCGAGGGATGATCGGTTCGCTGCTGTACTTGACGGCGACAAGGCCAGACATACAGTTCGCCGTAGGATTGTGCGCACGCTTCCAGTCTTCACCACGCGCGTCTCATCGGCAGGCTGTTAAGCGCATCTTCAGGTATCTTACCTATGCGCCTGATCTTGGTCTTTACTATTCAGCATCATCATCTCTTGATTTATCTGGCTTTTCGGACGCTGACTTTGGTGGGTGTCGGTTGGATCGCAAGTCGACTTCCGGTACTTGCCAGTTTCTTGGTTCGTCTCTTGTGTCTTGGTCTTCTCGAAAGCAATCTGGAGTTGCTCTTTCGACCACTGAGGTTGAGTATGTAGCTGCTGCTCACAGTTGGTTTGGATGATTTCCACTTTGAGAGATTTGGGTTGTTCTTTCCTACCAGAGTTCCTTTGTTTTGCGACAGCACCAGTGCAATTAGTGTAGGGAAAAACCCATGTCTCCATTCAAAAACCAAACAAATTGATGTGCGCTTTCACTTTTTGCGGGATCAGTATGAGAAAGGTGTCATTGACCTTGTTCATGTTGATACCCATCATCAGTTAGCTGACATTTTCACCAAACCCCTAGAGCAGTCTACTTTTGAGCGTTTACGAGGGGATTTGGGTGTTGTGTATCCTTTTTAGGATATTTTGAGTCAGTTTTCTTTCTTCTTTACTCTTTTCTTGAGTCGTTTTGTGTGTGTTCATATCATGCATATTCACATATCACACTTTTAAGCTTGCTTCTGTTATATGATTAAACTGCTTTACTTATTCTAGCTGGTACATGCTTTTGATTACTTGTCAATGATCATGCTTTGGTTCAGTTCACTTGATATGTCTGATATCTGTCATATGCATGGCTTTTATGCTTTAAACTTGAAAACTTAATCACCATTGCTTCTGGTAACTAGCATGTGTAGGCTGAGTACTTTTGCTATCTGTTACATGCCTTGTAGCTAGTTCATCGCATAGATGCAGATATGCAACTTGGACATCTTTATGCTTTAACATGGAAAATATGCTATAGAAATGATAAAAAATCAAAAATGAATGAAAATTCCATGCCTTTTATGCTTGAGTTGAAAAGATCCAAGTGGGTTTGCTTTGTCGCATTGCATTGTTTTGGACTGCTTACCATAGCACTTTGGTATGAACTAGGACAGTGTAGTGTATGCCAAGACCAATGTCTTAAGCTTCCGATGGTCCAGTTCTGGCCTAGGCTTGACTTGGTCGGTTAGCATAAGGTTTGACATGCAAATAACCCTTGGCAAAAATGAAAAAGGAAAATGAAAAAGCCTGAAAATTAAAAAGACAACAAGTTTGCTGAAGCACTTTGTTTTGGACAATGCTTATCTTGGTAGATATCAGTTAGCTTCTGCATCTCATGTTTTACCTTTCTTGTTAACTGGAAAATGTGGTGATGCCTTTGTTTGCAAAAACTGAAAAATGCGTGCTAATGACTTTCTTCAGATATCATCTGTTATACTGATCATGCCATGTGTCTTAGACAGTATGTCTTTTGCTATACTTGCTAGATGTTGTAATTGCAATTAATCATATCTGAGAAGCATGCTTTCTACACTCCACCCGCACCCCAGTTGCATTCATTGCATATTTTGAGGGGAGTTGCGTTTCAGGGGGAGTCTGTGTCTTAGAGTGCTTGATGAGTTCACTTGTCAACAAGGGGGAGAAATTTTGGTATAAGAGTTTAAGGGGGAGTTTTTGGCTTTCTCTTGGACTTGTTTCACTGGGAGTTTTTTTCCCATTTGTCCTTACTCTTTTGATATCCTTGTTGATGTTTCTGAGACTGCACTCGTTTTTGAGCTTTTACCTTTGGTTAACCATAATGACCGTTTCTTGCTTTTGTTCGGCTTTTGGTCATTAGGGTTAAACTTTTACTTTGTTTTCTTCTTCTTTGTTTTCTTGTGTTTTGTTTTCGTGTTTCCACGGTTGTTCGCAGGTACTGAAAAGCAGATGAAGTGAAGTGTTGACAATGCACTCATCAAGGGAGAGATTGAGGAGCCATGCTGAATAGCGTGGGCCTCATGGCTCCAGATGTGATGAGTCATTGTCAACGATAGTCAAAGAGGACAGAAAAGAGAGATGATCTGCTGCGTCTGGGCCGCGTGTGACTCAGGTACACGGGCAGCGAGCGACTGTCGGGCAGAGGGGCCGCGAAGTCGGGCTGGCCCAATCCGGGTACATGGGCTTGGAGCAGCAGAGGATCCACTGGACTGTTGACTGGGATTGACTCAGGTACACGGGCGGCGAGTGATTGCCGGGCTGAGGGAGCCGCGGAATCGGGCCGGCCCAATCCGGGTACTCGGTGCGAAGACGGTGGACGCTTTGTCAGTTTCGGCGCAAAACTGACGACCGCTGATCTCAGATCTGACCGTTCTGAGGCGAAGCCGTAGCTGCTACGAAAGCTCCGCATCAGGACAAGTTACCTTTATTTAGGATTTTACTATTTTGCCTTTAGGCCCACAGTCTGTCAGTCGAGTCTGTAAAAATATCCTAAGGGCAGTTTGGTCTTTTCCATTTATTTCAGCATCTGTAAAAAACCCTAGGGGTATTTCTGCTTTTTACCCATTTATTGGGCTGCTTATAAATAGGCCCCAATCCCTAGGGTTAGGGTTAACACATTTTAATCTGAAAAATCAGTGTTCACCTCACCTACTCCTATTCCTTGCGCGCCGCCAGCAATGTGGGTTATTTGTCTATGCTTTGGAATCGTTGTTGCTGCTGTTCGTCTCATGCGATTTGTTTCACCAGGTGTTATTCTTCCATTTGCAAGAAATCAATAGTTACGATGTGGATTTATTAACTATTTCCTGGGTTTGCGGTTCTGATTTGAATATCAGTGTGCGACAACTTTTGCTACTGTTCCTCCCTGGTACATCATTTTTGTGGTTCAGATCTGCCTGTTCCTGGCGTGATATTATTCTTCAAGATTTCTCATCTTGTCACGTTACTTGTAGCAGCAGTGTTGCTTGGCTACTAACTGTCCAAGACAGCTAGTACCGCGCTGTTGTTCATCCTAGGGTGGCAGGGCTTTCTGAGGCTATTTTTTTGTAGAAGGAGAAGCTAGTTTGCTGATTTCTTTATTGCAGTTCTAGATGCTTTGCTGTTTGCCTGCTGAAGCTTGCGCGTGAATAGACTGTGCAGCAGCAAGAAAACTTTGCTAGCAATAGTAGCCGTCAGTGTCACAGCTCTATTTTTATTGCTGCAGTGTTTGTTCATTGCCTATGCAAGCTAGTTACTCTATGCTGCAGAACACTTGAGTGCCTACAACATATTGGCAGCCTGTTTGGTTCTTCAGCTTTGAGATGTGGGTCAATTTTTCGAGTGTGTTTCCGCAGTAGCCAGTATTCATCTTGCTGAAATTTTTATAGCTGCCGCGTTTTTATTTCCTCCTTGGGCTTTGTCTTTCTTCCGGCTACTACTCATTTCCACAACAGCAGTGGCTAATCCCTACACACGCGAATCGAGCACCTAAGCGCAGCAGCAGCACTAGCCTATGCGTGCGGCATAGCTGCTAGCAAGGCAGCAGCTAGCGTGGCTAGCTAGCGGCGCAGCGCCTAGCCTATGCTAGCGCTTGCGTGTTGCAAGTTGGAGCTTCGGTTCTTCACACGGTTGCCAAGGGCGTGGTGCACGGCAACATCAACACGCCTCGTGTGTGGCAACGTAAGGAGCACACGCGGCTGAAGGCATTGAGGCGTGGTGCTTAGTGACTGAAGACTGCAGGAGATATACGGCAAGGGCGCAGGTGACCTGTTCGGACAAATGCACACGAGATAACTGTTCATGGTATTCCTAATACCTCGTTTTGCATTCAGTCACAGATAGTTCACTAATTAATCCTCTGATGCACTGATGTTTCTAGTTGATGAATGTTTTTAGATGATTTTATTATCAACTAGATTCAGTATGTTGATTTTTTAATCCTCAGTTCGTTGAAGTCAATTTTTAAATGCCTATGTAGAATATACATGTGATGGATGAAATGCATGTATGAATATTCTTCATGGACATGGTGTATTTTCTATGAGTTGGTGGAATCCTTGTGGAGATGCTATTTGTTTAGTGAATGAACTTAAACTGTTTTTAAGCACTGTGTTGATGTCTTTTCACTTAGGACATCGGTCGTTTTTAGGATAGAACATTTTAGGTCTTGTTGATCTGTTTACTTTTCTCTGCTAAGTTTGTCGAGGTGCATCGGGTATTGGGAGCAGGCCATTGATTCGCAAGAATTTTTTTTAGGCGCCCATTCACCCCCCCTCTGGTCGCTACTTTCGGTCCTACATCTTGTAGTGAAGGAAATACCGAAGGGGGCTAGCTCGACAGCCAACTTTCCAATCCTACCCATGGAGTCTTTGCTCCGAAGCATATCACCAAGAGGATACGAGGTAGGGACTATTAAATTATGTGCTAAGAAATAATGCCTTAACTTCCGCGAGGCCATTACCAAAGCATAAACAAATTTCTCGAGCTCAGAGTATCTTATCTTTGCTCCAGACAAAGCTTTTGAAACGAAGTACACTGGGTTCTGCACCAATTTTCCCTTGAGCTCTATTTCCCTGACTAGCACTGCACTTACCGTGGAGCCCATTGCTGCAAGATAAAGAAGGAGAGTTTCTTCTAGGAGGGGCACAGTAAGTATTGATAAATTTCTGAGATAATATTTAATGTCATCGAAGCTTTTCTGGCACTCCGCCATCCATTTGAAACTCTTGGACCCTTTTAGGGCTTTGAATATTGGGAGGCTTCACTCTGCTGATCTGGCTAGGAATCTGCTGAGGGCTGCGAGGCATCCTATCAGCTTCTGGACATGCTTCAAATTTTCTGGTGGAGCCATTCTTTTCGGTGCACTTATCTACGTTGGGCTAGCTTCGATTCCTCTGCTCAAAACTAAGTACCCTAACAATTTTCCTGCTTGCGCTCCGAATATACATTTTTTAGGGTTGAGGCAAACTCCACATGCTCGGAGGATCTCAAAAGTTTATGCTAGGTCTAGACTATGATGGTGCTTTACATCACTTTTTATTACAATGTCATCCATGTAGGGTTCGACATTTCGGCCTATTTTGTGACCTAGAGCCTTAGCAATAAGACGTGAAAAAGTAGCCCCAGCATTCCGCAAGCCAAAAAGCATTCAGACATAACAAAATACTCCAGAAGGAGTTATGCAACTCGTCTTGGCTTCGTCTTCGCGCTTTAGCCAAACTTGATGATAACTGGAGTATGTGTCCAGGAAGCTTAGAAGTTCAGAGCCGGCCGTAGAATCCACAAGTTGTTCAATACGGGGCATAGAGTAGGGGTCTCGGGGGCATGCTTTATTTAGAGAAGTGAAATTGATGCACATGAGCCACTTGTCGGAGCCTTTCTTCTTGACGAATACGAGGTTAGCCAACCACTCCGTGTGGGCTACTTCCCTGATGATTCCAGCTCTCAGCAATTTTTCTACCTCCTCTTTGGTGAGGTATACTCTTTTAGTTGACAATTTACGGAGCCCCTGGTGAATTGGTCGATCCTTAGGGTTGACGAGTAAACTATGCTCAATGATGCTCCAGTCAACTCTGGGGATATCTTCGTCAGACCAAGCGAAGATATCTAAATTTTCTCTAACTACTTCCTCCAACGAAGTAGATATTTCCGAATGTAGCCCCGTGCCAAACTGGATTGGATATTCTTTGCCTTCTTTGAGGATCATCTTTGTTATCACATCACCTTCTGGGCTTAGCTTGAGGGAAGGGCCCTTCGACGGGTCTAAAGACCCCGAAGCTTTCCCCGAGTGCTCCAGCACACTATTTACTTGCTGAGGATCCAAAGGTGGACCGTGGCCATACTCCACTCTCCGAGCAGTGGTTTGGTCTCCTGAAATAGTAAGAACTCCACCTTGCATGGGCATCTTGAGACATAGATAGTTATGATGTGCCACAACATTGAATTGGTTCAGCATTCCCCTCCCGAAAATTGCGTTGTAGGCGTATGGGGCGTCGACGACATCGAAGATGACTTCCTCAACTCTAGCCAGGGCCCCTCTCCGAAGGAAAC
Organism: Zizania palustris; assembly: GCA_019279435.1. Classification (NCBI taxonomy): domain Eukaryota; kingdom Viridiplantae; phylum Streptophyta; class Magnoliopsida; order Poales; family Poaceae; genus Zizania; species Zizania palustris. The sequence goes on from JAAALK010000080.1 coordinate 96,501,640, forward strand.
CTCAAGGCCTATCTGGCCGAGGGCATTGATAGGAGGACATGCGAAGCCTTGGAGTGCGCGGGTTGCTAGAAGCAAGTGCCTTCGGGGAATGCACATCTGATTGAAGGCTTGGATGAAGAGTATATCAGTGGAGCTTCCACCGTCCACTAATATCCTTCGAACTTCAACTCCTGCTACGTCAACTGAAACGACAAGAGGGTCAGCATGGGGGAATTTCACCCCTACAGCGTCATGGGCAGAAAATGAAATAGGTACATGGGACCACTCCAGCATTTCAGCAGCCGAATTCGAAGTCCCTATGTGCCCTATTTCGTGAACATAGTCCCTTCGCTGATGCTTTGACATATTACCGAGGGTCCCCCCTCCGGAGATCGGTAGGACAACTCGTTTGCCACGATCTTGAGGGTCCTCTTGTTTCGGTGGTAGCATAATGTTGGCCACCGGAAGCTGCATCGGTGCTTCAGGATTGCCGGCCCATCCCACAGCTTGTACAGGCTCCGATCGTGTTGTTGGAGGGGCCCGATCTATAGTACCTCGCCCTAAATTTCTCCCTATGTACTCGCCTCGAAGGGCCAGTATAGACTTGCAGTTTTTTGTGTCATGGCTTCTGTTTTCACCATGCACGCAACAAAAGAGAGTCGGGCGCCGGCCAGCCATTTTTTCTTCTAGCTTCGAGGTACTAGCCTTATTTACTTGTGCCTGTTGATAGTTGAAAGGCATCTTCGGAGCAGAGGGGGAAATATTTAATACCTCAGAGAGGAAGTGTTTCTTTCCCCTTCTATGATCATTAGGGCGATTATTGAAGGGGGCTTGTGGAGGAATTGGAACTTCTGGCTCCGACTTCACTTCTTGAAGGAGGGCTGGTGCAGACACCATAGTTCTTTGGAGGCAGCCTTCTTCTGCCTTAGCATACTGTTCGAAGTATGCCATTAGCTGTGCTACGGAAGACACCGGCTTCCGGTGAAGTTTGCTGAGGAGGTCTAGATTCAACACCCCTTCGCGCGCCGCGTCCACCACCGAACATGTAGACAAGCCTTTTATCTGGGACTTAGTGTAGGCGAAGTGTGTGAAGTATTCCCGAAGGGTTTCTCCTACTTGCTGCTTCACCTAGAAAAGGCTTCCAATAGACATCGGGGCTACGAACGTCCCCTAGAAATTATTCACGAATTTCCTTTTCAACCGCTCCCATGACCTGATTGATCCTGACTTTAGAGACCAGAACCAACGGAGGGCCACACCTTCCAACGCAAGGGGGAAACATTTCGCCATTGTATTCCGCACCCCTCGCTGGCTTTAATTGCAAGGGCATAAGAACGAGAGAATTCTCTAGGGTCAGACCCTCTGGAGTACTTGTGCAACTTTGAGGCTTTGAACCTGGGATCGAAGGGCACCTTCTGCAAGTCCGGATGCAGCGGAGATTTGCTGTCGAAGGATGCATTCTCAGCATCTTCTCAGACTTGAGGAGCTTCGGGATATTCATCAGAGTCGCCATCTTGATGCACTTCCGAACCAAGAGGAATGGCTTGAGGGAGAAGCCTGTCCGCAGCATCCTGCCTCCATCTTGCTACTTCCTCCTAAAGCTGCGCTACCTGGGCAGCCACATCCTCAGGAAGGTCTTCGCTTCCTCCGGAGGGGTCCTCCGGGTCTTGGGAACCGACATAATAATTTCGAAGCACCGAAGGAGCTGCCCGAGGGACTTTGGCTGCTCGAGTTCTAATGACCACTTCGGGAGTTTGTGGAATGACTGAGGGTCCTGCACCATGGGTCCGAGGGGACATTTGGGGAGGATCGGTGGCTAGGATCCACTTGGGAGGCATGAATTACGAAGCTAAGGTCCAAAGACCAGAGGCTTCGAACGATTGAGGAAGGCGGGGAAAAGCCTTCCAAGTGCGCTTTGAAGCCCCTTGCCGAAGGGTGCGTGGAATCTCAAGACTCCGAAACTCCCTCCGCAAGCGTTCTTCGAAATGCAGGCAGTGGCAGAGAACTAGCTTTTAGAACTAGGTTCCCCACGGACAGCGCCAATTGTTGGCACAACGAATTACGCTAACAGGTTCTCTAAGTTTAAGAACTAACAAATGAAGTGTTTGTGAAAGCGGACTATCTCAAGCCTCCAAATTGGACAATAGCTCGAAGTAGTTCGAAGTTGTGTATTGAATATCTGAATATTCGATGCCTATTACAGGATGAGAGGGGGGTATTTATAGGTAAAAACTCTAAGGAAAATACCTTTTTACCCCTCTATTACAACCGACATAGTGGAAACTATTCGGTACCTCGAATATGGCTAATATGGTAAAATATGTTCGAAGGCGGTAGACATAGCTGACGTCCCATCCTTCTGGCTATTTTCCACAGCAGAGGCGAAGCCTTCGGAGGGTATCTTCGGACCGAAGCCTGGATGGACCCTCTGGCTTTAACCCTTCTAGTTCAGAGACAAGTCTTGGATTCGGAGCTTATGATTTGTCTTTGTCTTGTAATCTTGAAGATCCTAGAGATGAAGTATTTCCACCAACACATGTCTTCTTCAACCTCTCACCGCGTCTCCACTCTCTCCTCCATTCTCCCTCTTCCCCTCCTCCTCCTAGGCCACAGTATTCCCTACTCCCCCTCCCTAGTGCCGCTTTGGCCCGGCCTTGTCGCGCCCCTGCGCATTGCTCCCTGGCCCACCAGCGCGTGTCTGCATCGTCACACCCAACCGCTCGCCCGCTTTCTCTAGCACAAACCGAAGCACCTTCTCCGTGTCGTCTGTGCGCAACCGCCTCGCCACACTGCCCTAACATCCACCGGGCTACTGCATCGCGCCGCCTAGGGCACCGTCGCTGGTCTGCCACAGCCGTCCCTGACGCTAAGCCCCACCACCACTGGTTGTCTTCTGTTGGACCGGAAACGGCGACCAGAGGGGGGTGAATGGGAGCTTTTAAAATTTCGGGCTAAAAACTTAGCCTTCGGTTCTGTTCTGTCTTCTGCGGAACAGGCTTCGAACACTACCTTCGAAGGTCTGGTTCGGAGGTACTTCGACAGCTCCGAACACAGGCTTCGCAGGAGCAAATGTTCGAAGCCAAGAAGACTTCGCTCCACGAACAACCCTCGAAAATCTACTCTGCTAAGTCAGTGCAGGCTCCGCACACGAGGTGCTTCGAGCAGGCTTCGCACTTCACCCTTCGCAAGAGTGGACAGCCCTCTGAGGACTTCGACCAAGTACTTGGCGACAGCAACTGGTGCTAGGCTTCGTACGCGAAGGTCTACACGCACACAAAATGGACCACGCTAAGGGCTTCGACACAAGAAGCACTACGGGAAAAGATCAGGGCTTCGCTAGTAAGCAGCGAGGTCTTGCCTCGTGTTACACAGAGCGACAGCACACTGAAAAACACACTTCGCAAGATAAACACCCTTCGCCAAGACAGGCTTCGGTGAACTAAAAACTAGCGAGGTATGCAATGCGAGCTCAAGCAAAAGCACACAGAAGCAGGGCTTCGCCGCTTGAACAAGGAACACAAAATATATTGAACTCTGGATGAAAACCAGCGAGGTCTGTGTACAGGAGCTCAACAGTAAATGCTCAAAGTGTTAAATGTTACCTACCGAGCCCCCATATTTATAGCCCATGGATTCATCCTAAGGAAGTGACTACTTTACCCCTAGGGTTTACATTCATTTTGTCTCTTCAGAACTAAGGGGTACAAAAGGTAGTCCACCTTTATTCTGGAGGCTTCTCTGTCAGCTGCAGAGGGGACAGTGTCAGCCTTTTTCAGAACAGACAGTGTCAGCCTTTACAGTGTTGACTTCTGGAACCTCCCTTCGCACCGGAGGGTGCGGTAGCTTCGGCGAGAAGCCTGCAGCCTGTTGGCCTTCGCTCCGCCAAAGAAGTCCTTCGATACAGTGACGGTTTTAAGCCGAAGCCGTCAAAGCCCCTTGGGCCTTCGCACCACCACCTCCGGAGTGGACCACCACGGCTTCGCAGCTACTCCCAGCTCGAACACCGTCCGTCCGTGTACCGAAGCCATGCATGGCCGAAGCACCACAAGTCATCCTCACTCCGAAGCCCCACCTTCGGAGTACCACCCTTCGAAGTCCCTCCTTCGTCCAAGGCCTCCGCATGAAGCATTCCATGAGCACATCGTCGCAGTGTCTCACTCCGAGCACACTCCTCGACGAGCCTCACCCGGACCATGCCTTCGATGCGCCTCGACTTCTGAGACCTTCGTCGGGCCACCTTCGAATGTCTCCCTCTGGAGCACACTTCGAACACCTTGCCTCCGCAGAGGACTTGATCCACCAACTCCGAAGTCACTCCATTCGGAGTACCTTCGAAGTGCCTCATGTCCGAGGACTTTGTCTCGGAGTACCTTCAGCCGGAGCCACGCTCCGCACTCTCTGCCTTCACCTGGCACGCCTCGACCCGAGGACCGACCCGGACCACCTTCGCAGCCACCGTGACGAAGCTCCCCGCTCCCCTGGCATCAAGCCTCCCGCTTGACCCAGGTTCACCCGGCTCGAACCCTGTCCGTCGCCTCCGAAGTCCCTGCGCACCACATACAAGCAGACAAGTGTATCCAGTACACCTGAGACCTCTCCGGGTTATCAACCTCCGGCACACACTCCGGTGTACCGCCCAAAGTACCGAAGCCATCGGTACGAACCCAGTCATCGCGTACTGTCGGACCCCTCCGACGAGCACACTCCGCTGCACAGCTGCAGCAAGCAACACCGAACACCCTTCGGTGAAACCACCTCCGAACACCCTTCGGAGGTCCCACCTCCGAAGCCCCTTCGGAGGTACCCTTCGAACAGAGGGTAAAATCCAGTCAATCACTCATCACAAAACACCGAAACCAACCCTTGGTTTCTCAATCTCCCCCTTGATGAGTGCATTGACAACCAAATCCAAGTTCAAGAAAATTTAAAATTTCAGCACACAAGTGACCATAAAAACTCAGAAAAGAGCCAAAGCATGTCACTTGATAAAAGAAATTTTCTCCCCCTTTGTAAAAGAGTACAAGCCCCTTTGGCAAAACTCCCCTTGATAAGAACTCCCCCTGAGTTAAGCAAATTTTTCTTCCCCTTTATGTCAAAAATCTTTCCCCTTGCGAAATTATGCCTTCTTGCGGCAGAGAACACAGCAAATCTCCCCCTTTGGCAATGCAAGCATCAAGGAGCAGTTAAAAGATGCAAAGCTTCGAAATGAATAGAATTGCAAAGACATATAATGCAAAAATATGCCAACAGTAATACCAATGTTCATGTGCTCAGCTCAATTTAACAATCTGTGAAACAAGATGATGGCATGTGATTTTGTCATTTTGGAAGTAAAAGCATCACCACTTAATCACAGCAACTAGATATGTGAAGGCAGGGACTGCGCAAAGCTAACAATTTCTACCCTAGACAGACAATTCTTGTTCAAAAGGAGCTTTGAAAGCAAACTTGATGAGCCATTAAATTTGTTGTTCTTTTCTTAATGCCAGGGGTTATTTGTTTGTCCACCTTATACTTTCCAATCAAGCCAAGCCTAGGCAAGAAAGCCATCTGAAGCTTAAGGCGGTGATTTTGGCATACACTACACTATCCCAGTTCAGACCAAAGTGCAATGGTAAGCAGTCTAGAATAGAGTAGTGCGACAAACAAACCCTCCTGGATCTTTTCATTTTAACCAGGAAAATCATGGATTTTTGATTTTGTTTCAGATGAATGAATTATTTTGATGAATATCCATGAATAAAGAACACATTTTTCAAGTTGCAAATTTTAGCATCCAAGGAACAGTGTCTTGCTGTCAAGTAGATAAAAGATAGCGAAAAGCAGTCCAGCCTAAACAAGCTAGATGCAAGATTGTGCGGTGAGCAAGTTTTGATTTTAGAAAATAAAACAGCATGCACAACCAATGTTCCAGATATATTTCATAGAGCTGAGCAGACATGATTTCTGTGAATTAAAAGCAGGCATATAATAGCAAAAGATGTAAATGCAATTCCACACATAATGAGCATATGCAAGGCAATTTAAACTCAGCTCCCCCTCATAAAATGCCGTAGGGATGACAAATACCAAGTTCCCCACGCAAGTAAGCAAACCGAGAAGCATCGAGGGGTTTTGTAAAAATATCGGCAAGCTGGTGTTGGGTATCAACATATTGAAGTTCAATATCACCCTTCTCATTGTGATCTCTGAGAAAATGATACCGTACATCAATGTGTGTTGGTTCTGGAGTGCTGAACCGGGTTGTTTGCAATACAAATAGCACTAGTGTTATCACAGAAAAGTGGAACACTCTTATAATCTAACCCGAAATCCCGCAAAGTGGAAACCATCCACAAAATCTGAGAGCAACAGCTAGCTGCAGCAACATATTCGGCCTCAGCCGTCGATTGTGCAACACTAGACTGTTTGCGGGAAGACCAGCAAACCAGAGATGTACCCAGAAAATGACAAGTACCAGAGGTACTCTTCCTATCAATTCTACACCCAGCAAAATCCGCATCTGAATAGCCTCTAAGACATAAAGATGAAGACGAAGAATACCATATGCCAAATTCAAGGGTGTGTTTGAGATACCTTAGGATGCGCTTTACCGCTTGGCGGTGCGAAGCTCGTGGTGAAGCCTGAAAACGAGCGCACAGACACACAGCGAAGTGTATGTCCGGCCTCGTGGCAGTCAAGTAGAGGAGGGAGCCGATCATGCTCCGGAACTCCTTCTGATCTACGGCTTCTCCATCTTCGTCAGGGTCCAATGCTACAGATGTAGCCATTGGAGTGGCGAGGGGCTTCGCATCGGACATGTCGAACTTCTTGAGCAGGTCCTTGGTGTACTTTGTCTGGTGGACAAAAGTACCTTGTTTGCTTTGCTTGATTTGCAAACCAAGGAAGAAGGTGAGTTCACCCATCATTGACATTTCAAATTCCCTGCTCATGGTATCTGCAAACTCGGCAACTAAAGCATGAGAAGAGCCACCAAAGATGATATCATCCACATAAATCTGCACTAGGAGGAAATCTTTGCCATGCTTGAGAGTAAACAATGTTTTATCAACAGAGCCCATCACGTACCCTCGCTCAAGCAGAAAAGACTTAAGTCTATCATACCACGCCCGAGGGGCCTGCTTGAGTCCATAAAGAGCCTTATGAAGTTTAAGGACTTTATGTGGGTACTTGGGGTTTTCAAAACCAGGGGGTTGTTTTACATACACATCTTCACCTATGAAGCCATTAAGAAAAGCACTTTTGACATCCATTTGATAGAGTTTGAATCCCCGGGATGTCGCAAAGGCAAGCAAAATCCTAATGGCCTCAAGGCGAGCAACAGGTGCAAAAGTTTCAGTAAAATCAATCCCTTCTAGTTGAGAAAAGCCCTGAGCTACAAGTCTAGCCTTATTTCTAACAATAGTCCCATCCTCCCCTTGTTTATTTTTGAAAATCCATTTGTTCCAATGAAATGAACATTAGGTGGAGGATCAACTAAAGTCCAGACTTGGTTTCTCTCAAAATTTTCAAGTTCCTCATGCATGGCATTGATCCAACTAGAATCAGAAAGTGCATGACTAACATCTAAAGGCTCGAAAGAAGCAACAAAAGCAGCATTAGTGAAATGGGCATGAGAACGAGTTACCCTTTGATCAAGCTCACCAATGATCTGCTCGGGAGGGTGCATCCTTTGAACATGATGTGGAGCCTCTCGGCGGGATGCAGTCTCCCCCTCAACTTGTGCGTTGGAGTGGTCCAAGATGACCGATGTTGAGGTAGTCGCTTTGGGACCTCGTGCCGAAGTAGTAGAAGCGGGGTCAGCTTCGGGGGTTGACGTCGAGGGTAATAGGGGATCATCCTCGAATTCTCCGGGATCTTCTTCTTCAAATAAGGTCTGTTCCATGTCGTGTTCATTTGCCTGTTCAAAAGCAGAACTAACAGAGGGGGTTGATTCATCAAAAGTCACATCACATGACTCGATGACAGTGTTAGTTTCCAAGTTATAAACACGATAAGAATGACCATGAGTTGTATAACCCAAAAAGATCCCGTCAGAAGATCGCGACTCAAATTTATCCAAGTTACCACGTTTTAGGATAAAGCAGCGACAGCCAAAAACTCGAAGATGAGTAACCTTGGGCTGTCTCCCAAAACGCAGCTCATAAGATGTCAAGTTTAAAATTGAGCGCAAGAAAATTCGGTTTGAGATGTAGCAAGCAGTGTTCATGGCCTCAGCCCAGAATTTTCTAGGAGTCCTATGCTCATCAAGCATCGTCCTAGCCATCTCAATCAAAGTGCGGTTTTTCCTCTCAACAACACCATTCTGTTGAGGAACCCGCGGAGCAGAGAATTGATGTTCTATGCCATGCTCCATGCAAAAGTCAATAAAGAGACTATTTTTGAACTCGGTGCCATTATCGCTTCGAATGAATTTTAATGCACCAGGGAGTTCAGTAAAAAGTCTCAAAGCCAAGCTCCGAAAGTGTGAAAACACTTCATCCTTGCTGGCAAGAAAGAAGACCCAAGAGTAGCGAGAGTAATCGTCGACAATAACTAAAACATACCACTTGCCGCCTAAAGAACTAACCCGAGAAGGACCTACAGTGTCCATATGGAGAAGTTCTCCGGGCTGTTCAGTCATCACTGTGGTGACTGGCGAATGCGAAGCGGCAATCATTTTTCCATGTCGACAAGGAGCGCAAACTAAATTCTTCTCAAACTTGAGCTTGGGCAATCCTCGGATCAGGCCTAGGGCGCTCAGACGAGCGAGCAACTCAAAGCTCATATGCCCTAGTCTCCTATGCCACTTCCAAAGCTCAGAAGTCGAATGTGCAACAAGACAATGAGAAGATCCAGACGACTCTGAAAAATCAGCTCCAAAAACTCTCCCAACCCTAAAGATCTTACACACCACAACGCCATCAGAATTGAGCACTTGCGAAGTATCGCGATGAAATCGCACTTCGAAGCCCTCATCAAGCAACTGAGATACAGACAGCAAATTGTATCCCAGGTTTTCAACCAAAGCAACATCTTTGAGAGTGAAGTTCGAGTTAATTCTTACCACACCTTTACCTTTCACTCTACTCCTTCGATTGTTTCCGAAGGTGATATGTTCCCTTTGCTTGGTTGTGGTGAGGCTGGAGAACCAATTTGCATCTCCGGTCATGTGGCGCGAACAACCGGAGTCCATGATCCACGTGCCCTCCAAGCCTCGACCTGTCCCCTACACATGATAAGAGCGTCTCGATCGCTCAGTGCTGGGGTGAGTAAAATAATGACGAGGCATCCAGCACTGAGTGACACGAGTAGTAGGCACAGTAAAAGCAGACGGTCTACGCACATAATTATCAGAATGATGCAAAGTGCGAGGTCTACCTACATGCAAAGAACGCAAAGCATGTCGAGGTCTCCTACTCTGACGAGGTACAAAGCTACTCGCCCGAGGTCTAACACCATATGGAACATGGTGAACACCTCGAGGAGCAAAACCTCTCCGAGAAGCACGAGGAGCCTCAAAAGCAGGACGATAGTACATCTCAGACTCATGCATACCTAAAGATGGGTAATGCATGTCCTGGTAGCTCATCGCCTGTGCACGTCGCTCATCCTTGATGCGACGGAAACAGAACCCAACCAAATGACCCGCCCGCTGACAATAGGAACAATGAAACACTCTCCTGGGGGCACTCTCATGGATCACAAGAGCAACTCTCACAGGCTCCTTGGGTTTCTTTTGAGTGGTTTTCTTGGGAGGATTTTTCTTGGTAGGAGGAGTGGTTTTCTTTGGTGGATGGGTAGGCTTTTTGGCTGGAGGGGTGTCCAACAGAGCTCTCTCTTTCTCTAGGGTGGTGGGAGAGGTAAAAACAGTTTTGGTCTTACTGTCTGAAGCTATCCTCTCAAAACCCAAACCTAGAGCTACCCCGGCTCTGTCAGCACACAACTTGGTCTTGGCCAAGAGCAAATCCATCCTACCCTTCCCTTCAGTGCATTTATTCACCACAGAAAGAAGGTATTCATTTTCTGACATGAGGTTTTCAGCTCGCTCTCTAACAGCGCCTAGCTGGTCCTTAAGGGTAATGCAAGTGTCACAAACAGGTTGCACATCCTTAGAACTACCGGCCCTCTCCAATCTAGCCTCCAAATCATGAACATGCTTATCACGTAAATTAATGCTATCGCGTAATAAAGAGCAGTTCATGCAATCAATAATTTCATGAGGTCTAGAATCCACCTCCAAAAGCTGCTTCTGTGCAGTCTCAAGCTCAGAGAGAGTTTGAGCATGAACAGAACGCAACTGAGCAAGCTCACTCATGACAACAGAACATGATTCACATTCAGCATCATCAAATTTAGACTTAAGCATGGCATATTCAGTAGAAATGGTTTCTAGCCTAAGTCTAAGGTCTTTTCTTTCTCTAGCGGCTTGCACAAGTAATCTATCCTGACCAAGCACTACTTCATTCAGCTCATCTAATTTAATTAGAAGCTGGTCAGATGATAGGTTTACCTCAGATGAGTCAAGCTCATCGCTGCTGTGATCGCTGTCGGCCATGAAGCAAAGGCCGGTGAAGTCACGTCCCTTCTTGTCCTTCTTGTCCTCCTTCCTCGGGGACTCCTCCTCTTCAGAGCTCGACTCCTCAGTTGAGGATGTGTCGATGTCGCTGAGAGCAGCAACAAAAGCTCTGGAAGCGGCCTTGGCTACTTTCTTAGCCATCTTGCCGCGCTTGCCCTTCACAAAGGGCTTCCTCTCCTTTTTGTGGAATTTGGGGCGGTCACTCTCTTCTCTCTTCTTGACCTTGGGGCAATTGGCCTTAATGTGAGAGGTGTCGCCACATTCATAGCAGCCACTAAAACCACTTCTCCTCTGATCCCGTCTCTCAAGATGAAAGCGGGTGAACCTCCGAGCAATGAGAGCAAGCTCATCATCAGCTAGAGTATCCACCTGCTCCTTTGTGACGGAGACCAGGGAGGACAAAGCAAAACCATCTGCAAGAACACAAGTGCCTGATGTGCTTGGTTCTGCAGTGGTGCCACGGCTAGTGCTAGAAACCAATGCCAATGGCTGTGGCAAAGAGCTTCTGTGCACAGCGAGAGATGCCTTGGCAATCTCTGTGGACTTCAGCTTGCTAAAGAGTTCGTCACAGGTCAATGTGTCATAGCCTGTGGACTCCTCAATGCTGGATATCTTCACCTCCCATATGCTACGGTCAAGTGCATAGAGAAGCTTGATAGCCCTATCATGATCACTGTAAGCAAGCGTCCCGTTGGATCGCAAGTTACTCACTATAGCATCAAAGCGAGAAAACATGGCATCTATAGATTCACCAGGTGCCTGCACAAACAGCTGATATTGTTGGTTGTAGGTGCTTTGGCGCCTGGCCTTAATCTGAGCAGAGCCCTCATGAAAGACAGTGAGTGTTGTCCAAATCTCCCTAGCAGTCCTAAGGTGCTGCACCCTATCAAACTCACTCCGACTCAGACCAATGAACAGTATGTTCCTTGCCTTCGAGTTGGCAATATACTGATCTTTTTCAGTTTGAGTGGTGCGGGTATCAGGGATGGAGTATTGTGAGTCCACAATCTCCCAAATTGCATTTCCTTGGCTTAACAAGTAAGCCTCCATGCGCACCTTCCAGTATGCAAAATCTGTCCCATCGAACAGAGGAATTTTACTGCCTCTATCTATGTCGCCAACAGATCACAAAACCGGTTAAGGTCAACTGGTGATCTTAACCTGCTCTGATACTAATTGTTGGACCGGAAACGGCGACCAGAGGGGGGTGAATGGGAGCTTTTAAAATTTCGGGCTAAAAACTTAGCCTTCGGTTCTGTTCTGTCTTCTGCGGAACAGGCTTCGAACACTACCTTCGAAGGTCTGGTTTAGAGGTACTTCGACAGCTCCGAACACAGGCTTCGCAGGAGCAAAAGTTCGAAGCCAAGAAGACTTCGCTCCACGAACAACCCTCGAAAATCTACTCTGCTAAGTCAGTGCAGGCTCCGCACACGAGGTGCTTCGAGCAGGCTTCGCACTTCACCCTTCGCAAGAGTGGACAGCCCTCTGAGGACTTCGACCAAGTACTTGGCGACAGCAACTGGTGCTAGGCTTCGTACGCGAAGGTCTACACGCACACAAAACGGACCACGCTAAGGGCTTCGACACAAGAAGCACTACGGGAAAAGATCAGGGCTTCGCTAGTAAGCAGCGAGGTCTTGCCTCGTGTTACACAGAGCGACAGCACACTGAAAAACACACTTCGCAAGATAAACACCCTTCACCAAGACAGGCTTCGGTGAACTAAAAACTAGCGAGGTATGCAATGCGAGCTCAAGCAAAAGCACACAGAAGCAGGGCTTCGCCGCTTGAACAAGGAACACAAAATATATTGAACTCTGGATGAAAACCAGCGAGGTCTGTGTACAGGAGCTCAACAGTAAATGCTCAAAGTGTTAAATGTTACCTACCGAGCCCCCATATTTATAGCCCATGGATTCATCCTAAGGAAGTGACTACTTTACCCCTAGGGTTTACATTCATTTTGTCTCTTCAGAACTAAGGGGTACAAAAGGTAGTCCACCTTTATTCTGGAGGCTTCTCTGTCAGCTGCAGAGGGGACAGTGTCAGCCTTTTTTCAGAACAGACAGTGTCAGCCTTTACAGTGTTGACTTCTGGAACCTCCCTTCGCACCGGAGGGTGCGGTAGCTTCGGCGAGAAGCCTGCAGCCTGTTGGCCTTCGCTCCGCCAAAGAAGTCCTTCGATACAGTGACGGTTTTAAGCCGAAGCCGTCAAAGCCCCTTGGGCCTTCGCACCACCACCTCCGGAGTGGACCACCACGGCTTCGCAGCTACTCCCAGCTCGAACACCGTCCGTCCGTGTACCGAAGCCATGCATGGCCGAAGCACCACAAGTCATCCTCACTCCGAAGCCCCACCTTCGGAGTACCACCCTTCGAAGTCCCTCCTTCGTCCAAGGCCTCCGCATGAAGCATTCCATGAGCACATCGTCGCAGTGTCTCACTCCGAGCACACTCCTCGACGAGCCTCACCCGGACCATGCCTTCGATGCGCCTCGACTTCTGAGACCTTCGTCGGGCCACCTTCGAATGTCTCCCTCCGGAGCACACTTCGAACACCTTGCCTCCGCAGAGGACTTGATCCACCAACTCCGAAGTCACTCCATTCGGAGTACCTTCGAAGTGCCTCATGTCCGAGGACTTTGTCTCGGAGTACCTTCAGCCGGAGCCACGCTCCGCACTCTCTGCCTTCACCTGGCACGCCTCGACCCGAGGACCGACCCGGACCACCTTCGCAGCCACCGTGACGGAGCTCCCCGCTCCCCTGGCATCAAGCCTCCCGCTTGACCCAGGTTCACCCGGCTCGAACCCTGTCCGTCGCCTCCGAAGTCCCTGCGCACCACATACAAGCAGACAAGTGTATCCAGTACACCGGAGACCTCTCCGGGTTATCAACCTCCGGCACACACTCCGGTGTACCGCCCAAAGTACCGAAGCCATCGGTACGAACCCAGTCATCGCGTACTGTCGGACCCCTCCGACGAGCACACTCCGCTGCACAGCTGCAGCAAGCAACACCGAACACCCTTCGGTGAAACCACCTCCGAACACCCTTCGGAGGTCCCACCTCCGAAGCCCCTTCGGAGGTACCCTTCGAACAGAGGGTAAAATCCAGTCAATCACTCATCACAAAACACCGAAACCAACCCTTGGTTTCTCATCTTCTCTCCTGCACCCTCCTCTCTAGTGTCGCCCTCCTCTCTCTGAACCGCAGCACCAAGCCGCCGCTAGCGCCATAACTCCTCTACCCCTTCCCAACGCTGCACCACCTCTCCAACCGAATGCCGAGATCTTCGGCGTTGTGCCCATGTTCTGGTTTCCCAACCTCCTTGTGTCATTAACCCTTGCCTCCTTCCTCGTGACGTCGGTCTGCCGCCCTCTCTGGCCATCCTTGCCACTACAACCACCACTCCACCCCACCGGCCATCTCCTCCTCTCCCTGAGTGACATGTGTTGTTCTGCCCATGAGTCCTAATTGTTGAAGCCGCACCGCTCCTCTTCAGCGGCAACTCATAGCCCCATGTCGTGCACCTCCTTCTACTTGCCTCCCCGTCTCTTCGCTGCAGTAGGAAGAAACCAAAGAACTCTGATCTGCTGCAATAATGTCACCTCATTGTGAGAATCCCTCTCTTCTATTTTACTCTTATAAAATTGTTAAATAGTTTTAGTAGATTTATTATGTCTCAATTTGTTCATTATTCAATTTTAATCCATCCTTTCATAAACCTTGTTATCAAGTGTTATCTCAATTTGTTCATTATCGTATTGTTGTATCTATCTATTCCATCATTGGGTTCATGTCAATCGAATTATATGTCATGACCATTTATTTATAATCATATCACAATCTTTGTTGTAACTCTTTTTCGTATATTATTTCATTTCGATCGGTCATCTAATATTGTTATTATAATTACCAACCTTATTCCTTGAGTAATATCATGTTAGTCTACTTGTATCATGCCATAAATCTTATTGTAGTTCTATCTCGTTTTATTGTATCATTGTTTCATTCCCGCGCTAGTGTTTCCCATTGTGGGATGGTTATCTATTGTTAGATCATCATTCTAGTTTATTCTGTTTCGATTAGGTTGATATTGAATCACACCTAATCCATGTTTGATTGGACGGATCACCCAATTCAATCTAGCGCCACATCATCTTCTTCATCGCCCCTTGGTGAGGATCCATCTTCCCATTACATTAATCAAATTGCTATGATTATATTATATCAATTTGTTTTGATCCCTTCATTAATCATCTTATCATATACCTCATCGATGATTGTTAATTTCAATTTATTATCCTTTGTTCCCCTATTAACCTATTCCATTCGAGTAAATCCTTGTATCCATCGTGTAGCTCATTTTGATATATTGTTGTCATACCCATTAATCATGTTCTGATCTAGCCTTGGTATGTAGGTCATGTGCCTTTGAACGCCATAGCTCATCATTGTTATTCTATTCTACTAAGTGTCATCATTCATTGATTCTGATATATGTCCTTGCTCTTTGGTTCTAACCTATCTCGTTGACGCATAACCATGGTTTGACATTCATTCATTTCAATTAGTGTTGAGCCATCGCTTTTATTTGTCTTCCTTCATCCCAATCCATGTCATTGTTAGTTGGATCTGATTTATGTCATTCTGTTGTTTCCTCGCCATTCACCACATCTCTTTTTCTTGATCTGTTGTTTTTTGTTCATCGACATTCAACTTGGTTGAACGCAGCTTCTCCTCTTTTGCGAACACAATCTACTGTCTTTGTCTCAAGTCAAGATCAATAGTTCTATTTCACTCTATATTCTCCATTCAAACTCCATCACTCTTCTTAATTAACCATTTAACTAATAAGAATATCTCATTGTCTTGTTTATTAGTGTTTCTTAGAGTTTTTGTCATGTTTGTGTGTTGTGTAGAGCCCCGTGTTCTCGAAGCTTCGAAGGACCTCACGCAAGACCCGAAAGTCTTCGTCAAGAGTTAAAATGTTTTTCAAAAGAGCAAGAGGCAAGTTACACCCCTCGCCTTGATCATATTGATCTCATGTTTTTGAATATTATTGCTATAACACATAGGATATACTTGCATGTTAGACCAAACAAATAGTTATATAGTTAATGTTAGCTTTATGCCTTGATGTGGAAACCCAAGCCATGTTTTGTACCATTTCTCCATTGTCGCCTTATAAAGTTTATTAGTTAGTTCTCTAATGTAATAGCACACTTGCTCAGCTCGCTATTAATAACTACAATACTAGTTAGGTTGAACTCTATACTCTTTGATATGTCTCATCTCATTGATATTCTATAGAAGAGTTCTTTGGCTTTGAATAATGGTGATGTTATAAGCATGGTGGGTTCCGAATGCAAGCTTGGGCATTGCTGGTCGCACTCGGGGCACTATAAGGATCGGTCCGCAGGATCTGTTGAGAAGCATTATCGTACTAACCACAAGTACAATGGGTAAGACCTAATCTGAAGTATGGGTTGATTCAACATGATACACCGAGCGGAGGAGACAAGTTCATAAATGAGGAGTTTCCTAGTGATGGCTTGTGCTGACGAGGCACTAATGGGGGTCTACATCTACCAATCGGGGTTTGCCCATGACATTACGAGTGAGATCTCAGTAGAGCGTCGACGAAACCTGGTGTGGTTGTCCTCTTGTTGAGTTGATTCATATGACGAGTTTTGGCATGAGTTTCTGTGACTTGGGTCATGTTAACACACTATGGTGTGCAGGGACAAGTGCCTTGTGGGTAAAATGGTACACCTCTAATCAGAGGATAACCTTTTCGAAAAGTCGTGCCCACGGTTATGGGCAGCCTAGTGATGTTCTCCGCAGTTAATTGGTTACGATTGTGTGAATGCTATGATTATGTTTGGGATGGTTTGAAAGAGTGAGTTAGCACAGGTGTGCAACTCGAGGTAGTGGGAATCAGTACTTATTTACTTCCGCGTTTACATTCATGCTTTAATACTGCTCACTAAAGCTTAACAACACTTATTATGCTTTATTTATGCAAATTCAAGCCTAGATTATGCCCTTTGATGATAAGCCTTCATTATATGCATATCTGTGGCTTGTTGAGTATGTATGTACTTACCCTTGTTGATTAAAATTTTTAGATGCTGAGTCCTATGAAGACGAAAGCCTAGAGTAGTTGTCCCAGTCAAGGACCGATTCTTGGAGTAAGATGTTCATCGCCAAGACCTTCTTTTTATTATTTCAGTGTAATAAAATAGCCCATAAGCTATATTTTCTTTATCGTAAGACATTGTCACTTGATAAACATTTTGTAAGTTGATTTCCTATGGAATTTCAATGAAACTCGAAGTCAGTAGACTTCGGGCATTACAAAATAGTATCAGAGCCGACTTGACTGCAGGAAGCCAAACAGACCGTATTTAGGACTTATTTGCAAAATCTAAAATCAGGTATTGGCAGGAATTTCAGAGCCTATCACACCTGGTAGAACAGATATTGGCCTATGAGAGCCGATTCCAGGAGGCGAAAAAAGACAGGTATCATAAGAATGTGGCATATGCCCATGCGTTCCATTCGGACTACGATGAGGACTGTTGGCGTAAAAGATTACACTAACAGGTTTCTGTAGAATAGAAACAAACAAACGAAGTGTTTGCAAAGAGAACTGTTCTAAGCCTCCGAAAGGATAATAACTTAGAATAGTTCGAACGTGTGTATTGAATAACTGGTATTCGGTCCCCCTTACAGGGTGAAATGGGGGGTATTTATAGGCCCAAATATTAAGGAAAAGACCTATTTACCCCTCTATTACAACCGACATAGTGGAAACTATTCGGCTCCCTTAATAGGGCTAAAATGGTAAAAGACTAATCTAATGAGAAAGAAGATAAGTCTTCCATTTTAGCTGGCAGAAAAGATCTTGAAAGGCCTTAGTTCGAAGATATACTCCGAACCAATGCATATCTTCGTACTTCGAACTTGACTCCAGGTATCTTCGAAGATAAACGTCTGGGAACCTTCGAATCCGCTGTCTGCCTTTATGTATCTTTGGCAATAACCCTAAAGGTGAAATATTTTCCCCCAACAAGGACAGTGGGTCCAACGTGGAGGTCGGTCTAGCTAAATGGATCAGGAACAAGAAACAGATCACATGTTCGTGGGTGAAACCGACTAAAAAGAAGAGAAGTATGACTTCGACATCAGCAAGGATAATAAGATATTTGATCTAGTGCTCAAAGAGAAACAGATCCAGTTGCCACCTAACCACGTAATATCATGTAACAACCCTAATTTTCAAAGGTAAAAATAAATTGAGAAATAAAAATTTTCTATAAAGAATTATTACTGATTATTGAATAAGTTGAAAATGCCCAAATAAATAAAAATCTAGAGAAATAATTCAAATCACAAGTTGTTTGGTCCTAAGACCAAGATATATTTTGAGAATTTTTACAAATTTTTAGGACTTTTGCTGATGGCTCATAATTTATATATTATTTTCAGCAATTATTTTTATTCGGAAATGACTTTTAAATACTTTTGGGCAGCACCCTCCCTTTCTCCCTCCATAGGCCGGCCCAGCCCGCCAACACCCTGCGCCCCTACTGACAGGTGGAGCCCACCTGTCAGCCTCCTTCCCTCCTTCCACATGTGCTCGCGTCATTCACCTCTCGCTACCCTCGCAGTCCTACGTGTCGGCGCCACCTGCCTCGTTCTGTCACCGCCTGCACCTGCTGACCAGTGGCCCTGCCTTGTCAGTGTCGTCTTCCCCGCGTCGTCGTCGCTCCCAAATCCAGCGCCGCATGAACCCTTACGCAATCTCGCCACCGCCGGTCACCTTCCTTCAAATTGGCCCGAGATTAGTAACCCCCATGATCCCGTGACCTTCTTCCCCAATTTAATCGACGCATTTACGCCCTGTATCACCAGAATCACAAGTATGGAAAGTTTCGTTGGAATATGGAAATCCCTCCCTTGGCTTACCATGTATACGCCTTCCATCCTTCTGCCTGTGCCACTATAAAACCCCCCGGAGTCCCCTGCGTCCAGGACACGTGGAAGTACGTAGCCCTCGCCAAACTAGAGCGCCCGCACATGAGTTTTGCGTCGCCCCTCTGTTACACCTCCAATCGCTGCTCACCATCGCCAGAGACCCTCATCTGCCTCGTCGTCAACTCCATCGTGGTCCACGACACCTCCCCGATCCGACATCATCTTTGATCGGACTAAAGAACACCAGAACTCCTCCGCCGTCGACAATCCGAAGCTTCACCATCTCCATGCTCGTCGCTAGTGAGGAGCCATGCTGAATAGCATGGGCCTCATGGCTCCAGAGGTGATGAGTCATTGTCAAGGATAGTCAAAGAGGATAGAAGGAGAAATGAGATCTGCTGTTTCATGGGCCGCGTGTGACTCAGGTACACGGGCAGCGAGTGACTGTCGGGCTGAGAGAGCTATGAAGTCAGGCTAGCCCAATCCGGGTACATGGGCCAGAAGCAGTAGAAGACCCACTGGGCTGTTGACCAGGATTGACTCAGGTACACGGGCGGTGAGCGATTGCCGGGCTGAGAGAGCTGCGGAGTCGGGCCGGCCCAATCCGGGTACCTGGTGCAAAGTCGGTGGAGGCTTTGTCAGTTTCGGCACAAAACTGACAACCGTTGATCTTGTATCGGACTGTCCAGAAGAGAAGCCATAGTCGCTATGAAAGCTTAGCTTCTGGATAAGTCATCTGTATCTCTAGGCCCACAGTCAGTCAGTTGAGTCTGTAAAAAATCCTAAGGGCAGTTTAGTCTTTTCCTTTATTTCAGCGTCTATAAAAACCCTAAGGGGCTGGTGGAATATTCCTATTGTTGGGCAGCCTATAAATAGGGCCCCAATCCCTAGGGTTAGGTCACCCTTTTGCTGAAATCACTTTTCAATTCATTCCTTGGGTCATTCCTCTTTGTTCCCTAAATCTTTCTCTCTCCTGTGCGCCGCCAGGCTTCTATTCTAGACATTTTTGTCTTGCATTTATTTCGGCTCTTCTTGATGCAATAAGCTTATATTCTCTGTACGTGTGCAGCAAATCTGCAACAATTTTTATGGCATCGTTTCACGCACACAACTATTATTCTTGAGAAGTTTCGTCTCTGTTGCACTTGTTCTTCACGAGGAGTACTAGTTCTTGCTATTTGCAAGTAGTACTACTTCACTGTAGCAACAGTACACTAGTAATCTAGGCTTGCTTTTTCCTGCGTGACTTTTTGATCGAGTTGACAGGGCTAAAGTCCCTTTTCTGGCTGTTTCTAGCGAAGCCCCTTCTCTCTATTCGAAGTCCCTCAGCTCCGTGAGGCAGGCTTCGATCTGACATCCTCGAGGGCTTTGCTTGAACTTCGACTTCACTTTGTGTACTCTGTTTCTAGCTTCGAAGTACATTTTGTGCTCTGTCTGCTTGACATACTTCGACAGTCTTTGCGACGGTGTTCTCTGTCTTGAGCTGTTCGAAGTCAATACTTTGACAGGCTTCAAAGTTAGCTTCGAAGCTAGTCTCTCTGATAGACTTCGCTCGACGTGAGTTTCTTCTTGTTGTCATTTTCGAAGGTCACAGTGTGTAATTTCGGAGCTTGTCTTTCGAAGTTAACCTTCAGAGCGAAGGTCTCAACTTCGGTTGTCATTCCTCGACCAATCTAGCTTCGAAAGTTGAGTGTAGGCTTCGACTTCATCTTGTTGCTGCGTGTTTGTCTTCGCTTATCTTTCGAAGGTTGTTTTTTAGTGCATCGTGTTCGAAGTTTTCTGATCGAAGGTTAAGCTTCGAAGTACGTTGTCCGAAGCAAGCTTCGACACTGTCATACTTCGCTTCGAAGCATACTTCGCTCTTTGCCACATTCGAACTAGGCTAGACCAAACAAACCTTCGGCACGTCTACGATAGACTTCGCTCTACTTCAACAAGCAACTTCGAAGCAGGCTTCGACACAGCAAAGCGGACTTCGACACTGCGAAGCAGGCTTCGACCAGCGAAGTCGGCTTCGCCAAGTTTCGAACAGGAGACAGATTTTGAACAGTAACTTCTCATATTCATTCTGTGTGTACTTAGATTATTTTACTGAGAAGTTTGATCTGCCATGTCTTGAATATTTTGTTTATCTGCCTATTAGCACTGCATTGGTGTTTCTCTGTTCTTTACACCTGTTGTTTCTAGGCTAGATACCTTTAGACTTAGGCTTTCTGTTCACACTCTACTGCTTAGTCTTTTGAGGTTCGTTGGGTGTTGGGAGCAGGCCATTGATTCGAAAGAATTTTTAGGCGCCCATTCACCCCCCTTCTGGTCGCTACTTTCGGTCCTACAGCCAGCTACGCTCCATCGACCCCGAGCCCCATCCTCGGTATAATCTCATTCGCCTCCTTATCCCGATTCCATTTATGCTTTTGTCTTGTGCCTTAGGCCACCATCGTCGCTGCTAGCCCGCCGCCAACTCCCTGCCATCACCACAGAAGATAGCCCACGCGGGAAATTACCCATGCCGTGGTGGAGCCACTCTCAGCCACTCGATCGAGTCTGAATTGTCGAGATTACATCCCGTGTGGGTTTGATCTGGGCCGTCCATTTGATCGAAGCGGTACTGAGCCCTCCTAGCCATTGGATTTCATTTAAAACCTCATGTGATCTTTGGCCGCCAGATATCTATCCAATGGTGATCTATGCTCCGGTCCACGCACACAGTGTGTTGGTTCACGGTAGACCCGGCTCACCGTGGACCAGAGACTGATTAAAATTTAAAATAAATTCCAGAAATTGATTTAAACTTCAAACATTCATAACTTCTTCAATTTAACTCCAAATTTTACCATTCAAATTTCAAAACATTTGTCTTCTTATTCTCTACATGTTTAGCCAATAAAATTTATATGTTTCTACTGTGCATTTTCTTTATTTTAATTGTTTGTTATTCTCATTTTGCGTACCGAGAAGACTACAACACCATCGAGGATCCCGAATATTTTCCCGAGGTCCATCCTTCACCATTTGCAGATGAAGTCAAGTCACCACCTCATTTTTGAGCATATTGAACCCAAGTTTTATTTAAATATCGCTAAAACTCATAGGTTATAAATGCATTCGTCTAATTAAACGCCTTACATTATAATTATTAGATCCTCCAACCCTGTTGTGCAAACCCAAGACATGCTATTGAGCCTCAACTCATTGTCACCATTATTATTAATATTAGATAGTGATGGAGGAGGAGGTGTTCGATCTTCCGTGAGATGGAGGATAAACAACGATTTGTGGAGAACTCGATGTTGATGATTCGGCTTCCGATCCACGAGATCTGCCCTTGCAATCGCAACACTACTTCTCCGTTGGTTATCAACCAAGCACAGACTGATTGACCTCACCAAGAAGGCTAATCCTTGCCTGCGAATCGAAGAACACAAGCAAGAATGCAGAAAACGCAATCGAATTGAAATTCTATTGGAATCTATGAGTTGGGGTTCAATTACAAATCCGGCGAAGTGGTGGATATCAAAGCAACGTGTAAACTAAACCCAAAAACCCTAGATGGTTGTAGAAACAACTTATATTGTAGTTCAGGATGCACCCCTAATGGGCTCAACTGGATACACGGCCCAAAGGCCCAATAATGCAGAAAAAAGAATGCTGACAGATTCTGGATGCTATCTTGTTTTGACGATTCCCATTGATCGATCTAGAAGGAATTTTGAGATGAAACTGATGGCATTGGAAAGGTTCTGAAGTTATCTTTCAGTGGCTGGGTGTAACGTCAAAAACAGAGTTCGTATGCGGCCTAGGCGATGATTTTAGTGCACACTGCTCTTGGAATCCGAGTTGGAAATGAATTGTAGTCGGATTGGACTCTCATATTGGCTTGGACGTCCTTCCTAGTTCTTCTCCAACTCTTTGTTTATCTCCAAGTGATTTTCATCATCTCCATGGTTCCTATCAATAATAATAATATTAGGTAGTAAGTTATTCCCAAGATAATATACTAAGAAACTTAGAAACGAGTTGACCTGGAGATTTAATCGTCGTGCTCGAACTCGAATAATTGGATCTTGGTATTCATGTATGGTTGTATCATTTGTAGGGATGTCCTCATCATCCTCCCCTTCTTGATTTGGAGTCGTCCTCGACTCAACGTCTATTGGTCCCAAATCAACTTTCATGATAATACAATATTTCCATGTACATGCATCTCTTCTATTGATCCAAGAAAGTATTTCTGAAATTAAAAATGAACGCATCTCACGGTGTAGCATCTTAGGTTCAAATATATAAAAATTAAATCTAACATGGAAAACATGCACCTTAACTTGTTTCCTCACAATCATGATCCTATCCCAACTGGTGATGTTCCCATCATTCTTCCCATCTTGAAATAGAGTCGTCCTCGACTCATACTCATATTTTGCTCCCATGGTTGGTTTCAATTATACAACGTTATATGTGGAACTATCCCAAGACTTAGGAGGCAAGACAAGTTTATAGTTATGTAACTCAACAGAACATAAAAACTCGGAAGGCATATCAAATTTACACTTATGTAGCTCAATATGAGATAAATACTTAGTGATAATTGGGGGCAAAGAATAAACTATATTAGTAAGAGAATAATAAGTAGTTTTACAAATCACAACGTAGCACACATCTTGACTATTAATTTCAGTTTGATCAGTTTTATGTGCAAGGATAGAAGAATCTTTTAATTTGATTTCATACTGAATTTCAGATCTAATATCAAGTTCTTTGCTCTCATTAGTTGTCGTCTCGATATCATCTTTAACAATTTCATCAGAAGTTGAAAGTAACAAAGTAGATTTCACATCCTCATGCACAACAGTATAGTTATTAGTGCTATCATGGTGAAATGCATCATTATCAAATTGCAAAGGGTGTTCTATTATTTTAGCTGATGAAGCAACCTCAATGGGCACCTGTAAGAACTTTTTACCTGGCACCTCCACTCGTGTAGAGATGGAAGGCCATATGCTTGCTGATGTTGGTGCATGTACATGTGCAGGTGCATGACGAACACTTGAAGAAGAGAAAGTCTTGGTTAGTGCTGGTGTGCTTGTCACTCGTGGTGGATAGGAGTCTCTTGTATTGTATTGTCATTCCTGCAATTCTTTCTCTACAATGATGGTAAGATGGAACAAATGACTCAGAGTATTAAATTCTTTATAATAAATGATATCTTGAATCTCATGCCTCAATCCATCATAGAAGCGCCACATCGTGTCCTCTGATTGCTCCACAACACCACAACGGGTCATGCTCTCTCGAAGCTCAGCATAATACTCTCTCACAGACATGTTACCTTGAACTAAACATTGTAGTTTCTTACACAATTCACGATGATAAGAAGGCGAGACAAATTTACTATGCTTAGCTATTTTTAAATGACCCCATGTATCAGGTTGTAATTGAAGTTCACTTATATCTTCCCACCAGATTAAAGCATAATTTTTAAACATACCAGTTGCTTGTTTAACTCTATGTTGTTCAAGAACTAGATATAAGTTAAATTTATGCTCTACGGTCATCTCCCAATCTAGGTATTCTTCAGCATCATATTCACCGTAAAAAGATGGGATGGTAAACTTACTTTTGATAGAAGAAACATTGTTACCATGATTATGTTTTGGCGTACCTCCCATACCTACCATGGTTAGTTGAAAAGGAAAAACACTAGAAAAAATATTAGCCATATCAACTATTAGGTAGTGGAAGGTGCTCTCGCTCACACTCAAGCGTCTTACCACAATCTTACAAGGTTATTCCCATCGCAGGGCAGTGGAGGCTTGTGCTGGCTTGTGCTGACGAGGCACTAATGGGGGTCTACGTCTACCAATCGGGGTCTGCCCATGAAATTATGGGTGAGATCTGAGTGGAACGTCGACAAAACCTGGTATGGTTGTCCACTTGTTGAGTTGATTCATATGATGGGTTTTGGCATGAGTTTCTGTGACTTGGGTCATGTTAACACATTGCGGTGTGTAGGGATAAGTGCCTTGTGGGTAAAATGGTACACCTCTGATCAGAGTATAACCTTTTCGAAAAGACGTGCCCACGGTTATGGGCAGCCTATTGATGTTCTCCGTAGTTAGCTGGTTACGATTGTGTGAATGCTATGATTATGTTTGGGATGGTTTGAAAGAGCGAGTTGACATAGGTGTGCAACTCGAGGTAGTGGGAATCAGTACTTATTTACTTCCGCATCTACATTCATGCTTTAATACTGCTCACTAAAGCTTAACAACACTTATTATGCTTCTTTATGCAAATTCAAGACTAGATTATGCCCTTTGATGATAAGCCTTCATTATATGCATATCTGTGCCTTGTTGAGTATGTATGTACTTACCCTTGTTGATTAAAATTTTTAGATGCTGAGTCCTATGAAGACGAAAGCCTAGAGTAGTTGTCCCAGTCAAGGACCGATTCTTGGAGTAAGATGTTCATCGCCAAGACCTTCTTTTTATTATTTCAGTGTAATAAAATAGCCCCTGAGCTATATTTTCTTTGTCGTAATACGTTGTCACTTGATGAACATTTTGTAAGTTGATTTCCTATGGAATTTCAATGAAACTCGAAGTCGGTAGACTTTGGGAATTACAAAATGATATCAGAGCCGACTTGACTGCAGGAAGCCAAACAGACCGTATTTTGAACTTATTTGCAAAATCTAAAATCAGGTATTGGCAGGAATTTGAGAGCCTATCACACCTGGTACAACGGGTATTGGCCTATGAGCGCCGATTCCAAGAGGCGAAAAAATACAGGTATCAGAAGAATGTGGCATTTGCCCATGCATCCCATTCAGACTCCGATGAGGACAGTGGGTCCAATGTGGAGGTCGGTCTGGCTAAATGGACCAGGAACAAGAACCAGATCTCATGTCCATCGGTGACACCGACTGACAAAGAAGAGAAGTATGACTTCGACATCAGCAAGGACAACAAGATATTTGATCTAGTGCTCAAAGAAAACAGATCTAGTTGCCACCTAACCACATAATTCAATGTAACAACCCTAATTTTCAAAGGTAAAAATAAATTGAGAAATAAAAATTTTCCATAAAAGAATTATTATTGATTATTGAATAAGCTGAAAATTCCCAAATAAATAAAATATAGAGAAATAATTCAAATCACAAGTTGAGGAAATTATGTTTGGTTCCTAAGACCAAGATATATTTTGAGAATTTTTACAAATTTTTAGGATTTTTTTAGATGGCTCATAATTTATAAATTATTTTCAACAATTATTTTTATTCAGAAATGACTTTTTAATACTTTTGGGCAGCACCCTCCCTTTTTCCCTCCACAGGCCGGCCCGGACCGCCAACACCCTGCGCCCCCACTGACAGGTGGATCCCACCTGTCAGCCTCCTTCCCTCCTTCTGCATGCTCCCGCGTCCTTCACCTCTCACTTCCCTCACAGTCCCACGTGTCGGCGCCACCTGCCTCGTTCTGTCACCGCCCACACCTATTGACCAGTGGCCCTGCTTTGTCACTATCATCTTCCCCACGTCGCCGTCACTACAAAATCTAGCACCGCATGAACCCTAACGCGATCTCGCCACCGTCGGTCACCGTTCTTCAAATTGGCCCGATATTAGTAACCCCCATGATTCTGTGACCCCCTTCCCCAATTTAATCGATGCATTTATGCCCTGTATCACCGAAATCGCATGTATGGAAAGCTTCGCCGAAATATGGAAATCCCTCCCTCAGCATACCATGTATATGCCTTCCATCCTTCTGCCTGTGCCACTATAAAACCCCCCAGAGTCCCCCACGTCCAGGACACTCGGAAGTATGTAGCCCTCTCAAAACTAGAGCACTTGTACTAGAGTTTTCCGTCGCCCCTCTGTTCCACCCTCTAGCCGCCGCTCTTTGGCCGCTAGATCTTTATCCAATGGTGATCTGTGCTCTGGTCCACGCGCACATTGTTCTAGTTCATGGTAGACCCGGCTCACCGTGGAGCAGAGACTGATTATAATTTAAAATAAATTCCAAAATTTGGTTTAAACTTCAAACATTCATAACTTCTTCAATTTAACTCCAAATTTTACTATTCAAAATTCAAAAAATTTGTATTTTTATTCTCTACATGTTTAGCCAATAAAATTTATATGTTTGTACTGTTCATTTTCTTTATTTTAATTGTTTGTTATTCTCCTTTTGCGTACCGAGAAGACTACAACACCGTCGAGGATCCCGAATAATTTCCCGAGGTCACTCCTTCACCATTTGTAGATCAAGGCAAGTCACCACCTCATTTTTGAGCATATTGAACCCAAGTTTTATTTAAATATCGCTAAAATCCATAGGTTATAAATGCATTAGTCTGATTCAACGTCTTACATTATAATTATTAGATCCCCCGACCCTGTTTTTCAAACCCAAGCCATGCTATTGAGCCTCAACTCATTGTCACCATTATTATTAATATTAGATAGTGTCCAAAGTATCGACATAACTGTTATAGGCTAAAAAGGAGTCATAGATTAGTCACTTGGATTCTATTATATGTTTCCCCGATATTTCTCTCATCCCTTGGTATTCTGATAGACTTGGAGTATAGGTTAAGTATGTTAGCATGGTGAGTTCTAGGTGCAAGCGAGGGTATTGGTTACTCACACCCGAGGCATTATAAGGACCGGTTTGCAGGATCTGTTGCAAAGTAATTCCGTACTAACCACAAGTCTAATGGGTAAGGCCTAACTAGAAGTACGGAGCGTTCCAACTTGATGAACCAAGCGGAGGGGTCAAGTGGCACTTGCGGGTGACTTGTACCGATGAGGCACAAAAGGGGGTGCGACGTTGGTCCAATGCGTTGGCGTGCCGACGAAACCTAGTGGGGTTGTCATCGAGTTGGTTTGTTCCATGCTAAAGGTTTTGGCAGGGACTTGGTCAAGGTATCGTGGTGATATCTTGGTTGACGCTGGGTTCTTGCCTTATCGGTACAGTAGTAGACCTCTGACCAGAGTACAATCTTTTCGAAAAGTCGAGACCACGGTCAAGGGCAGGTTTAGAAATGTTTCGTAGTTAGTTTACTTTTATGATTGGTGCATGATTGAATGGCATGTAATGACTGTTGAGTGTGTGAGTACCGTTTGTACTACTCGAGTTAGAAGTTGTTTCATGATTCATAATTTACTTTCCGCACAATTAACCTGATCACATTAAATGCTTAGCAATAAAAATGTACTTTTCTAAACTTTAAGCCACTACCTTCCTTTGTTATTACCCCTGCATTATTACTGCATTTTCGGTGGCTTGTTGAGTACTCATGTACTCATTCCCGTTGAAAACCACTTCATAGGTAGCTTATTACGAGGAGGATGGTCTGGAGTAGCGTCCTATTCATGATGCGAGACTAGAGAAGGCGTTCATCTAGAAGATTTCCTTTTTATATTTCTTTTACTTTTACCACTTGTGTAATAATGTGGTATGTGAATCACCTTTTATTGACGTATGTACATTGTCGTGTGATGAACATCTTGTTATTATTGTTTTTCTTTGGAATTATGATAAACTCTGTAATTATTATATTCAGGATGCTACAAGATGGTATCAGAGCTGACTTGACTGTAGGAAGCCAAACAGACCTGCCTAGCACTTAGTTTTGCAAAACTTATTTCATGAAAACGAACTTCATAATTTTTTTCTACCCGTGACTCTTGAAATATTTTTTTTGTAGATGTTGGTACATCATATTCATAACTACTGCCACGAGTATGATGGATTCATCAAAGAGCTTTGGATGCTGGTCGCTTTTCTCGGGTTTGACTTTGAACCTGAGTTCCATGGAATTTATATGGAGGAGGTAGGAGGCCCCTGTGACGTCTCAGTCACGATACACGCCACCGGCGAACAACTCTCCTTCTTCACCACCGCGGTCGGTGGTCTGACATTTGCTATCGCTAGCTAGCGTGCAGCGCTCCAGGCCCTCACGAAGTTGATATTGATCTACGACGATCGTCTCCAGGACACCTCCTACCGTCACCTGCCCATGCGCACACCCGGAGGCCACCATAGCATGTTCGTTGACTTCGTCTCTGACCGTGACCCTGTCATGGCTCAGCACACCCGACTTCTACAGGCTTTGGACTTCCTCCATACCGAGACCGTCCTTGACACCGACGACCACCACGACACCGTCGATTTCCTTCATCATGAGACAAAGAGCCTGATCCAGCAGAACGGTCAGCTGCAGCGCAAGATTATAGAGCTTCAGAAGAAGATTTCTAAGATGTTACCCCTCGTCCCTAGATAGAAGAAGCCCATCGGGGAGCCCACTCCTCGGTTGAAGAGGACTACTCTACCGAGAGTATCCATGGCCCCCTCTAGCTTCGGTGCCACCACTCTAGGACCAACCAACACCTCAGAGCCGATGATTAAGAATTTTGTTGAGCCCAGCCTTCCTAGAGCCACTCATGGATCTGAGAGTACCGAGACTGCCTCCGATGACAAGTAGACCACCATAGACGGTAGTTTTCGTTGAATTTTTTTGTGATTGTGGTAATATCTATAGCAGCTTGTGCTATAGGTAGAATGGAAAATAAGAGATGTAATGAGTTAAACCATTTATACCACAAATAATAAAAGAGTTGAGAACTATTTTGCTAAGTATTCTAAGCTTTTTATGCCTGCGATGTTACTATCTTCATAATGGCCAATAACCAGAACTCGAGGTCAAACGGCAATGAAGGAGGCGCTGCCAACAATCTACCGAGAGGTGTTGTACCCAAGTAGGGTGCAACAGGATAGTGTCAGTCTTGATTGCCTTCCACCAATCACCCCACCTTAGTAGAGATGATGGCAAATCAAAACCATTTGATCACAGCGCTAGCCCAGATGCAGCAATAGAAAGTGCAAATGCACAAGCAACATAATCAGCTGAACTATCTGCAGCAGAAAAACCTAGAACAGCTCCCTCACCAGCATGCCCCTGAACCTGCCCTCGTGCCTCAACTATCTGAATTCATGCCCGTGAGGCCTCCCACGTTCTCAAGCACGACCAACCCAATGGAGGCGGGTGATTGGTTGAGGATCATAGGCGAGAAGTTGGACCTTCTACCTTACTTGGATAGGGAGCGAGTGGCGTTCGCCTCTCACCAACTTTAGGGACCAGCCACAGAATGGTGGGATAATTAGCGTGAGTCTCAGTTAGAGGGTCATGAGTTCACTTGGGCGGAGTTCACTGTCACTTTCTGGGCCGAGCATTTCCCCGCTGGGATCATAGCACTAGAGCATCAAGAATTCCATGACTTGCCACAAGGGAGCTAGACTATCACGGAGTACCTCCATGAATTCAACTGACTAGCCTGGTATGCGCTAGAAGAAGTCCGCACCGATGCCGGCCGTCAAGCGAAGTTCCCAAGGGGACTAAAGGATGAACTCTCCATCTAGCTCATTGTCTTGGATTATGCCGACTTCCAAAGGTTGGTGAACAAAACAAGTTGGATCTTAAGAAGAGGAAGATGGTAGCTTTTAAGAAGCATCAGAGGAATGCACAGAGACCCCGCTTCACACCTCCACCCCCATGCAACCAGCTACCATCCTCGCCCCGTCTATAGGTTGCAATACACTGCCAGCGGATCAAGAACTAGGAATCCTCGTGTTGACACGAAAACGTGCCCCCACACTTGGGTCAGTCCGGCGATCCAAAAGCACACGGATACTTAGGGACAGGACTAACCGTGACGTAGCACCAACGCCACTTTCCGACTACCCTTAATAGTGATAAGGGGGGTGGAGTCGCCAGGCAACCAGATTACAAGAAATAATCCAATTAGCCGAAAGAAATAGATTAAACAGAATGAAATCAGCAAACCAGTCGGAGCCCGTCTAGTTCGAAGTCTGATGCGAAGGGTGCGCCGAAGGGTACCTTCGGCGTCTGGTGCGAAGTGCTCCGCCGAAGGGTGCTTCGGCATTCAGACTGATCCGGCCGAAGGTGGACTCTGAACGGATCTGGACGCGGTGATCACCTCCGAACCGCGGTGTTCGGCGTGCGATCTCCGATACAGCAAACTACAGAAAAGCAACGCGAGGGGCGCGCGCGAGTGCAACTTCGTCCGGTGCGGAGTGTAGTCACGACGAAGCCTGTCACGACGAAGTATGCTGGCGAAGCCTATTGTCGAAGCCTGCGATCCTGTTGAAGGGTGACCTGGGGACCTCCGGATCCGATCTCTCAGCTCCGAACACCTTCGGCGAAGGGGCTCCAAACGTGCGAACCTGCAATAGAGATGATGCGAAGTACCAATTCGGCCTCAGGACCGAATTTTTCGAGGTGTTGCCTGGGTGGCGAAGGTAGCAATCTATTACGCAGATTAGCGGATACTTCACAGGCGAAGTAACAAGGCGATAGCAATCTGTTACGTAGATTAACGGGGACTTCATGGGGGAAGTACCAAGGCTTACCACTATTTCGTAGTGGCGGATGGAGGGCTTCCAGGCAAACCCACGAAGAGGTACAGAAAAGTAAAGGTAAAAGTAAAGGTACGATCAAAGCATGTCTTTGGTTTGGTTTGAGTTTGGGGGGGCGTCTCCACGTTGGCCATGCCTCTCTATTTGTAGGGGGTGAACTCCCAATCTAATCTGCTATTAATTCGGCTGGATAGGGATAGAGATTGAGCTGGCGATGCAACCAACTTTATCTCTGCCGAGATGAGCTTCGGCCAGGCCCGTCGGGGCCCACTCCTCGGGCTGAAGCTTCGGCAGCGTGGGCTTCGGCCAGGCCCGTCAAGGCTTGCTCTTCGGGCCGAAGATTTGGCAGCATAGGCTTCGGGCAGGCCATTGAGACTTGCTCCTCGGGCCGAAGCTTTGGTAGCGTGGGCTTCGGCTAGGCCCGTCGAAGCTTGCTCCTCAGGCCGAAGCTTCGGCAGCGTGGGCCTCCGAAGGCTTCCTGGCCGAAGACCATGGGCTGCCTAGAGGCTTTTGGAGCCCATAGCTAGATGGACTTCAGCCCTGTAGGGCTTCGAATAGATCCTGGATATGTGTACTTTTGGCCCAAATTACCAAAAATTGATATTTTGATAGTATAGCCATTAATGCCATTTTTTGCTATCAACACATGCCCCCCTGCCTTTTAGTGAACTAGTGAACTAAAAGCACAATGAGTTGAAGATGATATCATCCATATCGGCTTTCCGACATTTTTATGATGTTTGCCACACACTTGGGAAATACCTTTTCAAGTATCTTCCATTCAAAGCTCTCCAAAACCGCTCTCCCCACAGGGATTCCAACACGTATGCGTTGCTGGGGGCGATTTCGGCTACCTTAAAAGGACCTTCCCAACTAGGTGACCACTTGCCGAATTTGGGACTCTTCGTGCCTAGAGGCAAAATCGTCTTCCATACCAAATCTCCTATTTGAAATAATTTTGATTTAACCTTCTTATTGTAGGCTTTAGCTACTCTCTTCTTGTCTACTTCTAAAGCCCTTAGTCTCTTATCGGTCACTTCCTCCAGATTATCTTTCAAAAGAGCCTCATACTCACTGACCGATAATTCGTCTTGCTTTAACACTCTTAAGGAGTCGAGATCTACCTCCATAGGGAGAACGACCTCTTGTCCATACACCAACTCATATGGACTGACCTTGGTGGCACCGTGCTTTGCAATCCTACAATCCCATAATGCCTCAGAAAGCACTTCATGCCACCTTTTAGGAAACTCTTCAATTTTCTTCTTAATAAGCTTAATCACGGTTTTATTACTAGACTCGGCCTGACCATTGGCCTAAGCATAGTAAGGTGAAGAGTTTATCAACTTAATGCCATAGTATTCGGTGAAGTCCCTTACTTCTTTAGAAACAAATGAACTACCCTGATCTGTAGTAAGAGTTTGAGGGATGCCGAATCTATGTATGATGTGCTTTAAAATAAAATCGCGTACCTCATTATGAGTCAGGTTCTTGAGAGGTGCGGCCTCGGTCCATTTGGTGAAGTAATCTGTCACCATCAACACGAACCGATGCCCCTTTGAGGAAGGAGGGTAGATCTGGCCGATGAAGTCTAAACCCCAACCTCGGAACGGTCATGGCTTGACAATAGATTGAGCAATGAGGCAGGAGCTAACTGGATGTTGCCAAACTTCTGACATGCCTCACACCCTCTGTAGTACTTGAAACAATCTTCAGTCATAGTCGGCCAATAAAAACCCGCTCTTTTGAGCATCCAAATCATCTTTTGGGCCGACTGGTGAGTGACGCAAAGCCCCTCATGGACTTCTCCTGTAGCCATCTGGGACTGCTCATGGTCTAAACACTTCAATAGCACTCCGTCTATGGTTCGGCGATACAATGTGTCATCTACCAACACGAATTTGAACGCTTGTCGCCGAACCTTCCGATCAACCCTTCGGCTAGGGTCTATTAAATACTAGACGATTGGGACTCTCCAATCGCCCTCATAGGTTTCAGAGGGCTTCACTGGTACACCTTCTGAAAAAACCTATAAAACATTGACTTCGGGGTGCCCCCCGAGCCATTCTAGCTCCAGCCGAAGCTTGGCCGAGGTGACTATTCGAAGTGTGTTGGGTCGAAGCCCTTCGGAGGGTTCGGGCCCTGGGGAGCCTTCTACGTTCGAGAGGCTTCGGACTATGGACTCTGGCATGCCAGATCCTTTGATCGGCAGAGTACTCTGATCTAGGGGCTCTGGCATGCAGTGGCCTTCGGCGACCCGAGGGCTTTGACCCGAAGGGTGCGCCTGTCCAGCATCACTGGCTTCGGCAGTGAGACTAAACATCGGCTTTTTCAATACAGAAAATTTCCCTCTCTTGACTTGGTAGCCGGATGCTTGCTGAGCCAAATCATTGGCGATTGAATTGGCTTCTCTCGACACGTGAGATATTTTGAAATCATCAAAAGTAGCAACTATGTCTATACACTTGTCCAAGTAGCTATTCAGCATGCCATTAAAACATTGAGCATTCTTGGCTACTTGTTGTACTACTAATAATGAATCACCATACGCGTGGACGTGTTTAGCGCCTACATACTCTAGTAGTTCAAGACCTAGCAACAAAGCTTCGTATTCGGCTTGGTTATTAGTGGAAGAAAACTCTAGTCGGACCGAGGTTTCAAAGCGCATACCATTAGGTGATATGAGAACCACTCCAATACCTTGGCCATTCTTGCAACCCGAACCATCAAAATAGATTTCCCATGGCACTACCTCAACTAGAGCAATAACATCACTCCAGCTAGCATCTATGTGATGATCAACTTTGAAGTTGGCTACGACTTGGCCTTTCATCGCTCTTAGGGGCTCGTAGGCCAAATCGTACTGAATCAACGTGGAAGCCCATTTTCCGATTCTTCCACTTAGAATCGGCTTCTGTAACATGTGCTTTATAACATCGGTTTGGAAAATGACAACACATGTGGTAGGGAGAATATAATGGCGTAACTTGGTGCACGCGTAATAAAGTGATAAACATAATCGCTTCACAAACGCGTACCTGGTTTCGGCGTCCAGCAGATGGTGGCTCAAGAATGTGATGATGTACTCCTTCCCCTCCACCTCCTGGGTTAGCACGGCTCCAATCACGCTGTCTTTAGCGGCGATGTATAGCCGAAACATAATCCCGGCCTTGGGTGCTCTCACCACGGGCGGTGATGACAAGCATTCCTTGATCTTCTCAAAAGAACTTTGCTGGCTTGCCCCCCAAGCGAACTCGGCTTCATTTTTTAGCCAGAGTATGGGGACAAAGGCATCAATCTTGCCGGACAAGTTGGATATAAAACGACGCAAATAGTTCAACTTGCCTAGCAACTTTTGCACATCCTTTTTGCATGTTGGCGCTGCAACGTTTCTAATCTTTTCAAGTCTCTTAGGATCAATTTCTATACCTCTTTCATGAATCATGAAACCTAAGAACTTACCCGCTGACACACCAAAAGCACACTTGAGTGGGTTCATTTTCAAACCGTATTGTCGCATCCTATCGAAAGCAACCTTCAAATCAGCTAAATGGTTTCCCATAGCGTTCGATTTGACCACGACATCATCGATGTAAACCTCTAACATGACTCCTAACAAGTCGTGAAAGATCAAGTTCATAGCGCACTGATACGTGGCGCCGGCATTCTTCAAACCAAAAGTCATGATGACCCACTCGAACAAACCGACAAAACCGGAGCATCGAAAGGCAGTCTTGTAGACGTCCTCTTCGGCCATGAAGATTTGATTATAACCGGCATTGCCATCAAGAAAACTTAGTACCTTGTGTCCAGAAGCATCGTTGAACAGCATGTCGGCTATCGGCATCGGATACTCGTCTTTTGGAGTGGCTCCATTTAGATCCCGGAAACCAATGCATACTCATATCTTGCCGCTCCCTTTCTTCTCTACAGGCACAATGTTAGCAACCCATTCTGCGTACCTGCATGGCCTAATAAATTCAGCCTTGAGTAGCCGCTCCACTTCTTCTTTAACTCGGTCATAGATGGCCGAATTAAAACGGCGGGGAGGCTGTTTATAAGGC
This sequence comes from Zizania palustris, assembly GCA_019279435.1. Lineage (NCBI taxonomy): Eukaryota > Viridiplantae > Streptophyta > Magnoliopsida > Poales > Poaceae > Zizania > Zizania palustris. The sequence goes on from JAAALK010000080.1 coordinate 96,536,669, forward strand.
CTAAATCCGGACTTGATGGGCAGCCGATGCTCCATGAGCTCGCGGCTTAGCCCTGGCATTTCGGTATACTCCCATGCGAAACAATCAACATATGAGAAACCAAGGGTTGGTTTCGGAGTCTGTGATGAGTGATTGACAGATTTTACCCTCTGATTCGAAGGGGTCCCTCCAAAGGGGTTCGGAGGCTATTTCACCGAAGGGTTCGGTGGGCTCTGGTTGCTGCAGCTGTTGCAGCGGAGTGTGCCTGTCGGAGGGGTCTGACAGTACACAATGACTTGGCTATACCGAAGGGTTCGGTATTTTGGGCGGTACACCAGAGTGTGTATCGGAGGTTGCTTACCCGGAGAGATCTCTGGGGTACTGGATACACTTGTCTGCTTGTCTGTGGTGCGCAGGGGACTTCGGAGGCGACGGGCGGTTCGCAACAGTTGAACCTGGATCAAGCAGGAGTCTTGATGCCAGGGGAGCAGGGAGCTCCGTCACGAAGGCTGCGAAGGGGTCGATGTCAGACCTTGGGTCGAGGTGTGCCAGGATAAGGCAATAAGTGCGGAGTGTGACTCTGGGTGAAGGTACGCGGAGACAAAGTCCTTGGAGGCGAGGCACTTCGAAGGGTACTCCGAATGGAGTGACTTCGGAGTATGGCAGATCAAGTCCTCAACAATGAGGCAAGGTGTTGGAAGTGTGCTCCGGAGAGAGACACTCCAAGGTATACCCGATGAAGGTCTCAGAAGTCAAGGTGCATCGAAGGCATGGTCTGGGTGAGGATCGTCGAGGAGTGTGCTCGGGGAGAGACACTACGACGAAGTGCTCATGGAATGCTTCATGCGGAGGCCTTGGACGAAGGAGGGACTTCGAAGGGTGGTACTCCGAAGGTGCGGGTTCGGAGTGAAGCAGGCTTCGGAGCGAAGCTGGCTTCTCCAGAGCGAAGCTGGCTCCGGAGTGAGGTTGACTTGAGGTACTTTGGCCCGTCACTGTATCGATGGCTGACTTCGGTGAAGCGAAGGTCGTCAGGCTCAAGGCTTCTCACCAAAGCTACCGCACCCCTCGCATGCGAAGGGGGGCTTCAGAAGAATCCAAGACTGCAAAGGCTGACAGCGTCTGCTCTGCAAAAGTTGGTGTTGTCCCCTCTGCGAAGCTGACAAAAGAAGCCTCCAAATAAAGTAGACTACCAACTGTACCCCCCTGTTCTGATGAGACAAAACCAGTGTAAACCCTAGGGGTAAAGTAGTTTATTCACAGGACTGAATAGTGCCTATAAATAGTGGAGGCTGGCTTGGTCACATCAACACTTTGAGCATTCATTGTAGAACTCCTGTGCTAGCCACCACACTCTCTGTATTCATCCCATGAGTTCATTTTGTGTTCCCTGTTCAAGCATTGAAGCTTGACTCTGTGTTCATTTACTGCTTGAGCTTGTATGCATACTTCTCTGCATGCTTCAGTTTCTTTGTACTCCATTTTCTTGTGAGCTTTTCTGGAGAGGTGTGTGAGAAGCTTGTTCGAGCAAAGTGTGTTCGAGCGAAGTGTGTGTTTCAGTGTTTGTTCGCTCTGTGTAAGCTGGAGGCTAGACCACTCTGATTACTAGCGAAGCCATGTTTGACTTAGATTGAAGCCCATTTTCTTTCCTTGTCGAAGTCCTCAACGAAGTCTGTTTAGTGTGCGTTTACACCTTCGAAGTACGAAGCCCAGCACTAGTTGCTATCGCTGAGTATTTGGTCGAAGCCCGTATAGGGAAGTCTGCTCTTGCGAAGGGTGTAGTGCGAAGCCTGCTCGAAGGCACCTTGTGTGCGGAGCCTGCACTGCCTTAGCAGAGTTGATTGAAGTCCTCAGAGGGAGGTCCAATCTTGCGAAGGGTGAAGTGCGAAGCCTGCTCGGAGCACCCAGTGTGCGAAGCCTGCACTGACTTAGCAAAGCAGATCGAAGTCCTCAGGAGGAAGTCCGCTCTTGCAAGTGCGAAGCCTGTAAGTGCAAAGCCTGCACGAAGGCACCCTGTGTGCGAAGGCTGCGCTAACTTAGCAGAAGCTGAATTTTTGGGTTTGTGGGTGGAGCGAAGTCTTCTTGGCTTCGAACTTTTACTCCTTGCAAAGCCTGTATTCGGAGCTGTAAAATACCTCCGAACCAGACCTTCGAAGGGTGTGTTCGAAGCCTGTTCCACAGAAGACAGAATTAAAACAGAAGGCTATTTTAGTCTGGAATTTTAAAAGCTCCCATTCACCCCCCTCTGGTCGCCGTTTTGGTCCAACAATTGGTATCAGAGCAGGTTAAGATCACCAGTTGACCTTAACCGGTTTTGTGATCTGTTGGCGACATGGACAGAGTTAGTAAAATTCCTCTGTTCGATGGGACTGATTTTGCTTACTGGAAAGTGCGCATGGAGGCCTTACTTGCTAAGCCAAGGAAATGCAATTTGGGAGATTGTGGACTCACAATACTCCATCCCTGAAACTCGCACCTCTCAAACAGAAAAGGATCAGTATAATGCCAACTCCAAGGCAAGAAATATATTGTTCATTGGTTTGAGCTAGAGTGAGTTTGATAGGGTGCAGCACCTTAGGACGGCTAGGGAAATTTGGACCACTCTCACTATTTTTCATGAGGGCTCTACACAGATTAAGGCCAAGCGCCAAAGCACATACAATCAACAGTATCAATTGTTTGTGCAGGCACCTGGTGAATCTATAAATGCCATGTTTTCTCGTTTTGATGCGATAGTGAGTAACTTGCGGTCCAATGGGACGCTTTCTTATAATGATCATGATAGGGCTATCAAGCTTCTCTATGCTCTTGCTCGTAGCATATGGGAAGTGAAGATATCCAGCATTGAGGAGTCCGCAGGTTATGACACATTGACCTGTGATGAGCTCTTCAGCAAGCTGAAGTCCACAGAGATTGCCAAGCCATCTCTTGCAGTGCACAGAAACTCTTTGCTACAGCCATTGGCATTGGTTTATAGCACTAGCTGTGGCACCACTGCAGAACCAAGCACATCTGGCTCTTGTTTTCTTGTAGATGGTTTTACTGTGTCCTCCCTGGTCTCCGTTACTAAGGAGCAGGTGGATACTCTGAATGATGATGAGCTTGCTCTCATTGCCTGAAGGTTCACACGTTTTCACCATGAGAGACGGGATCAGAGGAGAAGTGGTTTTAGTGGTTGCTTTGAGTGTGGCGACACTTCTCATATCAAGGCCAATTACCCTAAACTCAAGAAGAGAGATGAGAGTGAGCGCCCCAAATAAAACAAGAAGGAGAGGAAACCCTTTGTGAAGGGCAAGTGCGGCAAGGTGGCTAAGAGAGTAGCCAAAGCCACTTCCAGAGCATTTGTTGCTGCTCTCAGCGACATCGACACTTCCTTAACTGAGGAGTCGAGCTCTGAGGAGGAGGAGTCTCCAAGGAAGGAGGAGAAGAAGGACAAGAAGGGACGAGATTTCAATGGCCTTTGCTTCATGGCCGACAGCGATAACAGCGGCGATGAGCTTGACTCATCTAAGGTACCACTATCATATGACCAGCTTTCAATTAAACTAGATGAACTGAATGAAGTAGTTCTTGGTCAGGATAGATTACTTGTGCAAGACGCTAGAGATAGAAAAGACCTTAGACTTAGGATAGAATCTGTTTCTACTGATTATGCCATGCTTAAGTCTAGAGTTAATGATGCTGAATATGAATCTTGTACTGTTGTCATGGGTGAGCTTGCTCAGTTGCGTTCTGTACATGCTCAAACTCTATCTGAGCTTGAGACTGCACATAAGCAGATTTTGATGGTGGTTCTAGTCATGATATAACTGAATGTATGTACTGCCCTTTATTACGTGAGAGCATTGATTTACGTGATAAGCATGTTCATGATTTAGAGGCTAGATTGGAGAGGGCCGATAGTTCTAAGGATGTGCAGCATGTGTGTGACACTTGCATGACCCTTAAGGACCAACTAGGCATTGTTAGAGAGCGAGCTAAAAACCTTATGACTGAGAATGAGTACCTTCTTTCTGTGGTTAACAAATGCACTGAAGGAAAGGGTAGGATGGATTTGCTCTTGGCCAGACCAAGATGTGTGCTGACAGAGCAGGGTTAGCTCTAGGTTTGGGTTTTGAGAGAATTCCTTCAGATAGTGAAAACAAAACTGTTTTTACCTCCCCACTACCCCTAGAGAAAGAGAGAGCTCTGTTAGACACTCCATCAACCAAAAAGCCTACCCGAACTCCAAAGAAAACCACTCACCCCACAAAAAGAGTTCCGCCCAAGAAAACCACTCAGCAGAAGCCCAAGGAGCCTGTGAGAGTTGCTCCTATGACCCATGAGAGTGCCCCTAGGAGAGTTTTTCATTGTTCATATTGTCAGCGGGTGGGTCATCTGGTTGTGTTCTGTTTTCGTCGCATCAAGGATGAGCGACGATCTCAGGAGATGAGGTTCCAGAACATGCATTACCCATCTTTAGGTATGCATGAGTCTAAGGTTTACTCTCGTCCTGTTTTCGAGGCTCCTCGTGCTTCTCGGAGAGGTTTTGCTCCTCGAGGTGTTCACCATGTTCCATATGGTGGTAGACCCCGGGCGAGTAGCTTTGTACCTCATCAGAGTAGGAGACCTCGCACTTTGCATCATTCTGATTATCCTATGCGTAGACAGCCTACTTTTACTATGCTTACTACTCGTATCACTCAGTGCTGGATGCCTCGTCATATTTTCACTCCCCCCAGCACAGAGCGATCGAGATTTTCTTATCATGTGTAGGCGACTGACCGAGGCTTGGAGGGCACGTGGATCATGGACTCCGGTTGTTCACGCCACATGACCGGAAGATGCAGCATTGTTCTCCAGCCTCACCACAACCAAGCAAAGGGAACATATCACCTTCGGGAACAATCGAAGGAGTAGAGTGAAAGGTAAAGGTGAGGTAAGAATTAACTCGAATTTCACTCTCAAAGATGTTGCTTTGGTTGAGAATTTGGGATACAATTTGCTTTCTGTATCTCAATTGCTTGATGAGGGCTTCGAAGTGTGATTCCATCGCTATACTTCGCAAGTACTCCAATTCTGATGGCGTTGTGGTTTGTAAGATCTTTAGAGTTGGGAGATTTTTGGAGCTGATTTTTCTGAGTCATCTGGTTCTTCTCATTGTCTTGTTGCACATTCTACTTCTGAGCTTTGGAAGTGGCATAGGAGACTAGGGCATATGAGCTTTGAGTTGCTCGCTCGTCTGAGTGCCCTAGGTCTGATCCGAGGATTGCCCAAGCTCAAGTTTGAGAAGAATTTAGTTTGCACTCCTTGTCGACATGGAAAAATGATTGTCGTTTCGCACTCGCCAGTCACCACAGTGATGACTGAACAACCCGGAGAACTTCTCCACATGGACACTGTAGGTCCTTCTCGGGTTAGTTCTTTAGGCGGCAAGTGGTATGTGTTAGTCATTGTCGATGATTTCTCTCGCTACTCTTGGGTCTTCTTTTCTTGCCAGCAAGGATGAAGTGTTCTCACACTTTCAGAGCTTGGCTTTGAGACTTTTCACTGAACTCCCTGGTGCATTGAAATTCATTCGAAGTGATAATGTCACTGAGTTCAAGAACAGTCTCTTTGTTGACTTTTGCATGGAGCATGGCATAGAACATCAATTCTCTGCTCCGTGGGTTCCTCAAGAGAACGGTGTTGTTGAGAGAAAGAACCGCACTTTGGTTGAGATGGCTAGGACGATGCTCGATGAGCACAGGACTCCTAGAAATTCTGGGTTGAGGCCATGAACACCGCTTGTTACATCTCAAACGAATCTTCTTGCGCTCAATTTTGAATTTTGACATCTTATGAGCTACATTTTGGGAGACATCCCAAGGTTACTCATCTTCGAGTTTTTGGCTGTCGTTGCTTTATCCTAAAACGTGGAAAATTTGGACAATTTGAGTCGCGTTCTTCTAACAGGATTTTTTTGGGTTATACTACACATGGTCATTCTTATCATGTTTATAATTTGGAGACTAACACTGTTATCGAGTCATGTGATGTGACGTTTGATGAGTCAACCCCTCTGTTAGTTCTGCTCTTGAACAGGCAAATGAACACAATATGGAACAGACTATCTTCAAAGAAGAACATCCCGGAGATTTCGAGGATGAACCCCTACTACCCTCGACATCAACCCCGAAGCCAACCCCGCTTTGACCACTTCGGCACAAGGTCCCGAAGCAACTACCTCGACATCGGTCATCTTGGACCACTTCAACGCACAAGTTGAGGGGAGACTGCATCTCGCCGCGAGGCTCCACACCATGTTCAAAGGATGCATCTCCCAAGCAGATCATTGGTGAGCTTGATCAAAGGGTAACACGTTCTCATGCTCATTTCATTGATTCCGCTTTTGTTGCTTCTTTCGATCCCTTAGATGTTAGTCATGCACTTTTTGATTCTAGTTGGATCAATGCCATGCATGAAGAACTTGAAAATTTTGAGAGAAGCCAAGTCTGGACTTTAGTTGATCCTCCACCAAATGTTCATTTCATTGGAACAAATGGATTTTCAAAAACAAACAAGGGAGGATGGGACTATAGTTAGAAACAAGGCTAGACTTGTAGCTCAGGGTTATTCTCAATTAGAAGGGATTGATTTTACTGAAACTTTTGCTCCTGTTGCTCGTCTTGAGGCCATTAGGATTTTGCTTGCCTTTGCGACATCCCGAGGATTCAAACTCTATCAAATGGATGTCAAAAGTGCTTTATCTTGTTTCGTAGGCGAAGATGTTTATGTAAAACAACCCCTGGTTTTGAAACCCCAAATACCCACATAAAGTCCTTAAACTTCATAAGGCTCTTTATGGACTCAAGTAGGCCCCTCGGGCATGGTATGACAGACTTAAGTCTTTTCTGCTTGAGCGGGGGTATTTGATGAGATCTGTTGATAAAACCCTGTTCACTCTCAAGCATGGCAAAGATTTCCTCCTAGTTCAGATTTATGTGGATGATATCATCTTTGGTGGCTCTTCTCATGCTTTGGTTGCCGAGTTTGCAGATGCCATGAGCAGGGAGTTTGAAATGTCCATGATGGGCGAACTCACTTTTTTCTTTGGTTTGCAAATCAAACAAAGCAAACAAGGTACTTTCGTCCACAGACAAAGTACACCAAGGACCTGCTCAAGAAGTTCGACATGGCTGATGCGAAGCCACTCGCCACTCCAATGGCTACATGTAGCATTGGATCCTGACGAAGATGGAGAAGCCATAGATCAAAAGGAGTTCGAAGAATGATCGGCTCCTCCTCTTTGACTGCTATGAGGCCGGACATACACTTCGTGTGTCTGTGCGCTCGTTTCAGGCTTCACCACGAGCTTCGCACGCCAAGCGGTAAAGCGCATTCTCAGGTATCCAAACATAACCTTGAATTTGGCATTTGGTATTCGGCGTCTTCCTCTTTGTGTCTTCGAGGTTATTCTGATGCGGATTTTGCTGGGTGTAGGATGATAGGAAAAGTACCTCTGGTACTTGTCATTTTTTGGGTACTTCTCTGGTTTGCTGGTCTTCCCACAACAGTCTAGTGTTGCACCATTGCCGGCTGAGGCCGAATATGTTGCTGCAGCTAGCTGTTGCTCTCAGATTTGTGGATGGTTTCCACTTTGCGAGATTTCGGGTTAGATTATAAGTGTTCCACTTTTCTGTGATAACAGTAGTGCTATTTGTATTGCAAACAACCCAGTTCAGCACTCCAGAACCAAACACGTTGATGTGCGATCATTTCTCAAAGATCATAATGAGAAGGGTGATATTGAACTTTAATATGTTGATACCCAACACCAGCTAGCCGATATTTTCACAAAACCCTCGATGCTTCTCATTTTGCCTACTTGCGTGGAGAACTTGGTGTTTGTCACCCTTACGGCATTTGTGAGGGGAGCAGATTTTGACTATCTTGCATATGCTCATTGTGTGTGAAATTGCATTTACATCTCTTGCACTTATATGCCTGATTTTAATTCAGTAATCATGACAGCTCAGCTCTATTTAATATGACTAAACATTTGTGCATGATTTTTCTTTTCAAAATCAAATCATGCTCACTGCTTATCTTGAATCTAGCATGATTAGGCAGCTGCTTTAGCTATCTTTATCTGCTTGATACAAGACTCCTTTTTCTCTGGATGCTAAACATTGCAACTTGAAAAATTGTTCTACTTACTCATGGATATTCATCAAATGCTAAACAAATTGTTCACTTATTCAAATCCAAAACTCCATGATTTGCATGCT
>JAAALK010000080.1:96544993-96788495 GCA_019279435.1 Zizania palustris
ATGGGACCCCCGCGACGATGAACATGTTGAGGTGGGGACCGAAGCCCAACTCCGCCGAATCCTGTACAGCAGGTTGAGGTGGAGGAAATTGTCTGGCCACTACTGCCGAAGGGGGCCGTGACGGAGGTGGCCATCCACGACTTCCGCGAGGGTTGCGCAACTGCGGAGGCAGGAGGCTTGGTGGCTCAACTCAGCCACTTGAGCCCCATGTACCTTTTTGTCAACGCAAACAAAGCCCTCATCCAGGTGAGTGAAGTCCTAGTCACCCTTCGAGTTGTACTTTGACCTTCTATCAGCACTTATGATTTTCTTGAATTCTTTTAGGCCTTTGCACTGAACACTGCAGCGTCAACCTCAGTGGATAGGCGAATGACACGCTTAGCGGAGGAGATGGATGCCCTCTGACGTGAAGTCTCGGTGGAAGCCGAGAAGTGAAGGCGGGCCGAAGCCTCAGCCGAGGCGGCGAGGGCCGAGGCCGACAAGGCTAGGGAAGCCTTGGCCTCGGAGACTGACAGGCTCCGAGCGGAGCTTCAAGCTGCGAAGGATGCCGGAGGCCAGCTGGCAGAGGAGAACTCCAAGCTTCGCCAAGGAGCTCACTGCCTTGAAAACTTCGTCGTCGACAATATCGACGAAGCCACTCTGAGCCTGATCGAGGTCCTAGAACAAATAGGGACCGAGTGTGGGGCTCCAGACTTCGGCAGCTAGGATCCAATTGGGGACCGTGTCGACTTTTTGAAGGTGGTGGCTGTGACGGCGGAGCAACCTTTGAAGGGCTTCGCCTGAGGGCCGGCCCAGAGTGGCGGGTCAAGGGGTGGTGCAAATGCTGCACGACGCGGGGCTGCAACCACCTCGAAGCAGCAACCTTGGCGACTCCGGGTGGCCTGCGGAGGCCAGCAATTGGTGACGCCTGCAGGCGGCGTCCGCAGCGCGCCTGGCGATGACCTTCAGGGGAGACCATTGACAGGCTCAAGGCTACGAGGCATCCTCGAACTTCAGAAGGCATCTGCCTTCGCCGAGCCAGGGCGCATGCCTCGCCAGCTCAGCCTTCGACGTCGGCACTCCGTCTCCGAAGGTGTAGATCTCTTAGGATTCTTGTAATTCTTAGTTGTAGGCTTGTAAAAACTTATCAGTTTATTAATATAAATGCGGGGGTACTTTATACCTGCCCAGGCTCAGTCTCCTATGTTGACTTCGAAGTGCTTGAGGACTCCGAAGAACTTCGCCAGTTGTGTGGTGGTCCTCGAGGTAGCTAGGTCCGAAGGCCCCCCTCGGTTTTAAACTTCCAAGGGGGCCTAATGGCGAAGCCATAACCGAAGTAGCCCAGGAGTTGTTGGCTATCGTGAAGACGGAGCCCCTTCGGCATTCTTCCTCCTCGCCCAACTTAAGCTGCTTTGCAATAGACTCTCGTAGCGAGGGTCTACAGCATTCGCGAACGCCCTTTGGCAGGCGACGAAGCCTTAGACTTCTTTGCCTTTGACATGGCACCGCTTGCCTCGCAGACTTGGACAAACCTACAAAGTGAAAGACGAGGTCTGCGGGCTTCGGGCATGGACGAACCAGACATGGTAGAGCAGGCTCCGACGAGGCTTCGTCCAGCGAGGAGGCCCTGGCTGAAAGAAGGGCAAGCGAGGGTTGGGGCCTCGAGCTCACTTTTTCTTAGGCTTAGACATAGACTACTCATAATTTGTTTTCGAAGTATATTTGTAACATACTTCTCAATTAACATTCAATGAATGATATTTGTTGTATTTTCATACTTCGTCTGCATGCTTCGCATGGTTTGATGGCTTCGAACGTTTTTAGCTTGTCACGCGCGTACTGCGCATTACATTCGCACACTTCGCATACATACGTCCCCCCTTCCTCGTGGCAGTTAGGGACTTAGTCGTTGCTGGTGCGGGCAATTAAAATGCGAAGGGGTGCGCCTTTTGGTGGCTTCGAATGTTTATATTACATCGAGCGAAGGCCTTTTCTGGGCTTCGAACGCGTTAATTTGGAGCGAAGCAGGCTTCATCATAGCCAAATTAAGCGAAGCATGCTTCGGCAGGCTTGGAATTGAATGTTGTGCGTGAGCAAGGCTCCGAAACACACTTAGATTTTAAGCGAAGCATGACTCGAGATACTTACATTTTAAATTAGATTGACACGAGAAGCAAGGCTTCGAAGCGTGTTTAGATAGCGAAGCAGCTTTGGAGCTTGATTCTGTACTGAGAATGGATAATTGGTGTGGATTCACCAAACCTGTGATTGTGAGCTGCCTTCGCTCTAAGCCACCTTCGACTCTGAATACCGAGAACGGATCTCGGGATTCTAGTATACATTAAGCCGGTGGCCTTCGTATCTCGGACGCATCAGGTCGATGACCTGGAGTCCTTGGATGCATCGGGCCAGTGGCCCGGAGTCCTTTAGCCCACTGCTATGGGCCGGAGGCACTGTGTAGCCTTCGGAGGGGTACTACCGTATTTTGTAAAGTGGAGCAAAGCTTCGAATTTTAAATAAGATTGAACAAAGTTTGCTTTAAAGTCGAAGCAGGGCTTTGATTTTAAGGCGAAGCAGGGCTTCGATTTCATACTAAAATAATTGCAAATTTGTACATCGAAGTGGTACTTTGGACTGTGTACATGCCTCGTAAAGTGGGTGGAAACTTGCCACATAGCCCCTGGGGCTTTGACGGCCTTCGACACGCGAAGCGAAGCCCCTTGCTGGAGGGTGAGCTCCGAAGCACGAAGGATGAAGGAAGGCGAAGAAGGCCTTCGAACTGCACCCAAAGCCCCTTGCCGGAGGGTGTGCGAAGCAATAAAACTTCGAAGCTCCCCCTCAAGCGCACTTCAAATTGCAGACAGTGGCAGAGAACTTAGCTTTTAGGACTAAGATCCCCACGAATGGCGCAACTGTTGTAGCAATTGTGTTAGCTACAACACAGGTTTTGTATGTGTGTATGCCTCAGTGTAGTGTAGTGAGCTCTAGGGTTTCATGGCCCTGGGAGCAGTTAACCCGTTACAAGGGCTTGGCCCTGCTTTTATAGGCACACAGGCCAAAGGAAAAGACCAAAATGCCCTCTATAAGTCATAGACTCATAGGGGCATAAAGGGAAAAAGGAGCTAGCTACTGTACAAAGTGCTTTACGGCTTTACAGACGTGTCAGATTAACGTCACTTCTTGACCAGCTAAACGACATACTAGGGGCAGAGGGGCCCCTTGTATGACTTCTACACTGTAGCGAGGTATAAATATCTTCTAGATTCGGAGTAGGGGCCGGAGCTCTTCAGGCGAAGGCCGCAAGGGAGGCTTCGAAGTACACTCCGAAGTGGGCTTCGAAGTATACTCCGAACTGAACTTTGAACTAGGTTCTCGAAGACTTAGCTTTGAATTGGCTGGAAAGGGTCCGGAGACTGGTTCTGAGGGGCTCCGAAGGGAGCTCGAAGGTTAACTCCGAACAGAGCCCAAGGTTAACTCCGAAGTTAGCCCAGAGGATAACTCCGAAACTAGCCTGAGACTTAGCTTCTAGCAAACTTCAACGGGATCTTGAGGGCTTCGTTCCGGAGGGCTCCGAAGGGGTTCAGAGGCCTCACTCCAGAGGGCTTCAAAGTGAATCTTGGGACTTGGAAATAACTTCTTCAGAAAGGACCATGCTTCGATACTGTTGTGCTCTGGGCCGAAGGCTGTCGGAGGCTGACGTCATTTGGCCCCTGTTCAAGGGAAAACTTATTCCCTCAACACCTACTATCAAGGACAGCTGAAATCTCCGTCGTTGCCTCTGAGCTAACGAAGGCCGAGGTGAAGCACATCGTGGCTACTGATCAAACTATGGATACCCTCCGGAGTGTTCTGGAGTATTTTGGCACGGTGTGCCCCTCATCTTCATCTGCGGCAAGCGAGCCTCTTGACCGGAAGCTGAAGATGATCCAAGCGACGACAAAGATGATGAAGGGCTCCGAGACTCGCTATGGAGAGATCTCCGGGAAAGTAGCCGGGATTGGAGTCCTTCGACACCTCAAAGACATCGGGGCCTCTGTAGCTCTGGTGAAGGGTTCGATGCCAGCAAGCTTCACCGACGAAGGTTTGCTGCGACAATCCTTGGATGTGGCTTCAGCTTGGGAAGCCTTTCGGGTGACCTAGAGAGCAGACCATGAAGTCGCGACCAAGGCTTGGATCGACGAAGCCCGTTGGTAGAGGCTAGCTCAGACGAAGCCTTCGGCTCCGACTCCACCAACCGCTCCGCCGACCGACCCAAAGGTCTAGCCCTTAGGACGCTTAGCTATGTACAAGAAATCTTGTAATGTCCTTTATTTTAATGAATGAAAAGTTTATGAATGAAAAGCCTTCTCTTGAATGTATGTTTTTAGGTTTTGCTACATACTTCAGAATGTGATCTCGAAGTACTAGAGCTTAACGAAGGGCTTCACCAACAGTGGGCTATCCTCAAAAGCTTAAGGCCTTTCCGGCGCTCGCGATTTTATGTTGCTCGAGGGGAGCAAGGGGAAATAGCACCCGACGTTTGTAACGAAGTCCTATCTTACATCAAAGAAGAGGATAAGGAAGTAGCATCTTCGTCCTCAGAGTATGTAGATTGGCATGACTCGGAGTACCAAGTCAAAGACCCAACGGAGGCTAACTCCGAAAAACTTCTATCTTGGGCTGAACAAGAAGAGCAGAAAAGCTGCAAGCTTCAACGAAGAAAAGCACTCGGACTAAAAGGAAAGTTTTGAGAACTCTAGGCTCTGAAGACCGAAGTGGTCCTAGGAGTAACTCTAGAGGTCAGAGGGGTCTCTGCTTTTACTTAGGCTTAGACCAGAATTTTCTTAATCACGATGTTTGTAATATGATTGCCCAATTAATATAATTTGTCTGAGAAGAATCACTTGATGTGCCTTACTCCCCTGCCTCTCCTTGTGGGTGGGGGACCATACGCAAAGCGATATGGTCCGTCGGACACTATGATTGGTATAGCAACCCGATGCTTCGCAATAATACTTGGTAATCATGACTTACTCTTTCCTAGAGTTCTTCGAACTGTATGTTCATATTGCGATGTTTATAAATTTTGGAACTAAGTTTATACTTATAAGCTTTGATATTAGTCACTTAGGACTTATAAAGTGTTTCATTTGGCCAAAGCCTTGAAACCTGGTTGCTTGGTCGCCTATGACTCTATTACAGATACTTCGAACCCGGAGATTCGAAAATCTGTTCTTTTAAAATTCTTAGACTCTTCTAGAGATGCTATCAAGCCGAAGCCTGGAATATGTAGGTTTTGGCCACCTTCGGCTTTTTTACAGATGCTTCGAACCCGAAGGAACAGAAATATGTTCTTTTAAAGTCCTTAGACTCTTCTACGACTGCTATCAAGCCGAAACCTAGAATCCATAGGTTTTGGCCACCTTCGGCTCTTTTACAGATGTTCGAACCCGAAGGAACGAAAATATGTTCTTTTAAAGTCCTTAGACTCTTCTATGGATGTTATCAAGCTGAAGCCCGGAATCCGTAGGTTTTGGCCACCTTCGGCTCTTTTACAGATGCTTCAAACCCGAAGGAACGGAAATCTGTTCTTTTAAAGTCCTTAGTCCTTAGACTCTTCTACGGATGCTATCAAGCCAAAGCCTGGAATCCGTAGGTTTTGGCCACCTTCGGCTCTTTTATGGAATCCTTGAACCGATGGTTCAAAGGCCGTTTACTGGGTTCCGATGAAAGATGCTTACCTCCGCAAGCATCTCCGTTCCCCTTATGCATCCACTAGGGGAAAGGAATATTTGAAGAGTAAGCATAATTTGAACCTCCATCTTTATTTATTTTAGAAAGGTACTTTACAATTGATTACAAGGAGCTCGTAAGCGTAATAACATTTGTGGGATCGGAATGGCGACTAGAGGGGGGTGAATAGACACCTCAACAAATTCTCGTGAATTAGATGACCTATTCAGATCACCCAATGCACCTCCATAAATATCATATTCAAATTTGAAACTCAGTACAAATGAGGGCAACAAAATCAGTTCAAATACAACATTCAGTCTTGTTCGGAGATTGAAATGTCGAAGCACTCTATCGACAAATGATATTCTAAACTACAGTGAGTAGATTGACATCTGGATGATCAACATAATTAAATCGGTGTTTAAAACTCCGAAACAGACCAAAAGTTCAGAAATCTTCTCTAACACTTGCTCTTGCCACTTTGTGTCAAAACTAGATAAATCGGTTGATCTAGTTTAATTCTAATAGAATCAGTTCAGCCATTCAAAACATTTCAGATCACTTCAAAAAGATTTTAGTTGAAACAACACAACTTTTGAAAATTTCTGGACGATGAATAGTACCAATCAGATTCAATTCAGTTCAGAATTCAGATTGCAACTTTATATTAGTTCAGATTTGCAGGTTATTGAACAGTGACAATTTGTATTCTGTACCCTTGATGTACAATCAACACCAAATAGACTCAATTCAGTTTATCACACCAATTCAGATTAATCCAAATAGATTTCAGTTGTAAAATGCAAATTTTGAAACTTCCTGAATGATGAATAGTACTAGCAGATTCAATTCAGTCTTCCAAATTCAATTCAAATAGATTCAAACAGAACTCAATTGAAAATACAGCTTCTGAAATTCTCTAGATGATGAACAGTACCAACAGATTCAATTCAGCACACAGATTAATGTTATACACTGATTTCAGTTCAGTTTTGGATCAAATCTAATAAGAATTAATGATGTATTCTCTATTTGATAATCTAAACAGACTTAATCAGAAAATAGACTGAGGCATTTCAATTTACTTCAACAAAACAGCAGAACCAATCTTCAAGAACTTATGCAATTAAACAGATTTCAGAGCAGAACTCCAATGATATCTAGTCCAGATTTTCAGGTAATCAAGCCTCTCAATTAAGAGGTGGACTGAATGAATATAATGAGTTAAATCAAAATCAGATCAACAAGACAAGTGAACTTTATCACTTCAAAACTGTTCAGAAGAACATGTATAGAATCTGAAAATACTGGATGCTGCATAGTGTAACCACAGCTGTAAATTTCAAACATTCCAGATCAGAATACTGTAATTGACAATTCAAAACATTACAATGTAGTTTTAGATTACAATTAGCTCTGAAAATTCAGCTTACCTTGATAAGTTCAGTTTCAGACAAATAAACTTCAAGGTGATCAAAACTGACAACTGAATGTTTCAACAAAATTTCAGGCAGAAACTGAATCCTCATGTTTTTTAGTGATTTCACAATTTTAAAGATTGTTCAACTTGAAGTGACTAGATGAAAAACTTTTCAGGGATTCAAAGAAATAAACCAACACTAGTACTAGGATTCAATTCTGATGCAGCAAGAATTTAATCAATGAAAGAAACAATCATCAATCAGTGCCATTCAGAAAAGATACTGTAGTTTATCAGAAAAATTTCTCACTCCAACTAATCTTAACCTTCAATATCAACTAAGAGTCAAATCAGATTCAGAAAGCTTTTTCCAAGTTTGAACTTCAATAATTAATCCATTTGAGTATAAGCTTCAATAACAAAAATCAGACCAGCAATTTTTCTAGATGATGAACAGGTGTAGCAGCATACAAGCAAATAGGTTGTTAGCCATACAACGTTCAGACCAAAATGACTATTCAATCAACATTGATTTAGCAATTTAGATTATAAAGTAAATCAGATCACCTTTGTCACCAGACAGTGTAGATTCAGACAGTTTGGTATCAAAGAACCAAAACTGATGATCTAAACAAAATGATCTGCTACAATATCTGATATGAGTGAATTATGAAAAGAGAATCACTTAGATCAGAGAACTAAAAACTGAGAGAGATCAAGTGAAAATGTGATGAACTATGAAAAAGTAATCAGAAGATTCATCCCAATAGAACCAAGAGATTCCAAACCAATTTTCTTCACAGATTCTCATACCCAGGTAAAGTGCTCTTACTGTTGTTCATCCAAGAAAGTAGACAAGGACACAACCAGAACACATTCTGAACAGATGTAAAAGAACTCAACTAGAGGAATGAAACCCTGCTAATCCATCATGAAATCCAGTTCAACACGAGGAGAATATTTCTGAATGAAAGATCCTAATCAATTCAGCAAGGGATTTTGATGGCAGAAATAAACCAGGATGATGTACCTTAGCATGAAGTTTTCTCGCGCTGTATCTCTTCAGAACCACCTGGATGCTGAAGTTCTTCAGATCAGGATGAACATCACGTCCCCATCAGCAGGCATATTGCAAAACAACAAGAGAACTCTGGTTTCTTGGTTTACAAGTAAGAAGAAAACAGCCAGCCATAAGATTTATTCTATTGCAAAAAGTGGACAGCCACCTTGGGTGAGGATGCCCCCTTTTTATAGGCCCACCCAAGGATGGCAACATTGCATGGAGACCCTTACTATTTTCAGAATTACACCTAAGGACATGACAAAATTTCAGAATTAGAAATCCTGAAAATTACTCCCCTAGACCTCTATTACTTTTTATTATAAATTGACTCAACTTTTTAATATATTTTCAGAATTTAAAAATCCTGAAAAAATACTAAAAATTTACACTTACTCTAAAAAACTAAACACAAATAGACTCCTAATTCTTGGAATTAAAACACATTTAAAATGAGATGGTTTTCAGCAAAAACCGACAAAGCCTCCTCGATCACCGACATGTGACGCCAATCCGCGAACTTGACAGCCAGCAAGTATCTCCCGCTCTCGGTACCCTCGAGCCACCTGATCACTTGCACTGGCCTCCCTATCGCTGACTTGACCGTCACCCTGTCTTGACCATCCGTCCACCCATGACTTTCTCTATCTCCTCGTGCAATCCTGAGATCTTGTCCAACTTCACCCGGCATCCTTGATCCTCTAGCATCAAGCTCCCCACTCGACCCTTGATCACCCGCCACTGACAGTTGGTTAGCATCTCCACCCTGCAAACATGAGACAAGCCAAAACAAGAGACTCAATGCACACTGATCCCCTCGACATCTACTCTTCATGATTACACATCGAACCCATCGATGCAATCAAAACATCACAAACCAACACTTACTCATTCACTCGATCGCTCATCCTTGTCAATCACTCATCATAAAGATTGAAACCACAGTACGACCACACTTCATTTCACAACGTTTAAGGTGCTCTGCATGCCATGCATGCTTTAATTCTTCCCCTTCTAAATTAGCTAATTTAAAAGATCCGGGGCGCCCTGAGCGTAGGATAATGTATGGTCCTTCCCATTTTTTTCCTAGCTTCCCCGGAGCAATCACACTTCGCAGCACCAAGTGATTTTGTCTAAGTTCATTTACTTTTATCTTCGGGTCATACCATGCCTTCGTTTGCTCTTGGTACTTCGTCAGATTGGCGACAGCTCGAAGCCTTGTTTCTTCTAACAACTCCAGCGAAGTGTTCCATTCATCATCATCTTTAGGCTCTGTTACACGAAGGGATCCACCTTTGAGCTCCGTAGGAGTCATGGCCTCATCTCCCAATAACAGTTTAAATGGGGTGAATCCTGTGGGCCTAGCTTGAGTGGTCCGAATAGACCATAAAATCTTAGGAAGCTCTTCAGTCCACAACCCCTTTCCCATCCCAACAATCCTTCGATTCAAACCAGAGAGAATATTTCCAATTTCCCGCTCGACGCCTCCGTTGGATTGGGGGTGGTGAACAGCTGCGAAGCATAACTTGATGCCCAAACCTTCGCAAAATTCCTTAAAAGGTTCGGCTTCAAATTGGGTGCCATTATCGACTGTTTATTCCCTAGGCACTCCGAACCTACAAATTATATTCTGCTAAAAGAATTTTTGCACATTTCTTGAGGTGATAGCAGTTAAGGGTTCAACTTCGACCCATTTAGAAAAGTATTCGATGGCTACCACCGCAAACTTCAAGCTTCCTTTTGCCATTGGAAAAGGGCCGATGAGATCCATTCCCCATCGCGCCATTGGCCATACCAGAGCAATAACTTGAAGAGGTGTTGGTGGACGATGGCTCTGCCTACCCATCCACTAGCACCCTTGGCAAGTTCGAACCAATGCTTTTGCATCTCTTACAATTGTTAGCCAATAAAGCCCCTGGCGAAGTGTTTTTCTCGCTAGAGCACAAAGGGCCAGATGGCTGCCGCACAGGCTTTCGTGAATCTCCCGAAGTATATATTGGCCTTCAGGTTGTAACATGCATTGGAGTAGGGGAGATCGGACTCTGGATTTATAAAGTATTCTATTGACAAGCTTATAATTTCAAGCCCTTTCTTGGAGCCTTCGGAAATCTGGACCTTCTAGCGAAGCTGTACTGTTTTGCAAAATATCCAAAATTGGGGTCCGCCAATCAGTGATTGGAATGCAAAGGACCTCTGCCGAGGGTAGTTGATGCATCGAAGGTTTAACAAGTTTTTCATAAAGGCACCCTCTAGGACGTCCAATGCTCTGGCTGCAACCTTCGCTAGAACATCTGCAAGTTGATTATCCGCTCGAGGGATGCTTCGAATAGAAATTCCTTTAAATAGTGCCTCCGTCTTGCGTATTTCTTCTAAATACTTCATAAGATGTGTATTCCTAGCTTAGATGATATTGTCAACATGCCCTGCAACAACATGGGAATCTGTTTTTATCATAATTCTTGTTGCTCCAAGTGCTCTTGCTTTTCGGAGGCCTAGCAGGATTCCTTCATATTCTGCAATATTGTTAGTGGACTTAAAGTTGAGCCTTGCATAATACATGGCTTTTTGCCCTAACGGTGATATTATTACGGCTCCGGTACCAGCACCAGATGCTTGATAGGCTCCGTCAGAAAATATCGTCCATAGCCCTTCCGAGGTTTCTTTCGGAGCCCAAATTGCGGGCGGAGTCCATTTGGCCACAAAGTCAGCTATAACTTGGGATTTGATAGCTGCTCTTGTAGTGAAGGAAATACCGAAGGGGGCTAGCTCGACAGCCAACTTTCCAATCCTACCGCGAGGCCATTACCAAAGCATAAACAAATTTCTCGAGCTTAGAGTATCTTATCTTTGCTCCAGACAAAGCTTTTGAAACGAAGTACACTGGGTTCTGCACCAATTTTCCCTTGAGCTCTATTTCCCTGACTAGCACTGCACTTACCGTGGAGCCCATTGCTGCAAGATAAAGAAGGAGAGTTTCTTCTAGGAGGGGCACAGTAAGTATTGATAAATTTCTGAGATAATATTTAATGTCATCGAAGCTTTTCTGGCACTCCGCCATCCATTTGAAACTCTTGGACCCTTTTAGGGCTTTGAATATTGGGAGGCTTCACTCTGCTGATCTGGCTAGGAATCTGCTGAGGGCTGCGAGGCATCCTATCAGCTTCTGGACATGCTTCAAATTTTCTGGTGGAGCCATTCTTTTCGGTGCACTTATCTACGTTGGGCTAGCTTCGATTCCTCTGCTCAAAACTAAGTACCCTAACAATTTTCCTGCTTGCGCTCCGAATATACATTTTTTAGGGTTGAGGCAAACTCCACATGCTCGGAGGATCTCAAAAGTTTATGCTAGGTCTAGACTATGATGGTGCTTTACATCACTTTTTATTACAATGTCATCCATGTAGGCTTCGACATTTCGGCCTATTTGGTGACCTAGAGCCTTAGCAATAAGACGTGAAAAAGTAGCCCCAGCATTCCGCAAGCCAAAAAGCATTCAGACATAACAAAATACTCCAGAAGGAGTTATGCAACTCGTCTTGGCTTCGTCTTCGCGCTTTAGCCAAACTTGATGATAACTGGAGTATGTGTCCAGGAAGCTTAGAAGTTCAGAGCCGACCGTAGAATCCACAAGTTGTTCAATACGAGGCATAGAGTAGGGGTCTCGGGGGCATGCTTTATTTAGAGAAGTGAAATTGATGCACATGAGCCACTTGTCGGAGCCTTTCTTCTTGACGAATACGAGGTTAGCCAACCACTCCGTGTGGGCTACTTCCCTGATGATTCCAGCTCTCAGCAATTTTTCGACCTCCTCTTTGGTGAGGTATACTCTTTTAGTTGACAATTTACGGAGCCCCTGGTGAATTGGTCGATCCTTAGGGTTGACGAGTAAACTATGCTCAATGATGCTCCAGTCAACTCTGGGGATATCTTCGTCGGACCAAGCGAAGATATCTAAATTTTCTCTAACTACTTCCTCCAACAAAGTAGATATTTCCGAATGTAGCCCCGTGCCAAATTGGATTGGATATTCTTTGCCTTCTTTGAGGATCATCTTTGTTATCACATCACCTTCTGGGCTTAGCTTGAGGGAAGGGCCCTTCGACGGGTCTAAAGACCCCGAAGCTTTCCCCGAGTGCTCCAGCACACTATTTACTTGCTGAGGATCCAAAGGTGGACCGTGGCCATACTCCACTCTCCGAGCAGTGGTTTGGTCTCCTGAAATAGTAAGAACTCCACCTTGCATGGGCATCTTGAGACATAGATAGTTATGATGTGCCACAACATTGAATTGGTTCAGCATTCCCCTCCCGAAAATTGTGTTGTAGGCGTATGGGGCGTCGACGACATCGAAGATGACTTCCTCAACTCTAGCCAGGGCCCCTCTCCGAAGGAAACCTCAAGGCCTATCTGGCCGAGGGCATTGATAGGAGGACATGCGAAGCCTTGGAGTGCGCTGGTTGCCAGAAGCAAGTGTCTTCGGGGAATGCACATCTGATTGAAGGCTTGGATGAAGAGTATATCAGTGGAGCTTCCACCGTCCACTAATATCCTTCGAACTTCAACTCATGCTACGTCAACTGAAACGACAAGAGGGTCAGCATGGGGGAATTTCACCCCTACAGCGTCATGGGCAGAAAATGAAATAGGTACATGGGACCACTCCAGCATTTCAGCAGCCGAATTCGAAGTCCCTATGTGCCCTATTTCGTGAACATAGTCCCTTCGCTGATGCTTTGACATATTACCGAGGGTCCCCCCTCCGGAGATCGGTAGGATAACTCGTTTGCCACGATCTTGAGGGTCCTCTTGTTTCGGTGGTAGCATAATGTTGGCCACCGGAAGCTGCATCGGTGCTTCAGGATTGCCGGCCCATCCCACAGCTTGTACAGGCTCCGATCGTGTTGTTGGAGGGGCCCGATCTATAGTACCTCGCCCTAAATTTCTCCCTATGTACTCGCCTCGAAGGGCCAGTATAGACTTGCAGTTTTTGTGTCATGGCTTCTGTTTTCACCATGCACGCAACAAAAGAGAGTTGGGCGCCGGCCAGCCATTTTTCTTCTAGCTTCGAGGTACTAGCCTTATTTACTTGTGCCTGTTGATAGTTGAAAGGCATCTTCGGAGCAGAGGGGGAAATATTTAATACCTCAGAGAGGAAGTGTTTCTTTCCCCTTCTATGATCATTAGGGCGATTATTGAAGGGGGCTTGTGGAGGAATTGGAACTTCTGGCTCCGGCTTCACTTCTTGAAGGAGGGCTGGTGCAGACACCATAGTTCTTTGGAGGCAGCCTTCTTCTGCCTTAGCATACTGTTCGAAGTATGCCATTAGCTGTGCTACGGAAGACACCGGCTTCCGGTGAAGTTTGCTGAGGAGGTCTAGATTCAACACCCCTTCGCGCGCCGCGTCCACCACCGAACATGTAGACAAGCCTTTTATCTGGGACTTAGTGTAGGCGAAGTGTGTGAAGTATTCCCGAAGGGTTTCTCCTACTTGCTGCTTCACCTAGAAAAGGCTTCCAATAGACATCGGGGCTACGAACGTCCCCTAGAAATTATTCACGAATTTCCTTTTCAACCGCTCCCATGACCTGATTGATCCTGACTTTAGAGACCAGAACCAACGGAGGGCCACACCTTCCAACGCAAGGGGGAAACATTTCGCCATTGTATTCCGCACCCCTCGCTGGCTTTAATTGCAAGGGCATAAGAACGAGAGAATTCTCTAGGGTCAGACCCTCTGGAGTACTTGTGCAACTTTGAGGCTTTGAACCTGGGATCGAAGGGCACCTTCTGCAAGTCCGGATGCAGCGGAGATTTGTTGTCGAAGGATGCATTCTCAGCATCTTCTCAGACTTGAGGAGCTTCGGGATATTCATCAGAGTCACCATCTTGATGCACTTCCGAACCAAGAGGAATGGCTTGAGGGAGAAGCCTGTCCGCAGCATCCTGCCTCCATCTTGCTACTTCCTCCTAAAGCTGCGCTACCTGGGCAGCCACATCCTCAAGAAGGTCTTCGCTTCCTCCGGAGGGGTCCTCCGGGTCTTGGGAACCGACATAATAATTTCGAAGCACCGAAGGAGCTGCCCGAGGGACTTTGGCTGCTCGAGTTCTAATGACCACTTCGGGAGTTTGTGGAATGACTGAGGGTCCTGCACCGTGGGTCCGAGGGGACATTTGGGGAGGATCGGTGGCTAGGATCCACTTGGGAGGCATGACTTACGAAGCTAAGGTCCAAAGACCAAAGGCTTCCAACGATTGAGGAAGGCGGGTAAAAGCCTTCCAAGTGCGCTTTGAAGCCCCTTGCCGAAGGGTGCGTGGAATCTCAAGACTCCGAAACTCCCTCCGCAAGCGTTCTTCGAAATGCAGGCAGTGGCAGAGAACTAGCTTTTAGAACTAGGTTCCCCACGGACAGCGCCAATTGTTGGCGCAACGAATTACGCTAACAGGTTCTCTAAGTTTAAGAACTAACAAATGAAGTGTTTGTGAAAGCGGACTATCTCAAGCCTCCAAATTGGATAATAGCTCGAAGTAGATCGAAGTTGTGTATTGAATATCTGAATATTCGATGCCTATTACAGGATGAGAAGGGGGTATTTATAGGTAAAAACTCTAAGGAAAATACCTTTTACCCCTCTATTACAACCGACATAGTGGAAACTATTCGGTACCTCGAATATGGCTAATATTCTAAAATATGTTCGAAGGCGGTAGACATAGCTGACGTCCCATCCTTCTGGCAATTTTCCACAGCAGAGGCGAAGCCTTCGGAGGGTATCTTCGGACCGAAGCCTGGATGGACCCTCTAGCTTTAACCCTTCTAGTTCGGAGACAAGTCTTGGATTCGGAGCTTATGATTTGTCTTTGTCTTGTAATCTTGAAGATCCTAGAGATGAAGTATTTCCCCCAACACATGTCTTCTTCAACCTCTCACCGCGTCTCCACTCTCTCCTCCATTCTCCCTCTTCCCCTCCTCCTCCTAGGCCACAGTATTCCCTACTCCCCATCCCTAGTGCCGCTTTGGCCCGGCCTTGTCGCGCCCCTGCGCATTGCTCCCTGGCCCACCAGCGCGTGTCTGCATCGTCACACCCAACCGCTCGCCCGCTTTCTCTAGCACAAACCCAAGCACCTTCTCCGTGTCGTCTGTGCGCAACCGCCTCGCCACACTGCCCTAACATCCACCGGGCTACTGCATCGCGCCGCCTAGGGCACCGTCGCTGGTCTACCACAGCCGTCCCTGACGCTAAGCCCCACCACCACCGGTTGTCTTCTCTCCTGCACCCTCCTCTCTAGTGTCGCCCTCCTCTCTCTGAACCGCAGCACCAAGCCGCCGCTAGCGCCATAACTCCTCTACCCCTTCCCAACGCTGCACCACCTCTCCAACCGAATGCCGAGATCTTCGGCGTCGTGCCCATGTTCTGGTTTCCCAACCTCCTGGTGTCATTAACCCTTGCCTCCTTCCTCGTGACGCCGGTCTGCCGCCCTCTCTGGCCATCCTTGCCACTACAACCACCACTCCACCCCACCGGCCATCTCCTCCTCTCCCTGAGTGACATGTGTTGTTCTGCCCATGAGTCCTAATTGTTGAAGCCGCACCGCTCCTCTTCAGCGGCAACTCACATCCCCATGTCGTGCACCTCCTTCTACTTGCCTCCCCGCTTCTTCGCTGCAGCAGGAAGAAACCAAAGAACTCTGATCTGCTGCAATAATGTCACCTCATTGTGAGAATCCCTCTCTTCTATTTTATTCTTATAAAATTGTTAAATAGTTTTAGTAGATTTATTATGTCTCAATTTGTTCATTATTCAATTTTAATCCATCCTTTCATAAACCTTGTTATCAAGTGTTGATCTCAATTTGTTCATTATCGTATTGTTGTATCTATCTATTCCATCATTGGGTTCATGTCAATCGAATTATATGTCATGACCATTTATTTATAATCATATCACAATCTTTGTTGTAACTCTATTTCGTATATTATTTCATTCCGATCGGTCATCTAATATTGTTATTATAATTACCAACCTTATTCCTTGAGTAATATCATGTTAGTCTACTTGTATCATGCCATAAATCTTATTGTAGTTCTATCTCGTTTTATTGTATCATTGTTTCATTCCCGCGCTAGTGTTTCCCATTGTGGGATGGTTATCTATTGTTAGATCATCATTCTAGTTTATTCTGTTTCGATTAGGTTGATATTGAATCACACCTAATCCATGTTTGATTGGACGGATCACCCAATTCAATCTAGCGCCACATCATCTTCTTCATCGCCCCTTGGTGAGGATCCATCTTCCCATTACATTAATCAAATTGCTATGATTATATTATATCAATTTTTTTTGATCCCTTCATTAATCATCTTATCATATACCTCATCGATGATTGTTAATTTCAATTTATATCCTTTGTTCCCCTATTAACCTATTCCATTCGAGTAAATCCTTGTATCCATCGTGTAGCTCATTCTGATATATTGTTGTCATACCCATTAATCATGTTCTGATCTAGCCTTGGTATGTAGGTCATGTGCCTTTGAACGCCATAGCTCATCATTGTTATTCTATTCTACTAAGTGTCATCATTCATTGATTCTGATATATGTCCTTGCTCTTTCGTTCTAACCTATCTCGTTGACGCATAACCATGGTTTGACATTCATTCATTTCAATTAGTGTTGAGCCATCGCTTTTATTTGTCTTCCTTCATCCCAATCCATGTCATTGTTAGTTGGATCTGATTTATGTCATTCCGTTGTTTCCTCGCCATTCACCACCTCTCTTTTTCTTGATCTGTTGTTTTTTGTTCATCGGCATTCAACTTGGTTGAACGCAGCTTCTCCTCTTTTGCGAACACAATCTACTGTCTTTGTCTCAAGTCAAGATCAATAGTTCTATTTCACTCTATATTCTCCATTCAAACTCCATCACTCTTCTTAATTAACCATTTAACTAATAAGAATATCTCATTGTCTTGTTTATTAGTGTTTCTTAGAGTTTTTGTCATGTTTGTGTGTTGTGTAGAGCCCCGTGTTCTCGAAGCTTCGAAGGACCTCACGCAAGACCCGAAAGTCTTCATCAAGAGTTAAAATGTTTTTCAAAAGAGCAAGAGGCAAGTTACACCCCTCGCCTTGATCATATTGATCTCATGTTTTTGAATATTATTGCTATAACACATAGGATATACTTGCATGTTAGACCAAACAAATAGTTATATAGTTAATGTTAGCTTTATGCCTTGATGTGGAAACCCAAGCCATGTTTTGTACCATTTCTCCATTGTCGCCTTATAAAGTTTATTAGTTAGTTCTCTAATGTAATAGCACACTTGCTCAGCTCACTATTAATAACTACAATACTAGTTAGGTTGAACTCTATACTCTTTGATATGTCTCATCTCATTGATATTCTATAGAAGAGTTCTTTGGCTTTGAATAATGGTGATGTTATAAGCATGGTGGTTCCGAATGCAAGCTTGGGCATTGCTGGTCGCACTCGGGGCACTATAAGGACCGGTCCGCAGGATCTGTTGAGAAGCATTATCGTACTAACCACAAGTACAATGGGTAAGACCTAATATGAAGTATGGGTTGATTCAACATGATGCACCGAGCGGAGGAGACAAGTTCATCAATGAGGAGTTTCCTAGTGATGGCTTGTGCTGACGAGGCACTAATGGGGGTCTACATCTACCAATCGGGTTTGCCCATGACATTACGGGTGAGATCTCAGTAGAGCGTCGACGAAACCTGGTGTGGTTGTCCTCTTGTTGAGTTGATTCATATGACGGGTTTTGGCATGAGTTTCTGTGACTTGGGTCATGTTAACACACTATGGTGTGCAGGGACAAGTGCCTTGTGGGTAAAATGGTACACCTCTAATCAGAGGATAACCTTTTCGAAAAGTCGTGCCCACGGTTATGGGTAGCCTAGTGATGTTCTCCGCAGTTAATTGGTTACGATTGTGTGAATGCTATGATTATGTTTGGGATGGTTTGAAAGAGTGAGTTAGCACAGGTGTGCAACTCGAGGTAGTGGGAATCAGTACTTATTTACTTCCGCGTTACATTCATGCTTTAATACTGCTCACTAAAGCTTAACAACACTTATTATGCTTTATTTATGCAAATTCAAGCCTAGATTATGCCCTTTGATGATAAGCCTTCATTATATGCATATTTGTGGCTTGTTTAGTATGTATGTACTTACCCTTGTTGATTAAAATTTTTAGATGCTGAGTCCTATGAAGACGAAAGCCGAGAATAGTTGTCCCAGTCAAGGACCGATTCTTGGAGTAAGATGTTCATCGCCAAGACCTTCTTTTTATTATTTCAGTGTAATAAAATAGCCCATAAGCTATATTTTCTTTATCGTAAGACGTTGTCACTTGATAAACATTTGTAAGTTGATTTCCTATGGAATTTCAATGAAACTCGAAGTCAGTAGACTTCGGGCATTACAAAATAGTATCAGAGCCGACTTGACTGCAGGAAGCCAAACAGACCGTATTTAGGACTTATTTGCAAAATCTAAAATCAGGTATTGGCAGGAATTTCAGAGCCTATCACACCTGGTAGAACGGATATTGGCCTATGAGAGCCGATTCCAGGAGGCGAAAAAAGACAGGTATCAGAAGAATGTGGCATATGCCCATGCGTTCCATTCGGACTACGATGAGGACTGTTGGCGTAAAAGATTACGCTAACAGGTTTCTGTAGAATAGAAACAAACAAACGAAGTGTTTGCAAAGAGAACTGTTCTAAGCCTCCGAAAGGATAATAACTTAGAATAGTTCGAACGTGTGTATTGAATAACTGGTATTCGGTCCCCCTTACAGGGTGAAATGGGGGGTATTTATAGGCCCAAATATTAAGGAAAAGACCTATTTACCCCTCTATTACAACCGACATAGTGGAAACTATTCGGCTCCCTTAATAGGGCTAAAATGGTAAAAGACTAATCTAATGAGAAAGAAGATAAGTCTTCCATTTTAGCTGGCAGAAAAGATCTTGAAAGGCCTTAGTTCGAAGATATACTTCGAACCAATGCATATCTTCGTACTTCGAACTTGACTCCAGGTATCTTCGAAGATAAACGTCTGGGAACCTTCGAATCCGCTGTCTGCCTTTATGTATCTTTGGCAATAACCCTGAAGGTGAAATATTTTCCCCCAACAAGGACAGTGGGTCCAACGTGGAGGTCGGTCTAGCTAAATGGATCAGGAACAAGAAACAGATCACATGTTCGTGGGTGAAACCGACTAAAAAGAAGAGAAGTATGACTTCGACATCAGCAAGGATAATAAGATATTTGATCTAGTGCTCAAAGAGAAACAGATCCAGTTGCCACCTAACCACGTAATATCATGTAACAACCCTAATTTTCAAAGGTAAAAATAAATTGAGAAATAAAAATTTTCTATAAAAGAATTATTACTGATTATTGAATAAGTTGAAAATGCACAAATAAATAAAAATCTAGAGAAATAATTCAAATCACAAGTTGTTTGGTCCTAAGACCAAGATATATTTTTGAGAATTTTTACAAATTTTTAGGACTTTTGCTGATGGCTCATAATTTATATATTATTTTCAGCAATTATTTTTATTCGGAAATGACTTTTAAATACTTTTGGGCAGCACCCTCCCTTTCTCCCTCCATAGGCCGGCCCGGCCCGCCAACACCCTGCGCCCCTACTGACAGGTGGAGCCCACCTGTCAGCCTCCTTCCCTCCTTCCACATGTGCTCGCGTCCTTCACCTCTCGCTACCCTCGCAGTCCTACGTGTCGGCGCCACCTGCCTCGTTCTGTCACCGCCTGCACCTGCTGACCAGTGGCCCTGCCTTGTCAGTGTCGTCTTCCCCGCGTCGTCGTCGCTCCCAAATCCAGCGCCGCATGAACCCTTACGCAATCTCGCCACCGCCGGTCACCTTCCTTCAAATTGGCCCGAGATTAGTAACCCCCATGATCCCGTGACCTTCTTCCCCAATTTAATCGACGCATTTACGCCCTGTATCACCAGAATCACAAGTATGGAAAGTTTCGTTGGAATATGGAAATCCCTCCCTTGGCTTACCATGTATACGCCTTCCATCCTTCTGCCTGTGCCACTATAAAACCCCCCGGAGTCCCCTGCGTCCAGGACACGTGGAAGTACGTAGCCCTCGCCAAACTAGAGCGCCCGCACATGAGTTTTGCGTCGCCCCTCTGTTACACCTCCAACCGCTGCTCACCATCGCCAGAGACCCTCATCTGCCTCGTCGTCAACTCCATTGTGGTCCCCGACACCTCCCCGATCCGGCATCATCTTTGATCGGACTAAAGAACACCAGAACTCCTCCGCCGTCGACAATTCGAAGCTTCACCATCTCCATGCTCGTCGCTAGTAAGGAGCCATGCTGAATAGCGTGGGCCTCATGGCTCCAGAGGTGATGAGTCATTGTCAAGGATAGTCAAAGAGGATAGAAGGAGAAATGAGATCTGCTGTTTCATGGGCCTCGTGTGACTCAGGTACACGGGCAGCGAGTGACTGTCGGGCTGAGAGAGCTGTGAAGTCAGGCTGGCCCAATCCGGGTACATGGGCCAAAAGCAGTAGAAGACCCACTGGGCTGTTGACCAGGATTGACTCAGGTACACGGGCGGTGAGCGATTGCCGGGCTGAGAGAGCTGCGGAGTCGGGCCGGCCCAATCCGGGTACCTGGTGCAAAGTCGGTGGAGGCTTTGTCAGTTTCGGCGCAAAACTGACAACCGTTGATCTTGTATCGGACTGTCCAGAAGAGAAGCCATAGTCGCTATGAAAGCTTAGCTTCTGGATAAGTCATCTGTATCTCTAGGCCCACAGTCAGTCAGTTGAGTCTGTAAAAAATCCTAAGGGCAGTTTAGTCTTTTCCTTTATTTCAGCGTCTGTAAGAACCCTAAGGGGCTGGTGGAATATTCCTATTGTTGGGCAGCCTATAAATAGGGCCCCAATCCCTAGGGTTAGGTCACCCTTTTGCTGAAATCACTTTTCAATTCATTCCTTGGGTCATTCCTCTTTGTTCCCTGAATCTTTCTCTCTCCTGTGCGCCGCCAGGCTTCTATTCTAGACATTTTTGTCTTGCATTTATTTCGGCTCTTCTTGATGCAGTAAGCTTATATTCTCTGTACGTGTGCAGCAAATCTGCAACAATTTTTATGGCATCGTTTCACGCACACAACTATTATTCTTGAGAAGTTTCGTCTCTGTTGCACTTGTTCTTCACGAGGAGTACTAGTTCTTGCTATTTGCAAGTAGTACTACTTCACTGTAGCAACAGTACACTAGTAATCTAGGCTTGCTTTTTCTTGCGTGACTTTTTGATCGAGTTGACAGGGCCAAAGTCCCTTTTCTGGCTGTTCTAGCGAAGCCCCTTCTCTCTATTCGAAGTCCCTCAGCTCCGTGAGGCAGGCTTCGATCTGACATCCTCGAGGGCTTTGCTTGAACTTCGACTTCTCTTTGTGTACTCTGTTTCTAGCTTCGAAGTACATTTTGTGCTCTGTCTGCTTGACATACTTCGACAGTCTTTGCGACGGTGTTCTCTGTCTCGAGCTGTTCGAAGTCAATACTTTGACAGGCTTCAAAGTTAGCTTCGAAGCTAGTCTCTCTGATAGACTTCGCTCGACGTGATTTTCTTCTTGTTGTCATTTTCGAAGGTCACAGTGTGTAATTTCGGAGCTTGTCTTTCGAAGTTAACCTTCAGAGCGAAGGTCTCAACTTCGGTTGTCATACCTCGACCAATCTAGCTTCGAAAGTTGAGTGTAGGCTTCGACTTCATCTTGTTGCTGCGTGTTTGGCTTCGCTTATCTTTCGAAGGTTGTTTTTTAGTGCATCGTGTTCGAAGTTTTCTGATCGAAGGTTAAGCTTCGAAGTACGTTGTCCGAAGCAAGCTTCGACACTATCATACTTCGCTTCGAAGCATACTTCGCTCTTTGCCACATTCGAACTAGGCTAGACCAAACAAACCTTCGGCACGTCTACGATAGACTTCGCTCTACTTCAACAAGCAACTTCGAAGCAGGCTTCGACACAGCAAAGCGGACTTCGACACTGCGAAGCAGGCTTCGACCAGCGAAGTAGGCTTCGCCAAGTTTCGAACAGGAGACAGATTTTGAACAGTAACTTCTCATATTCATTCTGTGTGTACTTAGATTATTTTACTGAGAAGTTTGATCTGCCATGTCTTGAATATTTTGTTTATCTGCCTATTAGCACTGCATTGGTGTTTCTCTGTTCTTTACACCTGTTGTTTCTAGGTTAGATACCTTTAGACTTAGGCTTTCTGTTCACACTCTGCTGCTTAGTCTTTTGAGGTTCGTTGGGTGTTGGGAGCAGGCCATTGATTCGAAAGAATTTTTAGGCGCCCATTCACCCCCCTTCTGGTCGCTACTTTCGGTCCTACAGCCAGCTACGCTCCATCGACCCCGAGCCCCATCCTCGGTATAATCTCATTCGCCTCCTTATCCCGATTCCATTTATGCTTTTGTCTTGTGCCTTAGGCCACCATCGTCGCTGCTAGCCCGCCGCCAACTCCCTGCCATCACCACAGAAGATAGCCCACGCGGGAAATTACCCATGCCGTGGTGGAGCCACTCTCAGCCACTCGATCGACTCTGAATTGTCGAGATTACATCCTGTGTGGGTTTGATCTGGGCCGTCCATTTGATCGAAGCGGTACTGAGCCCTCCTAGCCATTGGATTTCATTTAAAACCTCATGTGATCTTTGGCCGCCAGATATCTATCCAATGGTGATCTATGCTCCGGTCCACGCACACAGTGTGCTGGTTCACGGTAGACCCGGCTCACCGTGGACCAGAGACTGATTAAAATTTAAAATAAATTCCAGAAATTGATTTAAACTTCAAACATTCATAACTTCTTCAATTTAACTCCAAATTTTACCATTCAAATTTCAAAACATTTGTCTTCTTATTCTCTACATGTTTAGCCAATAAAATTTATATGTTTCTACTGTGCATTTTCTTTATTTTAATTGTTTGTTATTCTCATTTTGCGTACCGAGAAGACTACAACACCATCGAGGATCCCGAATATTTTCCCGAGGTCCATCCTTCACCATTTGCAGATCAAGGCAAGTCACCACCTCATTTTTGAGTATATTGAACCCAAGTTTTATTTAAATATCGCTAAAACTCATAGGTTATAAATGCATTCGTCTAATTAAACGCCTTACATTATAATTATTAGATCCTCCAACCCTGTTGTGCAAACCCAAGCCATGCTATTGAGCCTCAACTCATTGTCACCATTATTATTAATATTAGATAGTGATGGAGGAGGAGGTGTCCGATCTTCCGTGAGATGGAGGATAAACAACAATTTGTGGAGAACTCGATGTTGATGATTCGGCTTCCGATCCACGAGATCTGCCCTTGCAATCGCAACACTACTTCTCTGTTGGTTATCAACCAAGCACAGACTGATTGACCTCACCAGGAAGGCTAATCCTTGCCTGCGAATCGAAGAACACAAGCAAGAATGCAGAAAACGCAATCGAATTGAAATTCTATTGGAATCTATGAGTTGGGGTTCAATTACAAATCCGGCGAAGTGGTGGATATCAAAGCAACGTGTAAACTAAACCCAAAAACCCTAGATGGTTGTAGAAACAACTTATATTGTAGTTCAGGATGCACCCCTAATGGGCTCAACTGGATACACGGCCCAAAGGCCCAATAATGCAGAAAAAGAATGCTGACAGATTCTGGATGCTATCTTGTTTTGACGATTCCCATTGATCGATCTAGAAGGAATTTTGAGATGAAACTGATGGCATTGGAAAGGTTCTGAAGTTATCTTTCAGTGGCTGGGTGTAACGTCAAAAACGGAGTTCGTATGCGGCCTAGGCGATGATTTTAGTGCACACTGCTCTTGGAATCCGAGTTGGAAATGAATTGTAGTCGGATTGGACTCTCATATTGGCTTGGACGTCCTTCCTAGTTCTTCTCCAACTCTTTGTTTATCTCCAAGTGATTTTCATCATCTTCATGGTTCCTATCAATAATAATAATATTAGGTAGTAAGTTATTCCCAAGATAATATACTAAGAAACTTAGAAACGAGTTGACCTGGAGATTTAATCGTCGTGCTCGAACTCGAATAATTGGATCTTGGTATTCATGTATGGTTGTATCATTTGTAGGGATGTCCTCATCATCCTCCCCTTCTTGATTTGGAGTCGTCCTCGACTCAACGTCTATTGTCCCAAATCAACTTTCATGATAATACAATATTCCATGTACATGCATCTCTTCTATTGATCCAAGAAAGTATTTCTGAAATTAAAAATGAACGCATCTCACGGTGTAGCATCTTAGGTTCAAATATATAAAAATTAAATCTAACATGGAAAACATGCACCTTAACTTGTTTCCTCACAATCATGATCCTATCCCAACTGGTGATGTTCCCATCATTCTTCCCATCTTGAAATAGAGTCGTCCTCGACTCATACTCATATTTTGCTCCCATGGTTGGTTTCAATTATACAACGTTATATGTGGAACTATCCCAAGACTTAGGAGGCAAGACAAGTTTATAGTTATGTAACTCAACAGAACATAAAAACTCGGAAGGCATATCAAATTTACACTTATGTAGCTCAATATGAGATAAATACTTAGTGATAACTGGGGGCAAAGAATAAACTATATTAGTAAGAGAATAATAAGTAGTTTTACAAATCACAACGTAGCACACATCTTGACTATTAATTTCAGTTTGATCAGTTTTATGTGCAAGGATAGAAGAATCTTTTAATTTGATTTCATACTGAATTTCAGATCTAATATCAAGTTCTTTGCTCTCATTAGTTGCCGCCTCGATATCATCTTAACAATTTCATCAGAAGTTGAAAGTAACAAAGTAGATTTCACATCCTCATGCACAACAGTATAGTTATTAGTGCTATCATGGTGAAATGCATCATTATCAAATTGCAAAGGGTGTTCTATTATTTTAGCTGATGAAGCAACCTCAATGGGCACCTGTAAGAACTTTTTACCTGGCACCTCCACTCGTGTAGAGATGGAAGGCCATATGCTTGCTGATGTTGGTGCAGGTACATGTGCAGGTGCATGACGAACACTTGAAGAAGAGAAAGTCTTGGTTAGTGCTGGTGTGCTTGTCACTCGTGGTGGATAGGAGTCTCTTGTATTGTATTGTCATTCCTGCAATTCTTTCTCTACAATGATGGTAAGATGGAACAAACGACTCAGAGTATTAAATTCTTTATAATAAATGATATCTTGAATCTCATGCCTCAATCCATCATAGAAGCGCCACATCGTGTCCTCTGATTGCTCCACAACACCACAACGGGTCATGCTCTCTCGAAGCTCAGCATAATACTCTCTCACAGATATGTTACCTTGAACTAAACATTGTAGTTTCTTACACAATTCACGATGATAAGAAGGAGAGACAAATTTACTATGCTTAGCTATTTTTAAATGACCCCATGTATCAGGTTGTAATTGAAGTTCACTTATATCTTCCCACCAGATTAAAGCATAATTTTTAAACATACCAGTTGCTTGTTTAACTCTATGTTGTTCAAGAACTAGATATAAGTTAAATTTATGCTCTACGGTCATCTCCCAATCTAGGTATTCTTCAGCATCATATTCACCGTAAAAAGATGGGATGGTAAACTTACTTTTGATAGAAGAAACATTGTTACCATGATTATGTTTTGGCGTACCTCCCATACCTACCATGGTTAGTTGAAAAGGAAAAACACTAGAAAAAATATTAGCCATATCAACTATTAGGTAGTGGAAGGTGCTCTCGCTCACACTCAAGCGTCTTACCACAATCTTACAAGGTTATTACCATCGCAGGGCAGTGGAGGCTTGTGCTGGCTTGTGCTGACGAGGCACTAATGGGGGTCTACTTCTACCAATCGGGGTCTGCCCATGAAATTATGGGTGAGATCTGAGTGGAACGTCGACAAAACCTGGTATGGTTGTCCACTTGTTGAGTTGATTCATATGATGGGTTTTGGCATGAGTTTCTGTGACTTGGGTCATGTTAACACATTGCGGTGTGTAGGGACAAGTGCCTTGTGGGTAAAATGGTACATCTCTGATCAGAGTATAACCTTTTCGAAAAGACGTGACCACGGTTATGGGCAGCCTATTGATGTTCTCCGTAGTTAGCTGGTTACGATTGTGTGAATGCTATGATTATGTTTGGGATGGTTTGAAAGAGCGAGTTGACATAGGTGTGCAACTCGAGGTAGTGGGAATCAGTACTTATTTACTTCCGCATCTACATTCATGCTTTAATACTGCTCACTAAAGCTTAACAACACTTATTATGCTTCTTTATGCAAATTCAAGACTAGATTATGCCCTTTGATGATAAGCCTTCATTATATGCATATCTGTGCCTTGTTGAGTATGTATGTACTCACCCTTGTTTATTAAAATTTTTAGATGTTGAGTCCTATGAAGACGAAGGCCTAGAGTAGCTGTCCCAATCAAGGAGCGATTCTTGGAGGAAGATGTTCATCGCCAAGACCTTCTTTTTATTATTTCAGTGTAATAAAATAGCCCCTGAGCTATATTTTGTTTGTCGTAATACGTTGTCACTTGATGAACATTTTGTAAGTTGATTTCCTATGGAATTTCAATGAAACTCGAAGTCGGTAGACTTTGGGCATTACAAAATGATATCAGAGCCGACTTGACTGCAGGAAGCCAAACAGACCGTATTTTGAACTTATTTGCAAAATCTAAAATCAGGTATTGGCAGGAATTTGAGAGCCTATCACACCTGGGACAACGGGTATTGGCCTATGAGCGCCGATTCCAGGAGGCGAAAAAATACAGGTATCGGAAGAATGTGGCATTTGCCCATGCATCCCATTCAGACTCCGATGAGGACAGTGGGTCCAATGTGGAGGTCGGTCTGGCTAAATGGACCAGGAACAAGAACCAGATCTCATGTCCATCGGTGAAACCGACTGACAAAGAAGAGAAGTATGACTTCGACATCAGCAAGGACAACAAGATATTTGATCTAGTGCTCAAAGAAAACAGATCTAGTTCCCACCTAACCACATAATTCAATGTAACAACCCTAATTTTCAAAGGTAAAATAAATTGAGAAATAAAAATTTTTCATAAAAGAATTATTATTGATTATTGAATAAGCTGAAAATTCCCAAATAAATAAAAATATAGAGAAATAATTCAAATCACAAGTTGAGGAAATTATGTTTGGTTCCTAAGACCAAGATATATTTTGAGAATTTTTACAAATTTTTAGGATTTTTTTAGATGGCTCATAATTTATAAATTATTTTCAACAATTATTTTTATTCAGAAATGACTTTTTAATACTTTTGGGCAGCACCCTCCCTTTTTCCCTCCACAGGCCGGCCCGAACCGCCAACACCCTGCGCCCCCACTGACAGGTGGATCCCACCTGTCAGCCTCCTTCCCTCCTTCTGCATGCTCCCGCGTCCTTCACCTCTCACTTCCCTCACAGTCCCACGTGTCGGCGCCACCTGCCTTGTTCTATCACCGCCCACACCTATTGACCAGTGGCCCTGCTTTGTCACTATCATCTTCCCCACGTCGCCGTCACTACAAAATCTAGCACCGCATGAACCCTAACACGATCTCGCCACCGTCGGTCACCGTTCTTCAAATTGGCCCGATATTAGTAACCCCCATGATTCTGTGACCCCCTTCCCCAATTTAATCGATGCATTTATGCCCTGTATCACCAGAATCGCATGTATGGAAAGCTTCGCCGAAATATGGAAATCCCTCCCTCGGCATACCATGTATATGCCTTCCATCCTTCTGCCTGTGCCACTATAAAACCCCCCAGAGTCCCCCACGTCCAGGACACTCGGAAGTACGTAGCCCTCTCAAAACTAGAGCACTTGTACTAGAGTTTTCCATCGCCCCTCTGTTCCACCTCTAGCCGCCGCTCTTTGGCCGCTAGATCTTTATCCAATGGTGATCTGTGCTCTGGTCCACGCGCACATTGTGCTAGTTCATGGTAGACCTGGCTCACCGTGGAGCAGAGACTGATTATAATTTAAAATAAATTCCAAAATTTGGTTTAAACTTCAAACATTCATAACTTCTTCAATTTAACTCCAAATTTTACCATTCAAAATTCAAAAAATTTGTATTTTTATTCTCTACATGTTTAGCCAATAAAATTTATATGTTTGTACTGTTCATTTTCTTTATTTTAATTGTTTGTTATTCTCGTTTTGCGTACCGAGAAGACTACAACACCGTCGAGGATCCCGAATAATTTCCCGAGGTCACTCCTTCACCATTTGTAGATCAAGGCAAGTCACCACCTCATTTTTGAGCATATTGAACCCAAGTTTTATTTAAATATCGCTAAAATCCATAGGTTATAAATGCATTAGTCTGATTCAACGTCTTACATTATAATTATTAGATCCCCCGACCCTGTTGTGCAAACCCAAGCCATGCTATTGAGCCTCAACTCATTGTCACCATTATTATTAATATTAGATAGTGTCCAAAGTATCGACACAACTGCTATAGGCTAAAAAGGAGTCATAGATTAGTCACTTGGATTCTATTATATGTTTCCCCGATATTTCTCTCATCCCTTGGTATTCTGATAGACTTGGAGTATAGGTTAAGTATGTTAGCATGGTGAGTTCTGGGTGCAAGCGAGGGTATTGGTTACTCACACCCGAGGCATTATAAGGACCGGTTTGCAGGATCAGTTGCAAAGTAATTCCGTACTAACCACAAGTCTAATGGGTAAGGCCTAACTAGAAGTACGGAGCGTTCCAACTTGATGAACCAAGCGGAGGGGTCAAGTGGCACTTGCGGGTGACTTGTACCGATGAGGCACAAAAGGGGGTGCGACGTTGGTCCAATGCGTTGGCGTGCCGACGAAACCTAGTGGGGTTGTCATCGAGTTGGTTTGTTCCATGCTAAAGGTTTTGGCAGGGACTTGGTCAAGGTATCGTGGTGATATCTTGGTTGACGCTGGGTTCTTGCCTTATCGGTACAGTAGTAGACCTCTGACCAGAGTACAATCTTTTCGAAAAGTCGAGACCACGGTCAAGGGCAGGTTTAGAAATGTTCCGTAGTTAGTTTACTTTTATGATTGGTGCATGATTGAATGGCATGTAATGACTGTTGAGTGTGTGAGTACCGTTTGTACTACTCGAGTTAGAAGTTGTTTCATGATTCATAATTTACTTTCCGCACAATTAACCTGATCACATTAAATGCTTAGCAATAAAAATGTACTTTTCTAAACTTTAAGCCACTACCTTCCTTTGTTTTACCCCTGCATTATTACTGCATTTTCGGTGGCTTGTTGAGTACTCATGTACTCATTCCCGTTGAAAACCACTTCATAGGTAGCTTATTACGAGGAGGATGGTCTGGAGTAGCGTCCTATTCAAGATGCGAGACTAGAGAAGGCGTTCATCTAGAAGATTTCCTTTTTATATTTCTTTTACTTTTACCACTTGTGTAATAATGTGGTATGTGAATCACCTTTTATTGACGTATGTACATTGTCGTGTGATGAACATCTTGTTATTATTGTTTTTCTTTGGAATTATGATAAACTCTGTAATTATTATATTCAGGATGCTACAAGATGGTATCAGAGCTGACTTGACTGTAGGAAGCCAAACAGACCTGCCTAGCACTTAGTTTTGCAAAACTTATTTCATGAAAACGAACTTCATAATTTTTTTCTACCCCTGACTCTTGAAAATATTTTTTTTGTAGATGTTGGTACATCATATTCATAACTACTGCCACGAGTATGATGGATTCATCAAAGAGCTTTGGATGCTGGTGCTTTTCTCGGGTTTGACTTTGAACATGAGTTCCATGGAATTTATATGGAGGAGGTAGGAGGCCCCTGTGACGTCTCAGTCACGATACACGCCACCGGCGAACAACTCTCCTTCTTCACCACCGCGGTCGGGGGTCTGACATTTGCTATCGCTAGCTAGCGTGCAGCGCTCCAGGCCCTCACGAAGTTGATATTGATCTACGACGATCGTCTCCAGGACACCTCCTACCGTCACCTGCCCATGCGCACACCCGGAGGCCACCATACTCCGTGTTCGTTGACTTCGTCTCTGACCGTGACCCTGTCATGGCTCAGCACACCCGACTTCTACAGGCTTTGGACTTCCTCCATACCGAGACCGTCCTTGACACCGACGACCACCACGACACCGTTGAGTTCCTTCATCATGAGACAAAGAGCCTGATCGAGCAGAACGGTCAGCTGCAGCGCAAGATTATAGAGCTTCAGAAGAAGATTTCTAAGATGTTACCCCTCGTCCCTAGATAGAAGAAGCCCATCGGGGAGCCCACTCCTCGGTTGAAGAGGACTACTCTACCGAGAGTATCCATGGCCCCTCTAGCTTCGGTGCCACCGCTCTAGGACCAACCAACACCTCAGAGCCGATGATTAAGAATTTTGTTGAGCCCAGCCTTCCTAGAGCCACTCATGGATCTGAGAGTACCGAGACTGCCTCCGATGACAAGTAGACCACCATAGACGGTAGTTTTCGTTGAATTTTTTTGTGATTGTGGTAATATCTATAGCAGCTTGTGCTATAGGTAGAATGGAAAATAAGAGATGTAATGAGTTAAACCATTTTATACCACAAATAATAAAAGAGTTGAGAACTATTTTGCTAAGTATTCTAAGCTTTTTATGCCTGCGATGTTACTATCTTCATAATGGCCAATAACCAGAACTCGAGGTCAAACGGCAATGAAGGAGGCGCTGCCAACAATCTACCGAGAGGTGTTGTACCCAAGTAGGGTGCAACAGGATAGTGTCAGTCTTGATTGCCTTCCACCAATCACCCCACCTTAGTAGAGATGATGGCAAATCAAAACCATTTGATCACAGCGCTAGCCCAGATGCAGCAATATAAAGTGCAAATGCACAAGCAACATAATCAGCTGAACTATCTGCAGCAGAAAAACCTAGAACAGCTCCCTCACCAGCATGCCCCTGAACCTGCCCTCGTGCCTCAACTATCTGAATTCATGCCCGTGAGGCCTCCCACGTTCTCAAGCACGACCAACCCAATGGAGGCGGGTGATTGGTTGAGGATCATAGGCGAGAAGTTGGACCTTCTACCTTACTTGGATAGGGAGCGAGTGGCGTTCGCCTCTCACCAACTTTAGGGACCAGCCACAGAATGGTGGGATAATTAGCGTGAGTCTCAGTTAGAGGGTCATGAGTTCACTTGGGCGGAGTTCACTGTCGCTTTCTGGGCCGAGCATTTCCCCGCTGGGATCATAGCACTAGAGCATCAAGAATTCCATGACTTGCCACAAGGGAGCTAAACTATCACGGAGTACCTCCATGAATTCAACTGACTAGCCTGGTATGCGCTAGAAGAAGTCCGCACCGATGCCAGCCGTCAAGCGAAGTTCCCAAGGGGACTAAAGGATGAACTCTCCATCTAGCTCATTGTCTTGGATTATGCCGACTTCCAAAGGTTGGTGAACAAAACAAGTTGGATCTTAAGAAGAGGAAGATGGTAGCTTTTAAGAAGCATCAGAGGAATGCACAGAGACCCCGCTTCACACCTCCACCCCCATGCAACCAGCTACCATCCTCGCCCCGTCTATAGGTTGCAATACACTGCCAGTGGCTCAAGAACTAGGAATCCTCGTGTTGACACGAAAACGTGCCCCCACACTTGGGTCAGTCCTGCGATCCAAAAGAACACGGATACTTAGGGACAGGACTAACCGTGACGTAGCACCAACGCCACTTTCCGACTACCCTTAATAGTGATAAGGGGGGTGGAGTCGCCAGGCAACCAGATTACAAGAAATAATCCAATTAGCCGAAAGAAATAGATTAAACAGAATGAAATCAGCAAACCAGTCGGAGCCCGTCTAGTTCGAAGTCTATTGCGAAGGGTGTGCCGAAGGGTACCTTCGGCGTCTGGTGCGAAGTGCTCCGCCGAAGGGTGCTTCGGCGTTCAGACTGATCCGGCCGAAGGTGGACTCTGAATGGATCTGGACGCGGCGATCACCTCTGAACCGCGGTGTTCGGCGTGCGATCTCCGATACAACAAACTACAGAAAAGCAACGCGAGGGGCGCGCGCGAGTGAAACTTCGTCCGGTGCGGAGTGTAGTCACGACGAAGCCTGTCACGACGAAGTATGCTGACGAAGCCTATTGTCGAAGCCTGCGATCCTGTCGAAGGGTGACCTGGGGACCTCCGGATCCGATCTCTCAGCTCCGAACACCTTCGGCGAAGGGGCTCCGAACGTGCGAACCTGCAATAGAGATGATGCGAAGTACCAATTCGGCCTCAGGACCGAATTTTTCGAGGTGTTGCCTGGGTGGCGAAGGTAGCAAT
This sequence comes from Zizania palustris, assembly GCA_019279435.1. NCBI lineage: Eukaryota > Viridiplantae > Streptophyta > Magnoliopsida > Poales > Poaceae > Zizania > Zizania palustris. Next base: position 96,577,582 of record JAAALK010000080.1, read on the forward strand.
CTATTACGCAGATTAGCGGATACTTCACAGGCGAAGTAACAAGGCGATAGCAATCTGTTACGTAGATTAACGGGGACTTCACAGGGGAAGTACCAAGGCTTACCACTATTCCGTAGTGGCGGACGGAGGGCTTCCAGGCAAACCCACGAAGAGGTACAGAAAAGTAAAGGTAAAAGTAAAGGTACGATCAAAGCATGTCTTTGGTTTGGTTTGAGTTTGGGGGGGCGTCTCCACGTTGGCCATGCCTCTCTATTTATAGGGGGTGAACTCCCAATCTAATCTGCTATTAATTCGGCTGGATAGGGATAGAGATTGAGCTGGCGATGCAACCAACTTTATCTCTGCCGAGATGAGCTTCGGCCAGGCCCGTCGGGGCCCACTCCTCGGGCTGAAGCTTCGGCAGCGTGGGCTTCGGCCAGGCCCGTCAAGGCTTGCTCTTCGGGCCGAAGATTCGGCAGCATAGGCTTCGGGCAGGCCATTGAGACTTGCTCCTTGGGCCGAAGCTTTGGTAGCGTGGGCTTTGGCTAGGCCCGTCGAAGCTTGCTCCTCAGGCCGAAGCTTCGGCAGCGTGGGCCTCCGAAGGCCTCCGAAGCTTCGGCAGCGTGGGCCTCCGAAGGCTTCCTGGCCGAAGACCATGGGCTGCCTAGAGGCTTTTGGAGCCCATAGCTAGATGGACTTCGGCCCTGTAGGGCTTCGAATAGATCCTGGATATGTGTACTTTTGGCCCAAATTACCAAAAATTGATATTTTGATAGTATAGCCATTAATGCCATTTTTTGCTATCAACACATGCCCCCCTGCCTTTTAGTGAACTAGTGAACTAAAAGCACAATGAGTTGAAGACGATATCATCCATATCGGCTTTCCGACATTTTTATGATGTTTGCCACACACTTGGGAAATACCTTTTCAAGTATCTTCCATTCAAAGCTCTCCAAAACCGCTCTCCCCGCAGGGATTCCAACACGTATGCGTTGCTGGGGGCGATTTCGGCTACCTTAAAATGACCTTCCCAACTAGGTGACCACTTGCCAAATTTGGGACTCTTCGTGCCTAGAGGCAAAATCGTCTTCCATACCAAATCTCCTATTTGAAATAATTTTGATTTAACCTTCTTATTGTAGGCTTTAGCTACTCTCTTCTTGTCTACTTCTAAAGCCCTTAGTCTCTTATCGGTCACTTCCTCCAGATTATCTTTCAAAAGAGCTCACTGACCGATAATTCGTCTTGCTTTAACACTCTTAAGGAGTCGAGATCTACCTCCATAGGGAGAACGACCTCTTGTCCATACACCAACTCATATGGACTGACCTTGGTGGCACCGTGCTTTGCAATCCTACAATCCCATAATGCCTCAGAAAGCACTTCATGCCACCTTTTAGGAAACTCTTCAATTTTCTTCTTAATAAGCTTAATCACGGTTTTATTACTAGACTCGGCCTGACCATTGGCCTAAGCATAGTAAGGTGAAGAGTTTATCAACTTAATGCCATAGTATTCGGCGAAGTCCCTTACTTCTTTAGAAACAAATGAACTACCCTGATCTGTAGTAAGAGTTTGAGGGATGCCGAATCTATGTATGATGTGCTTTAAAATAAAATCGCGTACCTCATTATGAGTCAGGTTCTTGAGAGGTGCGGCCTCGGTCCATTTGGTGAAGTAATCTGTCACCATCAACACGAACCGATGCCCCTTTGAGGAAGGAGGGTAGATCTGGCCGATGAAGTCTAAACCCCAACCTCGGAACGGCCATGGCTTGACAATAGATTGAGCAATGAGGCAGGAGCTAACTGGATGTTGCCAAACTTCTGACATGCCTCACACCCTCTGTAGTACTTGAAACAATCTTCAGTCATAGTCGGCCAATAAAAACCCGCTCTTTTGAGCATCCAAATCATCTTTTGGGCCGACTGGTGAGTGACGCAAAGCCCCTCATGGACTTCTCCTGTAGCCATCTAGGACTGCTCATGGTCTAAACACTTCAATAGCACTCCGTCTATGGTTCGGCGATACAATGTGTCATCTACCAACACGAATTTGAACGCTTGTCGCCGAACCTTCCGATCAACCCTTCGGCTAGGGTCTATTAAATACTGGACGATTGGGACTCTCCAATCGCCCTCATAGGTTTCAGAGGGCTTCGCTGGTACACCTTCTGAAAAAACCTATAAAACATTGACTTCGGGGTGCCCCCCGAGCCATTCTAGCTCTGGCCGAAGCCTTGGCCGAGGTGACTATTCGAAGTGTGTTGGGTCGAAGCCCTTCAGAGGGTTCGGGCCCTAGGGAGCCTTCTCCGTTCGAGAGGCTTCGGACTATGGACTCTGGCATGCCAGATCCTTTGATCGGCAGAGTACTCTGATCTAGGGGCTCTGGCATGCAGTGGCCTTCGGCGACCCGAGGGCTTTGACCCGAAGGGTGCGCCTGTCCAGCATCACTGGCTTCGGCAGTGAGACTAAACATCGGCTTTTTCAATACAGAAAATTTCCCTCTATTGACTTGGTAGCCGGATGCTTGCTGAGCCAAATCATTGGCGATTGAATTGGCTTCTCTCGACACGTGAGATATTTTGAAATCATCAAAAGTAGCAACTATGTCTATACACTTGTCCAAGTAGCTATTCAGCATGCCATTAAAACATTGAGCATTCTTGGCTACTTGTTGTACTACTAATAATGAATCACCATACGCGTGGACGTGTTTAGCGCCTACATACTCTAGTAGTTCAAGACCTAGCAACAAAGCTTCGTATTCGGCTTGGTTATTAGTGGAAGAAAACTCTAGTCGGGCCGAGGTTTCAAAGCGCATACCATTAGGTGATATGAGAACCACTCCAAGCAATACCTTGGCCATTCTTGCAACCCGAACCATCAAAATAGATTTCCCATGGCACTACCTCAACTAGAGCAATAACATCACTCCAGCTAGCATCTATGTGATGATCAACTTTGAAGTTGGCTACGACTTGGCCTTTCATCGCTCTTAGGGGCTCGTAGGCCAAATCGTACTCAATCAACGTGGAAGCCCATTTTCCGATTCTTCCACTTAGAATCGGCTTCTGTAACATGTGCTTTATAACATCGGTTTGGCAAATGACAACACATGTGGTAGGGAGAATATAATGGCGTAACTTGGTGCACGCGTAATAAAGTGATAAACATAATCGCTTCACAAACGCGTACCTGGTTTCGGCATCCAGCAGACGGTGGCTCAAGAATGTGATGATGTACTCCTTCCCCTCCACCTCCTGGGTTAGCACGGCTCCAATCACGCTGTCTTCAGCGGCGATGTATAGCCGAAACATAATCCCGACCTTGGGTGCTCTCACCACGGGCGGTGATGACAAGCATTCCTTGATCTTCTCAAAAGAATTTTGCTGGCTTGCCCCCCAAGCGAACTCGGCTTCATTTTTTAGCCAGAGTATGGGGACAAAGGCATCAATCTTGCCGGACAAGTTGGATATAAAACGACGCAAATAGTTCAACTTGCCTAGCAACTTTTGCACATCCTTTTTGCATGTTGGCGCTGCAACGTTTCTAATCTTTTCAAGTCTCTTAGGATCAATTTCTATACCTCTTTCATGAATCATGAAACCTAAGAACTTACCCGCTGACACACCAAAAGCACACTTGAGTGGGTTCATTTTCAAACCGTATTGTCGCATCCTATCGAAAACAACCTTCAAATTAGCTAAATGGTTTCCCATAGCGTTCGATTTGACCACGACATCATCGATGTAAACCTCTAACATGACTCCTAACAAGTCGTGAAAGATCAAGTTCATAGCGCACTGATACGTGGCGCCGGCATTCTTCAAACCAAAAGTCATGATGACCCACTCGAACAAACCGACAAAACCAGAGCATCGAAAGCCAGTCTTGTAGACGTCCTCTTCGGCCATGAAGATTTGATTATAACCGGCATTGCCATCAAGAAAACTTAGTACCTTGTGTCCAGAAGCATCGTTGAACAGCATGTCGGCTATCGGCATCGGATACTCGTCTTTTGGAGTGGCTCCATTTAGATCCTGGAAACCAATGCATACTCGTATCTTGCCGCTCCCTTTCTTCTCTACAGGCACAATGTTAGCAACCCATTCTGCGTACCTGCATGGCCTAATAAATTCAGCCTTGAGTAGCCGCTCCACTTCTTCTTTAACTCGGTCATAGATGGCCGAATTAAAATGACGGGGAGGCTGTTTATAAGGCCTAAATCCGGACTTGATGGGCAGCCGATGCTCCATGAGTTCGCGGCTTAGCCCTGGCATTTCGCTATACTCCCATGCGAAACAATCAACATATGAGAAACCAAGGGTTGGTTTCGGAGTCTGTGATGAGTGATTGACAGATTTTACCCTCTGATTCGAAGGGGTCCCTCCAAAGGGGTTCAGAGGCTGTATCACCGAAGGGTTCGGTGGGCTCTGGTTGCTGCAGCTGTTGCAGTGGAGTGTGCCTGTCGGAGGGGTCTGACAGTACACAATGACTTGGCTATACCGAAGGGTTCGGTATTTTGGGCGGTACACCAGAGTGTGTATCGGAGGTTGCTTACCCGGAGTGATCTCTGGGGTACTGGATACACTTGTCTGCTTGTCTGTGGTGCGCAGGGGACTTCGGAGGCGATGGGCGGTTCGCAACAGGTGAACCTAGGTCAAGCAGGAGTCTTGATGCCAGGGGAGCAGGGAGCTCCATCACGAAGGCTGCGAAGGGGTCGATGTCAGACCTTGGGTCGAGGTGTGCCAGGATAAGGCAGTAAGTGCGGAGTGTGACTCTGGGTGAAGGTACGCGGAGACGAAGTCCTTGGAGGCGAGGCACTTCGAAGGGTACTCCGAATGGAGTGACTTCGGAGTATGGCAGATCAAGTCCTCAGCAATGAGGCAAGGTGTTGGAAGTGTGCTCCGGAGAGAGACACTCCAAGGTATACCCGATGAAGGTCTCAGAAGTCAAGGTGCATCGAAGGCATGGTCCGGGTGAGGATCGTCGAGGAGTGTGCTCGGGGAGAGACACTACGACGAAGTGCTCATGGAATGCTTCATGCGGAGGCCTTGGACGAAGGAGGGACTTCGAAGGGTGGTACTCCGAAGGTGCGGGTTCGGAGTGAAGCAGGCTTCGGAGCGAAGCTGGCTTCTCCAGAGCGAAGCTGGCTCCGGAGTGAGGTTGACTTGAGGTACTTTGGCCCGTCACTGTATCGAAGGCTGACTTCGGTGAAGCGAAGGTCGTCAGGCTCAAGGCTTCTCACCGAAGCTACCGCACCCCTCGCGTGCGAAGGGGGGCTTCAGAAGAATCCAAGACTGCAAAGGCTGACAGCGTCTGCTCTGCAAAAGTTGGTGTTGTCCCCTCTGTGAAGCTGACAAAAGAAGCCTCCAAATAAAGTAGACTACCAACTGTACCCCCCTGTTCTGATGAGACAAAACCAGTGTAAACCCTAGGGGTAAAGTAGTCTATTCACAGGACTGAATAGTGCCTATAAATAGTGGAGGCTGGCTTGGTCACATCAACACTTTGAGCATTCATTGTAGAACTCCTGTGCTAGCCACCACACTCTCTGTATTCATCGCATGAGTTCATTTTGTGTTCCATGTTCAAGCATTGAAGCTTTGACTCTGTGTTCATTTACTGCTTGAGCTTGTATGCATACTTCTCTACATGCTTCAGTTTCTTTGTACTCCATTTTCTTGTGAGCTTTTCTGGAGAGGTGTGTGAGAAGCTTGTTCGAGCAAAGTGTGTTCGAGCGAAGTGTGTGTTTCAGTGTTTGTTCGCTCTGTGTAAGCTGGAGGCTAGACCACTCTGATTACTAGCGAAGCCATGTTTGACTTAGATTGAAGCCCATTTTTCTTTCCTTGTCGAAGTCCTCAGCGAAGTCTGTTTAGTGTGCGTTTAGACCTTCGAAGTACGAAGCCCAGCACTAGTTGCTGTCGCTGAGTATTTGGTCGAAGCCCGTATAGGGAAGTCTGCTCTTGCGAAGGGTGTAGTGCGAAGCCTGCTCGAAGGCACCTTGTGTGCGGAGCCTGCACTGCCTTAGCAGAGTTGATTGAAGTCCTCAGAGGGAGGTCCAATCTTGCGAAGGGTGAAGTGCGAAGCCTGCTCGAAGCACCCAGTGTGTGGAGCCTGCACTGACTTAGCAAAGCAGATCGAAGTCCTCAGGAGGAAGTCCGCTCTTGCAAGTGCGAAGCCTGTAAGTGCAAAGCCTGCACGAAGGCACCCTGTGTGCGAAGGCTGCGCTGACTTAGCAGAAGCTGAATTTTTGGGTTTGTGGGTGGAGCGAAGTCTTCTTGGCTTCGAACTTTTACTCCTTGCAAAGCCTGTATTCGGAGCTGTAAAATACCTCCGAACCAGACCTTCGAAGGGTGTGTTCGAAGCCTGTTCCACAGAAGACAAAATTAAAATAGAAGGCTATTTTTAGTCTGAAATTTTAAAAGCTCCCATTCACCCCCCTCTGGTCGCCGTTTTTGGTCCAACAATTGGTATCAGAGCAGGTTAAGATCACTAGTTGACCTTAACCGGTTTTGTGATCTGTTGGCGACATGGACAGAGTTAGTAAAATTCCTCTATTCGATGGGACTGATTTTGCTTACTGGAAGGTGCGCATGGAGGCTTACTTGCTAAGCCAATGAAATGCAATTTGGGAGATTGTGGACTCACAATACTCCATCCCTGAAACTCGCACCTCTCAAACAGAAAAGGATCAGTATAATGCCAACTCCAAGGCAAGAAATATATTGTTCATTGGTTTGAGCTAGAGTGAGTTTGATAGGGTGCAGCACCTTAGGACGGCTAGGGAAATTTGGACCACTCTCACTATTTTTCATGAGGGCTCTACACAGATTAAGGCCAGGTGCCAAAGCACATACAATCAACAGTATCAACTGTTTGTGCAGGCACCTGGTGAATCTATAAATGCCATGTTTTCTCGTTTTGATGCGATAGTGAGTAACTTGCGGTCCAATGGGACGCTTGCTTATAATGATCATGATAGGGCTATCAAGCTTCTCTATGCTCTTGCTCGTAGCATATGGGAAGTGAAGATATCCAGCATTGAGGAGTCCGCAGGTTATGACACATTGACCTGTGATGAGCTCTTCAGCAAGCTGAAGTCCACAGAGATTGCCAAGCCATCTCTTGTAGTGCACAGAAACTCTTTGCCACAGCCATTGGCATTGGTTTATAGCACTAGCTGTGGCACCACTGCAGAACCAAGCACATCTGGCTCTTGTTTTCTTGTAGATGGTTTTACTGTGTCCTCCCTGGTCTCCGTTACTAAGGAGCAGGTGGATACTCTGAATGATGATGAGCTTGCTCTCATTGCCTGAAGGTTCACACGTTTTCACCATGAGAGACGGGATCAGAGGAGAAGTGGTTTTAGTGGTTGCTTTGAGTGTGGCGACACTTCTCATATCAAGGCCAATTACCCTAAACTCAAGAAGAGAGATGAGAGTGAGCGCCCCAAATAAAACAAGAAGGAGAGGAAACCCTTTGTGAAGGGCAAGTGCGGCAAGGTGGCTAAGAGAGTAGCCAAAGCCACTTCCAGAGCATTTGTTGCTGCTCTCAGCGACATCGACACTTCCTTAACTGAGGAGTCGAGCTCTGAGGAGGAGGAGTCTCCAAGGAAGGAGGAGAAGAAGGACAAGAAGGGACGAGATTTCAACGGCCTTTGCTTCATGGCCGACAGCGATAACAGCGACGATGAGCTTGACTCATCTAAGGTACCACTATCATATGACCAGCTTTCAATTAAACTAGATGAACTGAATGAAGTAGTTCTTGGTCAGGATAGATTACTTGTGCAAGACGCTAGAGATAGAAAAGACCTTAGACTTAGGATAGAATCTGTTTCTACTGATTATGCCATGCTTAAGTCTAGAGTTAATAATGCTGAATGTGAATCTTGTACTGTTGTCATGGGTGAGCTTGCTCAGTTGCGTTCTGTACATGCTCAAACTCTATCTGAGCTTGAGACTGCACATAAGCAGATTTTGATGGTGGTTCTAGTCATGATATAACTGAATGTATGTACTGCCCTTTATTACGTGAGAGCATTGATTTACGTGATAAGCATGTTCATGATTTAGAGGCTAGATTGGAGAGGGCCGATAGTTCTAAGGATGTGCAGCCTGTGTGTGACACTTGCATGACCCTTAAGGACCAACTAGGCATTGTTAGAGAGCGAGCTAAAAACCTTATGACTGAGAATGAGTACCTTCTTTCTGTGGTTAACAAATGCACTGAAGGAAAGGGTAGGATGGATTTGCTCTTGGCCAAGACCAAGATGTGTGCTGACAGAGCAGGGTTAGCTCTAGGTTTGGGTTTTGAGAGAATTCCTTCAGATAGTGAAAACAAAACTGTTTTTACCTCACCCACTACCCTAGAGAAAGAGAGAGCTCTGTTAGACACTCCATCAACCAAAAAGCCTACCCGAACTCCAAAGAAAACCACTCACCCGCACAAAAAGAGTTCCTCCCAAGAAAACCACTCAGCAGAAGCCCAAGGAGCCTATGAGAGTTGCTCCTATGACCCATGAGAGTGCCCCTAGGAGAGTTTTTCATTGTTCATATTGTCAGCGGGTGGGTCATCTGGTTGTGTTCTGTTTTCGTCGCATCAAGGATGAGCGACGATCTCAGGAGATGAGGTTCCAGAACATGCATTACCCATCTTTAGGTATGCATGAGTCTAAGGTTTACTCTCGTCCTGTTTTCGAGGCTCCTCGTGCTTCTCGGAGAGGTTTTGCTCCTCGAGGTGTTCACCATGTTCCATATGGTGGTAGACCCCGGGCGAGTAGCTTTGTACCTCATCAGAGTAGGAGACCTCGTCATGTTGTTAGATCACAGCATGTAGGTAGACCTCGCACTTTGCATCATTCTGATTATCCTATGCGTAGACAACCTACTTTTACTATGCTTACTACTCGTATCACTCAGTGCTGGATGCCTCGTCATATTTTCACTCACCCCAGCACAGAGCGATCGAGATTTTCTTATCATGTGTAGGCGACTGACCGAGGCTTGGAGGGCACGTGGATCATGGACTCCGGTTGTTCACGCCACATGACCGGAGATGCAGCATTGTTCTCCAGCCTCACCACAACCAAGCAAAGGGAACAAATCACCTTCGGGAACAATCGAAGGAGTAGAGTGAAAGGTAAAGGTGTGGTAAGAATTAACTCGAATTTCACTCTCAAAGATGTTGCTTTGGTTGAGAATTTGGGATACAATTTGCTTTCTGTATCTCAATTGCTTGACTGAGGGCTTCGAAGTGCGATTCCATCGCGATACTTCGCAAGTACTCAATTCTGATGGCGTTGTGGTTTGTAAGATCTTTAGAGTTGGGAGAGTTTTTGGAGCTGATTTTTCTGAGTCATCTGGTTCTTCTCATTGTCTTGTTGCACATTCTACTTCTGAGCTTTGGAAGTGGCATAGAGACTAGGGCATATGAGCTTTGAGTTGCTCGCTCGTCTGAGTGCCCTAGGTCTGATCCGAGGATTGCCCAAGCTCAAGTTTGAGCAGAATTTAGTTTGCACTCCTTGTCGACATGGAAAAATGATTGTCGTTTCGCACTCGCCAGTCACCACAGTGATGACTGAACAACCCGGAGAACTTCTCCACATGGACACTGTATGTCCTTCTCGGGTTAGTTCTTTAGGCGGCAAGTGGTATGTGTTAGTCATTGTCGATGATTTCTCTCGCTACTCTTGGGTCTTCTTTCTTGCCAGCAAGGATGAAGTGTTCCCACACTTTCAGAGCTTGGCTTTGAGACTTTTCACTGAACTCCCTGGTGCATTGAAATTCATTCGAAGTGATAATGGCACTGAGTTCAAGAACAGTCTCTTTGTTGACTTTTGCATGGAGCATGGCATAGAACATCAATTCTCTGCTCCACGGGTTCCTCAACAGAACGGTGTTGTTGAGAGAAAGAACCACACTTTGGTTGAGATGGCTAGGACTGAGATGGCTAGGATGATGCTCGATGAGCACAGGACTCCTAGAAAATTCTGGTTTGAGGCCATGAACACTGCTTGTTACATCTCAAACCGAATCTTCTTGCGCTCAATTTTGAATTTGACATCTTATGAGCTACATTTTGGGAGACATCCCAAGGTTACTCATCTTCGAGTTTTTGGCTGTCGTTGCTTTATCCTAAAACGTGGAAATTTGGACAAATTTGAGTCGCGTTCTTCTGACAGGATTTTTTTGGGTTATACTACACATGGTCATTCTTATCATGTTTATAATTTGGAGACTAACACTGTTATCGAGTCATGTGATGTGACTTTTGATGAAGTCAACCCCCTCTGTTAGTTCTGCTCTTGAATAGGCAAATGAACACAATATGGAACAGACTATCTTCAAAGAAGAACATCCCAGAGATTTCGAGGATGAACCCCTACTACCCTCGACATCAACCCCCGAAGCCAACCCCGCTTTGACCACTTCGGCACAAGGTCCCGAAGCAACTACCTCGACATCGGTCATCTTGGACCACTTCAACGCACAAGTTGAGGGGAGACTGCATCTCGCCGCGAGGCTCCACACCATGTTCAAAGGATGCATCCTCCCAAGCAGATCATTGGTGAGCTTGATCAAAGGGTAACACGTTCTCATGCTCATTTCATTGATTCCACTTTTGTTGCTTCTTTCGATCCCTTAGATGTTAGTCATGCACTTTCTGATTCTAGTTGGATCAATGCCATGCATGAAGAACTTGAAAATTTTGAGAGAAAGCCAAGTCTGGACTTTAGTTGATCCTCCACCAAATGTTCATTTCATTGGAACAAAATGGATTTTCAGAAACAAACAAGGGGAGGATGGGACTATAGTTAGAAACAAGGCTAGACTTGTAGCTCAGGGTTATTCTCAATTAGAAGGGATTGATTTTACTGAAACTTTTGCTCCTGTTGCTCGTCTTGAGGCCATTAGGATTTTGCTTGCCTTTGCGACATCCCGAGGATTCAAACTCTATCAAATGGATGTCAAAAGTGCTTTTCTTAATAGTTTCGTAGGCGAAGATGTTTATGTAAAACAACCCCTGGTTTTGAAAACCCCAAATACCCACATAAAGTCCTTAAACTTCATAAGGCTCTTTATGGACTCAAGCAGGCCCCTCGGGCATGGTATGACAGACTTAAGTCTTTTCTGCTTGAGCGGGGGTATTTGATGAGATCTGTTGATAAAACCCTATTCACTCTCAAGCATGGCAAAGATTTCCTCCTAGTTCAGATTTATGTGGATGATATCATCTTTGGTGGCTCTTCTCATGCTTTGGTTGCCGAGTTTGCAGATGCCATGAGCAGGGAGTTTGAAATGTCCATGATGGGCGAACTCACTTTTTTCTTTGGTTTGCAAATCAAACAAAGCAAACAAGGTACTTTCGTCCACCAGACAAAGTACACCAAGGACCTGCTCAAGAAGTTCGACATGGCTGATGCGAAGCCACTCGCCACTCCAATGGCTACATCTGTAGCATTGGATCCTGACGAAGATGGAGAAGCCATAGATCAAAAGGAGTTCCGAAGAATGATCGGCTCCCTCCTCTACTTGACTGCTATGAGGCCGGACATACACTTCGCAGTGTGTCTGTGCGCTCGTTTTCAGGCTTCACCACGAGCTTCGCACCGCCAAGCGGTAAAGCGCATTCTCAGGTATCTCAAACATACCCTCGAATTTGGCATTTGGTATTCGGCGTCTTCCTCTTTGTGTCTTCGAGGTTATTCCGATGCAGATTTTGCTGGGTGTAGGATTGATAGGAAAAGTACCTCTGGTACTTGTCATTTTCTGGGTACTTCTCTGGTTTGCTGGTCTTCCCGCAAACAGTCTAGTGTTGCACAATTGACGGCTGAGGCCGAATATGTTGCTGCAGCTAGCTGTTGCTCTCAGATTTTGTGGATGGTTTCCACTTTGCGGGATTTCGGGTTAGATTATAAGAGTGTTCCACTTTTCTGTGATAACAGTAGTGCTATTTGTATTGCAAACAACCCAGTTCAGCACTCCAGAACCAAACACGTTGATGTGCGATATCATTTTCTCAAAGATCATAATGAGAAGGGTGATATTGAACTTTAATATGTTGATACCCAACACCAGCTAGCCGATATTTTCACAAAACCCCTCGATGCTTCTCGTTTTGCCTACTTGCGTGGAGAACTTGGTGTTTGTCACCCTTACGGCATTTTGTGAGGGGAGCAGATTTTGACTATCTTGCATATGCTCATTGTGTGTGAAATTGCATTTACATCTCTTGCACTTATATGCCTGATTTTAATTCATGTAATCATGACAGCTCAGCTCTATTTAATATGACTAAAACATTTTGTGCATGATTTTTCTTTTCAAAATCAAATCATGCTCACTGCTTAGTCTTGAATCTAGCATGATTAGGCAGGACTGCTTTAGCTATCTTTTATCTGCTTGATAACAAGACTCCTTTTTCTCTGGATGCTAAACATTGCAACTTGAAAAATTGTTCTACTTACTCATGGATATTCATCAAATGCTAAACAAATTGTTCACTTAATTCAAATCCAAAACTCCATGATTTGCATGCTACAAGTGAAAAGATCCAGATGGGTTTGTTTGTCGCACTACTCTATTCTAGACTGCTTACCAGTGCACATTGGTCTGAACTGGGATAGTGTAGTGTATGCCAAAATAACTGCCTTAAGCTTCTGATGGCTTTCATGCCTAGGCTTGGCCTGATTGGAAAGTATAAGGTGGACAAACAAATAACCCCTGTCATTATGAAAAGAACAACAAAATTCATTGATCATCAAGTTTGCTTTCAATGCTCCATTTGAACTGGACTTGTTTGTCTAGAGTAGTAATTGACTAGCTTTGCGCAGTCCCTGCTTTTACTTGTCTAGTTCCCTTGATTGAGTGGTGATGCTTTTATTTCAAAATGATAAAATCACATGCTGTCATCATGTTTTTAGAGAATGTTAAATTGAGTTGAGCACATGATAATTGGTATTAATATTGGCATATTTTTGCTTTATATGTCTTTGCAATTCTTCCCATTTCGAAGCTTTGCATCTTTAAAAAAATGCTCCTTGATGCTTGCATTGCCAAAGGGGGAGAAATTGTTGAGTTCTCTGCAGCAAAGGGGGAAAATTAACTCAGGGGGAGTTTTATCTTGCAAAGGGAAGTTTTGCAAGAAGGGGCTTTTACTCTTTTGGAAAGGGGGAGGAAAATTCTTTTGTCAAGTGACATGATTTGGCTCGGTTCTGAGTTTTTATGGTCACTTGTGTGCTGAAATTTTTCAAATTTTCTTGAATTTGAATTTGGTTGTCAATGCACTCATCAAGGGGGAGATTGAGAAACCAAGGGTTGGTTTCGGTGTCTGTGATGAGTAATTGATAGATTTTACCCTCTGATTCGAAGTGGTCCCTCCGAAGGGGTTCGGAGGCTGTTTCACCTAAGGGTTCGGTGGGCTCTGGTTGCTGCAGCTGTTGCAGCGGAGTGTGCCTGTCGGAGGGGTCCGACAGTACACAATGACTTGGCTATACCGAAGGGTTCGGTATTTTGGGCGGTACACCGGAGTGTGTATCGGAGGTTGCTTACCTGGAGAGGTCTCCGGGGTACTGGATACACTTATCTGCTTGTCTGTGGTGTGCAGGGGACTTCGGAGGCGACGGACGGTTCGCAGCAGGTGAACCTGGGTCAAGCGGGAGTCTTGATACCAGGGGAGCAGGGAGCTCCGTCACGAAGGCTGCGAAGGGGTCGAGGTCAGACCTCGGGTCGAGGTGCGCCAGGATAAGGCAGTAAGTGCGGAGTGTGACTCTGGGTGAAGGTAGCCGGAGACGAAGTCCTCGGAGGCGAGGCACTTCGAAGGGTACTCCGAATGGAGTGACTTCAGAGTATGGTGGATCAAGTCCTCAGTAATGAGGCAAGGTGTTCAAAGTGTGCTCCGGAGGGAGACACTCCAAGGTATACCTGACGAAGGTCTCAAAAGTCGAGGTGCATCGAAGGCATGGTCCGGGTGAGGATCGTCGAGGAGTGTGCTCGGCGAGAGACACTACGACGAAGTGCTCATGGAATGCTTCATGCGGAGGCCTTGGACGAAGGATGGACTTCGAAGGGTGGTACTCCGAAGGTGGGGGTTCAGAGTGAAGCAGGCTTCGGAGCGAAGCTGGCTTCTCCGGAGCGAAGCTGGCTCCAGAGTGAGGTTGACTTCAGGTACTTCGGCCCTGCATGGCTTTGGTACACGGACTGACGGAGTTCGAGCTGGGAGAAGCTGCGAAGCCGTGGTGGTCCACTCCAAAGGTGTTGGTGCGAAGGCCCAAGGGCTTTGACGGCTTCGGCTCAAAACCGTCACTGTATCGAAGGCTGACTTCGGTGAAGCGAAGGCCATCAGGCTTAAGGCTTCTCACCGAAGCTACCGCACCCCTCGCGTTCGAAGGGGGGCTTCAGAAGAATCCAAGACTGCAAAGGCTGACAGCGTCTGCTCTGCAAAAGCTGGTGCTGTCCCCTCTGCGAAGCTGACAAAAGAAGCCTCCAAATAAAGTAGACTACCAATTGTACCCCCCTGTTCTGATGAGACAAAACCAGTGTAAACCCTAGAGGTAAGTAGTCTATTCACAGGACTGAATAGTGCCTATAAATAGTGGAGGCTGGCTTGGTCACATCAACACTTTGAGCATTCATTGTAGAACTCCTATGCTAGCCACCACACTCTTTGTATTCATCCCGTGAGTTCATTTTGTGTTCCCTGTTCAAGCATTGAAGCTTTGACTCTGTGTTCATTTACTGCTTGAGCTTGTATGCATACTTCTCTACATGCTTCGGTTTCTCTGTACTCCATTTTTTTGTGAGCTTTTCTGGAGAGGTGTGTGAAAAGCCTGTTCGAGCGAAGTGTGTTCGAGCGAAGTCTGTGTTTCAGTGTTTGTTCCCTCTGTGTAAGCTGGAGGCTAGACCTCTCTGATTACTAGCGAAGCCCTGTTTGACTTAGATCGAAGTCTGTTTTTCTTTCCTTGTCGAAGTCCTCAGCGAAGTCTGTTTAGTGTGCGTTTAGACCTTCGAAGTACGAAGCCCAGCACCAGTTGCTGTCGCTGAGTATTTGGTCGAAGCCCGCAGAGGGAAGTCTGCTCTTGCGAAGGGTGTAGTGCGAAGCCTGCTCGAAGGCACCTTGTGTGCGGAGCCTGCGCTGCCTTAGCAGAGTTGATCGAAGTCCTCAGAGGGAGGTCCGCTCTTGCGAAGGGTGAAGTGTGAAGCCTGCTCGGAGCACCCAGTGTGCAGAGCCTGCACTGACTTAGCAATGTTGATCGAAGTCCTCAGGAGGAAGTCCGCTCTTGCAAGTGCGAAGCCTGCAAGGGCGAAGCCTGCACGAAGGCACCCTGTGTGCGAAGGCTGCGCTGACTGAGCAGAAGCTGAATTTTTGGCTTTGTGGGTGGAGCGAAGTCTTCTTGGCTTCGAAATTTTACTCCTTGCGAAGCCTGTATTTGGAGCTGTAAAATACCTCCGAACCAGACCTTCGAAGGGTGTGTTCGAAGCCTGTTCCACAGAAGACAGAATTAAAACAGAAGGCTATTTTTGTCTGAAATTTTAAAAGCTCCCATTCACCCCCCCTCTGGTCGCCATTTCCGGTTCAACAACATTTGACCGAAGTAACTTTATTACTTCAGCCTTTTCATCGGGATGCAAATGTTGGTTTACAAAAGTCGGCCTTGGGACGCTACCATTACCTATATCAACTTCCTCCAAGGGATCGGCCGACGCAAAACCTTGTCCTAATTTTTCTACTTTGCTAAAGTCCTCAATGGCCTCGGCAATACCGTCTTTATTAGACCGATATTGCTCCACGTGAGACTTTAGCCAATCTAGATTATTCTTGCTGGACATGACTATTAATACAAAAATAGTCGTGCTACTCCAGCCGTCTTTACAGACACTGGTACAAACCGTCCTCTGGATACACTAACAAAGTCATAATCCGAAAGATCTCTACCTGATAGACACTCTACTTTGTTATGGATGGCGTCGACTGATACATCGGCCAATGCTACTTGGGCCGAAGTATCCGTGGGGATGACTTCTATCTCATCGATGTCCCATTGTATCAGGCACTGGTGTAGAGTAGAAGGGATGCAACAGTTCGCGTGAATCCAGTCGCGCCCGAGTAACACGCTATAGTTACCTTGTACATCAACGGCGAAGAATGCTGTTGGCAACGTCTTGTTGCCCACCGTCAACTCCATAGAGAGTACTCCCTTGGCCTCGGAGCTCTCGCCATTGAAGCTGTTGAGCATCAAGTTAGTATTCTTCAAGTCATCTTCGTTCCTGCCAAGTTTCTTCAACAATGAATAAGGTGTTGGGGGAAAATATCCCATCTTCGGAGTTATTGCCAAAGCAACATGAAGACAGCCAACCAGTTCGAAGATAGTCCGAAGGTCATCTTCGAAGGTGGCTTGGAACTTCGTTCGGAGTCCGAAGACTGGCATTGGTTCGAAGTATATCTTCGAACCAAAGCCTTCCAGGATTTTTTCTGCCAGCTAAGATGGAAGACTTATCTTCTATCCTATTAGATTAGTCTTTTACCATTTTAGCCCTATTAAGGAAACCAAATAGTTTCCTTAATGTCGGTTGTAATAGAGGGGTAAATAGGTCTTTTCCTTAATGTTTGGGCCTATAAATACCCCCCATTTCACCCTGTAATAGGGACCGATTACAAGTGAATCAATACACACTTTCGAACTATTCTAAGTTATTATCCTTTCGGAGGCTTAGAACAGTTTGCTTCGCAAACACTTCGTTTGTTAGTTTCTTTTCTACAGAAACCTGTTAGCGTAATCTTTTACGCCAACAGTTGGCGCCGTCCGTGGGGAACCTAGTCCAAAAAACTTCGTTCTCTACCAACCTTTTGCATCATGCCTCCTAAGCGGAGTGCACCTCGCAATCCCACTCGGAGGTCCTCTCGGATCTCCGGAGAGATACCCTTCGACACAGTTGAAGTCGGAGGGTCTTCGACTATCCCTCCACCTCAAACTCCGCAAGGGACTTCTATCCCTCGAGGATACGAAACCTCTCCACCAACCCCTTTTACACTCCGACCGCCCGGAGCCACTCTGCCACCCTCCATTCCGATCGGAACTGATCATACCAGTTCTCAAGACCCGGAAGGTCCTTCCGGAGGAGATGAAGATAGCCTTGGAGACATGGCCACTCAAATGGCCAATCTTCAAGCCGAGGTAGCAAGGTGGCGACAGGAGGCTGCGAACAGGCTTCGCCCTCAAGCCACCCCAGCTATCCCCGAAGTGCACGAAGACGACGATCTTGATTATCCCGAAGCCCCGGAGAACGCTTCTTACGACAACGAATCTCCGTTGCATCCTGAGCTTCAGAAGGTTCGCTTCGATCCAAGGTTCAAAGCTTCGAAGCTTAGCAAGTATGCCGGAGACGAAGATCCCAGTGAGTTTGCGCGTTCTTATGCCCTAGCAATCGAGGCTAGTGGCGGAGACAGAGAAACTATGGCGAAGTGCTTCCCGTTAGCCCTTGAAGGAGTGGCGTTGAGATGGTTCTGGTCTTTAAAACCAGGATCAATCACGACATGGTTACAGTTGAAGAAGAAGTTCATAAGTAACTTCCAGGGTACCTTCGTGCCCCCCATGTCGACTGGAAGCCTTTTCCAAGTGAAACAGCTCCCCGGAGAAACATTGAGGCAGTACTTCAAGCGCTTCGCTCACACGAAGTCGCAAATTCGGGGGCTGTCCACATCCTCGGTGGTTGATGCGGCTCGGGAAGGCGTCAGTCATAAAGGCCTTCTGGATAAATTGCATCGGAAAAGCATCACCACAGTATCACAGTTGATGTCGTACTTCGAGGAGTACTCGAAGTCGGAAGAAGGTTGGCTTCGGAGGACTACTGCTACTTCGACAGTGTTGACAGAAGTTCAAGCAGAAGTAAAGACTTCGGCTCCGCCGCAAGAGCCAGTCCCCGAAGTGCAACATGATAGAAGAAGAGGGCAAAAGCACCCTCGTTCTGAGGTCTTAAACATTGCACCCCCGCAGAAGTTTGCACCAAGAGCTCCACAGCCTGCGGGAACAAGTCCAGCGGCTGGAGGCCGCCAGGGAAAACGGCTGGCAAAGGCCAGACCCTTTTTTGCTGTATTCATGGAGAGAACCGAAGCCATGCAACTGACACCTGCAAGGCTATTCTTACCCTTCGGGGAGAATACTTGGAGAGAACTTCGGGTCGAGGTAGTACCGACCGAAGTCCAGCAGCAGCAGTGCGCTCGGAGCCGGTCCAGGCTGTAGCGCGAATAGAAAATTTTGATGCTCCAAGACATCCTCCGGTGGCCAATGTTATGCCACCTCCGAAGCAAGAAGAAGGGCAAGATAGAGGGAAGAGAGTAGTTCTCCCTATCTCCGGAGGAGGTACTCTCGGAAGCATGTCCAAGAGACAGCGAAGAGAGTACGTTCGAGAAGTAGGCCACATTGGAACTTCGTCATCTGCAGCTGCAATGCCGGAGTGGTCTCATGTTCCAATATCTTTCTCTGCGGAGGATGCAGCTGGTATCAAGTTCCCACATGCAGATCCATTGGTTATCACTGCTGATATTGCCGGAACTGAAGTCCGAAGGGTGCTAATCGACGGAGGTAGCTCGGCAGATATCATATTTGTACAAGCCTTCGATCAGTTATGCATTTCCCGGAAGCATCTTCTCCCAGCGGCTCGTCCTCTGCAAGGCTTTGCAGGACCTCCGCTAGATGCACTTGGCCAGATAGGCCTGGAAGTAACCTTCGGAGAAGGTTTACTAGCCCGAACTGAAGAAGTTATCTTTGATGTGGTGGATGCCCCGTATGCTTATAATGTTATCTTTGGCCGAGGCATGTTGAATCAGTTCGGAGCTGTGGCGCATCACAATTACTTGTGCATGAAGATGCCCACACAATCAGGAGTTCTGACAGTCTTCGGAGATCAAGCCATAGCTCGGAGAGCAGAATATGGTCATGGTCCTCCTCTTGATCCGAGGCAAGTAAACAGTGTCCAAGAAAATGGAGAAATTTTTTCAGCCTCCTCCGAAGCTTCGAAGAAATCGTTTCCAAGACCAAGTCCCGAAGGAGAGATTGCAACGAAGATCATTGTCAAAGATGGTAAAGAATACACTTTTCAGTTTGGTAAAGATTTACCCCCCGAAGTTGCAACTTCCTTGGAAAAGGTTGTAGGAGAAAATTTGGATGTCTTCGCCTGGTCTGACGAAGATATCACCGGAGTCGATCGGGATATTATTGAGCACAGCTTGCTTGTAAACCCGAAGGCCCGGCCTGTTCGACAAGGGCTCCGGAAGATGTCCGCAGAGAGAGCTGCTCTAGCTAAGGACGAAGTTGAGAAACTGTTGAAGGCTGGGATTATCAGAGAAGTGGCCCATACAGAGTGGTTAGCCAACCCAGTCTTCGTCAGGAAGAAATCCTCCGGAAAGTGGCGCATGTGCATTGATTTCACATCATTGAATAAAGCGTGCCCACGTGACCCCTACCCCATGCCCCGAATTGATCAACTAGTTGACTCCACTGCAGGTTCGGAGTTACTAAGCTTCCTCGACGCGTATTCCGGCTATCATCAAATATGGTTAAAGCGCGAAGATGAAATCAAGACGAGCTTTGTAACTCCTTCGGGAGTCTTCTGCTATGTAAGAATGCCCTCCGGCCTAAGAAATGCCGGAGCTACTTTTTCAAGATTAGTTGCTAAGGCTCTAGGTCATCAATTAGGTCGCAATGTGGAGGCCTATATGGATGATATTGTAATAAAGAGTGCTTTAAAGCACCAACATAGCCTAGACTTAGCAGAAACATTCAATAGCCTTCGGGCATGTGGGATCCGCCTTAACCCCGAAAAATGTATATTCGGAGCTAAGGCTGGAAAGTTGTTAGGGTACTTAGTTTCAAGCAGGGGAATTGAAGCTAGCCCTACTCAAATAACTGCGCTGCAGAAGATGGCTCCTCCGGAGAATTTAAAGCAAGTGCAAAAGCTGACTGGACGTCTAGCCGCACTTAGCAGGTTTTTATCAAGATCTGCGGAGAGGAGCTTGCCAATCTTTAAAGCCTTGAAAGGGTCCGAAGATTTTGCATGGACACCGGAGTGTCAGAAAAGCTTCGAAGATATTAAAGATTATCTCAGCAATCTTGCTACACTTACGGTGCCTATTGCGGACGAAACCCTACTTCTGTATCTTGCAGCCACAGGCTCAGCAGTCAGCGCAGTCCTTGTCAGAGAAGCTGATATCAATGGGAAGTTGGTCCAAAATCCTGTCTATTTTGTATCCGAAGCATTGTCAGGAGCGAAGACAAGATACTCCGAACTTGAGAAATTCGTTTATGCTCTGATAATGGCTTCGAGGAAGCTAAGACATTATTTTTTGGCTCACAATGTAATTGTACCAACTTCGTATCCTTTAGGAGATATGCTTCGAAGCAAAGATTCCACTGGAAGAATTGGAAAGTGGGCAGTAGAACTAGCACCCTTCGGCATATCTTTCCTGGCAAGGACAGCTATCAAATCCCAAGTCCTAGCAGACTTCGTAGCAGAGTGGACTCCACCTGTGAAGTTGACTCCGGAGAAATCAGATGACGGAGTATGGACTATTTACTCTGATGGGGCTTTCCAAGCATCCGGAGCAGGTATTGGGGCAGTATTAATTTCTCCGTCAGGTCAAAGAGCAATGTACTCCGCAAGACTCAACTTTAAGTCTACCAATAATATAGCGGAGTACGAAGGAATATTATTGGGACTCCGGAAAGCACGTGCTCTAGGGGCTACAAGGATAATTATAAAAACAGATTCTCAGATAGTAGCAGGGCACGTAGACAAAAGTTTTCAAGTTCGACATCCACAGCTTGCAAAGTACTTAGAAGAAATTCGTAAGATCGAAGCACATTTCAAGGGTATTTCCATTCGGAGTATACCAAGAGCTGAAAACGTGCAAGCGGACATTTTAGCGAAGGCTGCTGCCGGAGCTGTGGATGTGCCTGACGAAGCTTTCTACGAGGAGCTCAATATACCTTCGGTGCCACAAGTTGCTTCTGCAGAGATTCTCTGCATTCCTAGTGCAGATTGGAAGGATTCAATCATAGAACTCTTGCAAGGAGGAACGAATTTGCCCGAAGAGCCCCAATTGTCAAGATTAAAGCTCAGAGCAAGAAACTATCAGCTAATCAACGGTATATTATACAAGGCCGGAGTATGTTCCCCTCTACTCCGATGTATATCTCAAGCCGAAGGCCAAGAAATTCTTCGAGAAATTCACGAAGGCCTTTGTGGAAGCCATTTAGCCCCTAGAGCTCTGGCAGGAAAAACACTTCGCCAGGGGCTTTATTGGCCCACAATAACAGCTGATGCGGAGAGCTTAGTCCGCACTTGCCAAGGATGCCAGTGGATGGGTCGACGGAGTCATCGCCCACCAACAGCTCTTCAAATCATTGCTCCAGTATGGCCTATGGCCAGATGGGGTATGGATCTAATTGGTCCCTTTCCGTTAGCAAAGGGAAATCTAAAGTTCGCAGTGGTAGCTATCGAATATTTTTCTAAGTGGGTGGAAGCAGAACCCTTAACAGCTATCACTTCGAATAATGTACAGAAATTCTTCTGGAAAAACATTATTTGCAGGTTCGGAGTGCCTAGATATCTCACAGTTGATAATGGAACACAGTTCGACGCAGAACCCTTCAGGAAGTTTTGCGAAGACTTAGGCATTCAACTATGTTTTGCTGCAGTGAGACATCCTCAGTCAAATGGAGCAGTTGAGCGAGCCAATGGAAATATCTTATCAGGGCTAAATCGAAGAATAGTAGGATTATCAAAGGGACTGTGGACCGAAGAGCTTCCGAAGATTCTGTGGTCCATTCGGACTACGCAAACAAGGTCCACAGGTTTTACTCCGTTCAGACTACTATTCGGAGATGAAGCTATGACTCCAACGGAGCTCAAAGGAGGATCACTTCGCAGCACCGAACCAGACATAGAAGAAGAAAGACAAGCTTCGTTAGATTTGTCAGAAGAGACAAGGCTTCGAGCTGTGGCTAATTTATCAAAGTATCATCAGCAGACGAAGACTTGGTATGACCCGAAGGTTAAGCTCAGCGAGTTAAGGCCGGGTCATCTTGTTCTACGAAGCATTATAGCACCAGGGAAGTTAGGCAATAAATGGGAAGGTCCATATCTAATCGTCCGCTCCGGGCGCCCTGGTTCATTTAAATTAGCTAATTTAGAAGGTGAAGAGTTAGCACATACTTGGCATGCGGAGCACCTAAAGCGATACTTCGCATAAGGGCTCCTTGTAATTCGCTTGTAATCACCTCTAAATTAATAAAGCATACATCCTGTAGCGTGCCTTCCCCTTGACGCTCCTAGTCTCCCGAGCGGACGCGCTGGGACAGAAGTCGTTCGAGAGGGAAGTGTATTAAGCAGGGCTGTATTTCCGGACTTCGAACCCTTAAAGTCGAAGCCTCCGGCGTGGGGGCTGACATAATCCGGAGCCCAGGCCATCGGCTTGTAGGCATCCGTAAAAGAGCCCAAAACCACACTCTACGGAGTCCAAGCTTCGGCTGGTAGACTTCCGTAAAAAGAGCCGAAGGTGGCCAAAATCTGCGGAGTCCAAGCTGCAGCTTGTCAGACTTCCGTAAAAAGAGCCGAAGGTGGCCAAATTCTGCGAAGTCCAAGCTCCGGCTGGTAGACTTCTGCAAAAAAGAGCCCAAGTGGCCAAATTCTGCGAAGTCCAAGCTCCGGCTGGTAGACTTCTGCAAAAAAGAGCCCAAGTGGCCAAATTCTGCGAAGTCCAAGCTCCGGCTGGTAGACTTCTGCAAAAATAGCCGAAGGTGGCTACAAATTCTGCGAAGTCCAAGCTCCGGCTGGTAGATTTCCGCAAAAAAACAGCCGAAGGTGGCTAAAGCAAAACAGCATTTCAGCCACGAGCTCCGAATGTCTGTTCATATAAGTCCAAAGCGACAAAATTCTTAAGACATTAAAATGTCCTCGAAGTTATCTTAATTGATTTCTTTCGTAAAAGCAAACAAAGGTACCAAGTTACCATTCTTCTGACTGCAAATAGTCGAAGATATTTCATAAGATTTCAAAAGATCTTTAAAAATGACAGAGGGGCTCCGAACCCCCAAAAAATTGTACTCCGAAGTTTTTTCTTTGCGCATAACCATCTTCGAATACAGTTCGAAGTTGCTTATACCCAAAGAGGGGCTAGTAAATATGGAGACAATTTTAAATCGGCATTCATTATCAAAACAAATGTATTTACAAATTACATCATGAAAAATTGGTATCTATACCAAGAAGGAATCGGAGACCTCTTCGGTCCCGAGAGCTAGGGGTGGAACGACTAGTTCCAACATCGGAAGTTCTAAGAACTTTACGTTTAACTCTCTTCCTCCCCTTCGAAGCTCTAAAATCCTTCTGCTCTTGTTGAAGTTCGGCCCAAGTTCGAAGCCGCTCGGGGCTTCTCTCCCAGCTTCTAAGATCTTCAGATCTTTTATTTTGGGCTTCACCTTCGTCTTCGGACCAATTAGTGTCTTCAGAAGACGAGGTGTTTGCGTCGCTCTCTTTATTTTCCTCTTTAATATAAGACAATATGTCTTTGATTACTTCGGGCGCAATAACGCCGGAGTCATCTCGAGGGATAAGAAATCGAGGACGCTTATAACTCTTTAGAAGTTCGAAGGTGTTCCACAGTGAGCGAAGTTCGCTGTTAAGCTCTAACACTTCGATATCTTCCATAAGAGGCAAAGCCTAAAAATATGACAAACAAGATTTTCATTGATAAATATTTACAAGCATCAGCTTTACATAATCAAAAAAATCCTAAATAATCCTAAACCTGCGGGTTCGGAGGAGGCTGACTGCTCGAAGCTTGGCTCCGAACTTGCTTTTGGCGTTGGCCTTCATCAATCCAAGCCTTGATCGCAGATCGACCTTCGGCTCTCCATGAAGTCTGGAAGGCTCGCCAAGCAACAGCTACACCTTCGGAAGGTTTTAAAAGTCGGTCGTCGTCGAAGATGATGGAGCCCTGTGCGCTCGGAGTGATTGATCGGCCCAAATCCTCGTAGTAGCGAAGTATTCCAAGGGCAGACACTTGTCCGGAGAGTTCTCCATAACGTATGCCTGCCGTCTTCATTTGCTTCGCTGCTCCTTGGATCCTCTTTAGCCGGCGCAGCAGAGTTACATTGTCATCCGAAGGTAGTGATCCAGTAGTACCGAAGTACTCCAAGACACCTAACATTTGTTCAATGACCTCCGAAGCCACCTTCTCCGACTTAACCTTTTCTTCAATAAGCATATCCTTGGCCGAAGTTGTTTCAGCTAAAACTCCGGAGATTCGAGCGTTCTCCGTAGTCAAAGCATTATTTTGAGTTCGGAGTTGGCCAGCCTCTTCTTGTAGCCTTACAAGTGCGGAGTCCTTCGCAACGTCCTCCGTCCGCAGTCTTTCAATCTCCGCTCGAAGCACAACTCTTTCTGCTTCGAGCTCTTTCCTTGCAGCTTCCAAACTTTGCCTAGCCCTTCGCTCTGCTATTATCACATTGTCCATTTGAGATACTCGACCTTCGGAGAAGTTAAGATTTCTTTGAAGAGTTTCGTTCTCTTCCCGAAGTTGAGCAATTTCGTTTTCATTCGACAAAGCTGCAGCGCGGGCTAAGACTGCTTGCTGCCGAGCCAAGGTCGAAGGTGGCGCAGATCCTTTGGTCTTCACCATCGCGATTGCCGGATCAACTTGAGAGAATGGGAACTAGGGCTCAAGAACTCGAAAGTTAGGGCTCAAGAACTCAAGAACTCAAGAACTCAAAAGGCTTTTGACTGGGAGCGAGCGGTGAAAAGGTAATCGAGTAAGTTCCAGAGTTCTTTATTTATAGCCTAAAACTTTCCGTTTGTTACCGTTTGGGCTCTGCCCTTTCGCATTCCCGCCTGTTATTTTCCTCCGAAAATAACGCCTCGTATAACACCGTTAGAAACAGAAACTAACGGCTATATTTTCTAAGTCTAAAAAGACTTTCGAACTTCCTGAGTCAGTTCTAAGATAGTTCGAAAAGTAATTACCTTATGACTGATTCGAAGTTCATATCTTCATGTATTTCGGAGATAAAACAAAAATCAATAACCCCTATGATTGGTTATCTTTTCTTTCCGTATACTGCTCTCCTAACGTTACAGGTCGAACGGAGAAGCGTATTCGAGGGGCTACTGTTGGGGGAAAATATCCCATCTTCGGAGTTATTGCCAAAGCAACATGAAGACAGCCAACCAGTTCGAAGATAGTCCGAAGGTCATCTTCGAAGGTGGCTTGGAACTTCGTTCGGAGTCCGAAGACTGGCATTGGTTCGAAGTATATCTTCGAACCAAAGCCTTCCAGGATTTTTTCTGCCAGCTAAGATGGAAGACTTATCTTCTATCCTATTAGATTAGTCTTTTACCATTTTAGCCCTATTAAGGAAACCAAATAGTTTCCTTAATGTCGGTTGTAATAGAGGGGTAAATAGGTCTTTTCCTTAATGTTTGGGCCTATAAATACCCCCCATTTCACCCTGTAATAGGGACCGATTACAAGTGAATCAATACACACTTTCGAACTATTCTAAGTTATTATCCTTTCGGAGGCTTAGAACAGTTTGCTTCGCAAACACTTCGTTTGTTAGTTTCTTTTCTACAGAAACCTGTTAGCGTAATCTTTTACGCCAACATAAGGCATTAGGTTAATAGTGGCGCCGCCGTCGACGAGCATCTAGGAAATCGGCTTCCCATCAATGTGACCCCTAACATATAGGGGCTTTAGATGGCGAGCCGAGTCCTCGGGCTTCTCGAAGATGGAGTTGCGCGCACCGAGGTTCAATTGAGCGACCTCGGCCTTGTCCCGTGGTAGGGCGAACTTGGCAGGCAGCGTGACGATGTTGATGTCCATCACCTGGGGTGCGGGTCCCTCAGAGACGGGCGAGTAGTCATCGTCGAGCATGTCATCCTCGTCGTCGCATGGACTAGGAGCCGGGTTGGTTATCTCAACCGGCTTCTCTCTCCATACCTGCTTTGTGGCTGGCCGAGGGCGGATATCTTTGAAGATAGCATCGCGCTTGGCCTCAGCTACCTTCTCACGCATCTCCTGTGCCCGCAGCCTTTGTAGGAATCTCTTCTGTGATTTGGACATGCCCGGAGGAGCCCAAGATGGCTGCGGCTTGGTGCCTGGAGCAACTGTTCGACTCCTGTTAATTCTGGCTGAAGTGTGCCCTTTGGCCTCGAGCACCCTGTGTTCGAAGGGGGCTTCGCTGCGAACCCCGTCGAACGGATCGGACTCGTTCGTCCGATCGAACCAAGCTTCGGCGTGGAGCTCGACCGAAGTGTGCGGCTTGCCTCCGTCAGACCTCGGTGATAAAGTCTTCGGGATTGGGACTTCCTGAGACCCAACTCTGATAGTTATGGCTTTGGACTCCCTGACTTCGGCCTCCGCATGCTCGCACCCTTCGACTTCGCTCTACAGGGTCCGTTTCGGAGGTACCACAGACAGTTTGTGGATGATGCCCCCCTCCGCTGCGTCTGTTTGCCCCTGCCATCCATAATACTCCGAGGGAAAACAAGGCATAGGGTTAGTCTGTGGAGGGTACCCCGACCCAGATACATACGGAGACCACGGTGTTCCCGCCCAGTCATACGGCAGAGGCATCGGCGGCTCTAGTGGCCTTGGCCACTGCGAGCCGAACCCGTCACCCGGAGGGGAGTTCGGCCAAGTCGAAGGTGTCTCCGACCACACCAGCGAAGGATCTCGCTAGGCCGGAGGTATGTTCGGCCAGTGCGGGCCGAAGCCTCCCATCGGAGAAGTCCACCATGGTGCGGGGTTTGGCCATTGGGGGTCGAAGCTGTCGCATGGGGGACCCGACCACTGGGGTTCGAAGTTGTCGTGTGGGGAACCTAACCATTGGGGTTCGAAGTCGTTTCACGGGGGGCTCGGCCATTGTGGCTCAGAACCACCGTGCGGAGCACCAAGATACCGCGGACCGAAGCCTTCGTGCGGAGGGTTCGCAACCTTCGGTCCGAAGCCACCCTTCGAAGGTCTTTTACCCTTCGGCCATTTTAACTTGGTGTGCGGACCTGCTTCTTTGGCCCTCCTTTGATGCTTGTTCAGCAGCATGTTATATGTTACCTTTGGCCTCTTGTGAGCCTTAGCCGAAGGGGTATTGATGTTCTGTTTCCACACTCCTACCTCGAGTTTCTTTGGCACGAGTGTGCGAGTACGCGGTTCTCCAACAATCACATCTTTCCCTTTAGAAGACTCGACCTGTTCTGTTCGAATCAACACCTTCTTCTCGCTGAGGTCCACGACGTTGACTGGAAAGGGATCTTTATCCAGCTTCATCTTTGGGTCATGGTCTATCTTCAATCGTCCTTCTTCTATGGCCGATTGTATTTGCCATCGAAAAACATTGCAATCATTAGTATTATGAGAATGTGAATCATGCCACTTACAGTATGGATGCTTCTTTAACTCGTCGGCAAGTGGGATGATTTGAACCTTAGGTAACCTGAGAAGCTGACTCTTTAAGAGAAAATCAAATATTTTATCACATTTAGTCAAATCGAACGAGTACTTGACCACATTAAGTCTATCCTTTGTGGGGGATGGTCGTAATTCGGAGCAAGTGATAGGTTTGTTTTTAGTGTTTGTAACCCATTCAGCCCCGTACATGTCGGCCGAATCCTCCTCCTTTGACTCCTCCTCATCAGAGCATTCCATGATGTGGATTTAGGCCCTAGGCTTGCTAAATGTCTTGATAAATTTCTTATCTTTGGCTCGGCCTTCTTGGAACAGAGCCTGCTGTAGAACTTGGCTAACTTCTAAAAAGTTTTGGTTATCTAACCTTTCTTTAAGTTCGGAACGCAACTCGTTAAATGCTAATTCCGCCAAGTCCCTTTCTGAAATATTAAGACTAAAACATCGGTTTCTAGTATCCCTGAAACGCTTGATATACTCAGAGGCGCTCTCACTAGATTTTTGCTTAACTAATGTCAAATGCGAAAGCCTAAGTTCTGTTTCACCCGTGTAGAAATAATCATGGAATTTCCGCTCTAAATCGTCCCACGTGTGGATGGAGTTCGGCGGGAGCGCCGAAAACCAAGTGAAAGTTGTGCCGGATAGCGAGAGAGAAAATAGTCTAACCTTTAGGGCATCTATCCCGCTAACCTCTCCACACTGCGCCAAAAACTGACTAACATGCTCTAGTGTGGTCCTGCTACCCTCGCCATCGAATTTACTGAACTCAGGGATCCTATAGCCGCGGGGGTAGGGTATTGTATCAAGATGATCGGGGTATGGTTTGCGATAAACCCTAACCCGTCCCTTGGGCACGAAGCCGACACACTCCCTAAACAGTGTGCGGACCCGCTCATCTATATCATCTTGGTAGTTTGTTTGCATGCGCCTCTCATGTGGGGGCGCGACATGCGGTGGGATATCGGCGCATCGGCCATGTGCTTTTCCCTACGTGCTATTTGTACAACGTGCTCTTGTCCGGGCACCTGCGCGTATGGTGCGGGTAGCGCGGGTATTGGCGCAGGTGTTGTGTGGTATGTAGTATTAGTTTGACAATAGGTATAATGATTGGTCTCGGCCATAAGTGATGAGGCTGAAGATATGTTTGTCGGAGGTGCACTAGCTATAGGAACAAGGGGTATGGCCTCAATGAAGCCGAACCTTCTAAGAGTTGCCTCTACCTGTGAGCTGACTGCCGAATCTAAATGGTTGGCTAGCGAAGCACTAACGGTCTGATCTACTGATGCGGCTATTTTTTGCTCAATTTCTAAAGAAGATAAACGGGGCGATACCGGTGTTACCTGGACCTGAGCGAGGTCGGGGGTGATGATGTCGCACTTGACGAAGCCCGCGCGTGTCTTGATGTAGCCCCCAAGCATCATGTCTTGGAGCGCCTTTAGCTTTGCCTCGATCTCTGCTCGGTCTTCTGCGGGGATATCCTCAAGTGTAGGTGACATTATGTTGCGGTTGTCAATATTTGCGCCTCCTATTGTGTCCATCGACGGTGTAGACGTAGTAGTCAAAGTAGATGTACCGGCGGCCGATGTAAACGTACTCATCATGTTGGCGTAGCTTTTCCCCAGTGGAGTCGCCAAAAAGTGTGTTGACACGAAAATGTGCCCCCACACTTGGGTCAGTCCGGCGATCCAAAAGTGCACGGATACTTAGGGACAGGCCTAAGCATGACGTAGCACCGACGCCGCGTTCCGACTACCCTTAATAGTGATAAAGGGGGTGGAGTCTCCAGGCAACCAGATTACAAGAAATAATCCAATTAGCCGAAAGAAATAGATTAAACAGAATGAAATCAGCAAACCAGTCGGAGCCTGTCTGGTTCGAAGTCTGATGCGAAGGGTGCGACGAAGGGTACCTTCGGTGTCTGGTGCGAAGTGCTCGACCGAATGGTGCTTCGGCGTTCAGACTGATCTGGCCAAAGGTGGACTCCGAATGGATCTGGATGCGGTGATCACCTCCGAAACCGCGGGGTTCGGCGTGCGATCTCTGGCACAACAAACTATAGAAAAGCAACGCGAGGGGCGCGCGTGAGTGCAACTTCGTCCGGTGCAGAGTGTAGTCGTGGCGAAGCCTGTCACGACAAAGTATGCTCGTGAAGCCTGTTGTCGAAGCCTGCGATCCTGTCGAAGGGTGTCCTCGGGACCTCCGAAACCGATCTCTCAGCTCCGAACACCTTCGGCGAAGGGGGCTCCGAACATGCAAACCTGCAACAGAGATGATGTGAAGTACCAATTCGGCCTTAGGACCAAATTTTGTGAGGTGTTGCATGGGTGGCAAAGGTAGCAATCTATTACACAGATTAGCGGATACTTCACAGGCGAAGTAACAAGGCGATAGCAATCTGTTACATAGATTAACGGGGACTTCACAGGCGAAGTACCAAGGCTTACCACTGTTCCGTAGTGGCGGACGGAGGGCTTCCAGGCAAACCTACGAAGAGGTACAGAAAAGTAAAGGTAAAAGTAAAGGTACGATCAAAGCATGGCTTTGGTTTGGTTTGAGTTGGGGGGGCGTATCCACGCCGGCCATGCCTCTCTATTTATAGGGGGTGAACTCCCAATCTAATCTACTATTAATTAGGCCGGATAGAGATATGATTGAGCTGGCGATGCAACCAACTTTATCTCAGTCAAGATGGGCTTCGGTCAGGCCCGTCAAGGCCCACTCCTCGGGCCGAAGCTTCGGCAGCGTGGGCTTCGGCCAGGCCCGTCGAGGCTTGCTCTTCGGTCCGAAGCTTCGGCAGCGTAGGCTTCGGCCAGGCCCATCGAGGCTTGCTCTTCGGTCCGAAGCTTCGGCAGCGTAGGCTTCGGCCAGGCCCATTGAGACTTGCTCCTCGGGCCAAAGCTTTGGTAGCGTGGGCTTCGGCCAGGCCCGTCGAAGCTTGCTCCTCAGGCCGAAGCTTCGGCAGCGTGGGCCTCCGAAGGCCTCCAAAGCTTCGGTAGCGTGGGCCTCCGAAGGCTTCCTGGCCGAAGCCCATGGGCTAGCTAGAGGCTTTCGGAGCCCATAACTGGATGGACTTCAGCCCTGTAGGGCTTCGGATAGATCCTGGATATGTGTACTTTTGGCCCAAATTACCAAAAATTGATATTTTGATAATCTACCATTAATGCCATTTTTTGCTATCAACACCTCGCCCAGTTCCTCCAGCTCCATCCACTCCACCAGCACCTACTATGAAGACCAAGATTCTGAGGGACAAGAACGGCAAGCCGGTGGTCTGCTACAACTGCCGCAAAGGACACTACGCTCATCAGTGCCCTCACCCCAAGCATCCCCAAGGAGGTGCACCAAACCCATCGATTCGCGCTCGCATCAACCACAGCACCGCCAAAGAATCTCAGGAGACCCCATAAGTTGTTCTCGATATGTTCACTACCAACTTCATACCCGCAGTAATCTTATTTGACTCTAGAGCTACACATTCATTCATATTCGAGAATTTTGTGAAAATAATGGGTTAGAAGTACTTAACTTGCCTAAACCTATGATAATCGCCACCCCCGGTAAACAAACTTTAGCCAACCTATACAGCCCAAGGATAAGGATAGAGATCCAAGGGATATTATTTTGGGTCGACCTAGTCCTCAGATTGTAAAGGCCTAGACATCATCCTAGGGATGGATTGTTTGATGAAACACAAGAGAATGATATACTGCGCCAGCAAGTTAGTCACCGTAACCAGTAACGAAGGCACCTCTGTCACTTTCAAGATGGCCACCCAAGGATCGGAAGGAAAACTACTCCATTAGATGGCACTAGAGGAAGTACCCATGGCCCGTGAATACCCGGACATCTTTTAAGAAGATCCGCCAGGAATGCCACCTAAAAGAGATATTGAGTTCAGGATTGATCTTGTTCCTAGAACCGCACCCATCTCCAAGCGTCCGTATAGGATGGCCGCCAATGAGTTAGCTAAAGTAAAGTGTAATATCGAAGATCTTGAACATTAGGGTTACATCAGACCGAGTACCTCCCCTTGGGGAGCACTGGTAATATTTGATATGAAGAAAGACAAGACAAAGAGAATGTGTGGATTACAAGGCTTTGAATGAGGTGACCATCAAGAACAAGTATCCACTGCCTCAAATAAATGATCTGTTCGACCAGTTGAAAGGATCCTCCATCTTTCTAAGATCGATCTCTGATCGGGCTACCATCAGTTAAGGATCAGAGAAGAAGATATCCTAAAGACTACATTCACGTCTCGATACGTATTATACGAGTATATTGTGATGTCATTTGGACTCATGAATGCCCGAGTATTCTTTATGAACATGATGAATAGTGTCTTCATGGACTTTTTGGACAAGTTCATTGTGGTATTCATCGACTATATTCTCATATACTCCAAGACCCCGGAGGAACATGAGGCCCATCTTCGTCTGACCTTGGGAAAGTTAAGGGACCAACAGTTATATGCTAAGTACAGCAAGTGCGAGTTTTGGTCATTTGAAGTGAAGTTTCTAGGACATATCACCTCTTCTCAAGGAATAGCAGTAGATCTGACCACCATGGAAGCAGTGACAAATTGGTTGCAGCCAACAAATGTGTTTGAGATCCAGAGTTTTCTAAAACTAGCCGGATATTATCGCAGATTCATAGAAAAATTTTCTAATATAGCGAACCCCATGACTAGGTTATTGCAGAAGGAAGTGAAGTTCAAATGGACTCTCGACTGCGAAGAATGCTACACGGGTCCAACTCTGATTGAAAGCCATGTGATGGGGATGTGATACGAGACTTCTTAGGAGTTCAACTATCTCCTAGTACTACTCTTGCCTGGGCACGCTCAACGTTGGAGTTCTGATCAGATCTGGTGTCAACTTGCTTATATCCCTTTTATAATAAATATCATTTATGCTAGTAGTGGTCTAATATCAATAATGGTAATCTAACCATCCATGTCATCTAGTGTCTTAGCAGATTAATAAGTTACTATGTAAGTGAAAGTATGACATGGTAAGTAAATTAATAAAGTTAGTGAAAATAAATGAAAGAAAATATATCTACACAACATCCCAAAAATTAAATAGGAACCAAGCTCCATTGAGTTGGAACTTGGAAGGGAAGTTTCTTGGCTCCTTCGTTTCGTGTGGATCCTTTTGTGCGTGCATCACCCAAACTCTAGCACCATCTATCGCAAGTCTGTGGTGCGATTTCGCCCTGTGCGCGCCCGTGTAATTAGGGATGGATTCAGATTGAATATGGATAGCACTATTTACCACATTTTATTTCGAATATGAATACGAATTCAGATTTTTACTTAGTTTATGTTGAAATGAATCTATTCATTGTTTCACAAATTTTCCAAAAGTCCAAAATGCCGAGTATACCAAATTAGAAGTTAGTACAATAATTTTTGACTATGAATGTTGTTCATTATTTCAGGTACTTGTAGTTTAAATTTCACATATTTCAATTTAAATTATAGGCTTACTTATCATAGAGGAGGGAGGGGTTCTCCTCGATGAGGCTTGATAATACACAAATGGTACAGGAATCATAAACTTGGAATTGCGCTCAACAGATTTTAAATTCGTTGATTGGATGGAAGGGATTGAGGAAATTACTAGGTTGGCTTTATCGATTGACCACATCATAGTTTGGATAGGTCGCCCTTGAATAAGGTATGTCTTTGCCTCTATATGTTAGGACAAAAGGAAAGGGGATTCGGAAGGGAGTTTAAAAGGATAGGAAATAAGAAGGCGGTCACCAGAAAGAGGGGTCATCCTTGAATGGAGGTAAACAACCAGAAGGAGGAACGAGTAGAAGGTGGAACGACTGGAATGAGGAACGAGTGGAGGCAACATGATGTGATAGCAGAGGTAAAACCAGAAGGAGGGTTAAGACCCGACTAGAGGGTAAGCGGGAATAGAGAGATACAAAGATATCTCGATGCAAAATCCTCGGAGGAGAGGTACTTCGAAGGGGTGTTCCGGAAGGAGACACTTCGAAGGATGGAGGTGTAGTCCTCAGGAGTGAGGCAAGGCTAACAAGTGTGTCCAAGCTAAGATGGAGGCACTTTGAAGGACACTTGACGAAGGTCTCAAAAGTCAAGGCATATAGAATGCATGCTCCGTAGAAGGCTCTTCAGCAGTGTGCTCTAGGAGGAGACACTACAAAGGAGTGTTTATGCAAATGCTTCATGCGGAGGCCTTGGATAAAGGACGGACTTCGAAAGGTGATGAGAAAAACCCTCCAAAAGAAGGTACTTCGGAGGTGGGGCTTTGAAGTCAGTATATCTTGACGTGCTTCGTCCTTGCATGGCTCTAGTACACAGACGGGTGTTGTTCGGGCTAAGTGAAGCTGTGAAGATATGGTGGTCCACTCCGGTGGTGGTGGTGCGAAGGCGCCAAGGGCTTTGATGGCTTCGGCTCAAAACCATCACTCTATATCAAGATATACTTCGAAAGTAGCAAAGCACCTTCTAGTTCGAAGCCTACTAACGAAGTCATTCTAGCACTTCACAGTGCGAAGAGGGCTCCGAAGATTCTAGTCTACAAAGCTAACACAAAAAGGAGCTTCTAATAAAGTAGACTACCTATTGTAACCTCGTGATTGCCTATGGCAGAAAACTTTCAAACCCTAGGGGTACTATAGTCACTTCATGTGTATGAGTTGTGCTATAAAAGGAGAGGTAGGCTGAGGTCTAGGGTAACACTATTACCTAGGTTTAGAACCTTCTGTACTCATTGTCTCCTAGGTCCAGCCGCCACAAACTGTACCCGGATTTGTGAGCTTTTGTGTTCCCTGTTATGCAATGGATTTTCTGTTCTATCTCTGCTTCATTTTTGCATGAACTTGTATATGTGTTCTTCATTTTTCTTGTGTTGATTTTGGGTTATGCACTTCGTTCTGTGCAAACAAAAGTGTTTACTCTGCGTTCTTGCTAACGAAGGGGCACCTATCAACGTGTTGTGCAAAGACGGTGTTGAGTGGTTCGGAGTACGTTCGCTCTGTGTATATCAGAGGTATATCCTCATGTGATACTAGCAAAGTACTACCCCGTTGCTTGCGTGTGAAGCCGCTTTCCCCAAGTATTAGCCGAAGACTATTTGGAGGCATTGTTTTGTTAAGTCTAGTTAGGAGTCTTGCCCAGTGCAAAGCCTAGTATTAGTTACTAGCGCAAGGCATCTAGACGGAGTCCTTTGAGGGATCACACTATGAGGCAAAGTGTTGTTGTGCGAAGTCTGCTCGAAGCATCTTTGTGTGCGGAGACTGCATACTCGAAGCCAAGCTTTGTGAGTTGTGGGGTGTCTGGGTGTGAGTTGAGTCTTCTGGACTTCAGACTTTGCCCTGTGCGAAGTCTGTGTTCGGAGTGTAGTCGATACCTCTAAACTAGACACTCCGAAGGGTGTGTTCGAAGTCTGTTTTAAGCTCCCATTCACCCCTCTCTGGTTGCCTTGTACGGTCCATCAAAAGGAGATGTCCAGCGTCAGAAACAAGAAGGAAATGACGACAACACAAGAGGCAAGTACAAACCTAGATGGAGGATGGGACTTCGGCTATTGGCGAAGCACGGGCGGCAGAAGCCTACGCAGTCGAAGTAGCGGTCAGTGTTGACTGCAAAGTAAAATATTTAGG
Organism: Zizania palustris; assembly: GCA_019279435.1. NCBI lineage: Eukaryota > Viridiplantae > Streptophyta > Magnoliopsida > Poales > Poaceae > Zizania > Zizania palustris. The sequence goes on from JAAALK010000080.1 coordinate 96,612,666, forward strand.
TGCACTCCAAGAACCAACATTATAAGAAAAGGTCAAGACTTACCGATGGTTGTGGAGTCAGAGATAATGGGCTCACCTGGCTGGCTCGGGCCCCTGGTGGATCAGCGCACGATCGGGGCCGATGCTGGCATTTGCGCGCTAAGCCCTTAGACCATTTGCCACTTACGTAGGCCGTGGGAGCAGGGGCACTGGTACCCAAGTTGGAAGTGGCCGATACAGGTCGATATCATATCGGTCAGCCGTTGGAGCTCACCAAAGGGGCGTCGAGGTCATCCTCCTGCAAGAAACAAAGGTAATTAGACAAAAGGAAAGTGCTGGAAACAAAGCAATGAAGGGCGGTTGAAGATATGCTCCTTCAGGTTTGTCTAGGTGAAGTCGTTGTCAGTAAAGCAATGAAGGGCTGTTGAAGATATGCTCCTTCAGCTCGCTCCACCATCCGCAGAAGACAATACAGGTCGCCTGGTAGGCTATCCAAGAAGCAAAATCACCAGCAAGGATCCCATCAGTCATATGGAGAAGGAGGTCCCACTCCACGACATCCTTAACCTACCCATGAGCTTGGATTTGGTTGACAAAGAATAGTGGGGTGGGAGTTGACTTAAGCCCAATTGTCTCACGAAGACTGATAGGTGGTAGAACTCGTAAGAGCCTTGTAAAGAACGCTCGCCAGTAAAATTGACAGGGAGCAAGTAAGGAAAAATAGTAGCTGTGAAGATGCGGAGGGATTCTTCGTCCAAGAACACATCAAGCAGGATTAGCCGATGAGGGCATTCATACTTCGAGTAAAACTTGAAGGGATACTAGATAGTCTGATTAGAGAATCCAAGGTAAAAACCTTTGAAGCAAGCAGCCAAGGATGCAACAGATAAAGGGAAAGAAAAAAAGCATGCCACCGCTTCGCCCAAGGAAGAGCAGCGATAGGAAATAGGAGAAGCCGATTTTGGAAAATCGACAGGAAAACACATTTGAGCAAAAAGGGACCTCTGTAGGACCGAAAGTAGCGACCAGAGGGGGGGGTGAATGGGCGCCTTAAAAAATTCTTTCGAATCAATGGCCTGCTCCCAGTACCCAACGCACCTCACAAGACTACGCAGCAGAAAAATAAACAGAAGGCCTAAGTCTAAAGGTTTCTAACCTAGAAGCAACTGATGATAAACAGTGTAAAACTAAAGTAGCGCAACTAGGCAGATTAAACAAGGTGTAACAGGCCTAAACTTCTCAAAGAAATGATCTAAGAAAGTGTAAGATGAAAAGAGAAGTTACTGTCCAATTTGTCTCCTGTTCGGAACTGGGCGAAGCCTCCTTCGCACGTCGAGGTCTGCTTCGAAGGTTGGTGACGGAGCCTGTCCGAGATGCCGAAGGTGTCACGGTCTAGCCTAGTTCGAAGTGGCAAGCAGCGAAGTATACTTCGAAGCGAAGTATGACAATGCCGGAGACTGGTTCGAAGTATGTACTTCGAAGACAGGCTTCGACACACCTTCGAACCGAGTGCTTCGGAGCAAGAACCTTCGAATAGACAACTTCGAACACAACACACAAACAGACAACCTTCGGACAAAGAAGCGAAGCTTTTCACACAACAGAAAACCAAATTCGAAGCCTAAGCTCTACCTTCGAAAGGAGTGAGCTTCGAACTGAAAGGCGAAGGCTGATATGCGTCAGAGAGAATAAAACGAAGTCTATCAGAGGAACAAGCTCCGAAGACAACTTTGAAACCCGTCGAAGTGAGGACTTCGAAGGACCCAAGGTCGGAGCACCTTCGCCCAGACGTTCGACGAAGAGATGCTAACAGTTTTAAGACTACTTCGAAGCCAGACACAAAAAAAAAACAACAATGCAATCCGAAGTTCGAACGAAGCCTCTGAGGGTAAACGTTCGAAGCCTGCCTCACGGAGCTGAGGGGCTTCGAAACTGAGATGATGACTTCGCCAGAAAACAGTCAAAAAGGCATTCAATCCAGTCTGCTTCGATCAAAAAAAGCAGTGCGGTAGGAAGTAAAAAGGCTGGCAGCAAATACTGTAGCTACAGTAGCAGTACTACTTGCAACAGCAAGAACTAGTACTACTTCTCACGAAGAACACATGCAACAGAGACCAACCTCAGGAATAAAATCAACCAGCACAACGAACCGAAGCTTCTTGTAGCAGAGGAATCAATGCACATACCTCAACAACCAACAAAGAAATCAATCTCACAGGAGCAAAGTAAATGCAAGGTAAAACAGGGATGAACCAATGCCTGGCGGCGCACACAGGAGAGAGAGAAGCAAGGCAAGAGACAAAAAGTGACCCAATAGAGTGGATTTGATTTCAGCCAAAAGGGTAGTCCAAACCCTAGGGATTGGGGTCCTATTTATAGGCTCCCAACACTAGGAATATTCTACCAGCCCCTTAGGGTTTTTACAGACTCAAAATAAAGGAAAAGACTATACTGCCCTTAGGAATTTTTACAGACACGACTGACTGACTGTGGGCCTAGAGTTACAAATGACTAATCCGGAAGCTATGTTTTCGTAGCGACTACGGCTTCTCTTCTGGACAGTCGGATACAGAATCAACGGTTGTCAGTTTTGCGCCGAAACTGACAAAGCCTCCACCGGCTTTGCACCAGGTACCCGGATTGGGCCGGCCCGATTCCGCAGCTCTCTCAGCCCGGCAATCGCTCACTGCCCGTGTACCTGAGTCAGTCCTGGTCAACAGCCCAGTGGGTCTTCTACTGCTTCTGGCCCCATGCACCCGGATTGGGCCAGCCCGACTTCGCAGCCTCCTCTGCCCGACAGTCGCTCGCTGCCCGTGTACCTGAGTCACACGCGGCCCATGAAACAGCAGATCTCCTCTCTTCTTTAGTCCTCTTTGACTATCGTTGACAATGACTCATCACATCTGGAGCCATGAGGCCCACGCTATTCAGCATGGCTCCTCAATCTCCCCCTTGATGAGTGCATTGTCAACACTCCTCTTTTCTCGGCTCTTCAGCACCTGCGAACAAATGTGGAAACACGAAAACAAAACACAAGAAAACAAAGAAGAAGAAGAAAAATAAGGTAAAAGTTTAACCCTAATGACCAAAAGCCGAACAAAAGCAAGAAGTGGTCATTATGGTTAACCAAAACGGAAAAAACTCAAAATGAGTGCGATTTCAGAACAACAAGGATATCAACAGAGTAAAAACTCCCCCTTAAACTCTGATCCCAAATTTTCTCCCCCTTGTTGACAAGTGAACTCATCAAGCACTCAATAGAGACACAGACTCCCCCTGAAATGCAACTCCCCCTCAAAATATGCAGTGAATTCAACTGGAGTGCATAAGGAGTGTAGAAAGCATGCTTCTCAAATATGATTGACTGCAATTACAGCATCTAACAAGTATAGCAAAAGAGATACTGTCTTAAGACACATGGCATGATCAGTGCAACAGATGATATCTAAAGAAAGTCATTTAGCACGCATTGTTCAGTTTTTGCAAACAAAAGCATCACCACATGTTCCAGTAAACAAGCAAGGTAAAACATGAGATGCAGAGGCTAACTGAAATCTACAAAGTTAAGCATTGTCCACACAAAAGTGCTTCAGCAAACGTGTTATCTTTTAAATGTTCAGGCTTTTTCAGAATGCCTTTTTCATTTATGCCAAGGGTTATTTGCATGTCAATCCTTATGCTAACCGACCAAGTCAAGCCTAGGCCAGAACTGGACCATCAGAAGCTTAAGACATTGGTCTTGGCATACACTACACTGTCCTAGTTCATACCAAAGTGCTATGGTAAGCAGTCCAGAACAATGTAATGCGACAAAGCAAACCCACTTGGATCTTTTCAATTCAAGCATAAAAAGGCATGGAATTTTCATTCATTTTTGAATTTTATCATTTTTATAGCTCATTTTCCATGTGAAAGCATAAAGATGTCCAAGTTGCATATCTGCATCTATGTGATGAACTAGCTACAAGGCATGTAACAGATAGCAAAAACACTCAGCCTACGCATGCTAGTTACCAGAAGCAATGGTGATCATTTTTCAGGTTTAAAGCATAAAAGCCATGCATATGACAGATATCAGATATATCAAGTGAACTGAACCAAAGCATGATCATTGACAAGTAATCAAAAGCATGTACCAGCTAGAATAAGTAAAGCAGTTCAATCATATAACAGAAGCAAGCTCAAAGATGTGATATGTGAATATGCAAGATATGAACACACACATAAAGACTCAAGAAAAGAGTAAAGAAGAAGGAAAACTGACGCAAAATATCCTAGAAAGGATACACAACACCCAAATCCCCTCGTAAACGCTCAAAGGTAGACTGATCTAGGGGTTTGGTGAAGATATCAGCCAACTGATGATGGGTATCAACATGAACAAGGTCAATGACACCTTTCTCATATTGATCCCGCAAGAAGTGAAAGCGCACATCAATATGTTTGGTTTTTGAATGGAGACATGGGTTTTTCCCTACACTAATAGCACTGGTGCTGTCGCAAAACAATGGAACTCTGGTAGGAAAGAACAACCCAAAATCTCGTAGAGTGGAAATCATCCAAACCAACTGTGAGCAGCAGCTAGCAGCAGCTACGTACTCAGCCTCTGTGGTCGAGAGAGCAACTCTAGATTGCTTTCGTGAAGACCAAGACACAAGGGATGAACCAAGAAACTGGCAAGTACCGGAAGTCGACTTGCGATCCAACCGGCACCCACCAAAGTCAGCGTCCGAAAAACCAGATAAATCAAGAGATGATGATGCTGAATAGTAAAGACCAAGATCAGGCGCATAGGTGAGATACCTGAAAATGCGCTTGACTGCCTGCCGGTGAGACGCGCGTGGTGAAGACTAAAAACGCGCGCAAAGTCCCACGGCGAACTGTATGTCTGGTCTCGTTGCCGTTAAGTACAACAGCAAACCGATCATCCCTCGAAACTCTCTCTCATTGACCTTGACGCCGCTCTCGTCCTTGTCCAAACCCCCAGAAGTGCCCATCGGGGTCAACTGCGGCTTCAATTCACCACCAAAGTCAAATTTCTTAAGCATGTCACGAGTATACTTACCTTGGTGGATGAAGGTGCCGTCCTTGGTCTGCTTGATCTGGAGCCCTAAGAAGTACTTGAGCTCACCCATGAGGCTCATCTCAAACTCACTGTGCATCTGCTCAGAAAACTTGGACACAAGAGAATCAGTAGTACCGCCAAAGATAATATCGTCCACATAAATCTGAGCGACTAAGAAATCTGAAGCATCTCTGAGCAAGAAAAGAGTTTTGTCCACAGAACCCATCACAAAGCCCTTCCCCAACAAAAATTGCTTTAACCGGTCATACCAAGCCCTAGGGGCTTGCTTCAACCCGTATAAAGCTTTATGCAATTTAAAACATGTCGAGGAAACTTAGGGTTCTCAAACCCGGGGGGTTGCCTAACATAAACCTCCTCTTCTATGTACTCGTTCAGAAAAGCACTCTTAACATCCATTTGAAAAAGCTTAAAACCCTTCGAAATGGCAAAATCTAGAAGAATACGAATGGACTCAAGACGGGCAACAGGAGCGAAGGTTTCTTCAAAGTCAATACCTTCCTTCTGGCAATAACCCTGGGCAACTAGTCGAGCCTTGTTGCGCACCACAACCCCATCTTCACCTTGTTTGTTCTTGAATACCCACTTGGTGCCTATGGGGTTGCATCCTGATGGCGGCTCAACTAATGTCCAAACCCGATTGAGGACAAAATTTTCAAGCTCTTCTTGCATAGCATTAATCCAATTAGAATCAGAAAGAGCATGAGAAACGTCTCTGGGCTCAAAAGATGCAACAAACGCAGATTCAGCAAACACAGCGAGAGAGGCAGAAGAACGCAAAGTTCTCTCAGTCAGATCACCTATGATGAGCTCTGAGGGATGGTCACGCTGAACTGCTCGGGTTCCCTTGTGATCTGAAGTCACCTCACCGGAGTCAGCAGCTGGCACCTCTGGACTCGACTGAGGGGGCTCGATCGATGAGGAAGAAGTGATCAGAGGTCCGCCCTCATCCTCAGTCGAAGTCTCAGAAGGTGTGGGCTCTGCGGGGAATGCAGAAGGCCCACCCTTATCAGCAGCTGGAGTATCCTCATCTTCCTCGAAGATGGACTCTCCGAGCTCATCATCACCAGAAGGCTCAAAAGAAGGAGTCAAAGAAGGCAAGGACTCATCAAAAGAAACCTCACAAGTCTCGACAAGCAGCTGGGATTCGAGGTTCCAAATGCGGAAGCCTCGAGAATGCAATGCATAACCAAGAAAAACACCATCCCAGCAACGAGACTCAAACTTGTCCAAATGCCCTCCCTTGTTGAGCACAAAGCACTTGCAGCCAAACGCTCGCAAGTGGCTCACCTTGGCTGTCTGCCAAACCGCAACTCATATGATGTCTTACCAAGGTAAGCTCTAAGAAAAATGCGGTTGGCCAGATAGCAAGCCGTGTTCATGGCTTCAGCCCAAAAACGCCTAGGAGTCTTGTGCTCATCGAGCATCGTCCTGGCCATCTCGACTAGTGTGTGGTTCTTTCGTTCCACAACGCCGTTCTGTGGGGGAGTGTAAGGAGAAGAAAACTGATGGTCCAGACCCTGATCACTACAGAAGCTGACGAACTGAGAGTTCTTGAACTCAGAGCCATTGTCGGAGCGAATTGCTCGCATTCGACCATTGTTCTCATTCTTCAACTTCAAGATCAGGTCATGAACAAACTGAAACGTTTCATCCTTAGACTCCAAAAAGAAAACCCACGAAAATCGAGAAAAGTCGTCAACAATTTCAAGTGCATACCACTTCCCACCGACTGAGCGTACTCGAGCTGGACCTACAGTGTCCAAATGTAAAAGCTCGCCCGGATACAATGTCATCACCTGAGTCACAAGTGAGTGAGAAGCGGCAACCATTTTCCCATGACGACAGGGATGACAAACTAGATCCTTCTCCATCTTAAGCTTGGGCAATCCTCGGATGAGGTCCATAGAGCTTAACCTGACTAGCAGATCAAAACTCAAGTGACCTAACCTCCTATGCCACTTCCAGAGCTCAGAAGAAGATCCAGCAATCAAACAGCGAGAAGGGCCAAAAGAACTAGAGAAGTCAATTCGAAAAACTTTACCAAAAGGTAAAATCTGACAAACCAAAGACCCTCTAGAATCAACCACAGAAGAATTGCCCTTCTTAAAACGCACTTCCAAACCATCCTCAAGAAGTTGTGAAACAGAGATCAAATTAAAGTTCAAATTCTTAACCAAAGCAACATTCTTTAAAGAGAAATGATCTGAGATGCTAATTGAGCCTATGCCACTTACTTTCCCTTGACCGTTGTTCCCGAATGTGATGTACTCTTTGGAGTTCGGGGGAGTGAGACTGGAGAACCATCTACGATGTCCCGTCATGTGGCGAGAGCATCCTGAGTCCATGATCCAAACATCCTCCAATCCTCGGTCCTGCACAATCAGTGTCTGTAAGTGGGAGCAAATGGTCCGGCACCAGGTTTAGCAAAAGAGCTAAACCAGTGTCGAGCCATCTGCTCAAAAGATGGAAAGCAAAAACCATCAAAAGAGTTTGGACCAAAACGCGGCTCAAAACGCGGTCCTCGGTTCTGTCTAACCCTGCGGCCACGAGGTCCAGAACCGTAGCCAACATGGTCTGGAACTCTGCCGGAACGGACACCACCAACTGGAGTACGGGCAAGAAAGCCGTCTCCTCTACCACCACCTACACGACGCGGCCTGGCCTCCAGCCTCTCCTCGCGCCGAGCAACACGCAGTCTACCACCCTGCTGGTAGAACTGCTCCTGATCACTACGAGCCCTCTCTGCTCTCTCAACCCGCTTCCTCCTGAAGCAGAATTCCGCAAGATGCCCGTCTCTCTGACAGTACTCACAATGATAGGTAGGCTTCTTGGGATGTGGTTGAGGCTTGGGATTCTTGGGCTTATTAGTGATTGGTGTTGTCTTCTTGGGTTGAGAGGGTCCAGGAAGAGAGTCTAGAGAAGAGTGGAGGTGTTTGGGCTTCGGGACCCAGATAGGCTTCTTGGGTGGAGCTTTAGGTGGTTCATGGATCACTCCATCCTTGGGCTGACAAGCCTGGGAAGACTCAGTGGAGTGAGTCTTGGGATACCTCTGCTCTGGAGTCATTTTACTCCACTCCACTGCCCGGCTGATGGCACTCTCAAAGTCAGCCTTGGTGTAGGTGTAACCTACCCCAAACCCATCCTGCCTCTTGAACTGCTGGATCATCATGCCAAGTTGTGGCTCTCTGGCACTGATCCAACTCAGGATAGAACGGAGGTAAAAGTTCTCATTCTGAGAATCTGCTAGCTCCTCTCTCAAGGAAGCTAGAACCTCCACCTGAGACAAGCAGGTCTCACACTCACTCTCTACTTGGACAGACTTTTCGGCTTTAAGCTTAATCAACTCCATTCTAAGAGACAGGCAGTTCTCACAGACAGAGGGTGGAACTGACAGTGTCTCAAGCTCTAGCCTAGTCTGGGCAAGCTCAGCTCTCAACCTCTCTAAATTACCCAATTGCTCATCGCCCTTGGATTTCAGCTCAGCTAAGGCAGCTAGATGAGATGGGCAATCAACACAGGGTGCGACGACAGTTGCTTGAGCATCTTTCAGCTCCAGCTGAGCGCTTTCAAGCTCAGTAGCCAAAGCGTCCCTCTCATCAACCCTTTCTGTGTACCTGGACTTCAGAGTCGACAGGTCACACAGAAGCACCTCACACTTCGAGCACTCACTGCTATCATCCAAGCAAGGGGAAGAAGATAGACTCTCGATTCTGCCGTTGGCCACGACAAGCTCACTCTCTAACTCATCTATCCTCTTCTTAGCCCCCCTAAGCAGTTTTTCCCGATATCTCAACTCCCGACGATTGTTCTTAAGTAAATCAACTATTTCACGCTAATAAGATGATACCTTGCTGTCGTCGTCGTTGTCAGAGTCGTCGGAGGAGCTCTTTTCTTCCCTATCCCCAAGAGCCATTGAGCAGAAGCTCTTGCGGGATCTTCGGCGCTGGTGTGAGCTGCTCTTCAGCTTGTCTCCAAAAGCCATGAAGCAGAGGCCCGCCGGATCATCCTTGTCCTTCCCCTTCCTGATGGTGATCTCCTCATCGCTTGAGCTCGATGAAGAGGAAGAAGATGTGGACCGCTTGGAGTAGCTTTTCTCCATCTCGGCGAAGAAGGCCTTGTCGCGCTTCTTGTTCTCTCGCCGGTAGTCCTTCAGGGCCTTCTTGAAGAATCGAGTCTTCGGCTTGCCCTTGTCGAAGGATGAGCTCTCGTGCTTGCCGGAGTCATGGAAGCTGCCACCGGTGCCTTTCTTGTATCCATTGCGCTTGGGGCAGTCGGCGATGAAGTGTCCTGGATCACCACACTCAAAGCATCCGGATTTTGTGCCGTGTCTTTTGAACATTCTCTTATCATAGACACGACGCACCCGGTTGTTAAAAAGACACAAATCATCATCTCCCAATAACTCTAGCTGGTCCTCAGTGATAGACATCAAGGAGAACCCAGCACAACTCACAGAAGAGGGATCAACAGAAGGTGTAGCAAGGGCCATAGATTTTGATCCAGAACCAGTGAGATTTGATCTCAGCTGGATATCTACCTCAGTGGCCTTCAGCTTGCTAAAAAACTCAGAAATGGTCAAGGTATCATAAGAAGTACTCTCAACGATAGAGGATACCTTGATCTCCCAGATCTTTGGGTCCAAGGTATGGAGAACCTTGAGCGCCTGCTCATGATCTGAGACTAACTGAGCACCCTCAGCCTTGTTGTCCCGAAGCTTGTTAATGATCGACTGAAAGCGACCAAACAAAGCCTCAACAGATTCACCCGGCTTCTGTGTGAAATTCTCATATTCACGCCGGTAGGTCTGATAGAGCCGAGCCTTGACCTGTGCTGTTCCCTCATGGTGTGCCTTGAGGGTAGCCCAGATCTCTCTCGCAGTGGAGAGATGACTCACACGCTCAAACTCAGTGGGACCTAAGCCAGAAAACAAATGTTCACAGCCTTACTGTTGCTCAGATGCTGAGCAATGATACCAGCAGTACCTTGCTCAGTAATTGGCAAAATGACAAACGTGGTGTGAACGCAAATGTCCCATATGTCCGAACCCTGGCTCATGAGATAGGCTCGCATGCGAGTCTTCCAATAATTATAGCCATAGGATTCCAAGGACGGGACCTTGCCAGGAGACGTCATAGTCACTACTGGGGTTTAGAACCGGTTAAGGTATGGAAAAACCCTAACCTGGCTCTGATACCACTTGTAGGACCGAAAGTAGCGACCAGAGGGGGGTGAATGGGCGCCTTAAAAAATTCTTTCGAATCAATGGCCTGCTCCCAGTACCCAACGCACCTCACAAGACTACGCAGCAGAAAAATAAACAGAAGGCCTAAGTCTAAAGGTTTCTAACCTAGAAGCAACTGATGATAAACAGTGTAAAACTAAAGTAGTGCAACTAGGCAGATTAAACAAGGTGTAACAGGCCTAAACTTCTCAAAGAAATGATCTAAGAAAGTGTAAGATGAAAAGAGAAGTTACTGTCCAAATTTGTCTCCTGTTCGGAACTGGGCGAAGCCTCATTCGCACGTCGAGGTCTGCTTCGAAGGTTGGTGACGGAGCCTGTCCGAGATGCCGAAGGTGTCACGGTCTAGCCTAGTTCGAAGTGGCAAGCAGCGAAGTATACTTCGAAGCGAAGTATGACAATGCCGGAGACTGGTTCGAAGTATGTACTTCGAAGACAAGGCTTCGAACACACCTTCGAACCGAGTGCTTCGGAGCAAGAACCTTCGAATAGACAACTTCGAACACAACACACAAACAGACAACCTTCGGACAAAGAAGCGAAGCTTTTCACACAACAGAAAACCAAATTCGAAGCCTAAGCTCTACCTTCGAAAGGAGTGAGCTTCGAACTGAAAGGCGAAGGCTGATATGCGTCAGAGAGAATAAAACGAAGTCTATCAGAGGAACAAGCTCCGAAGACAACTTTGAAACCCGTCGAAGTGAGGACTTCTGTTGGAACAATTGCGTTAGTTCCAGCAGGTTTTTCTGTGGTGGAGTATGATATAGAGAATGAACCTCGATGGGTTCTCACAGGGAGAGATAGGGTTTTTATACTGGTTCGGGCCTCCCCTAGGGGATAATAACCCTACGTCCAGTTTGTGGTAGACTTGGCATGGTGTGCCTTGAGGTGGAGAGGATAACTCCAGGGTCTCATGGCCCCCTGGAGCCTGTCCCCGTTACAAGGGCTTGGCCCTGCTTTTATAGGCACGCAGGCCTTAAGGAAAAGACCAAGATACCCTCCATGGGCCCTTAGGCTCATAGGGGTAAACAGGGAAAGGGGGCTGGATACTGTACACGGGTACCAGACAGCTTTACAGCTTCACAGACGTGTCAGGCTGCGCCAGCCTTTGACCAACTAAACGACAAGCTAGGAGCGGAGGGGGCTTCGGAGTGCACCCGAGGGGGGGCTCCGAAGCGCTGCTCCGGCGGGTGGCCTCCGGTCTTGGCTCCGGAGGGCGGCCTCCGGGCTTGGCTTCCGGAGGGTGGCCTCCGAACTGGACTCCGGAGGGCGGCCTCCAGGCTTGGCTTTCGGAGGGTGGCCTCCGGACTGGACTCCGGAGGGTGGCCTCCGGACTTGGCTCCGGAGGGTGGCCTCCGGGCTTGGCTTCTTGGAGGATGGCCTCCGAACTGGACTCCGGAGGGTGGCCTCCGGACTTGGCTCTCGGAGGGTGGCCTCCGGACTGGACTCCGGAGGGTGGCCTCCGGACTTGGCTTCCGGAGGGTGGCCTCCGAACTTGGCTCCGGAGGGTGGCCTCCGGACTTGGCTCCGGAGGGTGGCCTCCGGGCCTGAATTGGGGGCTCCGGGCCGGACCTCCTGGTCTAGGGGCTCCGAAGCTACGGGCCCCGACAGGCACCTTGGGACCTGGAAACAACACTTAGAGAAAACCGGCTCCGACAGTACCTGGTTCTGGGCCGAAGGCTGTCGGAAGCTGACGTCATTTGGCCCCTGTTTAAGGGAAATATATTCCCCCAACAGTAGCCCCTCGCGTGTAGGCCTTCGGAACGAAGGGGTGCACGCGTCCTTAGGACAAATGACCTGGAAACATAACTACAGAGAAAACATACCTTCGGCGCCTGGACCGAGGGCGGCCTCGACATCCGGGAGCAATAAATGCCCGCGCTTACCGTCAGAACGGTCTCGGGGCTCGGGGAGCCCGCACGGCTCCGCAACGGTCGAAAATGTTACCGTTACCTTGCTCTGGGCCGGTTCGCCTTCGCCGGAGGCCCATCTGGCGGTGAGCCCGGCCCACGACGGTTGGAATTCTTACCGCGCCTATAAATAGAGACTTACCGCGTGCGGCTTCGGCACACCTTCATTTGCTCTCTTCTTGTTGCCTTGCAAACCTCGCTCTGCTCTTCTTCTAGCTTCGCTCCGAGCCCCCCCTTCGCTTAGCTTTAGCTCTTCGCGCCGAAGTCCCAGCGACATGCCGAAGAAGGCGGTGGCGAAGCCTCCTGCTTTGGGCTCGAGCTCGGGCTCCGCCCAGGTGCAGGCGGCGGCGGCTGCGGCGGCGAAGACTGCGCCCAGGCGGATGGGGCCGAGGGACCTTCGGACCCCCTCCGACAAGTTCGAGCAGACCCTGGAGATGAGGGCCTCGATCTCCACGGAGGAGTCGGTCCGGAGGGCCTGCGAAGGGAAAATTGCGGCGAAGATCCAGCTTCGGGTCCCGGAGAAGTCGGAGGCTGAGCCGAGGCCTCGCGCTGACGAGGTGGTGGTGTTCGAGGCCTTCTTCGAGGCCGGCCTCGGCCTGCCAGCGGTGGGGATGCTGAGCGAAGTCCTCAAGGCTTACAACCTTGAGCTTCCACAGCTTTCGCCCAACGCCGTGGCAAGGTTGGCCGTTTTTGAGTGGGCCATGAGGGCCGAGGGCTGCGAGGGCCGCGCGGACGTCTTCGTCGCCCTCCATGATGCCAACTGCCAACCGAAGCCGCGGGAGGGGCCGGACCGCGTCAAGAGGGCGCTGGCCTTCGGCAGCGCCAATTTTCAGCTTCGGAAGGAGTATCAGGACGCCTTCCCGGCGAGGGCCGTCAACAACAAGTGGCACTCGAGGTGGGACCAGGAGTGGTTCTATGCCTCCGTCGGAGCCAACTCCCCCCTTCGGAGCACCAACGCCCACATTCTGTATCGGCGCGAAGGGGTGGTCAAGACCAGCGAAGGCCTCCTGCGCTCGAGGATCTCGCTGCTCCGAAGGGTGGCGGCGAAGATGAGCATGAGGGACCTCGCAGAGGAGTTCCTTACCCTTCGGCTTAGCCCCCTTGCGCGCTCCTGGCCGGCGGACCTCTTCCAGGCTTCGGCTCGAGGTGAACTCAGCGAGCTGGCCTTCGACCGTCTCTGTAAGGCTTCGCACTCTTCTTGCTTTTAATACTTGGAATACCTTGCTCCTAACTTCAACCTTTTCGCGTAGCCGACCTCGACATGAGGACCCCGGAGGAGGCCATCGCGGCGGCGGACCGAGTCGTCGGGACTCCGACTCCCGAGGAGCAGAACCAACGCCTCGCCCTGGTGGGGTCCTGGGAGCGCTGGAACAGAGTATGGAGCGCGCTCGACCTCGGAGGGCTCCCGGCTCTGCCGGACTTCGCCCACCAGGGCACCTCGCCGGCCGGAGCCAAGAGGAAGAGGGGGGACGAGGATGAACCGGACGCCTCGGGGGAGGCTGCGGCGAAGCCCGCAGCTACTCCGGCCCCTAAGAAGGCCGCGAAGCCTCCGGCGGTGAGGACCTCGGAGGCGGAGGCCGACGCGCGCACTCCTGCTGCCAAGGAGACCGAGGGTGCCCCGGCGGAACCAACTTCGGGCGCGGAGGTGCATGCGCCGGCTTCGCAGCGAGGGAGCTGGAGGACACACTTAGCCCCTCCTGCCTTCCAAGCGATCTCTGACGATGGTAAACCCTTTTTCTTCTTGCACGCCTCTCCTTCATACGCAGGTTTTAACTTGGCTTCCTGCAGAGGACGAAGACGACGCGAGGCCCCCTGCGGCGAAGCCGGCCGGCGAAGGCGGGTCGAAGTCCGCCGAGGCGGAGCCCGCGGAGACTTCGAGCAGCAGCAGCAGTAGCAGCAGCAGCGAGTCGGAGAGCACTTCGTCTGACGGCGAAGACGGCGGGGGCCGCGTGGACCGCGTGGACCCTCGAGGCGAAGAAGAAGTCGATGTGGTGGGCTTGAGCCCCGCTTCGCCGAAGCCCGCGGAGGGGACCGTAGCCGTGATTCACCCTTTCAAGCCGAGGGGAGGTGTGACGGTGGCGGCTATCCGCGATTTCCGCGAGGCTTGTGCTTCTGCGGAGGAGGGGGACTTGGTGGCCCAGCTTAGCCATCAGGACCCGGCGGACCTCTTCGTTAGCTCGAACGAAGTCCTCCTTCGGGTGAGCGAAGCCCCTTGCAACTTCGAACTATACTTTGCCCCTTGGTTAATACTTAGGGTTTCTTGAATTTCTGCAGGCCCTCGCACTAAATGCGGCAGCTTCGACTGCTGCTGACAGGCGGTTGGAGCGCCTCGTAGCGGAGAAGGAGGCCCTTCGCCGCGAGGTTTCGGAGGAAGCCGAGGGGCGGAAACGGGCCGAAGCTTCGGCTGCGGAGGCGAAGGAGGCGAGGGAGGCCTTGACCTCGGAGACGGCTCGGCTTCGCGCGGAGCTCCAAGCTTCAAAGGATGCCGAGGCCCGACAGGCGAAGGAGATCGAAGAGCTCCGTCAACGGGCCCAGGACCTCGAGAGCTTCGCTGTGGCCAACCTTGGCGAGGCCACCCAGAGCCTGACCGAGGTCCTTGAGAAAATAGGGACCGAGTGCCGGGCTCCGGAGTTTGGCGACCAAGACCCGATTGGGGACCGCGCCGATTATTTGAAGACAGCGGCTTCGATTGCGGACGAAGCGCTGACAGGCTTCGCTCTCATGGCCGGTCGCGTCGCCGGTCAAGGAGTGTTGCACATGCTCCATGCCGCGGGGTGTGACCACCTTCGGGCGGCAACCTCCGTGGCCCCTGTGGCCTTCGGGGGTCCGCACTTGGTGACGCCTCTGGGCGAAGTCCGCGGGGCCTGGCGGCGGCTGCAGGATCCTTGGAAGGAGCAAGGCTGCGAGGCAGTCCTTGACCTTATGAAGGCCCTCCGACAACGCCGGTTCAAGGGGCCCACTGACCCGGACAAGCCTTCGACCTCGACGCCTCCGCCTCCGAAGGTGTAGATCTCCTTAGGCTTCCTTGTAATACCTAGCTGTAGGCTTGTAAAGACTTATCAGTTCATTAATACGAATGCGGGGGTTTTTTATACCTGCCCAGGCTCAGCCTTCGAGCGTAGACCTCGAAGTCCTCGAGGACTCTGAAGAGCTTCAACAGCTGTGGGCGATCCTTGAAGTAGCTAGGTCCGAAGGCCCCCCTCGGTTTAAGCTGCCGAGGGGGCCTCGGGGCGAAGCCATCTCCGAAATAGCTCAGGATTTGCTAGCCGCTGTGAAGACGGAGCCCCTTCAAGGTTCTTTACCCTTGCCTCCGCGAGCGGCCTTAGCGGGCGACGAAGCCCTAGATTTTTCTGCCTTCGACACGGCACCGCCTGCTTCGCGAACTTGGAGCGACCTGCAAAGCGGAAGCCGAAACCTGCAGGCTTCGGAGTCTGGACGAGCCGGTCGAGGGAGAGCGGGCTCCGACGAGGCAACATCCAGCCGAGGGGGCCCTCGCCGACGGAGAGGCAGGCGAGGGTTGGGGCCTCGCACTCGGTTCTTCTTAGGCTTAGATACAGATTACTCGTAGTTTTGTCTTCGAAGTATATTTGTAACATACTTCTCAACTCTCTTAATGAACGGAGTTTATTATACTCGCATACTTCGTTTGTATGCTTCGCATTGTTTGGCTTCGAACGCTTAGCTTGTCACGCTCGTACTGTACATTACATTCGCACACCTCGCATATATGCTTCCCCCCTTTGCACGTGGCAGTTAGGGACTTAGCCGTTGCTGGTACGGGCAAAAAATAAAAGGTGCGAAGGGTGCGCCTTTTGGCGGCTTGATGCATGAAATTTTATTCAAGCGAAGGCCCCTTTGGGCTTCGAATGCTTTAAATGGGTGCGAAGCAATGCTTCGGCTGCTGAAATTTACTGAGCGGAGCCCTCTTTTGGGCTCCGTGCGCGCTAACTTGGTGCGGAGCAGGGCTCTGGCATAACCAAGTTTAGCGAGGCATGCTTCGGCACGCTAGGATTTGGATGTTGTGCATGAGCGAGGCTCTGGAACGCACTTAGATTTTAGCGAAGTAAGACTTCGAGACGCTCGGGCGTATACTATATTAACACGCGAAGCAGGGCTTCGGAGCGTGCTTAGGTAACGAAGCTGGGCTTCGGAGCTTGGTCCTGTAATGAGAAGGATATTTGGTGTGGATTCACCGAACCTGTGATAGTGTGAGCCACCTTCGACTCTGAGCCACCTTCGACTCTGGGTCACCTTCGACCCTGGGATGCTTCGGGTGCGGAACCCGGAATCCCTGGGATGCTTCGGGCGCTGAGCCCGGAATCCCTGTGATAATGTGAGCCACCTTCGACTCTGAGCCACCTTCGACTCTGGGATGCTTCGGGTGCGGAACCCGGAATCCCTGGGATGCTTCGGGCGCGGAGCCCGGAATCCCTGGACGCGTCGGGCCAGTGGCCCGGAGTCCTTTTAGCCCACTGCTACGGGCCCGGGGGCACTGTGTAGCCTTCGGAGGGGTACTCCGGGTTTTATAAAGCGAAGCAAGACTTCGGTTTTAAATAAGGCGAAGCGTGGCTTCGGGTTTAAATAAGATGAAGCATGGCTTCGGTTTTTGAACAAGGCGAAGCGTGGCTTCGGTTTTAAATAAGGCGAAGCGTGGCTTCGGGTTTAAATAAGACGAAGCATGGCTTCGGTTTTTAAATAAGGCGAAGCATGGCTTCGGTTTTTAAATAAGACGAAGCATGGCTTCGGGTTTTAAATAAGACGAAGCGGTGCTTCGGTTTTTAAACAAGGATTAGCATGGCTTCGATGGCTTCGGGCGGTACTTACCTTGTAGCCCTCGGGGCTTCGATGTCCTTTGAAACGTGGAGCGGAGCCCCTTGCCGGAGAGCGGGCTCCGGTATGCGAAGGGTGGAGGAAGGCGAAGGTGGCCTTCGACCTGCACCCGAAGCCCCTTGTCGGGGGATGCGCGAAGCGAGAAGGCCTCGGCGCTCCCCCCTCGGGCGCACTTCGGGTTGCAGGCAGTGGTAGAGAACTTAGCTTTTAGGACTAAGGTCCCCACGGACGGCGCCAACTGTTGGAACAATTGCGTTAGTTCCAGCAGGTTTTTCTGTGGTGGAGTATGATATAGAGAATGAACCTCGATGGGTTCTCACAGGGAGAGATAGGGTTTTTATACTGGTTCGGGCCTCCCCTAGGGGATAATAACCCTACGTCCAGTTTGTGGTAGACTTGGCATGGTGTGCCTTGAGGTGGAGAGGATAACTCCAGGGTCTCATGGCCCCCTGGAGCCTGTCCCCGTTACAAGGGCTTGGCCCTGCTTTTATAGGCACGCAGGCCTTAAGGAAAAGACCAAGATACCCTCCATGGGCCCTTAGGCTCATAGGGGTAAACAGGGAAAGGGGGCTGGATACTGTACACGGGTACCAGACAGCTTTACAGCTTCACAGACGTGTCAGGCTGCGCCAGCCTTTGACCAACTAAACGACAAGCTAGGAGCGGAGGGGGCTTCGGAGTGCACCCGAGGGGGGGCTCCGAAGCGCTGCTCCGGCGGGTGGCCTCCGGTCTTGGCTCCGGAGGGCGGCCTCCGGGCTTGGCTTCCGGAGGGTGGCCTCCGAACTGGACTCCGGAGGGCGGCCTCCAGGCTTGGCTTTCGGAGGGTGGCCTCCGGACTGGACTCCGGAGGGTGGCCTCCGGACTTGGCTCCGGAGGGTGGCCTCCGGGCTTGGCTTCTTGGAGGATGGCCTCCGAACTGGACTCCGGAGGGTGGCCTCCGGACTTGGCTCTCGGAGGGTGGCCTCCGGACTGGACTCCGGAGGGTGGCCTCCAGACTTGGCTTCCGGAGGGTGGCCTCCGAACTTGGCTCCGGAGGGTGGCCTCCGGACTTGGCTCCGGAGGGTGGCCTCCGGGCCTGAATTGGGGGCTCCGGGCCGGACCTCCTGGTCTAGGGGCTCCGAAGCTACGGGCCCCGACAGGCACCTTGGGACCTGGAAACAACACTTAGAGAAAACCGGCTCCGACAGTACCTGGTTCTGGGCCGAAGGCTGTCGGAAGCTGACGTCATTTGGCCCCTGTTTAAGGGAAATATATTCCCCCAACAACTTCGAAGGTCCCAAGTCGAAGCACCTTCGCCCAGACGTTCGACGAAGAGATGCTGACAGTTTTTAAGACTACTTCGAAGCCACACACACAAAAAAAACAACAATGCAATCCGAAGTTCGAACGAAGCCTCTGAGGGTAAACGTTCGAAGCCTGCCTCACGGAGCTGAGGGGCTTCGAAACTGAGATGATGACTTCGCCAGAAAACAGTCAAAAAGGCATTCAATCCAGTCTGCTTCGATCAAAAAAAGCTGTGCGGTAGGAAGTAAAAAGGCTGGCAGCAAATACTGTAGCTACAGTAGCAGTACTACTTGCAACAGCAAGAACTAGTACTACTTCTCATGAAAAACACACGCAACGGAGACCCAACCTCAGGAATAAAATCAACCAGCACAACGAACCGAAGCTTCTTGTAGCAGAGGAATCAATGCACATACCTCAACAACCAACAAAGAAATCAATCTCACAGGAGCAAAGTAAATGCAAGGTAAAACAGGGATGAACCAATGCCTGGCGGCGCACACAGGAGAGAGAGAAGCAAGGCAAGAGACAAAAAGTGACCCAATAGAGTGGATTTGATTTCAGCCAAAAGGGTAGTCCAAACCCTAGGGATTGGGGTCCTATTTATAGGCTCCCAACACTAGGAATATTCTACCAGCCCCTTAGGGTTTTTACAGACTCAAAAATAAAGGAAAAGACTCTACTGCCCTTAGGAATTTTTACAGACACGACTGACTGACTGTGGGCCTAGAGTTACAAATGACTAATCCGGAAGCTAAGTTTTCATAGCGACTACGGCTTCTCTTCTGGACAGTCGGATACAGAATCAACGGTTGTCAGTTTTGCGCCGAAACTGACAAAGCCTCCACCGGCTTTGCACCAGGTACCTGGATTGGGCCGGCCCGATTCCGCAGCTCTCTCAGCCCGGCAATCGCTCACTGCCCGTGTACCTGAGTCAGTCCTGGTCAACAGCCCAGTGGGTCTTCTACTGCTTTTTGCCCCATGCACCCGGATTGGGCCAGCCCGACTTTGCAGCCTTCTCTGCCCGACAGTCGCTCGCTGCCCGTGTACCTGAGTCACACGCGGCCCATGAAACAGCAGATCTCCTCTCTTCTTCAGTCCTCTTTGACTATCGTTGACAATGACTCATCACATCTGGAGCCATGAGGCCCACGCTATTCAGCATGGCTCCTCAACCTCCAACAACATTGACGGTATAAACATTAAGCCAAAGCTGAAGGAACCACCACGGGACACTAGGGTGGTCGATGGGGTCACCAGCCGATAGTTTCGGCGATACGAGGTGAAGAAGGTGGTAGGTGGATCAAAGGAGGTATCGACCAAGTGGGACCCGCACGTGGGTGACAAGCTGTTCGGCTATGAATTGAAATTGGAAGGTTGGGACCAGAGCCGATATGCAAAAAACAAACCTTTCCAACCATAGGTTGAGGAAAGCAATGTGCTCATGAAGGTCTATGAGGTCAGTTTTCTTGTTATGTCACGCAATGTATCGGCCCCATCTATCAGTGGACTTGGTGCTGAGACGGTGGGTTTGTTTGGAGCGAAAGAAAAAGGGGTTGACTAATGAGGCTATGTCAACGTAAGTTAAAAAGAAAACATCGAGCAAGGTAGGACTCATCGGCCCGTGGCAAAAAAATGAAGGCGTTCAACACAACGAACCTCAACTAGTAGGAAGCGGCCAGCATCGGCTCATTCTGATATGGCTCAGCAAGGGAGAGGCCAATGCAATGCCCAATATCAAGCTCATCCCAGAAGGTGCGATAGGTAGCTGATACCTTAAGGTACTAGTCACGCCATCCAAAGAGAGAAGGAGGAAAATATTCAAAACTAGAATTCCAATTGGAAGAGAGCATAGGAGAATATTTAAAAGGAATTCAACAAGTTTCGGCATTAATAAAATATGTGGGGTCAGTATTACCAAAGGGACCCAAGTAGTAGCAAGATGGATGAGTAGCTATGGGGATCAAAACTTGGTTTCACAAGTTCTAAAGAGAAGAAGGTAAAAATAAATAGTAAGAAAAAGAGGGAACGACGAAGAAAAGTGGCAGATGAACTAAGAAGAACCAAAGAACAACAAAGAGGGGAATTCCAAAGACTTACCTCGGGGATCACGTTGAGAGTGGCCATCACTGGTGTCGCTGGTGCATGGGGTTGGTGAAGCAGAAGAAGATGATGAGCGATGGTGATCACGAGTAGCACTGGAAGCGGACATCGGTGAGCTCGAGGGAAAAAGTGAATAGTGAATAGAAAGTGTGAAGAAGAAAGGTGGAGTGACCAGGATACTTATAAAGCAAAAGGTGACTCCTCGGCAACCGGGTCAAACCAATCCCATTGGATCTAGTAGGGACCACCTACAATGTTCGGCGAAAGGTAATCATGATTACAATTTTTGAAACGCCGAGATCTTTGTAGGCCCGAGAATAGAGGAACTGAATCTTCGGCTTAAAGAGCACCAGTACAAAACTATGAAGAATGAAGCCTGGTATGACATTGCCATAGTGAGAAGTAGATGTGTCAGACCAGGTGACACCCATCACAGTTGTGAATGGCCAAAGAAAAGAATCAGAAAGGGAGAAGAAAATTAAATGGAGCCAGGACCCAGGGAAAAGTACTAGAAGATGAAGGGTTTTGACTACAGTTAATGAGTGTGAAAAGACGTCACGTGTAAATTTTGAAAAAATGTGATGGCAGGGAGCGATGATGGTCGATAATTTCGAAGCATCAAAAGCCATTTAATGATCCGAAACTGGGGGCATGTATTGACACCAAGATTTAGAAGAGCCTAGGCCCACCAAGAATGTCGCACAGTAAATAGAAGGCAAAAAAAGGGTCCAATCAAAGGTGGTCAAAGAAGCTTGTCCATATTATTACAACATGACTGAACATGCAGGAGCCGATGAAGGAGAGAGAAGATAAGGATGATCCAGAATCAGTTACAAGATAGATTACTTAGATGGAAAGTCTCTGGACTAAAAATATGTATCTAATTAGCTAGGTTTAGACACACAATCAACCCCTATAAACTACTACTTTCGGCGTATCGCCACCCTTGGATTCCCAAGGTTAATCCTAGTGCGACTTGGCACTTGGAATCAAGCTGCATCATCTTGATATCTTGTGAAGAGGAGAGTCCCGCCACCCTGATGGTCACAATAATTAAGGTTTGTTCTTCAAGGCTGCATCATATCGATCTCTTAAGGTATCGGCCTGATTGGTGTGATCGTCGGGTTTATCTTGGTATATTTTGCTAGGTCTAAGGATGCATCAGTTTGATCTCTTCGATTGATGTAAATTAGGTGCCATAGTTTAATACTTAATTGGTTAAGTCTGACATCTTGATCTATTGTATCTTGTTCATACCATTCATCTAAATAAAGTATGCTCGATGCATTGAAGTGTTATTGATTTATTGTCATTAGTGATTATCTCAGTTAGGTCTAATCTTGCAATTACGGTGGTCTAATGATATGAATATGTTATTTGGCATGCTTGTGTTTAGTTTCTATTGGAGTACAAGCTGATAAGTTATCATTGCTTCCACTCTATGTTTCACCTCCACATAGGAAGCATTCATCGGCCCTGTTGCACAAAGATGTTATTCTATCGACCGAAAGAGCGTTCAGCCCAATAGCGTGGGCGTGGTCATCGCCCTCGTGGCCGATAGGCGCGTTTATTCCTGTTTGCTTTATTCTCGCGACAATCATCGGGTTGAAAGACGATCGGTGTTGCTACTAACATTTATCTTTTATGATTCCTTATCAGTTGCAGGGTCAAACTGATTAGCACGCTTAGAACCTTTCTTTTTTCATCTAAGATTATAGGACTTTCACAATAGTTAAGCAGATCTCTCAGGTCACGTGTGTGCCCAATACACCAACATGTACTTATCACAAACCTCGTCACCTATGTTCCATAGAGTTTTAAGATCATCCACCAACGGTCTAAGGTAGACATCGATGTCATTGCGAGGTTGTTTAGGGCTAGATATTAAGATCAATAACATGATATATTTATGCTTCTTACAAAGCCAAGGTGAAAGGTTGTATATAGATAGTAATTATTCTCCACTAAGCAAAATCTGCTAGGTCTTGTATTATTATCTTGTTGTTCTTACGACCCTCTTTGTGCCATCTCAGTCATATAGACTCATTTGCATTTGCAAACATCTGCTTCAGACAGGGGATTATATTAAAATATCATATCACCTTTCTCAAAACATTCCCTATCTTGCACCCATCATCTAGTTCATCATCGTCTTTTCTATTCTTGAATCGATGATAGGCACCTTATTCTCTTCTAGCATCAAGTCCTTCAGCGAATTCAGTAATGTTTTAAAACTCACATCAGACCATCCGAATGTTGCCTTCATTTGTAGAAATGTCAGGACAATATATAAGACCAATGCTTATCTTTGCAGCCAGGACAAATTGGTGATTTTGAGTCTCGAATAAGTTTTTGGAATTAAGAAAACTCTCCTTTAGAATATGTAACTTTTTCCTCCGCATTACGCACCCTCTAATCAACATTATCCACTATATCAGTATACTTCTCTTTATTAATTTCTAAAATGTCATTTCTCTCATGTAATTTGTATCATCGGCCTCACCTTCATCTTTACTAGCAATCTGATCTACTCTGCTATCGTTTTCTCCTTCTTCGCCAAGCTTGTTCTATATATGATATCCCTTCTTGAATCTATGTCATAGAAAATGGTTGTAGACATATTCTGAATTACAAAACTTTATCTCATTCTTACAGTCATTGCATGGACATCACATTGCATACGTCTTTCCATTTGCTTCCATATCTGCTCTAGCAGTACTCATAAAAGACTTCACCCCACTAAAATATTCATTACAAGTACGACAATCAAGTTATATCCAGCTCCTTATTGTTTACATCTACAAATTATTAAAAAACAACCATCATATATATGAAAGCTTATGACTTGTCACAATAAAATCATGCTTTGGGCACTAATAAACTAGGATAGGTCCTAAATCCCATCTGAGGATGTGCGACACGCGTAGCTGGGCCCCATGGTCCTAGTACAGTTTCAGCGAAAATTTCAGCAGCATCTCCCCATTGTTCTTCAAATGCAAGTCTCAACTTGGGGTCGAGTGAGTTGTGTATCTAGATAATAATAGGAAGACATCATCAAAACTCTCTTTAGAACCATATGGTACCACGTGGGTCAGCTACGTGGGATGCACATCCTTGGACTATCTAAAGTGCGTGGACAATTCAACAATGTCTTCTTATAAATATGACCAGTTGTCTAGTCGTATTTATAATCCAACTGTTGGGGGGAAATACGTCATCCCCGGGACTTTTAAGATCCAGAGACAAAGACAACTTATGCAGTTCTAAGACAGAAGCTTGTCCCCAAGTTGATGAAGTTTCCAAGCTGAAGGGTCCTCTGAACCCCAGTTCGGAGATACCCTCCGAAGGCTCCGTATCTACAATGGGAAACAACAAGAATGATGGGACGTCTTCCTTATCTATCCTTTTCAGACATATTTACTATTTTAGCCCTATTCAGGGTACCAAATAGTTTCCATTATGTCAGTTGTAACAGAGGGGTAAAAAGGTATTTTCCTTGGAGTTTTTTATCTATAAATACCCCCTTTATCACCCTATAATAGGCATCGAATACTGAGATATTCAATACACAACTTTGAAATACTTTGAGCTATTATCCTATTCGGAGGCTTGAGATAGTTCGCTTCACAAACTCTCTGTTTGTTAGTTCTTAATCTTAGAGAACATGTTAGCACAATATTTTACGCCAATAGTTGGCACCGTCCGTGGGGAACTTAGTTCTAAAAGCTAGTTCTCCGTCGCTACTACACTTCGAAGAGCACTTGCGGAGGGAGCTTCGGAGTCTCAGGATTCCACGCACCCTTCAGTAAGGGGCTTCCTAGCGTAGCTCAAATGCCTCGAAGGCCCTTTCTCGCCTTCCCAAATCATTCGAAGTCTTTGGTCTTCAGACCTTAACTTCGTTAGCCATGCCTCCCAAGCGGAGCCTAGCCACTGATCCTCCCTGAAGTTCCCCATGAACCAACGGTGCAGGACCCTCAGTCATTCCACCAACTCCCGAAGGGGTCATCAGACCTCAAGCACCCAGAGGTCCCCAAGCAGCTCCCTCAGTGCTTCAAACTGATTACCCCAGTTCCCAAGACCCGGAGATCCCCTCCGGAGGAGATGAAGACCTTCCTGAGGATGCGGATACCCAGGTAGCGTGGCTTCAGGAGGAAGTAGCAAGGTGGAGGCAAGAGGCTGCAGATAGACTTTGCTCTCAAGCCTTCACTCCTGCTCCGGAGGTACCTCAAGACAATGGTCCTAGTAATTATCCCGAAGCTCTTCGATTCCCGGAGGAAGTCGAGAATGCATCCTTCGACGACGAGTCTCCACTGCATCCGGACTTGCAGAAAGTTCCCTTTGACCCCAGGTTCAAGGCCTCGAAGTTGCACAAGTACTCAGGTGGGTCCGACCCCGGAGAGTTCTCTCTCTCATATGCCTTTGCAATAGAAGCCAGCGGAGGGGTGCAGAACATGATGGTGAAGTGCTTCCCCTCGCACTAGAAGGTGTAGCTCTCCGATGGTTCTAGTCTCTAAAGCCAGGATCGATCAAGTCATGGGAGCAGCTGAAGAGGAAGTTTGTGAGTAACTTCCAGGGTACGTTTGTAGCCCCGATGTCATTTGGAAGTTTGTTCCAGGTGAAGCAGCAAGCAGGGGAGACCCTTTGGGAGTATTTTACATGATTCGCCCACACCAAGTCTCAGATCTAAGGCTTGTCTACCTCGTCGGTAGTGGATGTGGCGTGCGAAGGGGTGTTGAACCCAAACCTCCTCAGCAAACTTCACTGGAAGCCGGTGTCATCTGTAGCACAGCTGATGGCATACTTCGAACAATATGCCAAGGCAGAGGAAGGCTGCCTCCTAAGAATTGTAACACCTGCCCTAGCCCTTTGAGAAGTGAAGATGGATCTAGAAGTCTCGACTCCTCCGCAAGCCGCCCTTGATAATCGCTTCAATGATCATAGATAGGGAAAGGAGCACTTCCGCTCCGTGGTATTAAATATTGCACCCTCCATCCCGAAGATGCCTTTCAACTTTCAAAAGGTGCAAGCTAACAAGGCTGGTACCTCAAAGCCCCAAGAGAAAACGGCTGGCAGGCGCCAAACCTTCTTCTATTGTGTGCATGGAGAAAATAAAATCCATGACACGAAAGATTGCAAGTCCGTATTGACCCTTCAGGGCGAGTACTTAGGATGAAACTCAGGGCGAGGTACTTTGGACTGAGCCTCTCCAACAGTGCATTCGGAGCCTGTGCAAGCCGTGGCTTGGGCCAGCAACCCCAAGGCACCGATGCAACTATCGGTGGCCAACATTATGACTCCACCGAATCAGGAGGATCCCGAAGATCGCAGCAAGAGAGTGGTCCTGCCCATCTCCGGAGGGTGGACCCTTGGTAACATGTCGAAACGGCAGTGAAGAGACTATGTTCACGAAGTAGGGCACATAGGGACCTCGAGTTCGACGGCAGAAAGGCCCGAGTGGTCTCATGTACCTATTTCTTTTACTGCCAATGATGCTGCGGTGGTGAAATTCCCCCATGCTGACCCCCTTGTTATTTCAGTCGATATAGCGGGAGTTGAAGTCCGAAGGATATTGGTGGACGGTGGAAGCTCCGCAGATATACTCTTCGTCCAGGCCTTCAACCAGATGTGCATTCCCCAAAGACACCTACTTCCGGCAGCTCTCCCACTCCAAGGTTTCGCAGGTCCTCCTCTCAATGCCCTCAGCCAGATAGGTCTCGACGTTGCCTTCGGAGAGGGGCCCCTGGCTAGAGTTGAAGAGGTTATCTTCGATGTCGTCGATGCCCCGTATGCCTATAATGCAATCTTCGGGAGGGGAATGCTGAACCAGTTCGGAGCTCTAACACATCATAACTATTTGTGTCTCAAAATGCCCACGCAAGGTGGAGTCCTCACTATTTCAGGAGACCAAGCTGTAGCCCGAAGAGCGGAGTACTACCATGGTCCACCTATGGACCCTCGGTAGGTGAATAGTGTGCTGGAGCACATGGAGGAAGCTTCGGGATCCTCCGACCCCTCGAAGGGCCCTTCCCTAAAGCCAATCTCGGAAGGTGATGTGATCATGAAGATGATCCTAAAATATGGCAAGGAATATCCAATACAATTCGGCAAGGAGCTACCTTCGGAAATATCTACTTCGCTGGAGGAAGCAGTTAAAGAAAACTTGGATATCTTCGCTTAGACTAACAAAGATGTCCCCGGAGTTGACCGGAGTATCATCGAGCACAGTTTGCTTGTCAACCAGAAGGCTAGGCCAGTGCGCCAGGGGCTCCGTAAGTTATCAACAGAAAGGGCAGACCTCGCCAAGGTGGAGGTGGAGAAGTTGCTGATGGCAGGAATTATCAGGGAAGTAGCCCACACGGAGTGTTTGGCTAACCCTATTTTTGTCATGAAAAAGGGCTCCGGCAAGTGGCGTATGTGCATCGATTTCACGTCACTGAATAAAGCATGCCCACGAAACCCCTACCCTATGCCCCGAATAGATCAGCTTGTGGACTCTATGGCTGGCTCCAAATTGTTAAGCTTCCTGGACGCGTACTCTGATTATCATTAGGTCTGGCTAAAGCGCGAAGATGAAGCCAAGACGAGTTTTATAACTCCCTCCAGAGTATTTTGTTATGTTCGAATGCCTTTTGGCTTGCGGAATGCCAGAGCCACCTTCTCATGTCTTATAGCTAAGGCTCTAGGTCACCAGATAGGCTGAAATGTCAAAGCCTATATGGATGACATTGTAATAAAGAGTGTTGTAAAGCACCATCATAGCCTAGACTTAGTTGAAACCTTTGAGAGCCTCCGAGCATGTGGAGTTCGCCTCAACCCTGAAAAATGTATATTCGGGGCGCAAGCAGGAAAACTTCTAGGGTACTTAGTTTCGAGTAGAGGAATCGAAGCTAGCCCGATGCAGATAAGTGCACTGCAAAGAATGGCTCCACCAAAAAATCTAAAGCAAGTCCATAAGCTGACAAGAAGGCTTGCAGCTCTCAGCAGATTCCTAGCCAGATCAGCTGAACGAAGCCTCCCAATTTTTAAAGCTCTAAAGGGGTCCAAAAGTTTCAAGTCGACGGTAGAGTGCCAAAAGAGCTTCGATGACATTAAAGATTATCTCGGAAATCTGTCAGCACTTATTGTGCCCCTCCCAGAAGAAACTCTCCTTTATCTTCCAACAGCAGGTTCCGTAGTAAGTGCAGTGCTGGTCAGGGAAGTTGAACTTAAAGGAAAACTGGTGCAGAACCCAGTCTACTTCGTCTCAGAAGCTTTGTCCGGAGCAAAGACAAGATACTCTGAGCTCGAAAAATTTGCTTATGCTTTGGTAATGGCCTCGCAGAAGCTAAGGCATTACTTCTTAGCACATAATCTCATCGTTCCTACCTCATACCCCCTTGGTGATATGGTTCGGAGCAAAGATTCCACGGGTAGGATTGGAAAATGGGCCGTCGAGCTAGCCCCCTTTGGTATTTCCTTCATGGCAAGAACAACTATTAAGTCCCAAGTCATAGCTGATTTCATAGCCGAGTGGACTCCATCCGCAGTTTGGGCTCCGGAAGAATCCTCCGAAGGTCTGTGGATAATTTTTTCTGATGGAGCCTATTAGGCATCTGGTGCCGGAGCTGGAGCTGTGATAATATCACCATTAGGGCAAAAGGCTATGTATTCTACGAGGCTCAACTTTAAGGCCACCAACAATATCGCAGAGTATGATGAGATCCTACTAGGCCTCCAAAAGGCAAAGGCACTTGGAGCGGCAAGGATTATAATAAAAACAAATTCCCAAGTCGTCGCAGGGCATGTTGACAAGAGCTTCCAAGCTAGGAATCCTCAACTTGCAAAGTATTTAGAAGAAATCTGCAAGACCGAAGCAATGTTTAAAGGATTTTCTATTCGAAGTATCCCCCGAGTAGATAATCAACTTGCAGACATTCTAGCAAAGGCTGTGGCTAGAGCATTGGACGTCCCGGAGGGCGCTTTCTACGAATAGCTCATCAAGCCTATGGTCCATCAACTACCCTCCGCAGAAGTCCTTTGCATCCTAGTCACCGATTGGTGGACTCCGATAATGGATGTTTTGCAAAACAACGCAGTCTTGTCAGAAGTTCCGGATTTCCGAAGGCTCCAAGCAAGAGCTCAAAATTATGAGCTTGTCAACGGAATTTTGTATAAAGCCAAAGTTTGTTCTCCCCTACTCCGGTGCATCTCACAACCCAAAGGCCAAGATACTTCGGGAGATTCACGAAGGCTTATGTGGCAGCCATCTAGCCCCACGTGCTCTAGCAGGAAAGACACTCCGATAGGGGCTCTATTGGCCAACAATTGTAAGAGATGTGGAAGAGTTAGTTCGAACCTGCCAAGGGTGCTAGTGGATGGCTAGGCGGAGCCACCATCCACCGACCCCTCTTCAAGTTATTGCCCTGGTATGGCCAATGGCGCGATGAGGAATGGATCTCATCAGCCCTTTCCCAATGGCAAAAGACAGCTTGAAGTTTGCGGTGGTACCAATTGAATATTTTTCTAAATGGGTCGAAGCTGAACCCCTAACTGCTATCACTTCAAGAAACGTGCAAAAATTCTTTTGGCAGAATATCATATGCAGGTTCGCAGTGCCCAGGGAGTTAACTGTGGATAACGGTAATCAATTCGAAGCTGAGCTCTTTAGAGAGTTTTGCGAAGGCCTGGGCATCAAGTTATGCTTCGCAGCTGTTCGCCACCCCCAATCCAACTGAGCTGTCGAGCGGGCCAATGGAAATATTCTCTCTTGTTTGAATCGAAGGATTGTTGGGTTAGCTAAAGGGCTGTGGACCGAGGAGCTCCCCAAGATTTTATGGTCCATTCGGACCACTCAAGCTAGGTCCACGGGCTTCATCCCATTTAGGCTGCTATTCAGAGACGAGGCCATGACTCCTACAGAGCTCAAAGGTGGATCCCTCCGCGTAACAGAGCCTGGAAATGACGATGAAAGAAACACTTCGCTGGACTTGTCAGAAGAGACAAGGCTTCGAGCTGTCACCAATTTGACGAAGTACCAAGACCAAACGAAGGCATGGTATGTCCTGAAGATAAAAGTGAACGAGCTTAGACCAGGTCATTTGGTGTTGCGAAGTGTAATTGCTCCGAGGAAGCTAGGACATAAATGGGAAGGACCATATATTATCCTACGCTCAGGGCGCCCCGGGCCATTTAAGCTAGCTAATTTAGAAGGGGAAGAGTTGAAGCATGCATGGCATGCGGAGCACCTTAAACGTTATTACGCTTAGGGGCTCCTTGTAATGAATTGTAAAAGTACCTTTCTAAGTTAAATAAAGATGAAGGTTCGAACTATGCTTACTCTTCAAATATTCCTTACTCCCGGTGGACACATTAGGAGAATGGAGATGCTTGTGGAGATAAGCATCTTTCAAGGATCCAAGCAAACGACCTTCGAACCATTGGTTCAAGGATTCCGTAAAAGAGCCGAAGGTGGCCAGCCTATGGATTCCAGGCTCCGGCTTGTTAGGATCTGTAGAAGAGTCTAAGGACTTTAAAAGAACAGATTTTCAGCCTCCGGGTTCGAAGTATCTGTAAAAGAGCCGAAGGTGGCCAGCCTATGGATTCCAAGCTCCGTCTTGTTAGGATCCGTAGAAGAGTATAAGGACTTTAAAAGAACAGATTTCCGGCCTCCTGGTTTGAAGTATCTGTAAAAGAGCCGAAAGTGGCCATCCTACGGATTCTAGGGTCTGGCTTGTTAGGATCCATAGAAGAGTCTAAGGACTTTAAAAGAACAAATTTCCGGCCTCCGGGTTTGAAGTATCTGTAAAAGAGCCGAAGGTGGCCAGCCTATGGATTCCAAGCTCCGACTTGTTAGGATCCGTAGAAGAGTCTAAGGACATAAAAAAACAGAATTCCACCCTCTGGGTTCAAAGTATCTGTAAAAGAGCCGAAGGTGGCCAGCCTACGGATTCCAGGCTCCGGCTTGTTAGGATCCGTAGAAGAGTCTAAGGACTTTAGAAGAACAGATTTCCGGCCTCCGGGTTCGAAGAATCTGTAAAAGAGTCATAAGCGACCAAGCAATAAGGTTTCAAGGCTCCGACTCAATGAAACACTTTTTAAAGTCCTATGCGACTGTTGTTGGAGCTAAGTATAAACTTAGTTCTGAAACTTATAAACATCATATTACGAACGTGCAGTTCAAAGAACTCTACGAAAGAGTAAAATATGATTACCATGTGTTATGTGAAGCATCAGGTTGTTATATCAATCATTGTGTCCGATGGACCCTATCGCAATGTGTACGGTCCCCCACCCACAAGGAGGGGCGGGGGAGTAAGGAACAATCAGGTGATGCTTCCGAAACAGGTTATATTAATCAGGTAATCATATTACATTAAGAGAAATTTTGGTCTAAGCCTAAATAAAAGCGGAGACCCCTCCGACTCCTAGAACTACTTCTAGGACCGTTTTGGTCTTCAGAACCCTGAGTTCTTAAAACTTTTCTCTTAGTCCAAGCACCTTTCTTCTTCAAAGCTCGCAGCTTTTTCTGCTCTTCTTGAAGTTCAGCCCAGGACAGAAGTCTTTCGGAGCTAGCCTCTGTTGGATCTCCGACTTGGTATTCCGAGTCACACTAGTCTACATATTCTGAGGACGAAGATATTACTTCCTTATCCTCTTATTTAACATAAGCTAAGACTTCGCGTTGAACTTCGGGTGCTATTTCCCCTTGCTCCCCTCGAGGAACAGAGAAACGTGAGCGCCGGTAAGGCCTTAAGCTCTCGAGGATATCCCACTGCTGGCGAAGCCCTTCGTTAGGCTCCAATACTTCAAAGTCTGGTTTCGAAGTGCATAACAAAACCTAAAAATAAACATCCAAGCAAAGACTGTCCGTTTATAAACTTTTCATTCATAAGGATAAAGGGCTTTACAAGATTTCTTGTACATGTTTAAATGCCCTATGAAGCTAAACCTGCGGGTCGGTTGGTGGAGCAGGCGGAGTCAGAGCTAAAGGCTTCATCTGAGCTTGCTTCTGTCGGCGAGCCTCGTCAATCCAGGTCTTGGTTGTAGCTTTGTGATCTGTTTTCTAGGTCGCCCAGAAGGCATCCCAAGCAGAGGCCACATCCAAGGAAGGGCGCAACAAGTCTTCATTGGTGAAGCCTGCAGGCGTCAAACCCCCCACTGGAGCAACTGAAATCCTGAGGGTTTCGAGATGTCGAAGGACTATGATTCTGGCTACCTCCCCGGAGATCTCTCCGTAGCGAATCCCGGAGCCCTTCATCATCTTCGTTGCAACCTGGATCATCTTTAGCTTTCGCTCAAGGGGCTCACTCGCCGCAGTTGAAGACGAAGGGCACATCGTACCAAAGTATTCTAGGGTACTATTGGCGTAAAAGATTACGCTAACAGGTTTCTGTAGAAGAGAACTAACAAACGAAGTGTTTGCGAAGAGAACTGTTATAAGCCTCCGAAAGGATAATAACTTAGAATAGTTCGGATGTGTGTATTGAATAACTTGTATTCGGTCCCTATTACAGGGTGAAATGGGGGGTATTTATAGGCCCAAACATTAAGGAAAAGACCTATTTACCCCTCTATTACAACCGTCATAGTTGAAACTATTCGGTTTCCTTAATAGGGCTAAAATGGTAAAAGACTAATCTAATGAGAAAGAAGATAAGCCTTCCATCTTAGCTGGCATAAAAGATCTTGGAGGGCCTTAGTTCGAAGATGTACTCCGAACATGTGCCTAACTTCGTACTTCGAACTCGGTTCCGGGTATCTTCGAAGATGATCTTCTGGGAACCTTCGAACCTGCTGTCTGCCTTTATGCTGCTTCGGCAATAACCCCGAAGAGGAGATATTTTCCCCCAACAGTAGCCCCTCGAATACGCTTCTCCGTTTGACCTGTAACGTTAGGAAAGCAGTATACGGAAGGAAAAAATAACCAAACATAGGGGTTATTGGTTTTTATTTTATCTCCGAAATGCACGAAGATATGAACTTCGAATCAGTCTTGAGGTAATCGCTTTTCGAACTATCTTAGAACCGACTCAAGAAGTTCGAAAGTCTTTTAGACTTAGAAAAAAGAGCCGTTAAGTTTCTGTTTCTAATGGAAACTGTAGTAAGCGTTAATCGCGGGGAAAGGTAACGGCAGGAATGCGAAACGACACGAACTAACGGTAAAAAAGTGAAATCTAGGCTATAAATAGAAGGCCTAGAAGTTACCCGGTTACCTTTTCACCGCATTCTCGCAATCAAAAACTTTTTAGCCCTTCAAGTTCTTGAGCCCTAGCCTCCATTCCCTCAGAGCAATCCGGCGGTCGCGATGGTGAAGACTAAGGGATCTGCACCTCCATCGGCCTTGGCCCGGCAGCAGGCGACCGCAGCAGCAGCGGCGGCAGCGTTGGCGGCGGCACCTCCGATGCCGGCGGTAACATCCATGGCAGCAAGGGGGAGAAATCCCCAAATCACCGATGATCAAGGTCTGTGCCCACCATCGACAAAGTATTTGGATCAATCTTTTGAGTTGGGGCCTTCTACCTGCAAGAGGGAGTCTTTGGCAATCACAGCAGGGGGAAAAATTAGTAATGGAGTTATGATCCGGAAGCCGGGCAAAGAATCGATTCCATCGCCAAGACCCGGAGAAGTAGTGGTATTCGAAGCCTTCTTCGAAGCTGGCTTGGGCCTCCCTGCAGTGGATTTCCTGGCAGAGGTACTTGATCTGTTCCATGTAACCCTCTCCCAATTATCTCCGAATGCAGTGGCTAGATTAGCTATCTTCGAATGGGCGCTGAGAGCCGAAGGTTGTGAGGGGAGAGCAGAAATCTTCGCTGCACTTCATAGAGCAACTTGCCAGCCGAAGACCTTCGTAGGCTCCGGAGGTGAGAAAGTGGTGATATCCTTCGGCTCTATCAACTTTAGGCTTCGGGATGAATGTGCCCTTCAGTTTCCTGCCAAGGCCATCAATGCTAGATGGTACACTGATTGGGTTCTGAGATGGTTCTATGTCGAAGTTGGAGCAAGCAGTCCTCTGGCTGGGCCCCTTAAAGAAATTCAATTCCGGAAAGAAGCCTTAGTGCAGCCCAACGAAGGCCAACTCGAAGCTCGTCTTAACCTGCTTCAAAAGATTAGCTGAAGGTTAAGCATGCGGGACTTAGCCAAAGAATTCATCGGACTGCAAATTCCTCCGTTGATGGCCAACTGGCCTGTCATCTTCGAAGATGATTCGGAAGGAGGTCTCCGCAAGATTAACTTGACTTCGAGCCCTGCAGGTAACTTCGAAACCAACATGCATTATACATATTTACTTCGAAGAAAGACTAATTTGATTTATTTTTTAGCTTCTTCAGCCCCTATTACTTCAGAGCAAATTATAAGGGCTTCGGAGAAGATTTTGGGTGCCCCAACTCCGACTGAAAAAGAATGCAGAGTTAAATTAGTCGGGAGTTGGGAGAGGTTTAACAGAGTATGGGGAATGTTGGAGTTGACTCCGCCCCCTCTGATGGACTGGGTGCCTTCGGAGAAAGGACCCAAGAAGAGGACAGCTGAAACCAGAGCTTCGAGCTCAAGAACCTCAATCTCCGGTTCTAAAGAAGATGAAGGTATATTATTATTGAGATTGATTGATGAAGATGCAGCTCAACAAAATATTCACATTGAAGATATTGCAGGTATGCCGGAGCTTCAAGCTAACATTGAAGAAGTGAGAGCTCCGGATACTCAAGAGGAGCAAATCTAAGCCCCTATGGGCGAAGATGAAGTTGAAGTTCCTACAACTTCAGTTGTGGATGAAGGGAGGACTGCTCACGGAGATACTCCGGCAACAGAAATTTTAACTGTGGATTCAGATGATGACTTCACCTTTGATCCTCCGAGCAGTCCAGTGCTCGACCTCCCCCAGAATGTTGAAGGTAAACTTCGCATAATTCTTTTATTATTTTCTGCAAAATTATACAATGTATAATACCTTTGCTTTTGCAGAGCTCCCTTCTGTAGAAGTACAATGCGAAGATCCAATTCAAGGGCCTTCGACAACTTCGGAGCCGCACCCGGAGGTCGCTCAACAGGGGCCTGGAAGGGGTAAAAGACACATAGAGCCTCTCCCTACTCAAGGATCAACTTCGTCTGAGTCAACAGATGAAAGTGAATCAACTGAGGGGGGGCCATCTTCCGAAGTTCCAAGGTCCTCAGGAGAACGCTCCGGACCTTCGTCAAGCAGGGATGACCAAAAGGCTTCGGCAATGCTCCCTCTTTTGACTCCTTTTTTGGAGCAAACTGGGCTTCGAACTTTGCTCAAACCTTTAGGTCGAGTGAGTCGCAAAGTCGGGGAGACAGAGCTGGTAGCAAAATTAAGCAGGGCGAAGAGTTCGGAGCTTAACGTTGCCTTGGAACGAGCGGCATACCAGGTACGGAGCACCTTCGAGCCAATATATTTAGCGAATTATATTGGGTTCGAAGTATATCTTCGAACCAGCAGCAAATTATACATGAATAATTTCTTACTTTAGTTTTTTCTTTTCTCAGCAAGCAGTCTTGGCCCGCGCTGCAACTTTATCAAGCGAGAATGAAATTGCTCAGCTTCGGGAAGAAAATGAAGCTCTTAAACGCAACTTATCTTTCTTCGAAGCTAGGGTACTTCAAATGGATAATATGATTTCAACGGAGCGTAGGGCCAGACAGGACTTGGAGGCTGCTAATAAGGAGTTCGAAGCAGAAAGAATTGTGCTTCGGGCTGAAATTGAAAAGATGCGGTTGGAGCATGTTAGTGCTGGGTCCGAACTTGTAAGGCTCCAAGAAGAAGCTAGCCAACTCGTAAACCAGAAGAATATTTTAACTACGGAGAATGCTAGGATTTCTGGAGTTTTGGCAGAAACGACTTCGAGCAAGGATGCACTAACTGAAGAAAAGCTCAAGTCGGAGAAGGTGGCTACGGAGGTCATCGAACAGATGCTAGGTGTTCTGGAGTACTTCGGTACTACTGGATCACTTCCTTCGGATGACAACGTGACTCTGCTGCATCGGCTAAAAAGGATCCAAGGAGCAGCGAAGCAAATGAAGACGGCAGGCATTCGTTATGGAGAACTCTCCAGACAAGTGTCTGCCCTCGGACTACTTCGTTACTACGAGGATTTGGGCCGAACAATCACTCCGAGCGCAGAGGGCTCCATTACCTTCGACGACGAGCGGCTTTTGAATCCTTCCGAAGGCGTGACTGCCGCCTGGCGAGCCTTTCAAACTTCATGGAAAGCCGAAGGTCGTTCCGCGATCAAGGCTTGGATCGATGAAGGCCAACGCCAGAAGCAAGTTCGGAACCAGGCTTCGAGCAGTCAGCCTCCTCCGAACCCGCAGGTTTAGGAATTATTTAGGATTTTTGATTATGTAAAGCTTTATGGTTGTAAACATTTTATCTTATGGAAGATATCGAAGTGTTAGAACTTAACGATGAACTTCGTTCATTATGGCATACTTTCGAACTTCTAAAGAGTTACAAGCGTCCTCGATTTCTTATTCCTCGAGATGACTCCGGCGTAATTGCGCCCGAAGTAATCAAAGACGTATTGTCTTATATTAAAGAGGAAGAGAAAGAGGTTGACGCAAACACCTCGTCTTCTGAAGACACTAATTGGTCTGAAGAAGAAGGTGAAGCTCGAAATAAAAGATCTAAAGATCTTAGAAGCTGGGAAAGAAGCCCCGAACGGCTTCGAACTTGGGCCGAGCTTCAACAAGAGCAGAAGGATTTTAGAGCTTCGAGGGGGAGGAAGAGAGTTAAACGTAAAGTTATTAGAACTTCCGATGTTGGAACTAGTCGTTCCACCCCTAGCTCTAGGGACCGAAGAGGTCTCCGATTCCTTCTTGGTATAGATACCAATTTTTCATAGTGTAATCTGTAAACACATTTATTTCAATAATGAATGCCGATTTAAAATTGTCTCCATATTTACTAGCCCCTCTTTGGGTATAAGCAACTTCGAAATGTATTCAAAGATGGTTATGCGCAAAGAAAAAACTTCGGAGTACAATTTTTTTGGGGGTTCGGAGCCCCTCTGTGTAGTTAGAAGAATGGTAACTTAGTACCTTTGTTTTATGAAAGAAATCGGTTGAGATAACTTTCAGGATACTTTAGTGTCTTAAAAATTTTTTTGTCACTTTGGACTATGTTAACAGACATTCGAAGCTCATGGCTCAAATGCTGTTTTGCTTTAGCCACCTTCGGCTTATTTTTGCGATCTATGACGAACCAATGGTTCGGGGTTTGCAATGGTCTCTTTGGACTCTTTTTACGGATGTCTACCAGCCAATGGCTTGGACTCCGTATATTTTGGCCACCTTCGGCTCTTTTTGCAGAAGTCTACCAGCCAATGGCTTGGACTTCGCAGATTTTGGCCACCTTCGGCTCTTTTTACGGAAGTCTACCAGCCAATGGCTTGGACTCCGTAGGGTGTGGTTTTGGGCTCTTTTACGGATGCCTACAAGCCAGTGGCCTGGGCTCCGGATTATGCCAGCCCCACGTCGGAAGCTTCGAACTTTATGGGTTCAAAGTCCGAAAATACAATCCAGCTTCATGACACTTCCCTCTCGGTCGACCCCGCGGTTCCAGTGCGTCCACTTGGAAGCTGGAAGTCTATGATGGGAAGGCACTATCAGGATCATATGCTTTATTGATTTAGAAGATGATTACAAGCAAATTACAAGGAGCCCTTATGCGAAGTATCGCTTTAGGTGCTCTGCATGCCAAGTATGTGCTAACTCTTTGTAGCGCCCCGATTTATCAAAATCGAGACATTATTGAATTTCCATAGAAAAACAATAATACAAGAGGTTCATCATGCGACAGCGTACATACGATAATATCCATGGTACGCAGACCATATTTATTACAACATTGTTTTAGTAAAAACAGTAATAAGATAATTTAAACAGCGGCATGACGAACGTCTTCTTCAGGATCTTTCTTCCCGACTGGGTCGCTACTCCAGACCGTCTTCAAGATAAGCATCCTCTGTGGGGTCCAACGGGTATGAGTACAAAAAAGTACTCAACAAGCCACCGCAAATGCAAATAATAATGCAGGATAATAAACAAGGAAGGATAAAGGCTAACAATGCGGAATAAAGCAGTTACAGTTATGGCATTTAGCGTAATCATATTTTAATCATGCGGAAAGTAAACATGAACATCATCAACCTCAACTAACTCGAGGAGTACGTTTTACCTCCTCGCACAACAGTCCTTACATGTCAATCCATCATGCACACACATATTCAAAGTAAACTAACTGGGGGATGTCACGCAACCCGCCCTTGACCGTGGGCTCGGCTTTTCGAAAAGATTTAAGACTCTGATCAGAGATGTACTACTGTACCCACAAGGCACGCACTCATCTCAACGAGATGACCCATTTCACGGGAACTCGTGCCAAAACCTCAATATGAGATGCTCCAAGCGATAACCACCCGCTCTAGGTTTCGCCGGCGCGCCGGGCCGCATCCCGGCTAACGTCGCACCCCCTTTTGCGCCACATTGGTACAAGTCACCCGCAGGTGCAACTTGACCCATCTCCAAATGGTGGCCTCGGTTTGGAACAACCCATACCTTAGTTAGGACTTACCCACTAGACTTGTGGTTAGTACGTAAGTGTATTGCAACGGATCCCTCAGACCGGTCCTTATAGTGCCCCGGGTGCGACTGACCAATGCCCTAGCTTGCACCCGGAACCCACCATGCATACACTCACAACCATGACTCATCACCAACAGAATTTCCAAGGTTAAGAAGCAACGGGGATCATATAATAGAACCATTTTGCTACGACTCATTTTTATCCTATAGCGGCCGTGTCAATACATTGGACACTAGCTAATATCATTGATCATATGGTGACAAGGAGGTTAGGCGAGATAGCATGGCTTGGGTTGCACATCAAGGTCGGGGGATCCTAAATAAATATAATGTAAGGGTTCATTTGACTAATGCATATACATAACCTATGTGTTTTAGCGATAGTCAATTCAGACATGGGTTCAATATGTTCAAAAGAATTGTTTGGTGACTTGCCTTGATCAGCGAAAGGCGAGGGAGGGACTTCCGGGAAGTATTCCGGCTCCTCGACGGTGTCGTAGTC
Source organism: Zizania palustris (assembly GCA_019279435.1). Classification (NCBI taxonomy): domain Eukaryota; kingdom Viridiplantae; phylum Streptophyta; class Magnoliopsida; order Poales; family Poaceae; genus Zizania; species Zizania palustris. Next base: position 96,651,176 of record JAAALK010000080.1, read on the forward strand.
TTTTCAATAATAATAAAGTAGAATAAATACAACATTCGATATAAACAATGTAAAATCACACAACAAGCATGTGGGTTTTAGTTGGTTTGATTTTAAAGAAAATCAGTTGTTAAGGTTCTGAAATTTATTCCACAATTAATTTAAAATGAATCAAAATGAATTATTGTTTTTCACAAAAGGGTTCTTAAGTGTGAATAATACCACATTAAGTTTTCTAATAAATATGAATGATTCAGTGAAAACTCTGTGGTTCTAGTGTTTAAACAGAAAGGAACAAATATATAAATTTCCTGGAGTTTAAATATTTAAATTTGCATTTTAATCCCAAGGGTATTTGAATACTTATTTAAATAAACATGAAAATGTCCAAGTAAACCTACTGTTTTTATTGCATAAATAGGTAGAGAATAATTTTATGAATTTTCTGAAATTGGAATGGTAATTTTTAGAGTTCAAATGCATTAGATATGAATTTTACAAGTTTAAAAGCATTTCTGGAATTTTATTTTCAAATTTTAAACCTCTCGGGTCCACGGTGAGCCAGGCCCACGGTGAACCCACGCACTGTGCGCGTGCGCCGGCTCGATCTGGAACGTCGGATCTGGATCCGGTGGCCAGGCGCGAGGCGGGAGGGTTAAGTGACAACGGACGGCCAGGATTAAAACGCGCGAAGGGGTACCACGTGGACGCACGAGATCGCGCGTCGGGTTAAATGGAAATCAACGCGCGAGATTAAAACGTAACGCTTTGACCAGATCCGACGGTGCGGATTAGATCGCGTACGTGGACTCACGCGCGTCGTCCGATTGCGATCGTGCGGCCAGGATTAAATCCGGCACGACACGCGCTAAGGGGGTTATACCCCCCTTCGTCTCCGGCGACGGCGGGGCTCGGGTGCGGTGGCGATGGCGCCTACGAGGGGGCTAGGCCCTAGCTCTATGCGAAAACGGAATGAGGAGGCCAAGGCGGTCACGATGGTACCTTAGGCGAGGCGAGGGGTCGACGGAGCGAGGCCGGCAACGAGGGTAGACGGCGGAGTGGTTCGGGCTCCTCGTCGGCGATGGTGTTCCGGCGGGGTTCGACATCGGCGGAGGGGTGGCCGAGGTCGGGGTCGTTCTCGCGGTCACGTTGGTGGCGGAGGCACGGGCGGAGGTGGTCCGGTGCGACGGTGAGCGGTGGCCGGAGGTGAATCAGAGGGTGTGCGCTAAAAGGCGAATTGCGAGTGCTCTGTTCGTTCTCGAGGCGATTAAGCGTGGGGGTCAGACGCGGCTCAGGCTGGGGGCTTAAATAGGACACCGGAGAGGGCTCGCATGCAAGGAAACCGGCAGAGGGCCTTTACTCGCCGGCGATGGCTCGGCCATGCATGGAGCTGCGTTCCCGGTGGCTTAAACGCGCCATTTAACGCGATTAAACGGGCAGGGGGGCTCGAGGTGCATTAAACCGGCGGCAAATGAATGCGGGAGGGGCCAGCGAGGCGGATCCGAGGCGGGGTCGTCGGCCGGCGGGATTTGGGGGCGATGGCGGGAGGTAGACGACGAGTCTGACAGGCGGGGTCCACGGGCCAGTGGGCGCGAGCGAGCGAACGGGAAGGCTGACGGGTGGGGCCGTGGTGTCGGGTGCGCGCGCGAGGGGAGGGTTTCGGCGCCGACAGGTGGGGTCCATTTGTCAGCCAGAGGCGAGCGCGGTAATGGGCTGGGCCGGCCGGGAGAGAGAGAAGGGAGGGGAGGAGCCCATTACTGTTCTAATACTTTTCCGAATAAAAATAATTCCAGAAAATAGATTAAAATATTAGGGCTACTTCCAAGGCTGGTAAAAATTTATAAAAATTCTCAAAATTATATTTTGGTCTTAGGATCACATACAAAAAGTTTCACCTCCTAATTTGGTCATCTACTCTATGTTATAGTTCAAAAGGGTATAAAAGGGATTTAAAAGTATTTTCTGAAATAATAATTCCCAGAAATTGAATTTAATAATATTTTTATTGGTTTGAAAATTTGGGGTGTCACACTCTTCACCTTCTAAATTAGCTAACTTAAAGGAGCCAGGGCGCCCTGAACGGACAATTAGGTATGGACCTTCCCATTTATTGCCTAACTTCCCTGGTGCTATAATGCTTCGTAGAACAAGATGACCCGGTCTTAGTTCATTGAGCTTAACCTTCGGGTCATACCAAGTCTTCGTCTGCTGATGATACTTTGATAAATTAGCTACAGCCTGAAGTCTTGTTTCTTCTGACAAATCTAACGAAGCTTGTCTTTCTTCTTCAACGTCCGGTTCGGTGCTGCGAAATGATCCCCCTTTGAGCTCCGTTGGAGTCATAGCTTCATCTCCGAATAGTAGTCTGAACGGAGTAAAACCTGTGGACCTTGTTTGCGTAGTCCGAATGGACCACAGAATCTTCGGAAGCTCTTCGGTCCACAGTCCCTTTGCTAATCCTACTATTCTTCGATTTAGCCCTGATAAAATATTTCCATTGGCTCGCTCTACGACTCCATTCGACTGAGGATGCCTCACTGCAGCAAAACATAACTGAATGCCTAGGTCTTCGCAAAATTTCCTGAAGGGTTCTGCGTCGAACTGTGTTCCATTATCAACTGTGAGATATCTAGGCACTCCGAACCGGCAAATAATGTTCTTCCAGAAGAATTTCTGTACATTGTTCGAAGTGATAGCTGTTAAGGGTTCTGCTTCTACCCACTTAGAAAAATATTCAATAGCTACCACTGCGAACTTCAGATTTCCCTTTGCTAACGGAAAGGGACCAATTAAATCCATACCCCATCTGGCCATAGGCCATACTGGAGCAATGACTTGAAGAGCTGTTGGTGGGCGATGACTCCGTCGACCCATCCACTGGCAACCTTGACAAGTGCGGACCAAGCTCTCCGCATCAGCTGTTATTGTGGGCCAATAAAGCCCCTGGCGAAGTGTTTTTCCTGCCAGAGCTCTAGGGGCTAAATGGCTTCCACAAAGGCCTTCGTGAATTTCTCGAAGAATTTCTTGGCCTTCGGCTTGAGATATACATCGGAGTAGAGGGGAACATACTCCGGCCTTGTATAATATACCGTTGATTAACTGATAGTTTCTGGCTCTGAGCTTTAATCTTGACAACTGGGGCTCTTCGGGCAAATTTGTTCCTCCTTGCAAGAGTTCTATGATCGAATCTTTCCAATCTGCACTAGGAATGCAAAGAATCTCCGCAGAGGCAATTTGTGCCACCGAAGGTATATTGAGCTCCTCATAGAAAGCTTTTTCAGGCACATCCACAGCTCCGGCTGCAGCCTTCGCTAAAATGTCCGCTTGCATGTTTTCCGCTCTTGGTATACTCCGAATGGAAATACCCTTGAAGTGTGCTTCGATTTTGCGGATTTCTTCTAAGTACTTTGCAAGCTGTGGATGCCGAACTTGAAAACTTTTGTCTACGTGCCCTGCTACTATCTGAGAATCTGTTTTTATAATTATTCTTGTAGCCCCTAGAGCACGTGCTTTCCGAAGTCCCAATAAAATTCCTTCGTACTCCGCTATATTATTGGTAGACTTAAAGTTGAGTCTTGCGGAGTACATTGCTCTTTGCCCTGACGGTGAAATCAACACTGCCCCAATGCCTGCTTCGGATGCTTGGAAAGCTCCATCGGAGTAAACAGTCCAAACTCCGTCACTTGATTTCTCCGGAGTCAAATTCGCAGGTGGAGTCCACTCTGCTACGAAGTCTGCTAGGACTTGGGATTTGATAGCTGTCCTTGCCAAGAAAGATATGCCGAAGGGTGCTAGCTCGACTGCCCACTTTCCAATCCTTCCAGTGGAATCTTTGCTTCGGAGCATATCTCCTAAGGGATACGAAGTTGGTACAATTACATTATGAGCCAAAAAATAATGTCTTAGCTTCCTCGAAGCCATTATCAGAGCATAAACGAACTTCTCGAGTTCGGAGTATCTTGTCTTCGCTCCTGATAATGCTTCGGATACAAAATAAACAGGATTTTGGACCAACTTCCCATTGGAATCCACTTCTCTGACAAGGACTGCGCTAACAGCTGAACCTGTAGCTGCAAGGTACAGGAGTAGGGTTTCGTCCGCAGTAGGCACCGTGAGTGTAGCAAGATTACTGAGATAATCTTTAATATCTTCGAAGCTTCTCTGACACTCCGGTGTCCATGCAAAATCTTCGGACCCTTTCAAAGCTTTGAATATTGGCAAACTCCTCTCCGCAGACCTTGATAAAAACCTGCTAAGTGCGGCCAGACGCCCGGTCAGCTTTTGCACTTGCTTTAAATTCTCCGGAGGAGCCATCTTCTGCAGCGCAGTTATTTGAGTAGGGCTAGCTTCAATTCCCCTGCTTGAAACTAAATACCCTAACAATTTTCCAGCCTTAGCGCCGAATATACATTTTTCGGGGTTAAGGCGGATCCCACATGCCCGAAGGCTATTGAATGTTTTTGCTAAGTCTAGGCTATGTTGGTGCTTTAAAGCACTCTTTATTACAATATCATCCATATAGGCCTCCACATTGCGACCTAATTGATGACCTAGAGCCTTAGCAACTAATCTTGAAAAAGTAGCTCCGGCGTTTCTTAGGCCGAAGGGCATTCTTACATAGCAGAAGACTCCCGAAGGAGTTACGAAGCTTGTCTTGATTTCATCTTCGCGCTTCAACCATATTTGATGATAACCAGAATACGCGTCGAGGAAGCTTAGTAACTCCGAACCTACGGTGGAGTCAACCAATTGATCAATTCGGGGCATGGGGTAGGGGTCACGTGGGCATGCTTTATTCAAAGATGTGAAATCAATGCACATGCGCCACTTCCCAGAAGACTTCTTTCTGACGAAGACTGGGTTGGCTAACCATTCTGTGTGAGCCACTTCTTTGATAATCCCAGCCTTCAATAATTTTTCAACTTCGTCCTTAGCTAAAGCAGCTCTCTCTGCGGACATCTTCTGGAGTCCTTGTCGAATAGGCTGGGCCTTCGGGTTTACAAGTAAACTGTGTTCGATAATATCCCGATCGACTCCGGTGATATCTTCGTCAGACCAAGCGAAGACATCCAAATTTTCTTCCACTACCTTTTCCAAGGAGGTTGCAACTTCAGGAGGTAAATCTTTACCAAATTGAAAAGTGTACTCTTTACCATCTTTAACAATGACATTCGTTGCAATCTCTCCTTTGGGACTTGGTCTCGGAAAAGACTTCTTCGAAGCTTCGGAGGAGGCTAAAAAAATTTCTTCATTATCCTGCACACTGTTTACTTGCCTCGGATCAAGAGGGGGACCATGACCATATTCCGCCCTCCGAGCAATGGCTTGATCTCCGAAGATTGTAAGGACTCCTGCTTGTGTGGGCATCTTCATGCACAAGTAATTGTGATGCGCCACAGCTCCGAACTGGTTCAGCATGCCCCGTCCGAAAATGACGTTATAAGCATACGGGGCATCTACCACATCAAAGATAACTTCTTCAGTCCGGGCTAATAAACCTTCTCCGAAGGTAACTTCGAGGCCTATCTGGCCAAGTGCATCAAGCGGGGGTCCTGCGAAGCCTTGCAGGGGACGAGCCGCTGGAAGGAGATGCTTCCTGGAAATGCATAACTGATCGAAGGCTTGAACAAAAATGATATCTGCCGAGCTACCTCCGTCAATTAACACCCTTCGGACTTCAGTGCCCGCAATATCAGCAGTGATAACCAATGGATCTACGTGCGGGAACTTAATACCAGCTGCATCCTCCGCAGAGAAAGATATCGGAACGTGAGACCACTCCGGCATTGCAGCTGCAGATGACGAAGTCCCAATATGACCTACTTCCCGAACGTACTCTCTTCGCTGTCTCTTGGACATGCTTCCGAGGGTACCTCCTCCGGAGATAGGGAGAACTACTCTTTTTCCTCTATCTTGCCCTTCCTCTTGCTTCGGAGGTGGCATAACATTGGCCACCGGAGGGTGCCTTGCAGCGTCAAAATTTTCTATTCGCGCCACGGCCTGAACCGGCTCTGGGCGCGTTGCAGCTGGAACTCGGTCGGTACTGCCTCGACCCGAAGTTCTCTCTAAGTACTCTCCCCTTAGAGTAAGTATAGCCTTGCAAGTGTCAGTTGCATGGCTTCGATTTTCTCCGTGAATACAGCAGAAAAGGGTCTAGCCCTTGCCAGCCATTTTCCCTGGCGGCCTCCAGCCGCTGGCCTTGTTCCCCGTAGACTGTGGAGCTCTTGGTGTAAACTTCTGTGGGGGTGCAATATTCATGACTTCAGAACGAGGGTGCTTTTGCCCTCTTCTCCGATCATGTTGCACTTCGAAGACTGGTTCCTGCGGCTGCGCCGGAGTCTTCACTTCTACTTTGACTTCTTGCAATATAGACGAAGTAGCAGCAGTACTCCGAAGCCAACCCTCTTCTGACCTCGCATACTCCTCGAAGTATGACATTAACTGAGAGACTGAGGAGATGCTCTTTCGATGCAGTTTATCCAGAAGGCCTTGATGACTGACGCCTTCCCGAGCTGCATCAACCACTGAAGATGTGGACAGCCCCCGAATTTGCGACTTCGTATGAGCGAAGCGCTTAAAGTACTGCCTCAATGTTTCTCCGGGGAGCTGTTTCACCTGGAAAAGGCTTCCTTGTTGACATAGGAGGCACGAAGGTGCCCTGAAAGTTGCTTATAAACTTCCTCTTCAACTGCGACCATGAATTGATTGATCCTGGCTTCAAAGACCAGAACCATCTCAATGCCACTCCTTGAAGAGCTAAAGGGAAGCACTTCGCCATAGTGTCTCTAACTCCACCGCTAGCCTCAATTGCTAGGGCATAAGACCGAACGAACTCTCCGGGATCTTCATCTCCGGCATACTTACAGAGCTTCGAAGTTTTAAACTTCGGATCAAAGCGAACCTTCTGCAGCTCAGGATGCAGCGGAGACTCATTGTCGAAGGAGGCATTCTCCGGGGCTTCGGGATAATCAAGATCATCGTCTTCGGGCACTTCTGGGATGGTTGGGGTGGCTTGAGAGCGAAGCCTGCTCGCAGCTTCATGTCGCCACCTTGTCACTTCAGCTTGAAGGTTGGCCATTTGAGTGGCCATATCTCCAAGATTATTTTCATCTCTTCCGGAAGGATCTTCCGAAGGATCTTCCGGGTCTTGAGAACTGGTCGGATCAGTTCGAATCGGGATGGAGGGTGGAGAAGGGACTCCGGGCGGTTGGAGTATAGAAGGGGTTGGCGGAGAAGCTTCGTATGTTCGAGGGATGGAAGCCCCTTCCGGAGTTTGTGGAGGGAATGTCGAAGGACCTCCGACTTCAACTGTGTCGAAGGGTATTTCTCCGGAGATCCGAGAGGACCTCCGAGTGGGATTGCGGGGTGCGCTCCGCTTAGGAGGCATGATGTAAGAAGTTGGTAGAGAACGAAGTTTTTCGGACTAGGTTCCCCACGGACGGCGCCAACTGTTGGCGTAAAAGATTACGCTAACAGGTTTCTGTAGAAGAGAACTAACAAACGAAGTGTTTGCGAAGAGAACTGTTCTAAGCCTCCGAAAGGATAATAACTTAGAATAGTTCGGATGTGTGTATTGAATAACTTGTATTCGGTCCCTATTACAGGGTGAAATGGGGGGTATTTATAGGCCCAAACATTAAGGAAAAGACCTATTTACCCCTCTATTACAACCGTCATAGTTGAAACTATTCGATTTCCTTAATAGGGCTAAAATGGTAAAAGACTAATCTAATGAGAAAGAAGATAAGCCTTCCATCTTAGCTGGCATAAAAGATCTTGGAGGGCCTTAGTTCGAAGATGTACTCCGAACCAATGCCTAACTTCGTACTTCGAACTCGGTTCCGGGTATCTTCGAAGATGATCTTCTGGGAACCTTCGAACCTGTTGTCTGCCTTTATGCTGCTTCGGCAATAACCCCGAAGAGGAGATATTTTCCCCCAACAGGTACCTTGGAGGGTATCCATAGTCTGATCAGCAATAGCGATGTTCTTCGTCTCGGCCTCCGTCAGCTCCGAAGCAAAAGCAGAAACCTCAGCTATCCTTGATAGCAGAGTAATTTTTTGAGCTAGCGCTTATTTGAGTGAGTCTTGGAGCTCTACAAGTTGTGTGTTGGAGCTCTCCTCTTCTCGCTGAAGCCTCTCAACTTCAGCCCTAAGCACCACATGCTCAGCTTCGATTTATTTGACCGCAACCTTGAGTGTAGCGCTGCTCTGTTGCTTGGCCCGGAGTGCTTCGTCAGTAATTGCTCTAGACTTCCGCTCCTCGAGGAGCTCCTCCTCTAGTTGCAATGTTGTATCTTCGGAGCTTCTGAGGACAGTTTGGAGGGTAGTAACCTTCCTCTTAAGCTGATTAGCTTCGAGCTCATTGGAAGTCGCTGCCGCTCTAGAAAGGACAAATTGCTGCAAAAAAGCAAAGTGAGTACAAAGTAATTTTATTAATTAAATACATTCGTTGTATGTTGCATACCTAAAAGGCAGCCCTTTCGAGGGCCAAGTCTAGCTCTGGTGCCCTGGCTTCACTCAAAATGGAAACCAGTTCGGAGCTCCAAACCTCTTGGACTTATCTACCAAGGGTTCCAGGAGCATTCGGAGCCCTGTCCACTGCTCCAAGAACGGAGTCAGCAGAAGAAACTAGGACAGGGTTCATCGGTCATCCACAATGGGTTCTTCCTCTGAACCACTCACCGATGGGTTGTTGGAGGAAGGTGTTGTCGTTAAAGAGGGAAGAGGGCCGGAGCCTATTGTGCTCTTGCCCCTCCCTGGAACGAAAACTGGAGTCGCTGCTTCGGCCATAGTAGATCCTCCTTCGATCAGTTTCTACCTCGGTTGGAGTCACTCCACCTGAGACAGCTTCAGTCATCGGAGCCACTACCTCGACCAGAGCCTCAACTCCGAGTGAAGCCAAAGCTCCACCAGTGGCTGGAGCCACACCGCTCCTCGAAGCATCTACAAAGCCAAGGTATTCGTTAAATGCTTATTGCACAATAAAGTCTTTTCAGGAAATTCGAAGGTAAAGTTCCAAGATTTACCTCCATCTGTGCTTTGAGGGAGAATTTTAGGGTCCCCTAGAAATTCGTACATCCGAAGATATTCTTCGAGGTCATCCCCCGAAGTTTTCTCTGGAGTAGACGCAGCCGATGCTTTGACCTCCGGAACTACCACTCCGACCATGGGCGAGTTAGGATTTTCTAACTCTGGTTCCAAGTCACTCGCACCGGGTTCGGAAGGGGTTGTTGTGTCAACTTCTACAACCTCCTGGAGGGGGTCTCCAGCTACGACTTGGAAGTCTCCCTCGTCATCTTGTAGCAAATAGTTTTCAAGGGCTTTCCCCATCTAGGCATTCGAGTCCTTTTCTTATATTTCCTCCGAAGAGGAGCTCCGAATGTCCAGGGAGGAAGGTGAAGATACTGGAGATGCTGGAAGAGGAGGCTTCACTGTCTTCTTCCCCTTCTTGACGGGAGTCTTAACGACCCTTTTGGAGGACTCGACGGTGGTTTTCCTTTTCCCGGAGGCTACCCCCGTCGAGTCGAAGTCCAGTAGAGGAGGAGGCTCCATTCCAAGAGCACTCCACACCCTATTGAAGTGTTCCCAGCTTCCCACCAATTCTACCCTTCACTGTTTCTCTGCCACTGTAGGGGCTCCGAGCACCCACTCTGTGGCTTTGACAATCTGCTCTGGAGCTAGCGCCAAAGGAGCTGCTGAAAAAGGTAGCATTCTATTATGTTATCTAATTTCTAATCAATGTTAATGCAAAAGTATGAAGGCTTACCCAAGCTTCGAAGTTCTCCTTCCAAAGAATTTTGAAATGCTATCGGCCACTCCGCTCCAAGAGGAGGGATTCAGAGGGAGATGAATTCCTCCGCGAGGTCCCGCATGCTCATGCGGCTGGCCACCAAAGAAAGCAACCCTAGCTACGTCAAAAGCAGGCTAGGGTCCGGAGTGGCTTCGGCTTCCTTCTGGTACTAGATTTCTTGTAGAGGCCCCGCAAAGCTGGAACCTTCTTTGACTTTAGCGTAGAACCATCAGAGTATCCAGTTTGTGTACCACCGATCGTTGATGGCCTTTGCCTGGAAGTGCTGTGAGTACTCCTTCCGAAGTTGGAAGTTCACAATTCTAAAAGCTACCAATACCTTGGTGTCTCCAGGTCCGTCCTGTGGCTTTGGCTGGCAGGAGGCTTCGTGGGTGGCTGCGAAGATTTCTGATCTCCCTTCGCACCCCTCCGCCCGAAGGGCCCATTCGAAGATGGCCAATCTTGCGATGGCATTCGGTGACAATTGAGATAAAGTGATATGAAATATGTCTAATACCTCGGGGAGGAAGTTGATTGCAGGCAGCCCTAGCCCGGCCTCGAAGAAGGCCTCGAAGACCACTACTTCTCCACTCCGAGGTGCTGGGGTCACCTCCGTCCCAGGAACCCGAGTTCTCAACCCCGGGCCCAACTTCCCGTTCACTGCTTCCTCGATGGAGTCTGCCGTACTCGCCGATTGACCAAGGAGGAAGCTTTGCCTCAATGGCTTCTTGGATGGTGGGTGGAGTTCTCGTGGGTTCTTCGGCCAAGAACCCCTAGGGCTCCCGCCATTGCTTCCACTGCTGATGCAGCCCAAGCTTTCCTCTGCGCTAAGGTTCCTACCACAGCCGGCACCGTCGCACTAGTTCTCGCCATAAGTTGATTGCTTAGGAGATTGGAAAAAGCTTGAAGGTTGAAGAAAGAGGGCTTAGAATCAAGGCTCTGTAAAAAATTATGCTAAGGTTAGAGTCCCCTTTTTATAGCCATTCCTCATCCAGTTACTGTGGTTCGGATATGCATTCACATTGCAGGTTCGACTTCTATCGCTGATGGGTGGGGCCAAAAAGTAAAAAAGGTGTGAACCCGGGGTTAAAATTTTGTCCGTTACTTTTTTCTGGAAGCTTAACGGCTACTTGAAGGGTAACGGCTCAAAATTAACGTCTCTATGCGATGCTTCACCTCCGCAACGGTTTGTTTCCTTGTGAAGCATTCACACGGGAATCCAAGATCGAAGCTTCCATCAGACATACTCCGATGTCGAAGACACTTCGAATGGTTACAATACCTTCAATTTTTCTAAGTCCCTGAGTATGAAAATATTTCTTGCATATATTGCTCTCCTACTATACAGGTTAAATTGGAGAAGCGTATTCGAGGGGCTACTTGTAACACCCCAAGATTTAAAAAGAAATAAAATAAAAGAAATATATTATTAAAAGAATTCCTGGATTTTATTATTAAAGAAAACCCTAAAAGAGCCCTATTAAAGCCAAACAGAGATAAATATTCAAAATTTCGACATGGAAAATTTTTGGAATAACCTAGAGGCCAAGACATAATTTCAGGAATTTTTACAAATTTTCATCAACAAGTGATTCAACCCCTAATCAAATAAATGAATTACTGCAATTATTTTAAATCAGAAAATCATTTAAAACCTTAATGGGCCTCAACCCCGAATCTGCCTCAGCCGGCCCAAGCCCAACGACCTGCGTCACTGACAAGTGGGACCAACATGTCAGCGCCGCCTCTCTCCTCTCTCTCCCGCCCACGCCCTGCCTCGGCCCCACCCTCCAGCCTCACCAGCATGGCCCTCTCCAATGACCGCTCGGCCCCGCCTGTCGGCGCTCTCTTTTCCGTCCGCCCACTGACAGGTGGAGCCCACCTGTCAAATTTGTCTTCCTCCCGGGCAGGGGATCCCCCTTTCCTTTCCCGGCGATCCCTTTCCTTCCCTCGCTGCCGGCCGCCCCTGATCCGACTGGGATCCGCCTCGGACACCCTTCCTTGGACCACTGCGACCCCCTTCCATCTTTATGCCACACGTTTTAGCAAATATGGAAGCTAGCCCGCACGAATGGAACCCTCGCCGGCACAAAAGAGGAACCCTTTCGGGTTTCCTCCATTTCCCTTGCCATATCCACCACCGGTGACCCCTATAAGTACCCCTTCCCTCGCCGCACTCAGCCCACACCGCCTAAGCCCGAGCCATAGCCTTCAGAGCACTCCCACTCGGTCTTCAGGACTTTTTCCCTCGGCTTCACCTCCGGCCGCCATTCGCCGCCAACGCAAGCCACTCTGGTGCACGCCACCGCCACCGTCGTGACTGCCGGAGCCCTCCCTACCTCGGCATCCACTCCGTTGGCCGTGAACGCCGTCGCCGACGAGCTCCCAAAGACCCCCCTTCGTCTACCCTCGTCGTCGGTCGCCGTCCACCGCTCACCACCGCCGTCGAAGGTACCATCATGATCACCACCTTTCCCTCTCTCCATTTCCGGCGAGAGCTAAGCCTTTAGGCCCTCGCCACCGCCGTCGCCGCCGCACCGGAGGCCACCGTCGCCGGAGACGATGGGGGGTACGTGCCCCCTTACGCCTGGGCCGTGCCGGATGGACCCCTGGCCGTCCGATCATGATCGGAGGGCTAAGATTAAATCCCTTCGGTATTTAATCCGGGCCCTCGGATTCGGTCAAACAGGTACCGAGACCTCTCGGCCGTTGATCGCCACTTAAACCCCCGAAGCGATCTCGTGCGTCCACGCGTACCGGTTCGGTGCGATTTAATCGTGGCCGTCCGTTTTCACTTAACCCCTCCCGCCTCGCGCCTAGCCACCAGATCCAGATCCAACGGCTCTGGATCAACCGGTCCACGCGCATAGTACACCTGTCCACCATGGGCCTGGCTCACCGTGGACTAAAGCCCAATTTCTGTTTAAATAAAATTCCAGAAAAAGGTTTAAACTTCAAAAATTCATAACTTGCTCATTTTAACTCCAAATTTCACCATTCAAATTTTGTTAGAACCAGAATTTTATTATCTACACATTAATGCCATAAAAACAGTATGTCCATGTTGCCCAACATAATCTTATTTAAATAAATAAAAACCCCTTAGGGATAAAATTATTAATTCATAAAATAAATCGAGAAATGCCTTAAAAACTAATCTTTAATGTTTTCACCAAACTTCATAATAATAAAACCTTATTTCACTTAGTAAAACCCATAAACTTGTATGTTTATTATTTTGGTGATGTTTTATCTGTTTATTTGAATGCTATGTTTATTTTTCCGTATCGAGAAGACTACGAGTTCATCGAGGAGCCGGAGTTCTATCCCGAGGTTCCACCTTCACCTTTTGCTGATCAAGGCAAGTAACAACCCCCATTTTGATCATCATTGAGCCCATGTTTTAATAAATTATCACTATAACTCATAGGTTAATATTGCATTAGTCAAATATCAAGCCCTACACTTATATTTACTAGATCCCCGTCTGGTGTGCAAACCCAAGCCATGCTTATTGAGCCTTAACTCCTTGTCACTCTACTAGAAAAGTATTAGCTAGTGCCCAATGTACCGGCACAACTGCTATAGGATAACAAAAATGAGTCGTAGATAGATGGATTCTACTATATGAAATTTCCCCGTTATTCTTGTCTCTAGACTCTATTGGAGTTGTCTATGTTATAAGTAATATGGTGGGTTCCAGGTGCAAGCTAGGGAATTGGTTGGTCGCACCCGGAGCACTATAAGGACCGGTCTGCAGGATCTGTTACAAAGCACTTCCGTACCAACCACAAGTCTAATGGATAAGTCCTAACTGAAAGTATGGAACAATCCGACTCGATGCACCATAGTGGAGGGGGCAAGGGCCAACCTGCGGGTGACTTGTACCGACGTGGCTCAAGGGAGGGTATGGTGAGGCTCGACGCGTCGGGACAACATATGAAACCCATAAGAGGGTGTTGTCGGGTCGAGGAGGACCATATGGAAGGTTTTGGCACAAGTTCTCGTGGTATGGGTCATCTCGTTACACGTTCGTGTAGGTGATGAGTGCGTGCCTTGTGGGTACAGTGGTACACCTCTGATCAGAGTATTTAATCTTTACGAAAAGCCGATCCCACGGTCAAGGGCGGGTTGTGTGACTACTCAATGTTAGTTTACAATTGTTTGAATGGTTGAGTTATTCATGGCATGTAAGGACTGTTGAGCGAGGTGGGGCTGACTGTACCCCTCGAGTTAGAAGATGATGATGCATACACACATTTACTTTTCAGTACTAATAAATTGCTCACATTTAATGCTTTACAATTATGCTTTTCCGCAAAATTAGCCACTATCTCCCTTGTTATTACTCTGCATTATATTTGCATCTGGTGGCTTGCTGAGTACGTATGTACTCACCCCCGTTGACTTACATCACTAGAGCCCATCTACTACGAGGAGGATGAAGGTATGGAGTAGCGACCCAGTCAAGGCGAGACTAGATGGATGCGTTCATCTAGGACCCTTTGTTTTATTAATTTCTCTTCATCTTTATTCACTTTTGTACTAATACGGTCTACGAACCGTGAATGATTTCTCGTATTGTACGTGGTCGCATGATGAACGTCTTGTTTTTATTGATTTTCTATGGAATTTCAATAAAGGTCCTCATGTATTAATTCGGGGCATGACAAGATGGTATCAGAGCCGACTTGACTGTAGGAAGCCAAACAGACCTGACCCTAGGCCTTATATTAGCCATATTTTCTTACAAAACTACTTACCATCTCATCTTCTGAGGTTTTCACGAAAATTTATCTCTTTTGTAGATGCCGGTCCGTACCATGAGCGGGATTCCTCGGATTCCTCGGATTCGAGCATGAGCCAATGCTTGACGAAGTCTTCCCCGACGAGGAAGAAAGCTATTGTGAGGTCACCATCGTCATCCAGCCCACTACACAGACAACCCACACCTATCGAGGCGGAGGACCCACCTTCTTGGTTGCCAGCCAGCGCACCGCCCTCCACGCCCTCACCGAGCTCCGGATGATCTATGACAGCGAGCTCTATGACACGGACTATCGTTTTGTGCCCCTCCACACTCCAGGGATTCCCCACAGCGTCTACGTCAGCACGCTCTCCTAGCACCACTCCGCGGTTGGGCACATCGTACGCTTGTTGAAGGCGATGGATGAACTCCACTATGAGGCACTGTAGGATGCCAACGGACAGTGTGACACGATCGACTTCTACCATCACTCTTCTAAGGATCTGAACCGCGAGAACGGAGATCTTCGTCGCCGTACCTAGCAGGGACACCATTTGACTGTTGAGGCAGAGTAGTTAAGACACCAGAATGAGCTCCTGTGACAGAGCGTCGCCGACAACGCCCATCTACGTCAGTAGATGGAGGAGTTGAAGAAGGATCTCGAGGAGGTCGCACCCCTTCCGCCCCACAAGCGGAAATCGCTTCGGATCCCCACCGTGAGGCCTAAGAGGATATCCCGTAGCGCACCTCCCACCGAACCCTCCAGCTCCACGACCCCAACCGTCTCCGTCGAGTCCGTGGTCGAGTCATCCCCTGAGCTACCACAGACGTAGTTTTTACGATTGATTGTTTTCTTTTATTACTTTGGAGTGTATCGCCACTCATGTCAAATATAAGGCATGAGTGAAGATTAAATAAAAAGACATAAATGTAATCGCAAGAACGACACATTTTGAAATAAAGCTTAGTATCATTTCCCCTAAGAAAGTGTTGTCTATTTTGGAAACTTCAGGATGACTAACACTCAAGGCTCCGATGCTCCTCAAAATGGAGGGGAAAACAGAAACCTGCCCCAGTGGGGAGCGACGGGGCAGAGGCAAGCCCCGGTCGCCAACCACCCTACGCTGGCCGAGATGATGGCCAACAAGAATCAGCTGGTGGCTGCACTGCTAAACCAGATGCAACATCAAGCAGTAGCAGATGCAGGAGCAGCAGGCTCAATTCTTCCGCCTCCACCAGCAGCCAGAGATACCTCGACCTGCCACTCCCGCTCCCGCTCCCGCCTCCCAGCTCTCGGAGTTTCTCCGAGTCCGCCCTCCCACGTTCTCGAGCACCACCAACCCCATGGAGGTTGGTGATTGGTTGAGGACGATTAGGAAAAAGTTGGACCTTCTGACTTGTACTGAGCAGGAGAGGGTAGCCTTTGTTGCCCACCAACTCCAGGGTCCTGCCGCGGAATGGTGGGACAACCTGCGCGAGACTCTGCCCGAGAGACATGTCCACACTTGGGCCGAGTTCTCCGCCACCTTCTGCGTGGCCCATGTCCCAGACAGCATCATAGCCCAGAAGCAACAGGAGTTTAGGGACCTACAGCAAGGAAGCAGGTCCGTCACCGAATATCTGCACGAGTTCAACCGGTTGGCCTAGGATGCACCTGAAGAAGTCCGTACCGATACGGCCAGGCAATCGAAGTTCCTCCGGGGACTGAAGGACGAGCTTTCCCTTCAGCTTATCTCCGGAGATTATGCCAACTTTCAAAAGTTGGTAAATAAAGCTATCATTCAGGAGACCCAGCAGAACAAGGTCGACCTGAAGAA
Organism: Zizania palustris; assembly: GCA_019279435.1. Classification (NCBI taxonomy): domain Eukaryota; kingdom Viridiplantae; phylum Streptophyta; class Magnoliopsida; order Poales; family Poaceae; genus Zizania; species Zizania palustris. Next base: position 96,667,508 of record JAAALK010000080.1, read on the forward strand.
AAAGAGAATGATCGCCTTCCGCTAGAATCAAGGAATGGCGTAGAGGCCCCGCTTCACCCTTCCCCCACCGGCGCCCCAATATCATCCACGCCCGGTGTATCGTCCAGCGCCACCCGCCACCAACGCCGGAGTAGGACAGCCTCGCCCCGCTCCCGCTGCCCCGGCCGCTCCACCCGCCCCTACCAAGAAAGTAGAGGTTTTGCGCGACAAGCACGGCAAGCCCGTGATATGTTTCAACTACCGCTAGGAGGGGCATTACTCTTACCAGTGCCCCCACCCCAAGCGCGCACAAGGAGTCACGACCAACCCTGCCATCTGCGCCCGTGTCAACCACGTCACCGCCGAGGAAGCTCAGGCCGTGCCAGAGATTGTCATGGGTAAGTTCACGGTACATTCAGCCCTTGCAGTGGTTTTATTTGACACTGGAGCTACGCACTCCTTTATATCAATGGCTTTTGTGGAAAAGAATAACCTGAACATAAGTGAATTACCGAGACCCGTATTAATAGCCACCCCTGGCAAACAAACTCTAGCCCATTCCTATAGCCCAAGGGTATGGGTAGATATCCAAGGCACAATATTCCGGGCCGACCCCATCCTAATAGAGTGCCAAGGCTTGGACCTCATTCTAGGAATGGATTGGCTAAATAAACACCAAGGTGTGATAAGATGTGCCCAGAGGCAAGTGACCGTGACCAGCGAAGAAGGGACTGTTGTCACATTCCAGATGCCGAGCCTGAAGTCCGGAAGACCTCGGCTACACCAGATCACATTGGAAGAGATACCAGTGGTCTGCGAGTACCCGGACGTATTTCTAGAGGATTTACAAGGGATGCCACCCAAGAGAGATATTGAGTTCCGGATTGATTTGGTACCTAGAACCACGCCCATCTACAAGCGACCATACCAGATGGCCGCCAATGAGCTAGCTGAGATGAAGCAACAGCTGGAGGATCTTGAGAAGAAGGGATACATCCGACCTAGCACATCCCCATGGGGAGCCCCCGTCATCTTCGTTGAGAAGAAAGAGGACAAGGCTAAGCGTATGAGTATGGATTATCGAGCCTTGAATGAGGTGACCATTAAGAACAAATACCCGTTACCCAGGATCAATGACCTATTTGATCAGCTGAAGGGAGCTACGGTATTTTCCAAGATTGACCTATGGTCCAGTTATCATCAGTTGAGGATTCGAGAAGAGGACATACCCAAGACGGCTTTTACCTCTCGCTATGGATTATATGAGTGCACTGTTATGTCTTTTGGTTTGACCAACGCCCCAGCCTTCTTCATGAATATGATGAACAACGTGTTTATGGAATCTTTGGACAAGTTTGAATGGACTCCCAAATGCGAGGAAAGTTTTCGCACCCTCAAGACCCGGCTGGTATCAGCACCCATACTGACCCTACCGGATATCAGGAAGGACTTCCATGTTTATTGTGACGCATCTCGCCAAGGATTGGGATGTGTTCTCATGCAAGACAGAAAGGTTGTTTCATACGCCTCTCGTCAGTTGAGACCTCATGAGTTAAACTACCCTACACATGATTTGGAATTGGCCGCTGTTGTGCATGCCTTAAAGATATGGAGGCATTAATAAAGAGATGGAAAAATTAAACCTTGGGTTAACCACAGGAGCATATCTGGCCACTTTGGAGACCCAACCAGTCCTATTCGAGCAGATCCGTGAGGCTCAGTTAGAAGACCCGGATATAGCCGCCATTAAGAAGAACATGAGACAGGGCAAAGCCCCAGGATTCTCGGAAGACGAAGATGGTACCATATGGTTTGGAACCCAGATCTGTGTGCCGGATAAACCAGAGATAAAGACCCTTATTCTACGGGAAGCCCATGATACTCTGTACTCCATCCATCCCGGGAGTACCAAGATGTATCAGGACCTGAAGGAACGCTATTGGTGGGTTAGTATGAAGAAAGAGATTGCTCAGTTTGTCGCAGAATGTGACACCTGCCGGTGAGTGAAAGCAGAACATCAGAGACCTGCAGGGCTATTACAACCACTTAAAGTGCCCGAATGGAAATGGGAAGAGATCGGTATGGACTTCATCACCGGACTCCCAAAGACCCAGCTTGGATATGATTCTATATGGGTAATCATTGACCAGCTAACCAAAGTAGCTCATTTCATAGTCATCAAGACAACCTTCAATGGCCCTAAGCTCGCAGAGTTATATATGGCTTGCATTGTGTGTCTTCATGGGGTGCCCAAGAAGATAGTCTCCAATAGAGGGAGTCAGTTTACGTCTCGCTTCTGGAAGAACCTTCAAGAGGAGATGGGAACGAGACTAAACTTCAGCATCGCATACCACCCTCAGACAGATGGACAAACCAAAAGGGTGAATCAGATATTGGAGGATATGCTTCGGGCATGTGTCTTGGATTTTGGAGGAACTTGGGACAAGAGTTTACTGTACGCCGAGTTTTCATACAACAACAGTTATCAAGCTAGCCTTCAGATGTCCCCGTTCAAAGCCTTATATGGACGTAAGTGCAGGACGCCTCTACTTTGGGATCAAACCGGTGAATCCCAAGGGTTTGGAACAGACATCCTTCGGGAAGCTGAAGAGAAGGTACGGATTATCAGAGACCGACTCAAGACAGCCCAATCTCGACAGAAGAGCTATGTGGACAATCGTCGTTGAGATCTAGCCTTTGAAGAGGGAGACCACGTCTACCTTCGAATCACACCTCTCCGTGGTACTCAACGGTTTAACATGAGAGGAAAGTTGGCACCTCAATATGTTGGATCTTTTCCCATTATTCGACGCCAAGGCGAAGTCGCTTATCAGTTGGAACTGCCACCCTCACTGGCTGGGGTACATGACGTATTTCATGTGTCTCAACTAAAGAAGTGCCTTCGAGTCCCGACAGAGCAAGTAGACCTGCAGCAGTTGGATGTTCAAGAGGATCTGACCTATGTGGAAAAGCTCGTCAAGATCTTGGAAGTAAAGGAAAGGACCACCAGAAGTCGTGTCATCCGCTTCTGCAAGGTTCAGTGGAGCAATCACCCCATAGAGGAAGCTACGTGGGAAAAAGAGGAAGAACTCAAGGCTCAGCATCCTGAGTTATTCGAGGATTGATCCGAATCTCGAGGACGAGATTCTTTGTAAGGGGGATAGGATTGTAACACCCCAAGATTTAAAAAGAAATAAAATAAAAGAAATATATTATTAAAGGAATTCCTGGATTTTATTATTAAAGAAAACCCTAAAAGAGCCCTATTAAAGCCAAATAGAGATAAATATTCAAAATTTGGACTTGGAAAATTTTTGGAATAACCTAGAGGCCAAGACATAATTTCAGGAATTTTTACAAATTTTCATCAACGAGTGATTCAACCCTTAATCAAATAAATGAATTACTGGAATTATTTTAAATCAGAAAAGCATTTAAAACCTTAATGGGCCTCAACTCTGAATCTGCCTCAGCCAGCCCAAGCCCAACGCCTGCGTCACTAACAAGTGGGACCAACATGTCGGCTCCGCCTCTCTCCTCTCTCTCCCGCCCACGCCCCGCCTCGGCCCCACCCGCCAGCCTCACCAGCACGGCCCTCTCCCTCTGACCGCTCGGCCCCGCCTATCGGCGCTCTCTTTTCCATCCGCCCACTGACAGGTGGAGCCCACCTGTCAGATTTGTCTTCCTCCCGGGCAGGGGATCCCCCTTTCCATTCCCGGCGATCCCTTTCCTTCCCTCACCGCCGGCCGCCCCAATACGACTGGATCCACCTCGAACACCCTTCCTTGGACCACTGCGACCCCCTTCCATCTTTATGCCACGCGTTTTAGCAAATATGGAAGCTAGCCCGCACGGATGGAACACTCACAGGCACTCAGCCCACACCGCCTAAGCCCGAGCCATAGCCTTCAGAGCACTCCCACTCGGTCTTCGGACTTTTTCCCTCGGCTTCACCTCCGGCCACCGTTCACCGCCAATGCAAGCCACTCCGGTGCACACCACCGACACCGTCGTGACCGCTAGAGCCCTCCCTACCTCGGCATCCACTCCGTTGGCCGTGAACGTCGTCGGATCGCCGTCGCCGACGAGCTCCCGAAGACCCCCCTTCGTCTACCCTCATCGTCGGTCACCGTCCGCCACTCACCGCCGCCATCGAAGGTACCATCGTGATTGCCACCTTTCCCTCTCTCCATTTCCGGCGAGAGCTAAGCCTTTAGGCCCTCGCCGCCGCCATCGCCGCTGCACCTGAGGCCGTCGTTGCCAGAGACGAAGGGGGGTACGTGCCCCCTTACGCCTGTGCCGTGCCGGATGGACCCCTGGTCGTCCGATCACGATCGGAGGGCTAAGATTAAATCCCTTTGTGATTTAATCCGGGCCCTCGAATTCGGTCAAATAGGTACCGAGGCCTCTCGGCCGTCGATCACCACTAAAACCCCAGAAGCGATCTCGAGCGTCCACGCGTACTGGTTCGGTGCGATTTAATCTTGGCCGTCCGTTTTCACTTAACCCCTCTCGCCTCGCGCTTGGCCACCAGATCCAGATCCAACGGCTCTGGATCAACCGGTCCACGCGCACAGTACGCCTGTCCACCATGGGCCTGGCTGACCGTGAACTAAAGCCCAATTTCTGTTTAAATAAAATTCTACAAAAAGGTTTAAACTTCCAAAATTCATAACTAGCTCATTTTAACTCCAAATTTCACCATTCAAATTTTGTTAGAACCAGCATTTTATTCTCTACACATTAATGCCATAAAAATAGTATGTCTGTGTTGCCCAACATAATCTTATTTAAATAAATAAAAACCCCTTAGGGATAAAATTATTAATTCATAAAATAAATTGGGAAATGCCTTAAAAACTAATCTTTAATGTTTTCACCAAACTTCAGAATAATAAAACCTTATTTAACTTAGTAAAACCCATAAACTTGTATGTTTATTATTTTGGTGATGTTTTATCTGTTTATTTGAATGCTATGTTTATTTTTCTGTATCGAGAAGACTACGAATTCGTCGAGGAGCCGGAGTTCTATCCAGAGGTTCCACCTTCACCTTTTGCTGATCAAGGCAAGTCACAACCCCCATTTTGATCATCATTGAGCCCATGTTTTAATAAATTATCGCTATAACTCATAGGTTAATATTGCATTAGTCAAATATCAAGCCCTGCACTTATATTTACTAGATCTCCGTCCTGTTGTGCAAACCCAAGCCATGCTTATTGAGCCTTAACTCATTTTCACTCTACTAGAAAAGTATTAGCTAGTGCCCAATGTACCTGCACAACTTCTATAGGATAAAAAATGAGTCGTAGATAGATGGATTCTACTATATGAAATTTCCCCATTATTCTTGTCTCTGGACTCTGTTGGAGTTGGCTATGTTATTAGTATGGTGGGTTCCGGGTGCAAGCTAGGGCATTGGTTGGTCGCACCCGGAGCACTATAAGGACCGGTCTGTGGGATGTGTTACAAAGCACTTTCGTACCAACCAGAAGTCTAATGGGTAAGTCCTAACTGAAAGTATGGAACAATCCGACTCGATAACCATAGTGGAGAGGGCAAGGGGCAACCTGCGGGTGACTTGTACCGATGTGGCTCAAGGGGGGTATGGTGAGGCTCGACGCGTCGGGACACCATATGAAACCCATAAGAGGGTGTTGTCGGGTCGAGGAGGACCATATGGAAGGTTTTGGCACGAGTTCCCGTGGTTTGGGTCATCTCGTTACACGTTCGTGTAGGTGATGAGTGTGTGCCTTGTGGGTACAGTGGTACACCTCTGATCAGAGTATTTAATCTTTTCGAAAAGCCGAGCCCATGGTCAAGGGCGGGTTGTGTGACTACTCGCAGTTAGTTTACAATTGTTTGAATGGTTGAGTTATTCATGGCATGTAAGGACTGTTGAGCGAGGTGGGGCTGACTGTACCCCTCGAGTTAGAAGATGATGATGCATATACACGTTTACTTTTCAGTACTAATAAATTGCTCACATTTAATTCTTTACAATTATGCTTTTCCGCAAAATTAGCCACTATCTCCCTTGTTATTACTCTGCATTATATTTGCATCAGGTGGCTTGCTGAGTATGTATGTACTCACCCCTGTTGACTTACACCACCAGAGCTCGGCTCCTACGAGGAGGATGAAGGTCTGGAGTAGCGACCCAGTCAAGGCGAGACTGGAAGGAGGCGTTCATCTAGGACCCTTTGTTTTATTAGTTTCTCTTCATCTTTATTCACTTTTGTACTAATACGGTCTACGAACCGTGAATGATTGCTCGTATTGTACGTGGTCGCATGATGAATGTCTTGTTTTTATTGATTTTATATGGAATTTCAATAAATTTTATGTGGTGACACTACTGTTGGGGGAAATACTTCATCCCCAGGACTTTTAAGATCAAGAGACAAAGACAACTTATGCAGTTCTAAGATAGAAGCTTGTCCCCAAGTTGATGAAGTTTCCAAGCTGAAGGGTCCTCCGAACCCCATTTCGGAGATACCCTCCGAAGGCTCCGTATCTATAGTGGGAAACAGCAAGACTGACGAGACGTCTGCCTTATCTATCCTTTTCAGACATATTTACTATTTTAGCCCTATTCGGGGTACCGAATAGTTTCCACTATGTCGGTTGTAACGGAGGGGTAAAAAGGTCTTTTCCTTAGAGTTTTTTACCTATAAATACCCCATTTCTCACCCTATAATAGGCATCGAATACTCAGATATTCAATACACAACTTCGAGCTATTATCCTATTCGGAGGCTTGAGATAGTTCGCTTCACAAACTCTCTGTTTGTTAGTTCTTAATGTTAGAGAACCTGTTAGCGTAATCTTTTACGCCAACACCAACACTCCTGAATGGGAGATGATTTAATCGGTTGCGCGACTCTAATAATTACTCATATAGAAAATTTATAACAAAATTAATTCGATCATTGCTAGCAAATTAAAGATTCATTAGTTGTTAATTCACTAATTATATATTTCATATAATATAGAAATATGATAGGCAGATTAATATTGGAGAAAAACGTACCTTCAGCTAAATGTTGGTGCTAGAGATGGTGGGGCGGTGCGCCAGAGCACATAACAGTGTGGGTCAACATCCCTAGTGCCCATGTGCTATAGTGGTCAACCTACCAGGGGTTGGGGACTTAGATGTGGTCGGTCAACAGTTATGGGACAAGGGTGAAGCCAATGGTGAGTGGGAGCAATAAGTGCGGAGCTTGGTGCCCGAGGTCCTTAAATGCTTGTCATCACTGACGGTTATTCCCAAAACGATGTCAATAACGGTGGCCTTAGGGTTACAAACACTTTAGTGACGTGGTTAGAATAACACGTGTCATTAAAGGTCACACCAGCTAGCGATAGGTGGTGCTATGGCCCATCACTAATGGGGGTGCCCCTCTTTAGTGATGGTTGGCAACATTATTCGTCACTATAGGGGACCACTTTAGTGAAAAGTCTAAACATGACCCATTACTATTGGGGGTGCTCCACCTTTTGTGATGGGTCACACTTTGACTCGTCGGTACTAATAATTAGTGGCGGATCTTTGATTTTAGTACTGTGTATGCCGCATCAAAATTTTATATGTTGTTCGATAAAACCATTTTTTAATTGAATAAATATTTATTAAATTTATATCATAAATCAATATATTTATGATAAATATTTAATTGTTGAAATATTAATTTAATTTTTTTAAATATAAATAATTCAAATATTATATTTCGTCCCATTCCACAGTACTAAGAAAAGAAACATACACAAAAAATAAAAATATATAATCTCTAAAATTTTATTTTTAAAATAAAAAGAAAATTTTAAACACGCATTCACCATTTCACCAATATCCCGCACATAAAAAATCTAACTTTTTTGTTGTTACAAGGCATAGCACTTGGCCGCTTGTTTTTACTTAAAATAAAAATAAAAGTGTGTGTCAACTTAAAAATATACATATAAGTGAAACAAAAATAAAAAAGAATGGTAAGAAACCACAATATATTATTAAAAATCAAATTATGATACAATATTTTAATACTAATATAAACAATCACTAAGGGGGTGTTTGGATCCAGGGGCTAAATTTTAGCTCGTGTCACATCGGATGTTTCGACATTAATTTGAAGGACTAAACGTGAACTAATTATAAAAATAATTACAGAATCGGAGACTAAATCGCGAGACGAATTTTTAAGCCTAATTAATCCATAATTAGCAAATGTTTACTGTAGCATCACATTGTCAAATCATGGTATAATTAGACTAATTAGATTCATCTCGTGAATAATCCTCCGATTATAAATGGGTTTTGTAAATAGTCTACATTTAATACTCCAAAATAGTATTTAAACATTGGATGTAAAAGGGGCTAAAAAATTTTAGCCCCATCCAAACACCCCCTAAAAGTTCACTGCAAAGTTGGAAAAGGGAAAAATAACTGAAATTCACTGCAAAGTTGGAAAAGGAAAAAAGAACTAAAATTCACTCCAAAGTTGAGAAAAGAAAGAAGAAAAAAAAACAATAAAGACATGCCGTCTGGGTATAGAAGATAGGATCACCGTTTCACACAACCACGCTTCAACCACCGGACTACAGAGTTTGTAGCAAAAACTTGTATGTTTTGATATTATATATTTCAACATGTCTCGTAGTAGGGTATGTTGGGGCTCACCTGACATACCACGTAGATCGGTCTCTATTAATAATACAATATTAATGATATGTGTAAAATAGTTTGCTACTACAAGTTTCAGATACACGTTTATTAATTAGTCCGTAAAACTCTATCACTAGACATTATTTCTATAACAGCGCACAACGAATAAAACAATAATTGCCTTGATATAAACAATCTTGTACACAAAACTACGCTACACTCCAGCTAGTAATCATCGATATCCAGCTTAATTGCTAACTCAAATATACTGTTTTAAGATATAATCCAAAAATACTATCCGAATAATTTATCCCAGAAAATATAAAACTATCGGGGGGCATTCTTTTAAGTACAAACAAACAACATATATCACACTCAGCTAGGTCGGTAGGTGTATTCAAGGACTAAAATCAACTATCAATGTCAACAATATTTAAAAATAAATATATAAGTAAAAAACAAAATTATATGGTGCACTACAAATTAAGAAGAAATAACCTCATATAAAATAACCTAACGAGTAGAAATACTTTCTCGGGACGAAAGAAAAGGAGTAGACAATACGGGCACGTGGGAAGCTGGCGAGGCAACATTGGACGGCCAGATGGAGCTCATTGCCAACCGCCAAGATCCGCATCCGACGGCCACCGTCGCTTGGGCGGTTGGTCACCGCGGCGGCACATGCCGCCAGATTCCCGCCTCGACCGAGAAATCCCTAGCAGCCACATGCAACCGAGTGGCCCGGAGCCACCCGTGTCGATTCCATGTGGGGACATGGGTATTGTGGGTCGCATTGTCAGAGATAGGCCGTGCGTGGAATAATGGTCGATACGATTGGGTGGTAGCAGTTGTGATGGGCGGTCGTATCCGGCCGTTCGTGGTCGGTGCTTTTATTGGTTGATTAAGTCATTAAACTCATCAAACTCTGCAACTTGTCACAGGTTGCTCCTCTTGCATGGAAAATTCATTTCCTTTTATAGCTCTTAGATATTTGTGTGGTTTTTATATTACTAGCCTTAAATCGTAAAACAATGAACACTCTGTTTTCAATTGTAAAATTATTGTATATATGATGATATATTTTTACATGTAAATATATCAGTTTGAATGAAAAAATCATTCTTTAAAGAGATATCATTTGTCAATCATAATTATATATATATTGGAAAAAGAAGGTACCATTATTGATATAATATGGATGTATCTTCTGGATTCTAAATAACTAACTACACTATACTATAGTGGGGGCAGCAGGAGAATTACAACTTGGGATTAAAATATTCGCATGTGCCAGGCACTTGCTAATATTATCAATTAACATAAAAAAGAGAGAGACGGCGACTTGAAAGTCAACTTCACAGGAGATACCACCACTGGTCCTCTCCCTTATATAAAAGGCATCCAGGAGTCCGCCTCGTCCATCCCTTCCTTGCCCGGAGCGAGGCGAGAGGTGATGGATAATTAGCAGCTACTTAATTAGCTACTTATTCCCTCTCTGCCTTGTCATTAGCCTAATCTTCTCTCCCTCTAATCCTTTATAGCTCTTTCTTTAATCAAACTAGGCTAATTAAGAGATGTTAATTAGCCTAGCTACACAATTTTCAGAGCTAAATCCATGCCTGTCAACTTCGATCTCTTTCGATTATGACAACACATTCATGATGCAGATTTATTGCTGAGTAATTATTAGCATAATCTTGCACTATTAGCCTCCTGAGATTTCTTCGCTAGCTGCAGATCAATTTCTCCTAATCAAAGTCGATGGAGAACGTCCTCATCGACCAATCCTCCGGCCGATTCGACTACTTCCGCCGGAGTACCGCCGGAGACGGTGGCTGCAGGCGAACTCCTGCTCCTCCTCCGCGAAGCATCTACAACTCCTTCACTAATGCTCCTCCATTTCAGTACACGCTGCCTTATCAGTTGTACTCGTCGCCTTCTCTCCCTCCGCTACCTTATTCTTACCTCCCGCCGCAGGCGGTGCGGTTGCTCGTCTCTCACCCACCGCCGGTGGGATTTACCAGGTACCGCACGTTCCCTTACCGGCAATCCCTGCTGCCGCCATCGGTCACCGCTAGCAAAGGCAAGGCAACCACGGCAGCAGTGGGGGTGAAAACGACCAGGTCGGGCGATTGCAATAAGAGGAAGAAGTCGAGGACGCCGAGGTCGACGGATGAGCCACCGAGGGCGCCGCATCGGAGGAGGCCGCTGGAGAGGGCGGCGCCGCTGCCGCCTTTGCCGGCGGTCACCGAGGCGCTGGACGACCTGGAGCGAGAGGTGACGCGGGGCTTCGTCGAGGACATGTTGCAAGCGCTCGCACCGCCGCCGAGTAGCTTGCCCCTGCCCACCTTCTCGCTCGTCGGGGCGACCGCCACAAAGGCCGCGGCGTCCTGCGCCGCCGTGTAGTTGGCCGGTGGACGTCAACGGCGACTGCGTGCGCCGGCGCCTTCGCATATATATTTGTGCATGTGAACGGTGGTGGGTTTCGGCAAGTTTTAATTTGTATTTGTCTATTTTCCTTTTCTATCTCCAAGACTTTTTTCTTTGGATGGAAGAAATTAAATGATGGGAAAATAGTTTGGATCAATTTGTATTTTTCTTGAGTTTCTTTCTATCATTTTGAGGGTTGTAAGTTAAAAAGTAAACCTTTATTAAGGGCTAAGCTAGCTAAAGGGTTTACCTGATATTTACATTAATTTGAGGTGAGTTCTTGATGGCTGTGTTTTTAATTGCCTTGTATCAAGATTAAGTACTGGTTTACTATTTATGGCCGCTATATCACCATTATTCATCAGTCTGTAACTACCAAATTCTTAAAAAATGATTTTAGGGTTGTGTGATCAATAGATTTTTACATGTTTAATTTATGTTGTCCGTTGGGTGCCTAGAGAAAAACATAGGCAACTGTTAGACAATTATGCCAAATCTATTCATAAGATAAGATACACCGTATTTTGATTGTAGAAAATATTTTAATTTTAAACGTGGATTTAACTAAAGATTTGCTTTTAAACCCCACACATTCCTTCTTTAAATCCTAGTTCTTTTTTGCAGAATCTCGAGCTTTTTAACATTCTATGTGATAACTTTCTTAAAATATTTTTAAATTTTTATCATAATATCTACATATTATATCATAATAACATGACATGTTTCATATTTTCAGACTTTATTTAATTTTTTACAATTAAAAATTATTAAGTTCCACTTTATCAATCAAGTGTCACAACTTATATTTTTCAAAATTTCTTTATATTTAGTTCTACAAATTTTGGTTCATTATTTTATGCATTTGCAGTTCAGATTTGACATATTTCAATATAAATCCTAGAAACACGTTTAATGAATTAAAAACAGTAAACTAACCAAGAAAAATACAATTTTTTAAATGAGATAAGATGTATTGAATTTTAACCATAGAAAAATTTTCAAGTTCAAACGTAGATTTAACCATCAATTTACTTTTAAACTCAACATATTCCTTCCCTAAATCATAATTTATTCTTCGAGAATCTCTAGCTTTCATAATATTGTACGTGACAATTTTTTCAAAACATTTTTACATTTTTATCACAATATTTATATGTCATATAATAACACTAAAACAAGTCTCGTGTTTTTGAAACTACGTGTGGTTTTTTTAGAATTAAAAATTTTAAGCTCCATATTGTCTATGAAGTGTCGTAATCAGTATTTTTAAAAATTTATTTCAATTTAGTGGATAATAAATAAATATAAACTCAAAAGCATTAATATGATTTTTTTATAATTTTTAGTTTATTATTTCAAGCACATATAATTCAAATTTCACCTATCTCAATTTAAATCTTAGAAATATACTTAATAATTAAAAATAGTAAACAGACTTATAGAAATACAAAAATTTTAAATAAAATAAGATATATTTTATTTTGAGTGTAAAAAATTCTCAAGCTCAAATCAAGTTATATTTTCCTCGTGTCTGAAAAAATAGCACTTGGTAAAGAACTATTTTCTCGTGGTGAATGTTATATTTTCTTTAGGATTTTAAAAAGAAATGGGATGTTTGAAAATATTTTAGAATTCAAAAAATGGGGAATGTTTATTATTTACAAGATAGTTTTTTCGATAAATATTTATAATCGTATTCGTATTCACTCTATATAAACTTCGTATTCATATGAGATAATATCAGTTTCCATATCGGTATCTAGGATATGTGAATCTTAATATAAATCTGAAAAATAAGAAAAAAGATATGTATTGACGCCAAGATTTGATAAAGCCCAGACCCACTAAAGATTTTGTATGGTCAACAGAAGTGAAAGAGGTCCAGTCAAAGAAAGTCAAATAAGCCCGTCCATGTTGTTACAAGATGATCGGATGTAGAAGAAGTCGATGGAGATGAGACGCAGAAAGGAAGATGAATATTAACCGGAATAAGTTAAGATAGAATGCTTGGACGACAAGTCTCCGGACTATAAATATGTATCCCTAGTTAGATTAGAAAACACATCTCTATCAACCAACTACTTGGCGCATCGCCACCCTTTCCTTCCAAGGTTTATTCCAATGGGGTTCGGTACTCGGAGCTGGGCTGCATCGTTTCGATCTTCGATAAAGATGTGAGTCCCGCCACCCCTGACGTCCATACCGATTAGATCAGTATCCTCATGGCTACATTAGATTTATCTCTTTAGGTGAACGTTGAAACAGTATGGCCGCCGATTGTTCTTGGTGTATTAGCTAGGTCTAAGGCTGCATCAGTTTTGTTTGTTCTCATAGATTGATGTGATCTAGGTGTGATAGTTTGATGATTTATTAGTTAAGTTCGACATCTATTGCTATTGTATATTTTTCATGCTACATACCGTTCATCTAAATAAAGCATGCCCGATTCTTTGATATATTATTAAGATCATCGTGATTAGCTACTGTCTTAGTTAGGTCTGATCTAGTTATTGCAATGATTTTTATGATATAGACATGTTATCTGGAACGTTTTATTTATTTATGTCCGAGTACAAGCCAAAGGGTTATCTTCGATTCCACGTTACATCTTATAAGTTATCGGAAAAGCACTCATCGCCTTACGCGGTTAACTATTCATCTCATTGGTCGATGACACGCTTGTCTGATTACTTCATCCCAGGTCATTGGCCTTATGGACGATCGGCATGATATTCCAAGAATATCCCATCCTCGTCGTGATCATCGGCTGGTAGCCGATAGGCCATGCTACTAATGTCATATTTTTTGTCCCCTTATTAGTTGTAGGGTCAAACTGATTGGCATGACGTAAACCCTTTTTCTAAGAACGTAGGACCTACACTAGAGTAAAGCAGATCTCCCAAGCCACGTGTGTGTCAAAGTGTGACCAAGAAACACACCAACACACTTTTTGGAACGCCTGGTGGGACCATCTCCAACAACCTTGCCATGGCGAGCGAGATCAATGATGACGACATCATCCCGATAACCATGGAGGCCCTGACTGAAGAGCAAAGACTAGAGGTGCAACAGCACGTGGAGGAGTTCCAGAAGTCATGCCCGCAGTCCTATGGCATGAATCGGATGGGGCCCGTACAGCAGAGTTTATTGCCTAGACTAGTATTGGCGATAGAAGGTGTCCACCCAGCAGAGATTTCATAGGCTAATCTCCTAGAAATCGTCGACCAAGCGATTCGACACTCGCTGGCCAATCAGTCTGGGGCATTGGTCAACAGTCTGCAGGGGCTGATCAAGAAAGTCGTCGAGGGCACCGTGGTCTCTAGACCGATGCAAGGCCCGGTGTACCACCCCGATGACCCGACAAAAATGCTGCATACTTGGCCGGCGCTACAGCCACAAGGGCTGATGAGGCTAGAGCAGCTGGGCACCTCGCCCAGTCACGAAGCCAACAAGATGACTCATCCGGTAGGCCCTTCATAGGGCCCACCACAAAGCGCACCACATGCCATTGAGAGGAACGCGCTGGCACCATTCCCAACGTTCGACCCAAGTCATCTAAGACAGGGGATGCCACCGGTGACCTACGACATCACAAGGAACACACTGCCAGACCTCGTGTCGCCAAGGGGGGAACCTGATGGCATCCCTCCCGGGTATCATAGGACGACGTACTACGGCGCACAACCCTACAGGGAAGAAGGACAGTACGGGAACAATGTTGTCCGGCAGGAGCAATATCAATAGGCTCTAATGCTCGGCAAATACCCAACATTGAGGTAGCAGGAAGACGACTAGGTGAATCGGATCACGGAGGTCATCATAGATCAATTTGGGCTGAAGCCCAAAGAGCAGACGTACATGTATCGGCGGCCATATCCGAAATGGTTTGATCAAGTACCACTGCTAGGCCAATACAAGGTACCCGACTTCACCAAGTTCTCAGGACAAGACTCGATCTCCACAATCGAGCATATCAGCCGTTTCCTCGCCCAATGCAGAGAGGCATCGGCTAACGAGGCGCTGAGGGTCCAATTCTTCCCGTTGTCTCTATCGGGATCGGCCTTTGCGTGGTTCTCTTTGCTATCGCAGATTCCATTTGAGGATGGGCTGATTTAGAGAAAAATTTCACAAGTACTTCTTCACCGGCATCCAAGAAATGAATCTTACCGACTTGACGTCCATCATGCAAAGAATGGATGAGTCGATACAAGATTATGTCCAGAGGTTCTAGGATGTACGAAGCAAATGCTACATTTTGAGCCTCAGTGACAATCAGTTGGCGGAATTGGCTTTTCAAGGACTCCTAAACCCAACTAAGGAGAGGTTTTCATCACACGAGTTCGAGAGCTTTTAGTAGCTCTACAGAGGGTATGAACACACGAGAGCCGATTCCAAGAGGCCAAGAGGGACAGATATAAGAAGAAGGTGGCATACGCCTAGATATACCACTCGGACTCCAACGAAAGCAATGACTCAAATGCAGAAGTCGGTAAGGCCGAGTGGTCCAAGAACAAGAAGCAGGTTGCTTGCCCTTGGATGAAGCCAACCGAGAAAGAAGAGAAATACGACTTTGACGTCAATAAGTCTGACAAAATATTTGACCTGTTACTTAAAGAGAAGTAGATCCACCTATCACCTGGCCATGTAATACCGTCTGTCGAGGAGTTGAAGAAAAGAAAGTACTGTAAATTGCACAACTCCCCATCGCACCATACTAATGAGTGCAAAGTGTTTAGGGAACAGATCTAGTCAGTAGTGGAGTACGACCAAATCAAGTTTGACGACGAGAAGAAGCCCATGAACATCGATGGTCACCTGTTCCTGGTCAACATTGTGCATATGCATTACGGCGGTGATTGGTGTGCAAGGGGAGGAAGATGAATCGGTAGCAACATCACCTCATCAGGCCTCATCGAGAAATACCAAAGGAGGTCGGAAGAGAGGAAGAATAGTGAAGATAGCCAGAGTTACTCGCATTTCAACCCCTATTGGAACTGCGAGTTGTTCAGGCTTTCTTGGAATGAGGGGCTGCGCTTGCCATCCATAGACGATTGCCCGGAATGTGGTGCTCAAGGAAGGATGCAAGACGGTCATTGACCACGCAACATCAAGCTCGGGCCGCATGATCAGGAGATAGTGCACCAAAGGTTGTCGTCTCCATGGGTATCGACGCTAGAAAGACTCAGTCTCGTCAATCCCGAAGCAATCGACCAGATGGATGATGACGACGAAAACACAACAAAGAGATCACAATGGTGTCCCCCGGGGATCTTCACGAGGAGACAAAAGAGGAGGGTAAAACTGTCTACGGCAAAGAAAAGGGAAGGTGCAGGTGTGCGAAGAGGAGACTAATCGACCACGAAGAATTAAGTGTGAATAGCGACCAATGGACAAGGCCCATCAGAACGACGAAAAGAAGGGTGCAGAGGTAAACATGGTTTTCTTCCTCCCTACAGAGTATCGAGTGGCCCATGAAGATGACGCGGATCATGCCGATACAATGACCAGGTTGATGTTAGCTCCCCAACCAACAATCTTTGATAAGCCGGAAGATCTTGAGCATTGGATCCTAAGACCTCTCTACATAAAGGGGTTGGTTAACAGAGGGGCGACTGTCAATTTGATACCTTATTAGGACTAACATGGTATTTAGGGATTTTGGCTGCAACTCGTTAGACACAATGGGAGTACTAGACGTAGAGCTGATAGTTGGAAGCAAGACAGTGTTGACCACATTCTTTGTGATAGAGGGGAAATGATCCTATAGCTTGTTGTTGGGACGCGATTGGATACATGCAAACTATTGCATCCCCTTGACAATGCACCAGGACCTCATACAGTGGGTCAGTGATTAGGTGGAAATAGTTCCCGCCAACAAATCGGTTAACATAGCTATAGCCAATTTATCGGTATGGGAAGCAGAAGGGGTCGTCTATTTGTTGGGAATTTTCTTCAAGTATCATATGACGGTATCTAGCCGATCATCGAAGATCTGCCTAGGCTCGTCCTATAAAAAATGAGGCCAAAGGAAGCAGAAGGCCTCCGATGAAACAGGAGCAGACTAAAGATTACTTCAGAAGAACTGGGAAAAAGGCCGAACAGATACACTGAAAGAGTTTATCGATCGTTCGCACAGAGCCTGAACAGCCGATGGCGATGACATCGCCTTGAGACGGTCGATGCAAAGGCATCTCCCTTAGACCAAAGCACAGCGTGAATGCTTCGACGAAGGCCGAGGTGACTCCAAGGCATGAGAAGAGGCCGAACAAAGGAAAATTTCTTGATCGTTCGGACAAATCTTGGAAGTTTTTACGAAAGCCGATGGCATCACCTCAAGACAACCGATGCAAAAGTATCGCCTTTATAAAGTCATGAGGGGAATGAGATGAAAAGAACTTAAGGGACGTTGTCAGGGTGGAATATTAAGGGCTAACACACGAGTCAATCAACGTCGACGATATCACCTTCAAGATGGCCGATGCAGGAGCATCGTATGCCATAGAAAAGTTCGAAGTTGAAAAATGAAATGAAGAATATATATTCAAACTCCTGAATTACAAGACGAAGAATATTACACAAAGTTTACAAAGGGAAGAAAATTTCCCAAAGGGCTTCCAACAGTTCTACTCTTGAATCGGCTCCTACCACCAGACAGATGGTTAAAGTCCATCTGCCCGATCGACGACCTAGGACCGTTTCCCACTCATCCACGCAGAAGGAGTTGGGGTGCCAACGCCCAAGTTTGTAGTAGCCGATACCAACCTGTATTGCATCGGCCGACCACTAAAGCTCACCAAGGGGGCATCACGATCAACGTCCTGCAAGAAGCAAGTTAATTATATGTAATTAAAGATGGCAGGAGGCGAAGGAAGAAGGAATCAAGATGTGTACCTCGGGATCTGCATTAGAGTCATTTGGGTGAAGCCGGTCCTATTAGAACAAGGAAGAACGGTTGAAGACGTACTACTTCAACTAATCCCACCATCGACAGAAGGCAAGAGAGGTCACTAGACTAGGTCAGCTAGGTGGCAAGGCATATGGAAGGAATCCCATCGGTCATATGGGAAAGGCAGTCCCACTCCAAAGCACTCGTGACGCTCCCATGAGTTCGGATCTAGCCAACAAAAAAGAGATGGGGTGGGAGCTGACCAAAGCCCAGTTGCCTCGAAGAGACCGATGGATGATAGAACTCATAAGAGCACCGTCGTGGGTACCCATCGGTAAAATCCATGGGGAGCAAAATCGGAAAGGAGGCCGCCGAGAAGATATGAAAGGATTTCGCGTCCCAGGAGACATATCGGGCAGAACGAGGTGGCGAGGGTATTCATACTCCGAATAGTATCCGAAAGGAAACCAGACGGTCCGATCAGAAAATCCTAGGTAATAACTCTTAAAGAAAATGGACAAGTCCACAGAAGAAGAAGGAAAGAATGAGGCCACTTCCCCTAGAGAAGAGCAGCACCGGTAGGTGGGAACGACCGATTCTGGAAAATCAGCAAGGAAGTGTGAATGAGTAAGAGAGGTGCCTCCAATAAGATCAGTAGTGTAAACATTGAGCCATAGCTGGAGGAACCACCAGGACCTTTGGTCCTGGCCGATAAAGTTGCCAGCCGATAGGTTGGCCAACACAATGTGAAGGGAACGGTAGATGACTCCAAGGAGATAGTGGCCGAGGGGAACTCGCACATGGGCGACAAGTCGTTCGGCTAAAAACTGAAACTAAAGAGTCGATACCGGAGCTGACACACAAAAGACAAATTCCTTTAACCAGAGGCTAAGGAAAGCCACGTGTTCGCGAGTTCTCATAGGGACGGTCTTCCTGTTATGCCTAGCAATGTATCGGCTCCAATTATCAGCCGAGTTAATTCCATGATCGTGGGATGGCTGGAGATGGATAAGAAAGGGATTGGCCAGTGAAACAATATCAAGGCAGGATAATAAGAAAACATCAAGACGAGTGGGACTCATCGGCCCGTGACAAAAAATGAAGGCATTTAAAGCATCAGACCAGAAATAGCAAGATACAGCCAGCATTGGCACATTTAGGTATGGTTGATCCAAAGAGACCGATGCTATGACCGATGTTAATCTCGTCCCAAAAGGGGCGATAAGTGGATGACACCCTAAGGTACCAGTCGCGCCGGACAGGGATGGAAGGAGGAAAAGACTCGAAGCCCAAATCCCAATCGGAGGAGCGCGTAGGATAACATTTAAAGGGTATCCGACGAGTCTCGGTATTGATGAGATATGTGGGGTCGAGATTGCCTAAGGGACCCAGAAAGAAGCTAAAAGAGTGTGTAACTATTGGAATGAAAACCTGGTTCCGCAAGCCTTGCCAAAACTGAAGTGGAGTTAGAGGATGAGGGGCGATGAATGCATCGGGAGTAGAAAGATCAAAAACTTACCCAGGGGATCGCCTCAATAGTAGCCATCCTTACACTGGCAAGGAGAAAGATGACGAGCGACAAAAAACATTGGACGAACGGTGGAAGTTTTAATGGCCGGGAATAAGCGAAAGAGTCAAAAGCGTGAAGAAGAAAGAAAGAACGGCCAGTGTTTATAAACTACACCAGTTTAGTTGTGAATGGCTGGAAGGTGAAGAGAAAGAGTTGGAACTCTAAAAAATGTGAAAGCATTGGAAAGCGAAGGGTTTCGGCAATTAAACCAGAGAGACGGAATGCTATGCGAAGTCATAAAGGTATCAGAAGATCAAGGGTTTCGATTGGCAATTAAAGTGAAAATATCGTGCGGAAAGACGTTTGAGAAGATGTGGCAGCAGGGATAATGACTATTGTTAATTTTGAAGCATCTGCAACCACTTAATGCTCCAAAAATGGAGGGCATGCGTTGATGCTAAGATTTGCTAAAGCCTAGGCCCACTAAAGATGTCGCATGGTCAACATAAGTCAAAGAGGTCCGGTCAAAGAAAGTCAAAGAAGCCCGTCCATATTGTTACAAGATGATTGGACGCGGAAAAATTCAATGGAGATGAGACGCAGAAAAGAAGATGAAGATTATCTGAAATCGGTTAAGAAAAAGTGCTTGGACAATGAAGATGTGTTTTCTAAGCTAACTAGGGATACATAGTGTGACCAAAAAATACACCAACAATATGATATTACTAATATTTGTCTATTGTGAAACCAAGTGAGGTCGCACTATCGTTTTTGTCTTTGTACTGAGTGATTGAAATTGTTGATTGATCTAGAGTGATGAGTGAATGGTGGTTTGCTTGCATCGATGGGATTGATATGTGAGTGTGAGAAACCAAGGGTTGGTTTCGGAGTCTGTGATGAGGGATTGACAGAGTTTAACCTCTGGTTCGAAGGGGTACCTCCGAAGGGGTTCGGAGGTTGGACATCCGAAGGTGTTCGGAGGCTGTTTCACAGAAGGGTTCGGTGGGTTTGGTTGCTGCAGCTGTTGCAGTGGAGTGTGCCTGTCGGAGGGGTCCGACAGTACACGACGACTGTCTGTACTGAAGGTCTCGGTACTTTGGGCGGTACACCGGAGGGTGTGCCGAAGATTGCTAACCCGGAGAGGTCTCCGGAGTACTGGATACACTTGTCTGCTTGTCTGTGGTGCGCAGGGGACTGCGGAGGCGACAGGACGGTTCGTTGCAGGTGAACCTGGGTCAAGCGGGAGGCTTAATGCTAGTGGAGCGGGGAGCTCCGTCACGGAGGCTGCGAAGGGGTCTAGTTCAGACCTCGGGTCGAGGTGCACCAGGAGAAGGCAGTAAGTGCGGAGCGTGGCTCCGGGTGAAGGTACTCCGAGACAAAGTCCTCAGAGGCGAGGCACTTCGAAGGGTACTCCGGAAGGAGTGACTTCGGAGTATGGTGGATCAAGTCCTCAGCAGAGGCAAGGTGTTCGAAGTGTGCTCCGGAGGGAGACACTCGAAGGTACCCGACGAAAGTCTCAGAAGTCGAGGGGCATCGAAGGCATGGTCCTGGTGAGGCTCGTCGAGGAGTGTGCTCGGGGAGAGACACTGCGATGAAGTGCTCATGGAATGCTTCGTGCGGAGGCCTTGGACGAAGGAGGGACTTCGAAGGGTGGTACTCCGAAGGAGGGCTCCGGAGTGACGCAGGCTTCGGAGCGAGGTTGACTTGTGGTGCTTCGGCCATGCATGGCTTCGGTACACGGACTGACGAAGTTCGAGCTGGGAGAAGCTGTGAAGCCGTGGTGGTCCACTCCGAAGGTGGTGGTGCGAAGGCCCAAGGGCTTTGACAGCTTCGGCTCAAAACCGTCAATGTATCAGAGGCTGACTTCGGTGAAGCGAAGGCCATCAGGCTCAAGGCTTCTCACCGAAGCTACCGCACCCTTCGCGTGCGAAGGGGGGCTCCAGAAAGGTCAAAGACTGCAAAGGCTGACATTGTCTGCTCTGCAAAAAGCTGACTCTGTCCCCTCTAAAAAGCTGATAGAGAAGCCTCCAAATAAAGTTGACTACCTTTTGTACCCCTCTGTTCTGTAGAGACAAACCAATGTAAACCCTAGGGGTAAAGTAGTCAATTCACATGGGTGAATAGTGGCTATAAATATGGGGGCTGGGTAGGTAACATTTAACACTTTGAGCATTCATTGTTGAGCTCCTGTACTAGCTACCACAGACTTTGTATTCATCTAGTGAGTTCATTTTTAGTGTTCCCTGTTCAAGCAGCGAAGCCCTGCTTCTGTGTTCATTTTTCTGCTTGAGCTTGTTTGCATACCTCGCTACTTACTTCGATTTCTAGTGTCGAGTAGTAGTGCACCGAAGCCTGTCTAAGCGAAGGGTGTTTTGTGCGAAGTGTGCTTTTCAGTGTGCGTTCGCTCTGTGTAACTAGAGGCTAGACCTCGCTGTTTACTAGCGAAGCCCTGATCGAAGCCCGATTCTTTTCCCGTGTCGAAGCCCCTAGCGAAGTCTGTTAGTGTGCGTTTAGACCATCAAAGTACGAAGCCCAGCACAAGTTGTTGTCGCTAAGTATTTGGTCGAAGTCCTCAGAGGGTAGTCCACTCGTGCGAAGGGTGAAGTGCGAAGCCTGCTCGAAGCACCCTGTGTGCGGAGCCTGCACTGACTTAGCTGAGTTGATTTTTCGGTGTTGTGGGTGGAGCGAAGTCTTCTTGACTTCGAACTTTTGCTCCCTTGCGAAGCCTGTGTTCGGAGCTGTAAATTACCTCCGAACCAGACCTTCGAAGGTTGTGTTCGAAGCCTGTTCCGCAGAAGATAGAATTAAAAACAGAAGGTTGTTTTTAGCCTAAAATTTTAAAATCTCCCATTCACCCCCCCTCTGGTCGCCGTTTCTGGTCCAACAATTGGTATCAGAGCGGGTTAAGATCACCAGTTGACCTTAACTGGTTTTGTGATCTGTTGGCGACATGGACAGAGCTAGTAATATTCCTCTGTTCGATGGGACTGATTTTGCATACTGGAAGGTGCGCATGGAGGCTTACTTGCTAAGCCAAGGAAATGCAATTTGGGAGATTGTGGACTCACAATACTCCATCCCTGATACTCGCACCTCTCAAACAGAGAAGGATTAGTATAATGCCAACTCAAAGGCAAGAAATATACTGTTCATTGGTTTGAGTAGAAGTGAGTTTGATAGGGTGCAGCACCTTAGGACTGCTAGGGAAATTTGGACCACTCTCACTATTTTTCATGAGGGCTCTACACAGATCAAGGTCAGGCGCCAAAGCACATACAATCAACAGTATCAGCTGTTTGTGCAGGCACCTGGTGAATCTATAGATGCCATGTTTTCTCGCTTTGATGCGATAGTAACTTGCGGTCCAACGGGACGCTTGCTTACAGTGATCATGATAGGGCTATCAAGCTTCTCTATGCTCTTGATCGTAGCATATGGGAAGTGAAGATATCCAGCATTGAGGAGTCCGCTGGTTATGACACATTGACCTGTGATGAGCTCTTCAGCAAGCTAAAGTCCACAGAGATTGCCAAGGCATCTCTTGCAGTGCAAAGAAACTCCTTGCCACAGCCATTGGCATTGGTTTCTAGCACTAGCCGTGGCACCACTGCAGAACCGAGCACATCTGGCACTTGTGTTCTTGCAGATGGTTTTGCTTTGTCCTCCCTGGTCTCCATCACAAAGGAGCAGGTGGACACTCTGGATGATGATGAGCTTGCTCTCATTGCCAGAAGGTTCACCCGTTTTCACCATGAGAGACGAGATCAAAGGAGAAGTGGTTTTAGTGGTTGCTTTGAATGTGGCGACACTTCTCATATCAAGGAAAATTGCCCTAAGCTCAAAAAGAGAGATGAGAGTGAGCGCCCCAAATACCACAAAAAGGAGAGGAAACCCTTTGTGAAGGGCAAGCACGGCAAGGTGGCTAAAAGAGTAGCCAAAGCCGCTTCCAGAGCATTTGTTGCTGCTCTCAGCGACATCGACACTTCCTCAACTGAGGAGTCGAGCTCTGAGGAGGAGGAGTCTCAAAGAAAGGAGGACAAGAAGGACAAGAAGGGACGAGACTTCACCGGCCTTTGCTTCATGGCCGACAGCGATCACAGCGGCGATGAGCTTGACTCAGTCTGAGGCGGCAGACCGAGGCTTGGAGGGCACGTGGATCATGGACTCTGGTTGTTCGCGCCATATGACCGGAGATGCAGCATGGTTCTCCAGCCTCACCACAACCAAGCAAAGGGAACATATCACCTTCGGAAACAATCGAAGGAGTAGAGTGAAAGGTAAAGGTGTGGTAAGAATTAACTCGAATTTCACTCTCAAAGATGTTGCTTTGGTTGAAAACCTGGGATACAATTTGCTTTCTGTATCTCAGTTGCTTGATGAGGGCTTCGAAGTGCGATTCCATCGCGATACTTCACAAGTACTCAATTCTGATGGCATTGTGGTTTGTAAGATCTTTAGAGTTGGGAGAGTTTTTGGAGCTGATTTTTCAGAGTCATCTGGTTGTTCTCATTGTCTTGTTGCACATTCTACTTCTGAGCTTTGGAAGTGGCATAAGAGACTAGGGCATATGAGCTTTGAGTTGCTCGCTCGTCTGAGCGCCCTAGGTCTGATCCGAGGATTGCCCAAGCTCAAGTTTGAGAAGAATTTAGTTTGCGCTCCCTATCGACATGGAAAAATGATTGCTGCTTCGCACTCGCCAGTCACCACAGTGATGACTGAACAACTTGGAGAACTTCTCCACATGGACACTGTAGGTCCTTCTCGGGTTTGTTCTTTAGGCGGCAAGTGGTATGTGCTAGTTATTGTCGATGATTTCTCTCGCTACTCTTGGGTCTTCTTTCTTGCCAGCAAGGATGAAGTGTTTTCACACTTTCGGAGCTTGGCTTTGAGACTTTTCACTGAACTCCCTGGTGCATTAAAATTCATTCGAAGTGATAATGGCACTGAGTTCAAGAACAGTCTCTTTGTTGACTTTTGCATGGAGCATGGCATAGAACATCAATTCTCTGCTCCGCGGGTTCCTCAACAGAACGGTGTTATTGAGAGAAAGAATCGCACTTTGGTTGAGATGGCTAGGACGATGCTCGATGAGCACAGGACTCCTAGAAAATTCTGGGCTGAGGTCATGAACACTGCATGTTACATCTCAAACCGAATCTTCTTGCGCTCAATTTTAAACTTGACATCTTATGAGCAACGTTTTGGGAGACAACCCAAGGTTACTCATCTTCGAGTATTTGGCTGTCGCTGCTTCATCCTAAAACGTGGTAATTTGGATAAATTTGAGTCGCGATCTTCTGACGGGATCTTTTTGGGTTACACTACTCATGGTCATTCCTATCGTGTTTATAATTTGGAGACTAACACTGTCATCGAGTCATGTGATGTGACTTTTGATGAATCAACCCCCTCTGTTAGTTCTGCATTTGAACAGGCAAATGAACACGACGTGGAATAGACCATCTTCGAAGAAGAAGATCCCGGAGATTTCGAGGATGAACCCCTACTACCCTCGACATCAACCCCCGAAGCTGACCCCGCTTTGACTACTTCGACACAAGGTCCCAAAGCCACTACCTCGACATCGGTCATCTTGGACCACTCCAACGCACAAGTTGAGGGGGAGACTGCATCCCGCCGCGAGGCTCCACATCATGTTCAAAGGATGCACCCTCCCGAGCAGATCATTGGTGAGCTTGATCAAAGGGTAACACGTTCTCATGCTCATTTCATTGATTCCGCTTTTGTTGCTTCTTTCGAGCCTTTAGATGTTAGTCATGCACTTTCTGATTCTAGTTGGATCAATGCCATGCATGAAGAACTTGAAAATTTTGAGAGAAATCAAGTCTGGTCATTAGTTGATCCTCCACCAAATGTTCATTTCATTGGAACAAAATGGATTTTCAAAAATAAACAAAGGGAGGATGGGACTATAGTTAGAAACAAGGCTAGACTTGTAGCTCAGGGTTATTCTCAATTAGAAGGGATTGATTTTACTGAAACTTTTGCACCTGTTGCTCGTCTTGAGGCTATTAGGATTTTGCTTGCCTTTGCGACATCCCGGGGATTTAAACTCTATCAAATGGATGTCAAAAGTGCTTTTCTTAATGGCTTCATAGGCGAAGACGTTTATGTAAAACAACCCCCTAGTTTTGAAAACCCCAAATACCCACATAAAGTCCTTAAACTTCATAAGGCTCTTTATGGACTCAAGCAGGCCCCTCAGGCTTGGTATGACAGACTAAAGTCTTTTCTGCTTGAGCGGGGGTATTTGATGGGCTCTGTTGATAAGACCCTGTTCACTCTCAAGCATGGCAAAGATTTCCTCCTAGTTCAGATTTATGTGGATGATATCATCTTTGGTGGCTCTTCTCATGCTTTGGTTGCCGAGTTTGCAGATACCATGAGCAGGGAGTTTGAAATGTCCATTATGGGTGAACTCACCTTTTTCCTTGGTTTGCAAATCAAGCAAGGCAAACAAGGTACTTTTGTCCACCAGACGAAGTACACCAAGGACCTGCTCAAGAAATTCGACATGGCCGATGCAAAGCCACTCACCACTCCAATGGCTACATCTGTAGCATTGGATCCTGACGAAGATGGAGAAGTCGTAGATTAGAAGGAGTTCCGAAGCATGATCGGCTCCCTCCTCTACTTGACTGCTACGAGGCCAGATATACACTTCGCAATGTGTCTGTGCGCTTGTTTTCAGGCTTCACCACGAGCTTCGGACCGCCAAGCGGTAAAGCGCATTCTAAGGTATCTCAAACATACTCTTGAATTCGGCATATGGTATTCAGCGTCTTCCTCTTTATGTCTTCGTGGTTATTCTGATGCGGATTTTGCTGGGTGTAGGATTGATAGGAAGAGTACCTCTGGTACTTGTTATTTTCTGGGTACTTCTCTGGTTTGCTGGTCTTCCCGCAAACAGTCTAGTGTTGCACAATCGACGGCTGAGGCCGAATATGTTGTTGCAGCTAGCTGTTGCTCTCAGATTTTGTGGATGGCTTCCACTTGGCGGGATTTCGGGTTAGATTATAAGAGTGTTCCACTTTTCTGTGATAACACTAGTGCTATTTGTATTGCAAATAACCCGGTTCAGCACTCCAAAACCAAACACATTGATGTGCGATATCATTTTCTCAGAGATCACAATGAGAAGGGTGATATTGAACTTCAATATGTTGATACCCAACACCAGCTAGCCGATATTTTCATGAACCCCCTCGATGCTTCTCGATTTGCCTACTTGCGTGGAGAACTTGGTATTTGTCACCCTTACGACATTTTATGAGGGGGAGCTGATTTTAATTATCTTGCATATGCTCATCATGTGTGAAATTGCATTTACATCTGTTGCACTTATATGCCTCATTTTAATTCATGAAATCATGACAGCTCAGCTCTTTTTAATTTATCTGAAACATTAATGTGCATGATGTTTTCTTTCCAAACTCAAATCATGCTCACTGCTCCATCTTGTATCTAGCATGTATAGGCAGGACTGCTTTAGCTATCTTTTATCTGCTTGATAGCAAGACACTTTTCTTTGGATGCTAAAAATTGCAACTTGAAAAATTGTTCTACATATTCATGGATATTCATAAAATGCTAAACAGTTTGTTCACTTAATCACAATTCCAAAAATCCATGATTTGCATGCTTCAAAGTAAAAAGATCCAGGTGGGTTTGTTTGTCGCACTACCCTATTCTAGACTGCTTACCATTGCACATTGGTCTAAACTGGAATAGTGTAGTGTATGCCCAAATCATTGCTTTAAGCTTCTGATGGCTTTCATGCCTAGGCTTGGCCTGATTGGAAAGTATAAGGTGGACAAACAAATAACCCCTGGCATTAAGAAAAGAACAACAAAATTCATTGATCAGCAAGTTTGCTTTCATTGCTCCATTTGAACTGGACTTGTCTGTCTAGAGTAGAAATTGACTAGCTTTGCGCAGTCCCTGCTTTTACTTGTCTAGTTTCCTTGACTAAGTGGTGATGCTTTTATTTCAAAAATGATAAAATCACATGCTGTCATCATGTTTTTAGAGAATGTTAAATTGAGCTGAGCCCATGATCATTGGTATTACTGTTGGCATATTTTTGCTTTGTATGTCTTTGCAATTCTGCTCATTTCCAAGCAATGCATCTTTTACATGCTCCTTGATGCTTGCATTGCCAAAGGGGGAGAAATTTTTGAGTTCTCTGTTGCAAGGGGGTACAATTAAATTACTCAGGGGGAGTTTTTATCTTGAAAAAGGGGAGATTTGCCGAAGGGGCTTTTACTCTTTTGAAAAGGGGGAGGAAAATTCTTTTGTCAAGTGACATGATTTGGTTCGTTTCTGAGTTTTTATGGTCACTTGTGTGCTGAAATTCTTTAAATTTTCTTGAACTTGAATTTGGTTGTCAATGCACTCATCAAGGGGGAGATTGAGAAACCAAGGGTTGGTTTCGGAGTCTGTGATGAGTAATTGACAGAGTTTAACCTCTGGTTCGAAGGGGTACCTCCAAAGGGGTTCGGAGGTTGGACCTCCGAAGGTGTTCGGAGGCTGTTTCACCGAAGGGTTCGGTGGGTTTGGTTGCTGCAGCTGTTGCAGCGGAGTGTGCCTGTCGGAGGGGTCCGACAGTACACGATGACTGTCTGTACCGAAGGTCTCGGTACTTTGGGCGGTACACCAGAGGGTGTGCCGAAGATTGCTAACCCGGAGAGGTCTCCGGAGTACTGGATACACTTATCTGCTTGTCTGTGGTGCGCAGGGGATGGTTCGTAGCAGGTGAACCTGGGTCAAGCGGGAGGCTTGATGCCAGTGGAGCGGGGAGCTCCGTCACGGAGGCTGCGAAGGGGTCTAGGTCGAACCTCGGGTCGAGGTGCACTAGGAGAAGGCAGTAAGTGCGGAGCGTGGCTCCGGGTGAAGGTACTCCGAGACAAAGTCCTCGGAGGCGAGGCACTTCGAAGGGTACTCCGGAAGGAGTGACTTCGGAGTATGGTGGATCAAGTCCTCAGTAGAGGCAAGGTGTTCGAAGTGTGCTCCGGAGGTAGACTCTCGAAGGTACCCGACGAAAGTCTCAGAAGTCGAGGTGCATCGAAGGCATGGTCCGGGTGAGGCTCGTCGAGGAGTGTGCTCAGGGAGAGACACTGCGATGAAGTGCTCATGGAATGCTTCGTACGGAGGCCTTGGACGAAGGAGGGACTTCGAAGGGTGGTACTCCGAAGGAGGGCTTCGGAGTGACGCAGGCTTCGGAGCGAGGCTAGCTACGGAGCGAGGTTGACTTGTGGTGCTTCGGCCATGCATGGCTTTGGTACACGGACTGACGGAGTTCGAGCTGGGAGAAGCTGCGAAGCCGTGGTGGTCCACTCCGAAGGTGGTGGTGCGAAGGCCCAAGGGCTTTGATGGCTTCGGCTCAAAACCTTCAATGTATCGGAGGCTGCCTTCGGTGAAGCGAAGACCATCAGGCTCAAGGCTTCTCACCGAAGCTACCACACACCTCGCGTGCGAAGGGGGGCTCCAGAAAGGTCAAAGACTGCAAATGCTGACATTGTCTGCTCTGCAAAAAGCTGACGCTGTCCACTCTGCAAAGCTGACAGAGAAGCCTCCAAATAAAGTTGACTACCTTTTGTACCTCTCTGTTCTGTAGAGAAAAAACCAATGTAAACCCTAGGGGTAAAGTAGTCAATTCACATGGGTGAATAGTGACTTTAAATATGGGGGCTGGGTAGGTAACATTTAACACTTTGAGCATTCATTGTTGAGCTCCTGTACTAGCTACCACTGACTTTGTATTCATCCAGTGAGTTCATTTTTAGTGTTCCCTATTCAAGCAGCGAAGCCCTGCTTGTGTGTTCATTTTTCTGCTTGAGCTTGTTTGCATACCTCGCTACTTACTTCGATTTCTAGTGTCGAGTAGTAGTGCACCGAAGCCTGTCTTGGCGAAGGGTGTTTTGTGCGAAGTGTGCTTTTCAGTGTGCGTTCGCTCTGTGTAACTGGAGGCTATACCTCGCTGTTTACTAGAGAAGCCCTGATCGAAGCCCAGTTCTTTTCCCGTGTCGAAGCCCCTAGTGAAGTCTGTTAGTGTGCGTTTAGACCTTCAAAGTACGAAGCCCAGCACGAGTTGCTGTCGCTAAGTATTTGGTCGAAGTCCTCAGAGGGTAGTCCACTCGTGCGAAGGGTGAAGTGCGATGCCTGCTAGAAGCACCCTGTGTGCGGAGCCTGCACTGACTTAGCTGAGTTGATTTTTCGGGGTTGTGGGTGGAGCGAAGTCTTCTTGACTTTGAACTTTTGCTCCCTTGCGAAGCCTGTGTTCGGAGCTGTAAATTACCTCCGAACCAGACCTTCGAAGGTTGTGTTCGAAGCCTGTTCCGCAGAAGATAGAATTAAAAACAGAAGGTTGTTTTTAGCCTGAAATTTTAAAAGCTCCCATTCAACCCCCCCTATGGTCGCCGTTTCTGGTCCAACAGAGTGGATAGTTTGTGCCGAGGGGTTCGGTGTGCGTCGCGTTTCGTGTTTTGGCTTGTCACATGTGTGCAGGGTGGAGATGCTAGCCCATTGTCAACGGTAGGTGATCAAGGGTCAAGCGGGGAGCTCGATGCTAGAGGATCAAGGAGGCTGGGTGAAGTTGGGAATGATCTCAGGAGTGCACGGGGAGATAGAGCAAGACATGGATAGACAGATGATCGAGACAGCATGTCTACCAAGTCAGTGAAAGGGAGGCCAGTGCAAGTGATTAGGCGGGTCGAGGGGATCGAGAGCGGGAGAGACTTGCTGGCGTTCGAGTTCGTGGATTGGTGTCACATGTCGGTAGTCGAGAAGGCTTTGTCGATTTCGACTGAAAACCGTCGTATCAGAAATGTTTTTAAATTTCAATAAATAGGAGTTTATTTTTATGTTTAGTCGTCTATATTAAGTGTAATTTTTTAGTATTTTTTGGAATTCTTAATTCTAAAAAATATTAAAAGAATAGGGTCAATGATGTAATAAATTAGGAGTATACTTTTGTGTATTTTTTCAAAATTAATATTTCTGAAAATACATAAGGGTATTTAGATAAATACTTGGTCTTTTAACCCTAATGGCATTTTGGAGAATACCTTGATGGGCTTGGCTATATAAAGGACCTCATGCCTAGGGGATTAGGTGGAACATATGGCTGTAATTTTGTGGTCGCTGAACACTTTTGAGAGAGACCTCTTTTCAGATTTCTCTTATACCTTCTCTTTGATTTTTGTTGAGTTTCTCTTGTTCATCATCTAGCGCCATGGAGTTTTGTCGCTGATTCCCGGAGTATTGCGCTATAAAGTTGAAAGGTGCGTAGTACTGTTCATCTTCTCTGAATTCCAATTTTGATTGCTTGTTAGACAGATTTTGGGGCTTTTTTCACCTCTGATCTCTTCATAGCTCTTCGTGTTCATGATTCCAGGATTCCATTTTTGACATTTGCAAAAGTTTTTGACCATTTCTTCATACTTTTTGGTCCTACAAGTGCTTTAAAAAATTCTGAAAAACTGCACTGTATCCCATATGTTCTCTATAAGTTTGCCAAGATTTAATTCTGTTCTTCATTCAATATTTCAGGAATCAAATTTTATCAAATCCTCAATAGTTTTTCTAGAAGTTTCACTGTTCATTAGCTAGAATACTGTAGAGATTGTCAGATTCTTGTACTGTGCTTCATCACAGCCTGCAATTTGTTATGTTTTATCTTTAGGTCTATAGACTGTTTCAGTCACATACACATTCTTTGTTTCATTTACTATAATGAGTTTTATTGAGGAGGTTTTATTCTATTTTGATTGGTTCTATGTGTGATCAATCTAGCCATAAGCAAGCTACATGTATGGGTGTTTGATTCATTGTGTGATGTGTTTCCCTGCATTAGTTCTGTATGTTTCTGTTCAGCCATAAGGTTGTCACTGATTATCCACATACGGAAGCAAAACTCAAAGTGGTGATCCGATTTTAAGAGTAAACAAGTTTGTTTGCTGAACTTTTACCTTGTCTATACTGATTTCAGTTTGCTAGTCCATCTGAGACTAATCATGTGACATTGCTACTGAAAGTTGAAAGTACTGATTTTGTGTTTTTATCCTGGTTTTTTGAGTACTTACTGTTCCAAATTATTCTGAATTAGAACAGTGGGTTGCAGTGGTTTAATTTTCTCTGGATGATAAATCTTATCATTGTATTGCTGTGACAAAGAAACTGATTTGTGATTTCTGCTCAAGAGCACTTGCTTGTTTTTTATTCTGTATACATCTTGATTTGCCATCCAAGTTTTTGTCATAGAAGTGGTTGATCAAATCTGCTATTGCCTCTCTGATTTAATCCTGAGGCACTACTTTTCATCTTCAATTACTGATAATTGAAGTAATCAATGCAAGATATCAGTGTTGCAAAACCACAAGTGCATTGCTGACCTGAAAGCAAATACTACGGTTAAGCTTGCTACTGAATGAAAGTGTGTTCATCTAAGTGCTGTAATTAACAGATGATGTGTGACACAGTTTGGTAAAAATCAGTGATTGAGAATTCATCTTTTCTGAAAAGCTCCGTTCCTTTTTGAATCTGTTTGAAGCTCAAGGTTCTTATACTTTGTAAATATTTGCACTGCTGTGTTATTGATTGAATTTCCTGAACATCATGACTTCCCTATGAAATGTTTGACTTTGAATCACTGATATTCTTTTTTAATTGCCATTGATTTGCAATAGGACAGTGAACTCAAGCATTTCTGTTTTCTGTATTTTTGGTCTTTGCCATAAGAATTGCAAACTGAAGAAAGTTTAAACTGAATTTGTGAAACTAAGAGAGGTCGCACTGTGGTTTCTATCTTTATGATGAGTGATTGATAAGGTTGAGTGATCTGGTGAATGAGTGAGTGATGGTTTGATTGCATCGATGGGATCGATGTGTGGTTATGGAGAGTGGATGCCGAGGGGATCAGTGTGCGTCGCATTTTGTGTTTTGGCTTGTCTCATGTGTGCAGGGTGGAGATGCTAACCAACTATCAGCGGCGGGTGATCAAGGGTCGAGCAGGGACATGGATGGACGGATGGTCGAGACAGCGTGACAGTCAAGTCAGCGAAAGGGATGCTAGTGCAAGTGATCAGGCGGCTCGAGGAGATCGAGGGGAGGAGAGACTTGCTGGCGATCGAGTTCATAGATTGGCTTCACATGTCGGCGGTCGAGGAGGCTTTATCGGTTTTTGCTGAAAACCGTCTCATTTCTAAATGTTTTTAAATTCCAATAATTACGAGTTTATTTTGTTTAGTAATTTAGATTAAGTGTAAACTTTTAGTATTTTTCGGAATTGTCAAAATTCTGAAAATATATTAAAATTATAGGTTTAAGTGTTATAATAAATTAGGTATATTATTTGTGTATTTTTTTGGATTTTAATTCTGAAAAATACCAAAGGATATTTTAGGTTTAATTAGTGTTAAGTATTAATTTGTAATGACTTTGGTGGCTGTCATTAGACTCTTTCAGCTGAACATTTTGGAGCTACCAACCACAATTTCTATTTTGTTATAGCCTTTTTGCTATTCTTAATTTCGTGCTTAGTGTTCATCATTCGGATCAAGAAAAAATAGCATCTAGGAGTTCCAGCGCAGGTACCGTTCGTCCTTTTAAGATTCACTTTTGGAGATGAGTTTTGAACTGTTTTGATGCTGTTTTTGGACCTGAGTTCTTCACAACTTTTGTTGTACAAGTTTCCAGTGTTCCATTTTTAAGTTTGCAAAACTTTTTTGCCACTGATGCATATATTTTCTTGTCCAACAAAGTTCCTAAAATGTTTTGAAAACTCCTGATTTATGCCATGTTTTGTGCTATTTTCAGTCTGGATTCAATCTTTGAGTCGAGTCTTGATCTGTTTTGGTACTGTTCTTGGACCTGAGTTCTACATAACTTTTTATATCCAAGTTTCAAGTGTTCTGTTGATAGCAAAAAATGGTAGTAATGGCTAGATTATCAAAATATCAATTTTTGGTGATTTGGGCCAAAAGTACACATGTCCAGGGTCTGTCCGAAGCCCTACAGGGCCGAAGTCCATTGAGCTATGGGCTCCGAAAGCCTCTAGCCAGCCCATGGGCTTTGGTCAGGAAGCCTTTGGAGGCCCACACTGCCGAAGCTTCGGAAGCCTTCGGAGGCCCACGCTGCCGAAGCTTCGGCCCAAGGAGCAAGCCTCGACGGGCCTGGCCGAAGCCCATGCTACCGAAGCTTCGGCACGAGGAGCAGGCCTCGACGGGCCTGACCGAAGCCCACGCTACCGAAGCTTAGGCCTGAGGAGCAGGCCTCGATGGGCCTGGCCGAAGCCCACCTTGGCAGAGATAGAGTTGGACCCGTTTCCAGCTCAATCTCTATCTCTATCTGGCCGGGTTTATAGCATATTAGATTAGGAGTTAACCCTCTATAAATAGAGAGGCTTGGCCGGCGTGGAGAGCCCCCCAACTCAAACCAAACCAAAGACCATGCTTTGATCGTATTTACTTTACCTTTATTTTCCTGTACCTCTTCGTGGGTTTGCCTGGAAGCCCTCCGCCGGCCACTGGTAATCCTTGTTACTTCACCTGAGAAGTATCCGTTAATCTACATAATAGATTGATATCACCTTGTTACTTCACCTGTGAAGTATCCTCTAATCTGCGTAATAGATTGCTACCTTCGCTACTAGTGCAACACTTAGCAAAATTCGGTCCTTAGGCCGAATTGGTACTTCGCATCGTCTCTGTTGTAGGTTTGCACGTTCGGAGCCCCTTCGCCGGAGGTGTCTGGAGCTGAGAGACCGGTTCCGGAGGTCCCCAGGACACCCTTCGACAAGACCGCAGGCTTCGGCAACAAGCTTCGCCAGCATACTTCGTCGCAACAGGCTTCGCCACGACTCTACTCCGCACTGGACGAAGTTGCACCCGCGCGTGGCCTTCGCGTCATTGTCTCATAGATTGCTGTATCGGAGATATTATGCCAAACCCCGCTGTTCGGAGGTGATCATCACGTCCAGATCCATTCGGAGTCCACCTTCGACCGGATCAGCCCGAACGCCGAAGCACCCTTTGGCGGAGCACTTCGCACCAGATGACGAAGGTACCCTTCGGTGCACCCTTCGCATCAGACTTCGAACCAGACGGGCTCCGGCTGGTTTGCTGATTTTATTTTGTTTAATCTATTTCTTTCGGCTAATTAGATTATTTTGTGTAATCTAGTTGCCTGGCAACTCCACCCCCTTACCACTATTAAGGGTAGTCGGAACGCGACATCGGTGCCACGTCACGCTTAGGCCTGTCCCAAAGTATCCGTGCACTTTTGGATCATCGGACTGACCCAAGTGCGTGGCACATTTTTGTGTCAACACACTTTTTGGTGACTCCGCTGGGG
The DNA here is from genome assembly GCA_019279435.1 of Zizania palustris. Lineage (NCBI taxonomy): Eukaryota > Viridiplantae > Streptophyta > Magnoliopsida > Poales > Poaceae > Zizania > Zizania palustris. The sequence continues at coordinate 96,702,350 of JAAALK010000080.1, forward strand.
AAGGCTATGCCAACATGATGAGTACGTCTACATCGGCCACCAGGACATCTACATCGACTACTACGTCTACACCGCCGATGGACGTGATAGGAGGCGCGAATGTCGACAACCGCAACATATTGTCACCTACACTTGAAGATATCCCCGCCGCAGACTGAGGAGAGATCGAAGCAAAGTTAAAGGCACTCCAAGACATGATGCTTGGGGGCTACATCAAGACACGTGTGGTCTTCGTCAAGCGTGACATCGTCACCCCCGACCTCGCTCAGGTCTAGGTAACACCTATATCACCTCGCTTATCTTCTTTAGAAATTGAGCAGAAAATAGCTGCATCAGTAGATCAAGCCGTTAGCGCTTCGCTAGCCAACTGCTTAGATTCGACAGTCAACTCCCAAGTAGAGGCAACTCTTAGAAGGTTTGGCTTCACTGAGGCCATACCCCCTATTCCTATAGCTAGTGCACCTCTGGCAAACCATGTGTACGGTAGAACTAACGATAGCACTGGCACGATCATGTCTCCGGCCTCATCACTTATGGACGTGACCAATCATTATACATACGGTCAAACTAATACTGCATACCACACGCCACCTACGCCAATACCCGCGCTGCCAGCACCACACGCGCAGACGCCCGGACACGAGTACGTTGTACAAATAGCACGTAGGGAAGATGCCCATGGCTGACACGCCGATATCCCACCGCGTGTCGCGCCCCCGCATGAGAGGCGTGCACAAGCAACATACCAAGATGATATAGAGGAGCGGGTCTACGCACTATTTAGGGAATGTGCTGGCTTCGTGCCCAAGGGATGGGTTAGGGTTTACCGTAAACCCTACCCCGACCATCTTGATACGGTACACTACCCCCGCGGCTATAGGATCCCTGAATTCACTAAGTTCGATGGCGAGGGTAGCAAGTACACGTTGGAGCACATTAGTCAGTTTTTAGCGCAGTGTGGAGAGGTTAGCGGGATAGATGCTCTAAAGGTTAGACTATTTTCTCTCTCACTATCTGGTACTGCTTTCACTTGGTTTTCGGCGCTCCCGCCGAACTCCATCCACACGTGGGTTGATTTAGAGTGGAAATTCCACGATTATTTTTATACAGGCGAAACAGATCTTAGGCTTTCGCATTTGGCATCGGTTAAGCAGAAATCTAGTGAGAGCGCATCCGAATACATAGAGCATTTCAGGGATACTAGAAACCTGATGAGGACATCACTTCACATGATACACACATGGAGCCTCCACCTACAATTCAGCTACAAGGACCAATCACACGCGCCCGTGCCCGCGCTTGAACCATGAGGTTAATTTTTTCCTTAACAACTTTGATTATATTTGTTTGGACGGGATGCTACTGAATTCTAGTGATATTTTGTTGCTTAGGAACATGGGAGATGGAATAGAAGAGTTGGAGTTGAAGACGGAGCCGCACGGATGATTTGAAGTCAAGAATTCGCTGGTTCGGACTACATCGACCACCATTCACCAAAATGGGCATAACTTCCTCATACGAAGTCCGATTGGCGCGTTCTTGGACTTTTTGGAAAGCTGAGGAGAAGACGGATCGTTTGCTGTTGGTTCCACCTCATTTGGAATCTCGAGCTGTCCTGTGTGATTAAAACAGTCCTGCGTGACAGAACCGGGCCGTGTTGGCCCATAATCTGAGTCTGTACGTCTTCTAGCCCACAGCCCGTGTCTGTTCACCTTCCACAGGCCGCCGCCCTATATATTCTCACACCAGCCACCTCTAGGGTTAGGTTTTGCTTTGTTGCATCTACACTGTTGTGTTTAGATCCCGCCTCTTGCACCGGACCGATTGGCTGCTGCATTGGCGTTTGTGAAACCTCACCTTATCTTTGTTTGTCTGTGATTTGGCATTCGATTTGTATCCTTCCTGTTCTTGCTTGTGTTCTTGGGTTCGCTTGCAGGAATTAGCCTTCGTGGCGAGGTCAATCGCGTTCTGCGTGGTTGATAACCAACGGAGACAGTGGTGTAACGATTGCAAGGTTTTGATCCGCCGGACCGGAGCCTTGGATCGCCAACGTCGAGATTCTCCACCAACCCAAGTTTATCCTTTACCTAGCGGAAGATCGGGACCACTCCCCCATCAGCTGGTATCAGAGCTCAGATTTCCCGTTAGGTAATCTCGATCTGCTTTTGTTTTTACCCAGAGTCCAGAAAACCACACCAAAAAAAAATTCCCCACCGAGAACCCCTTTGTGCCTTGCGATTTTAATTTCAGTTTTAACTTTGTTGAGTTCGTGTTCTTGGTCGAGTCTTGTTGCTGGTTTAGTCATCCCTCTGTGTCGTTTGAGTAGTAGTTATTCTTGTGTCTCAAAAAAAAATATTCCCCACCGAAAAACCCCCCTTCCGCAACCCTATTTGTTTTCCACATCCAGTCTTTGTGACCCCCCTTCAGTAAAACAGACATAACTTTTCGCTCGTTTGGCAGAAACATCTGAAATTTTTTGAGCGTGTTCCTGACCCGATTTGGGTGGGTACCCTAACCCGCTATGCCGGTTAGCCCTCACCAAACTCGCCAAAAAAATCAGGAAGATAAAGAAAAAAATTGGACAAAGTTTTTGCTCGCCGGACAGCGAACTTGTTTGAATTTTTGTGAGCCACATCCCACCTCAGTTGTAGGTGCCAATTTTTGTGGTTGCATTTCTGGTCATCCTTGTTCAAAAAAAATAGAGTGAAAAAAAAGAGAAAAAAAATATAAAAAAGGAGAAGCGGTCCTGTTTGTTGCTTGTCCGAACTCTTGTCCGAACTCCTGTCCGAACACTTGTCCGATCTGAGGAAGGCATTGGCTGTTTGTTGCTTGTCCGATCTCTTGTCCGAACTCTTGTCCGAACTCTTGTCCGATCCCTTGTCCGATCAGCGGCAGAAAAAAAAAATTGTGCACATACCCTTGTCCGATCCCTTGTCCGATCTGTAGAGAGCTGAATTTGGTCTGTTTGTGCTTCCATTTGAGTTTTTGGCACATAGTTTCCCTCTATTGCTTGAATTTTCACCTTGGGAGCACTAAGGCCAGCAACTTTGACGAGTACATGGGAATACTTATTGAACTTGGTTTAACTGTTATTATTATCGCTAATCCTTGCTACTCACTTGCCTTCCAAGCTACACATTTCTCTTGGTCAGGACAGGTTCAATCCTTGCAATTGTCACCACCCTCCACTTGGTTCATCACCTGTAGGCCGGTGACCTCACTGCGGCGTGGTAAGAACACTTGCAACCGTGGGTAAGGTGCTTGACGGATTGCTTCCACCCCACACCCACCACCCCACCTAGCTGTTTTACATAGGATTATTCTTTGTTGTTTTGTCTTTTACTAACATGGCAGATAACAGCGGCACCCCTCCATCTGATTTTAATGAATGTGTCTCACGACGTGCTCTACTAGAGTCTCAGCGGCAGACCCAACATTCCATCGAACGTCTCGCACGTACTGTGGCTGACCTAGTAGACCGGATGACTGCCTTGGAAACACGCTTGCCTGCTGCACGAGCCAACAATGACCATGTTGAAGAGGAAGACGACCATATTGAAGAGGAAGACGACCTATCCTATGCCGGAAACAATGCCATTGACCCTGACGAGGCTGCACGTCATCGCTTTCAGTTCAACCGTCAAGGTATGGGCGGCCACCGCAACCGCCCTCCACGAGGTAACAATGACAACCACAGGAACAATGATCCCTACTCTAAGGTAAAATTTTCAGTACCTCCTTTTGCTGGCACCTATGATCCAGATGCATATTTAGATTGGGAGATGTCAGTCGAACAAAAATTTAATGCTCACATGGTTCCTGCTATCCACCGCGTGCGTTTAGCTACTAGTGACTTCACTGGATATGCTCTTCTTTGGTGGACTGAAATAGTTCAGGTTGGCAATGAACCACAAACTTGGGATATGTTAAAACGGCAAATGCGTGGTAGATGGGTCCCTCCTTCATATAAATGTGATTTGAGAAAAAAATTGCAGCGCCTAAACCAAAGAAATAAATCGGTAGAGGAGTATTATTAGGAGTTGCAAATAGGTTGCATGTGTGCTGAAATTGAGGAGGACAATGAGGATAAAATGGCCCGTTTTTATGGTGGTTTAAGACGTGAAATTCAGGATATCATTGATTATAAAGAATACAATACTATCACTCGTCTTTTCCACCTTGCTATGCTTGCAGAAAAAGAATTGCAGGGTCGCCAACAACCACAACGCAGCATGAGGACCAACATTGGTGGTGCTACTTCACGCTCAAATGGGCAGCAGCAACGACCACCCGCACCCCCTTCTCGACCGGCGGCTACATCAGCACCTTCTACATCTACAGCCCAGGTTGAGAGTTCCAAGACTGCAGCATCCAAGGCGCCAGCCAAGCCCACCTCCTCGGCTGCCTCTACTGCACGTTCTGCAGCGATCCAGTGTTACAGATGCAAAGGATTTGGCCATGTGATGAAAGACTGCCCTAGTCAGTGGGCTTATATTGCTACGGAAGATGGTGGCTATGTAAGTGCTAGTGATGTTGAAGATGAATATGCACTTGCTGCTAACATTGCAGGAGATGATGATACATTCGACGATGACGCTGTTATTGCGTCGGATGCCACTGCCGACCTTGAAGCACTTATTGTACAACGCGTCTTGAGCACTCACATGGAGCAGGATGACAGGGCACAACGGAACAATCTGTTTCAGACCTTCTTCGGCGTCAATGACCGTCGTGTACGTGTCATCATCGACAGCGGTAGCTGCAACAATTTGGTGAGCCACGACATGGTAACGAAGCTTCAACTTCCCACACGTGCGCATCCACACCCTTACCATGTGCAATGGTTCAACAATAGCGGTAAGGTCAAGGTAACACAAACTGCTCACATCAAATTTTCCATTGGTACATACTTCGGAGCTGCTGATTTTGATGTAGTACCAATGCAAGCATGTTCTCTGTTACTTGGTAGACCTTGGGAGTATGATACTGGTGCTACACACCATGGTAGGAGCAATACGTACACATTTATGTATAAAGGAAAGAAAGTTACATTGCTTCCTATGACTCCTGCTGAAATTGTAAAATTTGAACAAGAAAAACATGCTAGGGATGCACAAAAGAGCAAACAACCTTCTGAAAATCAGCAAGTAGCTAAGACGCTTTTGAGGCAACAGAAAGATAAAATTGCTTCTCCCTCTTCATCACAAGTTATAAATCTGAAAGGGCGTGTCATGCTTGCAACTAAAACTGACCTTGCTGAAATTTGTGATGATACCCCCTTGCTATATGGCTTGATTTGCACAAACGTGTTGTTTTCACTTGCGAACATTCCTAGCTCTGTTCCTGTTGCCGTCACTGACCTTTTGCAGGAGTTTAAAGATGTTTTTCCTGCTGAGATACCACCCGGGCTGCCACCGATACGCGGCATCAAGCACCAAATTGATTTGGTCCCGGGAGCGTCTCTTCCTAATCGTGCAGCGTACCGTACCAATCCGGAGGAGACAAAAGAAATTGAGCGCCAAGTACAGGACCTTCTTGATCGTGGGTACGTCCGTGAAAGCCTTAGTCCTTGTGCAGTACCCGTTCTTTTGGTACCTAAGAAAGATGGTAGTTGGCGCATGTGTGTTGATTGTCATGCTATTAATAATATCACCATTCGATATCGACACCCTATTCCTAGATTGGATGACATGCTTGATGAGCTTAGTGGTGCCATTATCTTTACTAAGATTGATCTCCGTAGTGGCTACCACCAAATTCGCATGAAACTAGGTGATGAATGGAAAACTGCTTTTAAAACAAAGTTTGGATTATATGAGTGGCTTGTCATGCCTTTTGGACTTACTAATGCACCTAGTACCTTCTTGCGCTTGATGAATGAAGTCCTACGGCACTTTATAGGACGCTTTGTGGTTGTATACTTTGATGATATCTTGGTTTATAGCAAGTCTCTCACTGAACATGTTGAACACCTACGTGCTGTTTTTTTTGTCCTCCGTGAGGCTAGAATGTTTGGTAACCTTGAGAAGTGCACGTTTGCACGGATCGAGTTGTGTTTCTTGGATATGTTGTCACTTCACAGGGTATTGAGGTTGACGCGGCAAAGGTAGAAGCAATCAACAGCTGGCCGCATCCCCAAACTATCACACAGGTACGTAGCTTTCTTGGTCTTGCAGGTTTCTACCGACGTTTTGTGAAAGATTTCAGCACCATAGCCGGTCCTTTGCATGAGTTGACCAAGAAGGGAGTTACTTTTACTTGGGAGCCAGCACATGAACAAGCTTTTGCCACACTCAAAGATCGTCTTACACATGCACCTCTACTTCAGCTACCCGACTTTAGTAAGCCTTTTGAGTTAGAATGTGATGCTAGTGGGTTTGGATTAGGCGGTGTGCTGCTGCAAGGAGGTAAACCCGTGGCCTATTTTAGTGAGAAATTACATGGCCCACAGTTGAACTATTCTACCTATGATAAGGAATTATATGCCTTAGTGCGTGTGCTTGAAACTTGGCAACATTACCTTTTGCCTAAGGAGTTTATTATTCATTCGGATCATGAAGCATTGAAGCATATACGTAGTCAAGAAAATCTGAATAAACGACATGCTAAATGGGTAGAATTTATTGAGACTTTTCCATATATCATTAAGCATAAGAAAGGGAAAGATAATGTGATTGCTGATGCTTTGTCTAGACGATATACATTGCTTTCTCAACTTGACTATAAGATCTTTGGTTTAGAAACATTGAAGGACATGTATGCTACTGATTTGGACTTCAAAGATGCTTTTGCAAATTGTACAAATGACCGTGCTTGGAACAAATATGTGCTGAATCATGGATATCTTTTTCGTGCTAACAAGTTATGCGTTCCGGCTAGCTCTCTTCGCTTGTTGTTATTGCAGGAAGCACACGGTGGTGGTTTGATGGGTCATTTTGGATCCAAGAAAACCGAAGATGTGCTGTCCACACATTTCTATTGGCCTAGGATGAGACGAGATGTTGAGCGCTATGTGGCACGATGCACTACTTGCAATAAAGCTAAGTCCCGTCTAAACCCACATGGTCTTTATATGCCTCTGCCCGTTCCTAGTATACCTTGGGAGGATATTTCTATTGATTTTGTGTTAGGATTACCTAGAACTAGGAGGGGGAGAGATAGTATTTTTGTGGTGGTAGATCGTTTCTCTAAAATGGCGCATTTTATACCTTGTCACAAGAGCGACGAAGCTACAAATGTTGCTGATTTGTTTTTCAGAGAGGTCGTATGCTTGCATGGAGTTCCCAATACCATCGTTTCAGATCGTGATGCCAAATTCTTAAGTCATTTTTGGAGGACGTTGTGGCATAAGTTGGGGACGAAGCTGCTGTTTTCTACTACTTGTCACCCCCAAACGGATGGACAAACGGAGGTCGTCAACCGCACATTGTCCACCATGTTGAGGGCTGTTTTGAAGACCAACTTGAAGCTTTGGGAAGAGTGTCTACCTCATATTGAGTTTGCATATAATAGGTCAGTACACTCCACTACTAAGGTAAGTCCGTTTCAAGTGGTCTATGGCTTTAATCCACGTGCTCCCATTAATTTGCTACCATTACCACCATCTGAAAACTTGAATTTTGATGCTACTACACGTGCTGAATTATTGCTTAAGATGCATGAAACTACTAAAGCGAACATAGAGAAAATGAACGAGAATGATCGTGCTTATGGTAGTAAGGGTAGAAAAGAGATAACATTTGAACCGGGTGATCTTGTTTGGTTGCACTTGCGCAAGGATCGTTTTCCTGATTTAAGAAAGTCTAAATTGATGCCACGTGCTGATGGTCCTTTCCGTGTGCTTGAGAAATAAATGACAATGCATATAAGCTTGAGTTGCCTGCAGCTTTTGGGGTTAGTCCCACATTTAACATTTCAGATTTAAAGCCCTATTTGGGAGATGATGATGAGCTTGAGTCGAGGACGACTCCAATTCAAGAGGGGGAGGATGATGAGGACATCACTTCACATGATACACACATGGAGCCTCCACCTACAATTCAGCTACAAGGACCAATCACACGCGCCCGTGCCCGCCGCTTGAACCATGAGGTTAATTTTTTCCTTAGCAACTTTGATTATATTTGTTTGGATGGGATGCTACTGAATTCTAGTGATATTTTGTTGCTTAGGAACATGGGAGATGGAATAGAAGAGTTGGAGTTGAAGACGGAGCCGCACGGATGATTTGAAGTCAAGAATTCGCTGGTTCGGACTACATCGACCACCATTCACCAAAATGGGCATAACTTCCTCATACGAAGTCCGATTGGCGCGTTCTTGGACTTTTTGGAAAGCTGAGGAGAAGACGGATCGTTTGCTGTTGGTTCCACCTCATTTGGAGTCTCGAGCTGTCCTGTGTGATTAAAACAGTCCTGCGTGACAGAACCGGGCCGTGTTGGCCCATAATCTGAGTCTGTACGTCTTCTAGCCCACAGCCTGTGTCTGTTCACCTTCCACAGGCCGCCGCCCTATATATTCTCACGCCAGCCACCTCTAGGGTTAGGTTTTGCTTTGTTGCATCTACACTGTTGTGTTTAGATCCCGCCTCTTGCACCGGACCGATTGGCTGCTGCATTGGCGTTTGTGAAACCTCACCTTATCTTCGTTTGTCTGTGATTTGGCATTCGATTTGTATCCTTCCTGTTCTTGCTTGTGTTCTTGGGTTCGCTTGCAGGAATTAGCCTTCGTGGCGAGGTCAATCGCGTTCTGCGTGGTTGATAACCAACGGAGACAGTGGTGTAACGATTGCAAGGTTTTGATCCGCCGGACCGGAGCCTTGGATCGCCAACGTCGAGATTCTCCACCAACCCAAGTTTATCCTTTACCTAGCGGAAGATCGGGACCACTCCCCCATCATAACCGATGTTTTAGCCTTAATATTTCAGAAAGGGACTTGGCAGAGTTAGCTTTTAACGGGTTACGTTCCGAAATTAAAGAAAGATTAGATAACCAAAACTTTTTAGAAGTTATCCAAGTTCTACAACAGGCTCTGGTCCAAGAAGGCCGAGCCAAAGATAAGAAATTTATTAAGACGTTTAACAAGCCTAGGGCCAAAATACACATCATGGAACGCTCTGATGAGGAGGAGTCAGAGGAGGAGGATTCGGCCGACATGTACGCGGCCGAATGGGTTTGGAGCACTAAAAATAAACCTGTCACTTGCTCCGAGTTACGACCATCCCCCACAAAGAATAAACTTAGTGAGGTCAAGTACTCGTTCGATATAACTAAATGTGATAAAATATTTAATTTTCTCTTGAAAAGTCAGCTTCTCAGGTTACCTAAGGGTCAAGTCATCCCACCTACCGATGAGTTAAAAAAGCATCCATACTGTATGTGGCATGATTCACATTCGTATAATACTAATGATTGCAATGTTTTTCGACGGCAGATACAATCGGCCATAGAAGAAGGACGATTGAAGATAGACCGTAATCCAAAGATGAAGCTGGATAAAGATCCTTTTCCAGTCAACGCCGTCGGCCTCAGCGAAAAGAAGGTGTTCATTCGGCCAGAATAGGCCGAGTCTGCTAAAGGGAAATATGTAATTGTTGGAGAACAGTGCACTCGCACACTCGTGGCAAAGAACCCCGAGGTAGGAGTGTGGAAGCAGAACGTTAATACCCCTTCGGGTAAGGCTTGCAAGAGGCCGAAGGTGACATATGATGTGCTATTGAGCAAGCATCAGAGAAGGGCCCGGGAAGTAGGACCGCGCACTAGGTTAAAGCAGCCAAAGGGGCTAAGACCTTCGAAGGGCGGCTTCGGGCCGAAGCCAGCGAACCCTCCGCACGAAGGCTTCGGGCCATGGTGGCCTGATGCTCCGCACGGTGGTTCCGAGCCACAATGGCCGAACCCCCCGTACGGTGACTTCGAACCCAGTGGTCGGGTCCCCCATGCAACAGCTTCAGCCCTCAATGGCCGAACCCCGCACCACATTGGACTTCTCCGATGGGAGGCTTCAGCCCGCACTGGCCGAACATACCTCCGGCCTGGCAGGACCCTTCGCTGGTGTTGTCCGAGATACCTTCGACTTGGCTGAACCCCCCTCCGGGTGACGGGATCGTCTTACAGTGGGCGAGGCCACTAGAGCAGCCAATGCCTCCATCGTACGACTGGGCGGGGACCCCGTGGGCTCCGTATGTATCTGGGTCAGGGTACCCTCCGCAGCCTAACACTATGTCTTGTTTCCCTTCAGAGTATCATGGATGGCAGGGGCGAACTGACACAGCGGAGGGGGGCATCGTCCACAGACTGTCCGTGGTGCCTCCGAATCAGACCATGTAGAGCAAAGCCGAAGGGTGCGAAGACGCGGAGGCCGAAGTCAGGGTGTCCGAAGCCATAACTATCAGAGTTGCGTCTCAAGAAGTCCCAATTCCGAAGACTCTATCGCCGAGGCCTGACGAAGGAAAGTCTCATTCTTCGGCCGAGCCCTACACCGAAGCTTGGTTCGATCGGCCGAACGAGGCCAGTCCATCTGACGGGGTTCGCAGCGAAGCCCCCTCCGAACACAGGGTGCCCGAGGCCGAAGGGCACAGTACCACTTTGGCCAGAATTAACAGAAGTGGAAAAGTAGCACCCGACCCCAAGCCTCAGCCATCTTGGGCTCCTCCAGGCATGTCCAAATCACAGAAGAGAGGCCTACAAAGACTGCAGGCATAGGAGATGCACGAGAAGAAAGCCGAGGCCGAGCGCGATGCTATCTTCGAGGAAATCCACCCTCGGCCAGCTACGAGGCAGGTATGGAGGGAGAAGCCGGTTGAGATAACCAACCCGGCTCCTAGTCCGAGCGACGACGACGACAACGACATGCTCGACGATGATTACTCTCCCATCTCTGAGGGACCTGCACCCCAGGTGATGGACATCAACATCGTCACACTGCCTGCTGAGTTCGACCTACCACGGGACGAGGCCGAGGTCGCTCGATTGAACCTCGGTCCGCGCAACGCCATCTTCGAGAAGCCCGAGGACTCGGCTCGCCATCTAAAGCCCCTCTATGTCAGGGGTCACATCGATGGGAAGCCGATTTCCCGGATGCTCGTCGACGGTGGCGCCACTCTTAACCTAATGCCTTATTCATTGTTGAAGAAACTTGGCAGGGACGAAGATGACCTGAAGAAGACCAACCTGATGCTCAACGGCTTCAACGGCGAGAGCTCCGAGGCCAAGGGGGTACTCTCTATGGAGTTGACGGTGGGAAACAAAACATTGCCAATAGCCTTCTTCGTCGTCGACGTACAAGGTAACTATAGCGTGTTACTCAGACACGATTGGATTCACGCGAACTGTTGCATTCCCTCTACTCTACACCAGTGCTTGATACAATGGGATGGCGATGAGGTGAAGGTCATCCCCACGGATACTTCGGCCCAAGTAGCTTTGGCCGATGTGTCGGTTGACGCCATCCATAACAAAGTAGAGTGTCTGTCAGGTAGCGATCTTTCGGATTGCGATTTTGTTAGTGAGAAACCAAGGGTGGTTTCGGTGTTGTGATGAGTGATTGACAGGCTTTTACCCTCTGTTCGAAGGGTACCTCCGAAGGGGCTTCGGAGGTGGTACCTCCGAAGGGGGTTCGGAGGTGTTGTCACCGGAGTGTGTTCGGTGTTTGCTTGCTGCAGCTGTGCAGCGGAGTGTGCTCGTCGGAGGGGTCCGACAGTACGCGATGACTGGGTTCGTACCGAAGGGTTCGGTACTTTGGGCGGTACACCGGAGTGTGTACCGGAGGTTGCTAACCCGGAGAGGTCTCCAGAGTACTGGATACACTTGTTTGTTTGTCGGTGGTGCGCAGGGACTTCGGAGGCGATGGACAAGGTTCGAGCCAGGTGAACCTGGGTCAAGCGGGAGGCTTGATGCCAGGGGAGCAGGGAGCTCCGTCACCGTGGCTGCGAAGGTGGTCCGGGTCGGACCTCGGGTCGAGACGCGCCAGGTGAAGGCAGAGAGTGCGGAGCGTGGCTCCGGCTGAAGGTACTCCGAGACAAAGTCCTCGGAGGTGAGGCACTTCGAAGGTACTCCGAATGGAGTGACTTCGGAGTTGGTGGACCAAGTCCTCTATGGAGGCAAGGAGTTCGAAGTGTGCTCCGGAGGGAGACACTCGAAGGTGCCCGACGAAGGTCTCAGAAGTCGAGGCGCATCGAAGGCATGGTCCGGGTGAGGCTCGTCGAGGAGTGTGCTCGGGGAGAGGCACTGCGACGGAGTGCTCATGGAATGCTTCATGCGGAGGCCTTGGATGAAGGAGGGACTTCGAAGGGAGGAAGACTTCGGAGCGAGGATAGCTCCGGAAGAAGGGTGACTTGTGGTGCTTCGGCCATGCATGGCTTCGGTACACGGACGGGCGGTGTTCGAGCTGGGAGTAGCTGCGAAGCCGTGGTGGTCCACTCCGGAGGTGGTGGTGCGAAGGCCCAAGGGCTTTGACGGCTTCGGCTCAAAACCGTCACTGTATCGAAGGACTTCTTCGGCGGAGCGAAGGCCAACAGGCTGCAGGCTTCTCGCCGAAGCTACCGCACCCTCCGGTGCGAAGGGAGGTTCCAGAAGTCAAAGACTGTAAAGGCTGACACTGTCTGTTCTGAAAAAGGCTGACACTGTCCCCTCTGCAGTTGACAGAGAAGCCTCCAGAATAAAGGTGGACTACCTTTTGTACCCCTTAGTGCTGTAGAGACAAATCAGTTGTAAACCCTAGGGGTAAAGTAGTCACTTCCTTAGGATGAAGCCGTGGGCTATAAATATGGGGGCTCGGTAGGTAACATTTAACACTTTGAGCATTTACTGTTGAGCTCCTGTACACACAGACCTCGCTGGTTTCATCCAGAGTTCAATTTATTTTGTGTTCCTTGTTCAAGCGGCGAAGCCCTGTTTCTTGTGCTTTTGCTTGAGCTCGCGTTGCATACCTCGCTAGTTTTTAGTTCACCGAAGCCTGTCTTGGCGAAGGGTGTTTTTCTCGCGAAGTGTGTTTTTCAGTGTGCTGTCGCTCTGTGTAACACGAGGCAAGACCTCGCTGCTTACTAGCGAAGCCTTAATCGTTTCCCATAGTGCTTCTTGTGTCGAAGCCCTTAGCGTAGTCCGGTTTTGTGTGCGTGTAGACCTTCGCGTACGAAGCCCAGCACCAGTTGCTGTCGCTAAGTACTTGGTCGAAGTCCTCAGAGGGCTGTCCACTCTTGCGAAGGGTGAAGTGCGAAGCCTGCTCCAAGCACCCCGTATGCGGAGCCTGCACTGACTTAGCAGAGTAGATTTTCGAGGGTTGTTAGTGGAGCGAAGTCTTTCTTGGCTTCAAACTTTTGCTCCTGCGAAGCCTGTGTTCGGAGCTGTCGAAGTACCTCCGAACCAGACCTTCGAAGGTTGTGTTCGAAGCCTGTTCCGCAGAAGACAGAACTGAATCCGAAGGCTAAGTTTTTTAGCCAGAAATTTTAAAAGCTCCCATTCACCCCCCTCTGGTCGCCGTTTCCGGTCCAACAGTTAGCGTATCTGGAGGACGATTTGTACCAGTGTCTGTAAAGCTGGCTGGAGTAGCACGACTATTTTTGTATTAATAGTCATGTCTAGCAAGAATAATCTAGATTTTCTAAAGTCTCGTGTGGAGCAATATCGGTCTAATAAGATGGTATTGCCGAAGCCATCGAGGACTTTAGCGAAGTAGAGAAATTAGGGCAAGGTTTTGCGTCGGCCGATCCCTTGGAGGAAGTTGATATAGGTAATGGCAGCATCCCAAGGAAGACTTTTGTAAACCAACATTTGCAGCCCGATGAAAAGGCTGAAGTAATAAAGTTACTTCGGTCGTATGTGATTGTTTCGCATGGGAGTATAGAGAGATGCCAGGACTGAGACGCGAGCTCGTGGATCAGCGGCTGCCCATCAAGTCCGGATTTAGGCCTTATAAGCAGCCTCCCCACCGCTTTAATTCGGCCGACTATGACCGAGTTAAGGAGGAAGTGGAACGACTACTAAAGGCTGAATTTATTAGGTCGTACATGTACGCGGAATGGGTTGCTAACATTGTGCCTGTAAAGAAGAAAGGGAGCCGCAAGATATTGGTGTTGGAGGAAAATATTCCATCTTCAGGGTTATTGCAGTAACAAGACAAAGAATGTTGATTAAGCCGAAGTTTCCCAACATATAACTTCGGAGATGCATTGAATCAAGTTCGAAGTATGATGACGGACTCTAATTCGGAGTATATCTTCGAACTTGGACTCTTCCGGGAGCTTCTTTGCCAGCTAAGATGGAAGACTTATCTTCTTTTTCATTAGATTAGTCTTTTACCGTTTATGCCCTATTAAGGGTACCGAATAGTTTCCACTATGTCGGTTGTAATAGAGGGGTAAAAAGGTCTTTTCCTTAATGTTTAGGCCTATAAATACCCCCCGTTTTACCCTGTAATACGGATCGAATACAAGTTATTCAATACACACTTTCGAACTATTCTAAGTTATTATCCTTTCGGGGGCTGAATAGTTTCCTTCACAAACACTTCGTTTGTTAGTTTCTAATCTTCAGAAACCTGTTAGCGTAATCTTTTACGCCAACAGTTGGCACCGTCCGTGGGGAACCTAGTTCAAAAAACTTCGTTCTCTACCAAGTTCTCAAGCCATGTCTCCTAAGCGGAGTGCATCTGGTAATCCTGTTCGGAGGTCCCCTCGGACCTCCAGAGTAAGATCTTTAGACACAGTTGAGGTTGGAGGACCTTCGACGTTTCCTCCACCTCAAACTCCAGAAGGGATTCCCCTTCCTCGAGCATACGGAGTTTCTCCGCCAACTCCATCTATACTTCAGCAAGCCGGAGTCCATCTTCCACCTTAAGTTCCACTTCGAACTGATCCCTACAGTTCTCAAGACCCAGAAGACCCTTCCGGAGGAGATGAAGACAGTCTTGGTGACATGGCCGCTCAAATGGCCAATCTCCAAGCCGAAGTAGCAAGGTGGCGGCAAGAAGCCGCGAATAGGCTTCGTTCTCAAGCCACCCCAATCATTCCTGAAGTGCCCGAAGACGACGAGGTTATTTATCCCGAAGCCCCGGAGAATGCTTCCTTCGACACCGAGTCTCCGCTGCATCCTGAGTTGCAGAAAGTACGCTTTGACCCTAAGTTCAAAACTTCGAAGCTTTGCAAGTATGCCGGAGATGAAGATCCTGGAGAATTCGTTCGTTCTTATGCTTTAGCAATTGAAGCCAGTGGAGGAGTGCGGGACACTATGGAAAAATGCTTCCCCTTAGCTCTTCAAGGAGTGGCATTGCGGTGGTTCTGGTCTTTGAAGCCAGGATCAATCAGTTCATGGGGGAAGTTGAAGAAAAAGTTCGTAAGCAATTTCCAGGGCACCTTCGTGCCTCCAATGTCAACAGGAAGTCTTTTCCAGGTGAAAGCAGCTCCCTGGAGAGACCTTAAGACAATATTTCAAGCGCTTCGCTCATACGAAGTCGCAAATTCGAGGGTTAACTACGTCTTCAGTAGTTGACGCAGCTCGAGAGGGAGTTATTCATCCAGGCCTCCTTGATAAACTTCACCGGAAAAGCATATCTTCTGTTGCTCAGTTGATGTCTTATTTCGAAGAGTATGCAAGGTCAGAAGAGGGATGGCTTCGGAGAATGGCTGCAACCCCGTCAATACTACAAGAAGTTAAATTGGAAGTGAAAACTTCAGCACAGCCGCAAGGGCCTAGCTTCGAAGTTCAGCATGACAGGCGTAGGGGGCAAAAGCATCCTCGTTCAGAAGTTTTGAACATCGCACCCCCGCAGAAGTTTGCCCAAAGAACTCCTCAACCTTCAGGAAGCAAGACCAGCGGTTGGAGACCGCCAGGGAAACCGGCTGGCAAAGGCTAGACCATTTTCTGCTGTATTCATGGTGAAAACCAGAGTCACGCAACTGATGCGTGCAAGGCTATACTTGCTCTGAGAGGAGAATATCTAGAAAGATCTTCGGGTAAACGCACTACTAACCGAGTTCCAGCTGAAGCGCGTCCGGAGCCTGTCCAAGTTGTGGCGTAGATAGAGAACTTCGATTCGGCAAGACGCCCTCCAGTGGTCAATATTATGCCACCTCCGAAGCAGGAAGAGGGGCAAGATCGAGGAAAAAGAGTAGTCCTCCCCATCTCCGGAGGAGGGACTCTCGGAAGTATGTCAAAGAGACAGAGAAGAGAATATGTCAGAGAGGTGGGCCATATTGGGACTTCTTCATCTGCAGCTGCTATGCCCGAATGGTCCCATGTGCCAATATCTTTTTCCGCAGATGATGCAACTGGTGTTAAATTTCCACATGCAGACCCACTTGTCATCACTGCCGACATAGCAGGAACGGAGGTTCGGAGAGTGCTTATTGACGGAGGGAGTTCGGCAGATATTATTTTTGTCCAAGCTTTTGATCAACTCTGCATCTGTAGAAAGCATCTTCTCCCAGCAGCCCGTCCTTTGCAAGGATTTGCAGGACCCCGTCTTGATGCCCTCGGCCAAATTGGCTTGGAAGTTAATTTCGGAGAGGGGCCACTGGCCAGGACAGAGGAAGTAATCTTCGATGTTATAGATGCTCCATATGCATATAATGTCATCTTCGGAAGAGGCATGTTAAATCAATTCGGAGCTGTGGCGCATCATAATTACTTATGTATGAAGATGCCCACACAAGAAGGAGTGCTCACTGTTTTCGGAGATCAGGCCATTGCGCGAAGAGCGGAGTATGGTCATCGCCCTCCTCTTGTCCCGAGGCAGGTGAACAGTGTGCAAGATGATCCAGAGAATTTTTCTGCTCCTAGCGAATCCTCAAAAAAATCCATCCCAAGACCAAGTCCTGAAGGAGAGATTGCAACGAAGGTTATTGTCAAAGATGGCAAGGAATATTCATTTCAATTTGGTAAAGATTTACCTCCAGAAGTTGCTGCCTCCTTAGAAAAAGTAGTTGAGAAAAATTTAGATGTCTTTGCTTGGTCTGACGAAGACATCACCGGAGTCAGTCGGGACATTATTGAACACAGTCTACTTGTAAACCCGAAGGCTCGGCCTGTTAGGCAAGGACTCCAGAAGATGTCTGCGGAGAGAGCTGTCCTTACTAAAGACAAAGTTGAAAAGTTGCTGAAGGCTGGGATCATCAGAGAAGTGGATCATACGGAGTGGTTAGCCAACCCAGTCTTCGTTAAGAAAAAATTTTAGGGAAGTGGCGCATGTGTATTGATTTTACATCTCTGAATAAAGCATGCCCCCGCGACCCCTACCCCATGCCCCGAATTGATCAATTGGTCGACTCCACTGCTGGTTCGGAGTTATTAAGCTTCCTCGACACGTATTCCGGCTATCATCAAATTTGGTTGAAGCGCGAAGATGAAATCAAGACAAGCTTCGTAACTCCTTCAGGAGTCTTTTGTTATGTAAGAATGCCCTTTGGCTTAAGAAATGCCGGGCTACATTTTCGAGGTTAATTGCTAAGGCTCTAGGTCATCAATTAGGTTGTAATGTAGAGGCCTATATGGATGATATTGTAATAAAGAGTGCTTTAAAGCACCAGCATAGCCTAGACTTAGCAGAAACATTCAATAGCCTTCGGGCATGTGGGATCCGTCTTAACCCCGAAAAATGTATCTTCGGGGCGCAGGCTGGAAATTTGTTAGGGTACCTAGTTTCAAGCAGAGGGATCGAAGCTAGCCCTACTCAGATAACTGCGTTGCAGAAGATGGCTCCCCCAGAGAATTTAAAGCAAGTGCAAAAGCTGACCGGTCGTCTAGCAGCACTTAGTAGATTTCTGGCAAGGTCTGCAGAGAGAAGTTTGCCTATTTTCAAAGCATTGAAAGGGTCCGAAGATTTTGCATGGACACCGGAGTGCCAAAAGAGCTTCGAAGATATTAAAAATTATCTCAGTAACCTTGCTACACTCACGGTGCCTATTGCGGACGAAACCCTACTCCTCTACCTTGCAGCTACATGCTCTGCTGTTAGTGCAGTCCTTATCAGAGAGGTTGATTTCAATGGGAAGTTGGTACAAAATCCAGTTTACTTTGTGTCCGAAGCATTGTCCGGAGCAAAAACAAGATATTCCGAGCTTGAGAAATTCGTTTATGCTCTGATAATGTCTTCGAGGAAGTTAAGGCATTATTTTTTGGCACATAATGTCATGGTACCAACTTCGTACCCTTTAGGAGATATGC
Source organism: Zizania palustris (assembly GCA_019279435.1). Lineage (NCBI taxonomy): Eukaryota > Viridiplantae > Streptophyta > Magnoliopsida > Poales > Poaceae > Zizania > Zizania palustris. The sequence goes on from JAAALK010000080.1 coordinate 96,720,506, forward strand.
TACGAAGTAAGGATTCCACTGGGAGAATCGGGAAGTGGGCTATTGATTTAGCAACATTCGGCATATCTTTTCTGGCAAGAACAGCAATTAAGTCGCAAGTATTGGCCGACTTCGTGGCAGAGTGGACTCCCCCTGCAGCATGTGCTCCGGAGAAGTCAAGTGAAGAAATTTGGACTATTTATTCTGATGGAGCTTTCCAAGCATCTGGAGCAGGTGTCGGAGCTGTGATAATTTCGCCTTCAGGGCAAAAGGCAATGTACTCCGCAAGACTCAACTTTAAGTCTACCAATAATACAGCGGAGTATGAGGGAATTCTATTGGGACTTCGCAAGGCACGTGCTCTAGGGGCTGCAAGAGTTGTTATTAAAACGAATTCTCAGATTGTAGCAGGGCACGTAGATAAGAGTTTCCAAGTCCGGCATCCACAACTTGCAAAGTATTTAGAAGAAATCCGAAAGATCGAAGCAGCATTTAAAGGGATTTCCATTCGGAGTATACCTAGAGCAGAAAATATGCAAGCTGACATTTTAGCAAAAGCTGCAGCCGGAGCTATGGACATTCCCAAAGAAGCTTTCTATGAAGAACTCAGTACACCTTCGGTGCCACAAATTCCTGCTGCAGAGGTCCTTTGCATACCAAGTACAGATTGGTGACGTTCAATCATGGAAGTGTTGCAAGGAGAGGCAAATATGTCCGAAGGACCACAACTTTGAGGTTAAAGCTTAGAATTCGGAATTATCAAATAATCAACGGTATTTTATACAAGGCCGGAGTATGTTCCCCTCTGCTCCGATGTATATCTCAAGCCAAAGGTCAAGAAATTCTTCGAGAAATTCATGAAGGACTTTGCGGTAGCCATCTGGCCCCTCGAGCTTTGGTAGGAAAAACACTTCGCCAGGGGCTTTATTGGCCTACAATAGTAGCTGATGCGGAGACCTTGGTCCGCACTTGCCAAGGATGTCAGTGGATGGGACGAAGGAGTCATCGCCCACCAACAGCCCTTCAAGTCATAGCTCCAGTATGGCCCATGGCCAGATGGGGCATGGATCTTATTGGGCCCTTCCCAACTGCAAAAGGAAATTTGAAGTTCGCAGTGGTAGCAATTGAATACTTTTCAAAGTGGGTCGAAGCAGAGCCCCTAACAGCTATCACTTCGAACAATATACAGAAATTTTTCTGGAAGAATATCATTTGCCGGTTCGGAGTGCCTAGACAACTCACAGTTGACAATGGAACACAATTCGACGCAGAACCTTTCAAGAAATTTTGCGAAGATCTAGGCATCCAGCTATGCTTTGCTGCAGTGCGACATCCTCAGTCTAACGGAGCTGTAGAAAGAGCCAATGGAAATATTTTGTTAGGGCTAAATCGAAAGATAGTAGGATTGGCAAAAGGACTCTGGACTGAAGAACTTCCGAAGATTTTGTGGTCCATTCGGACAACTCAAACGAGGTCCATGGGTTTCACTCCGTTCAGACTATTATTCGGAGATGAAGCTATGACACCAACAGAGCTCAAAGGAGGATCACTTCACAGCACCGAACCGGAAATAGAAGGAGAAAGACAAGCTTCGCTGGATTTAACAGAGGAGACAAGACTTCGAGCTGTGGCAAATTTGTCAAAGTATCAGCAGCAGACGAAGGCTTGGTTCGACCCGAAGGTCAAGATTAATGAACTTAGGCCGGGTCATCTTTTTTGCGAAGTATCATAACACTAGGAAAATTAGGAAATAAATGGGAAGGTCCATACTTAATTGTTCGCTCAGGGCGTCCTGGTTCTTTTAAATTAGCTAATTTGGAAGGTGAAGAGTTAGAGCATACATGGCATGCGGAGCACCTAAAGCGATACTTCACATAAGGGCTCCTTGTAATCATTTGTAAGCACTTTCCGAATTAATAAAGCATATGGTTCAGATAATGCCTACCCCTCATAAACTTCCCACTTCCGAGTGGACGCACTGGAATAGCGGAGTTGACCGAGAGGGAAGTGTCATTAATTTGAATCATATTTTCGGACTTCGGACCACTGGTCTGAAGTTTCCGAGGTGGTGGGCTGACATAATCCGGAGTCCAAGCCAATGGCTTGAAGACATCTGTAAAAGAGCCCGAGACCACAGAATGCGGAGTCCAAGCCAACGGTTGGAAGACATCCGTAAAAAGAGTCCAAGGAGACCAAATAATGCGGAGTCCAAGCCAACGACTGGAAGACATCCGTAAAAAGAGTCCAAGGAGACCAAATGATGCGGAGTCCAAGCCACCGGCTTGTAGGCATCCGTAAAAAGAGTCCAAAGAAACCACTACGAACTCCAAACCATTGGTTTGACAGAATTCGCAAAAAGAGCCGAAGGAGGCCAAAACAAAACAGAGTTTGAGCCATGAGCTTGGAATGTCTGTTAAGAAAGTCCAAAGTGACAAATCATGTAGGACACTAAAGTGTCCGGAAAGTTGTCCAAAGTGATTTCTTTCAAAAAACATAAGGTACTAAGTTACTAGTCTTCCGACTACAAATAGTCGAAGACATTTTATAAGATTTTAATCAATCTTTAAATTGCTGAAGGGCTCCGAACCAACAAAATTATACTCCTAAGTTTTTCTTTGCGCCTAACCATCTTTGAATACAGTTCGAAGTTGCTTACGCCCAAAGAGGGGCTAGTAAATAAGGATAAAATTTTAAATCGATATTTATTATTCGAGCAAATATAATTACATCATGAAAAATTGGTATCTATACCAAGAAGGAATCAAAGACCCCTTCGATCTCTAGAGCTAGGGTTGGAACGACTAGTTCCAGAGCCGGGAGTTCTAACAACTTTGCGTTTAACTCTCCTGCCTCCCTTCGAAGCTCTAAAGTCTTTTTGTTCTCGTTGAAGCTCGGCCCAAGTTCGAAGTCGTTCGGGGATCATTTCCCAGCTTCCAAGTTCTTCAGGCTTTTTATCTTGAGTTTCATCTTCGTCTTCAGACCATACAATGTCTTTGGAAGATGAAGTTTCCAAGCTAATTTCTTTTTCTTCCTCTTTAATACAAGACAATATGTCTTTGCTTACTTCGGACGTAATTGCTCTAGAGCTATCCCGAGGAACTAAAAATCGAGGGCGTTGTGAAGTTTTAAGATATCAAAGGTAGCCCATAGTAAGCGGAGTTCGTCGTTAACGTCTAACACTTTGACATCTTCCATATGAGGCAAAGCCTAAAAATATGATAAGCAAATTTTCATTCATAAATGTACAAAAGCATAATGCTTTACATAGTTGAAGATCCTAAGATAATTCTAAACCTGCGGGTTTGGCGGAGGCTGACTGCTCGAAGCTTGGGACTGAGCTTGCTTCTGGCGTTTCCCTTCGTCAATCCAAGCCTTAATCGCAGAGAGACCTTCGGCTCTCCATGAAGTTTGAAAGGCTTGCCAAGCAGCGGCCACACCTTCGGAAGGAGTAAGGAGCTGGTTGTCGTCAAAAGTAATTGGAGCCGCCCCTGCGTTCGGAGTTATCGATTGGCCGAGATCTTCGTAGTAACGAAGTATGCCGATAGCAGCCACTTGTCCGGAGATTTCTCCGTACTGAATGCCTGCTGTCTTCATTTGCTTCGCTGCTCCTTGGATCCTCTTCAATAGTCACAGCAAGGAGATGTTGTCATCTGAAGGAAGCGTCCCAGTAGTACCGAAGTACTCCAGAACGCCTAGCAGTTGGTCCATGACCTCCGCAGCTACCTTTTCCGACTTCAGCTTGTCTTCAACTAAGGCATCCTTCGCCGAAGTTAATTCTCTTACTACTCCAGAAAGCCTAGCTGCCTCCGTAGCTAAAGAATTCTTCTGATTAAGTAGCTGGCTAGCTTCTTCAGCAGCTTTAGTTTTTTCTTCTTGGAGCCTAACAAGCTCAGCCCACGCAGTAGCGTGCTCCACCCGCATCTTTTCAATTTCCGCTCGAAGCACAATTTGTTCTCCTTCGAGCTCTTTGTTCGCAGCCTCCAAGCTTTGTCTGGCCCCTGCGCTCCGTTGAAACCATGTTGTCCAAGTGGGCCACCCGACCTTCGGAGATAGTAAGATTCCATTGAAGAGTTGTATTTTCCTCTCGAAGGCGAAGGCTTCCACGTTCATTTGACATGTTCGCAGCTCAGGCCAAGACTGTTTGCTGCGAAGAGAAAAAACCAAAGTGAGAAATTATTTATATATAAAAATTTGATGTTGTTTTGCAGATACTTCGTACCTAGTATGCTGCACGTTCCATGGCAGCATTAAGCTCCGAACTCTCCGCCTCGCTCAAGATGGCCACCAAGTCCGTCTCCCCGACTTCGCAACTAGCTCGATCCAAAGGCTCGAGCAAAGTCTGAAGCCCAGTTCTTCGCTCCAAGAAAGAAGCTAGAAGAGGGAGCATGCTCAAGGCTTGTTGGTCATCTTCGTTTGGCGAAGGCCCAGAGTACTGAGTCGTGTTTTTTGGAGCCCCGGCAGACTGGCCCCCCTTCAGTAGATTGGCTTTCGTTTGTTGACTCAGACGGAGTTGATCCTGAGCTCGGAGCAGGGAGGGGGTCCATCTTGCCTTTGCCTTTTCCAGGTCCCATTTGAGTGGATCCTAGAATTGGCTCCGAAGTTGTCGAAGGTCCTGGAATTATGTCTTCGGGACGGACCTCTTCCACGGGAGTGGATCCTGTTAAAACAAAGGTATTGTACATTGTATAATTTTGCAGGAAAAAAGAACAAAAGGATTATGCGAAGTTTACCTTCAACATTTTGGCGATGGGTGAGCATTGGGCTTCTTGGCGGGTCGAAGGCTACTCCAAAGTCTTCGTCGGAGTCAGTAGTCAAATCTTCGACTGTTGGAGCATCTTCAGGAGCAGCCGTTGTTACTTCACCCGGAATCGAAGCTGCGGTAACTTCGACTCCGCTTTCGTCCACAGGGGCTCCGTCTTGGGGTAAATCTTCTTGAGCAGCCAGAGTCCTCACTTGCTAAAGGTTTTCTTGAGACTCCGGCACGCTCGCAGCTTCATCAATTTGTGCATCTCTTTGGGCCGCATCTTCGTCAATCAGGCCAACAAGCATCCTGCCTTCATCCTCCAAGGAATCAGAGATTGAAGCTCTTGGGCTTGAAGGTGCAGGAGTTCTTGGCTTTCGAGCTACCTTCTTTAGCGGAGTTCTAGCAGAGCTCGAGGCTCCGATTTCAGCTGTTCTCTTTTTGGGCCCTTTCTCCAAAGGCACCCAATCCAGAAGAGGGGGCGGAACAGCTTCGAGTAGTCCCCATACTCGGTTGGACCGTTCCCAAGTACCAACCAATTTGATTCTCCATTCCTTCTCAATTGGAGTTGGGACGCCCAAAATCTTCTCTGAAGCTCGTACAATCTGCTCCGAAGTTATAGGGGCTGAAGAGGCTGAAAAATGAGTTAAGTTGGTTATTCCTTCGAATAAATATACATGATATATGTTGTTTTCGAAGTTACCTGCAGGGCTCGAAGTCGAAGAAATTTTGCGAAGACCGCCCTCCGAATCTTCCTCAAAGGTGATGGGCCAGTTGGCCATCAGAGGAGGGATTTGAAGCCCAAGGAATTCTTCGGCTAAGTCCCGCATACTTAGGCAGGTGACTGATTTTTTGAAGCAGACTGAGGCGAGCTTCGAGCTGGCCCGGATCCGGGTGCACAAGGGCTTACTTTTGGAAGTTGATATCTTGCAAGGGTCCAGCTAGGCGACTGCTCGCCCCAACTTCAGCATAAAACCATTTAGGATCCAGTCTGTATACCATCTGGCATTGATATCCTTGGCGGGCAAACCGGAGAGCATACTCATCCCGAAGCCTGAAGTTGATGCTTCCGAAGGCCACTACCATCTTCTCACCTCCGGGGCCTACTGAAGGTCTTCAGGTTGGCACGAAGCTCTGTGCAGTGCTGCGAAGATCTCCGCCCTTCCCTCACAACCCTCGGCTCGCAACGCCCATTCGAAGATGGCAAGACGTGCAACAACATTCGGAGAGAGCTGGGGGAGAGTGACATGGAACAAATCCAATACCTCTGCCAAGAAGTTGACTGCCGGAAGCCCTAAGCCAGCTTCGAAGAAGGCTTCTAAAACAACCACTTCTCCGGGTCTTGGTGACAGAATGATCTCCTTCCCAGGTTTGCGAATCATGACCCCAGAACTGATTTTGCCTTCTACTGCGACCGCGAGTGATTCTCTTTTGCAGGTAGAAGGCCCCAATTGAAATGATTGATCCGTATACTTCGTTGATGCCGGAAAAAGGTCTTGAGGGCCAGCATTTTGGGGATTTCTCCCCGCCGCCTCCATTGTTTCCATTGCTAGTGTCGGGGTCGCCGCCGCCAATGTTGTAGTCGCCGCTGCTGCCGTAGCCTGCTGCCGGGCCAAGGTTGAAGCTGCACCAGGACCCTTGAAACTAGTTTTTGCCATTAGATCTCACGGATTGCTTCAGAAGAAAAATGGAGGCTAGGGCTTGATTGATGGATTGTTTGCACGAAAGCGGTGGAAAGGTACTCGAGAAGGGTCTGGGCCCTCTATTTATAGCCCTAGACCCCGATTTTTACCGTTTGCCTATGCTGTTTGGCATTCTTAACCGTTACTTTGTTGCGGAATTAACGTGTCACGTAACTTCCGTTAGAAGAAAGAAGCCAACGACTATTTTTTCCATGTCTAAAAATGGCTTTCGGACTTCTCGAGTTAGTTCTAAGATGCTTCGAATGCAATTTTCTTAGAAACTGATTTGAAGTTTTGCATCTCCACGTAGTTCGGAAATGGTTTAAATCTGCTAACCCCTACGCATGATTATTTTTCTTGCGTATACTGCTCTCCTAACATTACAGATTTAGCGGAGAAGCATATTCGAGGGGCTACCATTGGAGGAAAATATTCCATCTTCAGGGTTATTGTAGTAACAAGACAAAGAATGTTGATTAAGCCGAAGTTTCCCAGCATATAACTTCGGAGATGCATTGAATCAAGTTCGAAGTATGATGACGGACTCTAATTCGGAGTATATCTTCGAACTTGGACTCTTCCGGGAGCTTCTTTGCCAGCTAAGATGGAAGACTTATCTTCTTTTTCATTAGATTAGTCTTTTACCATTTAGGCCCTATTAAGGGTATCGAATAGTTTCCACTATGTTGGTTGTAATAGAGGGGTAAAAAGGTATTTTCCTTAATGTTTAGTCCTATAAATACCCCCCGTTTTACACTTTCGAACTATTCTAAGTTATTATCCTTTCGGGGCTTGGAATAGTTTCCTTCACAATCACTTCGTTTGTTAGTTGTTAGTTTCTAATCTTCAGAAACCTGTTAGCGTAATCTTTTACGCCAACAACTGGTATGCATTGATTTCAGGGATCTGAACAGAGCCACTCCAAAAGATGAGTATCCGATGCCGATAGCCGACATGCTGATCAACGATGCCTCGGGACATAAGGTACTAAGTTTTCTTGATGGCAATGCCGGTTATAACCAAATCTTTATGGCCGAAGAGGACGTCTATAAGACTGCCTTTCGATGCCCTGGTTTTGTCGGTTTGTTCGAGTGGGTCGTCATGACTTTTGGTTTGAAAAATGCCGGCGCCACGTATCAGCGCGCTATGAACTTGATCTTTCATGACTTGTTAGGAGTTATGTTAGAAGTTTACATCGATGATGTCGTGGTCAAATCGGATGCTATGGGAAACCATTTAGCCGATTTGAAGGTTGCTTTTGATAGGATGCGACAGTATGGGTTGAAAATGAACACACTTACGTGTGCTTTTGGTGTGTTGGCGGGTAAGTTCTTAGGTTTCATGATTCATGAGAGAGGCATAGAAATTGATCCTAAGAGACTTGAAAAGATTAGAAACTTTGCAGCGCCGACATGCAAAAAGGATGTGCAAAAGTTGCTAGGCAAGTTGAACTATCTGCGTCGCTTTATATCCAACTTGTCCGGCAAGATTAATGCCCTTGTCCCCATACTCCGGCTAAAAAATGAAGCCGAGTTCACTTGGGGGGCAAGCCAGCAAAGTGCTTTTGAGAAGATCAAAGAGGGCTTGTCATCGCCGCCCGTGGTGAGGGCACCCAAGGCCGGGATTCCGTTTCGGCTATACATCGCCGCTGAAGATGGCATGATTGGAGCCGTACTAACCCAGGAGGTAGAGGGAAAGGAGTACATCATAACATTCTTGAGCCACCGCCTGCTGGCCGCCAAAACCAGGTACGCGTTTGTGGAACGATTGTGTTTATCACTTTATTACGCGTGCACTATGTTACGCCATTATCTTCTCCCCACTACATGTGTTGTCGTTTGCCAAACCGATGTGACAAAGCACATGTTACAGAAGCCGATTCTAAGTGGAAGAATCGGAAAATGGGCTTACGCGTTAATTGAGTATGATTTGGCCTACGAGCCCCTAAGAGCAATGAAAGGCCAAGTCGTAGCCAACTTTATAGTTGATCATCACATAGATGTTAGCTGGAGTGATGCTATTGCTCTAGTTGAGGTAGTACCATGGAAAATCTATTTTGATGGTTCGGCTTGCAAGAGTGGCCAAGGCATTGGAGTGGTTCTCATATCACCTAGTGGTATGCGTTTTGAAGCCTCGGCCCGACTAGAGTTTTCTTCCACTAATAACCAAGCCGAATACGAAGCTTTGTTGTTAGGACTTGAATTACTAGAGTCTGTAGGCGCTAAACATGTTCACGCATATGGTGATTCGTTATTAGTAGTACAACAAGTAGCTAAGAATGCTCAATGTTTTAATGGCTTGCTGAATTGTTACTTGGACAAATGTCTAGACATAGTTACTACTTTTGATGATTTCAAAATATCTCACGTGTCGAGAGAAGCCAAATCAGTCGCCAATGATTTGGCTCAGCAGGCATCTGGCTACCATGTCAAGAGAGGGAAATTTCTATATTAGAGAAGCCAGTGTTCTGTCTTACTGCCAAAGCCAGTAAAGGTGGGCAGACGCAAGCCTCGGGTCGAACCCCTCGGGTCGCCGAAGGCCCCCGCATGCCGAAGCCCCTGGATCAGAGTGCTCTGCTGATCAAAGGGTCTGGCATGCCGGAGCCCATAGTGCGAAGCCTCCCGGATGGAGAAGGCTCCCCGGAGTCCGAACCCTCTGAAGAGCTTCAGCCCAACATACTCCGAATGGTCACCTCGGCCAGGCTTCGGCAGGAGCTTGAATGGCTCGGGGGACACCCCGAAGTCAGTAATTTATAAGTATTTTCAGAAGGCGGACCAGCGAAGCCCTCTAAAACCTGTAAGGGTGATTGGAGAGTCCCAATCGTCCAATATTTGATAGACCCTAGACGAAGGGTTGATCGGAAGGTTCGGCGACAAGCGTTGAAATTCGTGTTGGTAGACGACAAATTGTATCGCTAAACCATCGACGGAGTACTGTTGAAGTGTTTAGGACACGAGCAATCCCAAGTGGCTACAGGGGAAGTCCATGAAGGGCTTTGCGGCACTCATCAGTTGGCCCAAAAAATGAGTTGGATGCTCAAAAGAGCGGGTTTTTATTGGCTGACTATGACTGAAGATTGTTTCAAGTACTATAGAGGGTGTGAGGCATGTCAAGGTTTGGAAACATCCAGTTAGCTCCTGCCTCATTGCTCAATCCTATTGTCAAGCCATGGCCATTTCGAGGTTGGGGTCTAGACTTCATCGGCCAGATCCACCCTCCTTCCTCAAAGGGGCATCGGTTCATGTTTATGGCAACCGATTACTTCACCAAATGGATCGAGGCCGTACCTCTCAAGAACATGACTCACAATGAGGTACGTGATTTTATTTTAAGGACATCATACATAGATTCGGCATCCCTCAAACTCTTACTACGGATCAAGGTAGTTCATTTGTCTCTAAAGAAGTAAGGGACTTCGCCGAATACTATGGCATTAAGTTGATAAACTCTTCACCTTACTATGCTCAGGCCAATGGTCAGGCCGAGTCTAGTAATAAAACCGTGATTAAGCTTATTAAGAAGAAAATTGAAGAGTTTCCTAAAAGGTGGCATGAAGTGCTTTCCGAGGCATTATGGGCTTGTAGGATTGCAAAGAATGGTGCCACCAAGGTCAGTCCATATGAGTTGGTATCTGGACAAGAGGCTGTTCTGCCTGTAGAGGTAGATCTTGGACTCCTTATGAGTGTTAAAGCAAGACGGCTTATCGGTCAATGAGTATGAGGCTCTTCTGAAAGATAATCTGGAGGAAGTGACCGATAAGAGACTAAGGGCTTGAGAAGCCATAGAAGTAGACAAGAAGAGAGTAGCTAAAGCTTACAATAAGAAGGTTAAACGAAAATCGTTTCAAATAGGAGACTTGGTATGGAAGACGATTTTGCCTTTAGGCACGAAGTATCCCAAATTTGGCAAATGGTCACCTAGTTGGGAAGGTCCTTTTAAGGTAGCCGAAATCGCTCCCGGCAACGCATACGTGTTGGAATCCCTGCAGGGAGAGCAGTTTCGAAGAGCTTTGAATGGAAGATACTTGAAAAGGTATTTCCCAAGTGTGTGGCAAACATCATAAAAGTGTTGGAAAGTCGATATTGATGATATCGTCTTCAGCTCATTGTGCTTTTAGTTCACTAGTTCACTAAAAGGCAGGGGGCATGTGTTGATAGCAAAAAATGGCAGTAATGGCTAGATTATCAAAATATCAATTTTTGGTGATTTGGGCTGAAAGTACACATGTCCAGGGTCTGTCCGAAGCCTTACCGGGCCGAAGTCCATTGATCTATGGGCTCCGAAAGCCTCTAGCCAGCCCATGGCCTTCGGCCAGGAAGCCTTCGGAGGCCCACGCTGCCGAAGCTTCGGCCTGAGGAGCAAGCCTCGATGGGCCTGGCCGAAGCCCATGCTACCGAAGCTTCGGCCCGAGGAGCACGCCTCGACGGGCCTAGCCGAAGCCCACGCTACCGAAGCTACGGCCCGAGGAGCAGGCCTCGATGGGCCTGGCCGAAGCCCACCTCGACAGAGATAGAGTTGGACGCTTTTCCAGCTCAATCCCTATCTCTATCTTGCCGGATTAATAGCAGATTAGATTAGGAGTTAACCCTCTATAAATAGAGAGGCATGGCCAGCGTGGAGAGCCCCCCAACTCAAACCAAACCAAAGTCCATGCTTTGATCGTATTTACTTTACCTTTATTTTCCTGTACCTCTTCATGGGTTTGCTTGGAAGCCCTCCGCCGGCCACTACAGAACAATGGTAATCCTTGTTACTTCGCCTGTGAAGTATTCGTTAATCTACGTAATAGATTGCTATCGCCTTGTTACTTCGCCTGTGATGTATCCGCTAATCTGCGTAATAGATTGCTACCTTCGCTACTAGTGCAACACTTAGCAAAATTTGGTCCTTAGGCCGAATTGGTACTTCACATCGTCTCTGTTGTAGGTTCGCACGTTCGGAGCCCCTTCGCCGGAGGTGTCCGGAGCTGAGAGACCTAGTTCCAGAGGTCCCCAGGACACCCTTCGACAAGACCACAGGCTTCGGCAACAAGCTTCGCTAGCATACTTCGTCGCAACAGGCTTCACCACGACTCTACTCCGCACTGGACGAAGTTGCACCCATGCGTGGCCTTCGCGTCATTGTCTCATAGATTGCTGTATCGGAGATATCACGCCGAACCCCGCTGTTTGGAGGTGATCATCACGTCTAGATCCGTTTGGAGTCCACCTTCGACCAGATCAACCCGAACGCCGAAGCACCCTTCGGTGGAGCACTTCGCACCAGACGCCGAAGGTACCCTTCGGCGCACCCTTCGCATCAGACTTCGAACCAGATGGGCTCCGGCTGGTTTGCTGATTTTATTTTGGTTAATCTATTTCTTTCGGCTAGTGGGATTATTTTGTGTAATCTAGTTGCCTGGCGACTCTACCCCCCTTATCACTATTAAGGGTAGTCGGAATGCGACGTCGGTGCCACGTCACGCTTAGGCCTGTCCCTAAGTATCTGTGCACTTTTGGATCATCGGACTGACCCAAGTGCGGGGGCACGTTTTCGTGTCAACAGGTTCCATGTTTGAAATTTTCAAAAGGTTTTGACCACTGCTGCATATATTTTCTTATCCAATAAAGTTCCTAAATTGTTCTGAAAACTGCTGATTCTGCCAAGTTGTGTTCTTTTTTAGTTGGATTTAATCTTTGAGTCAATTTTTGATATGTTTTGGTTCTATTTTTGGACCTGAGTTCTGCATAACTCTTGTTGTCCAAGTTACAAGGGTTCTAGGTTTGAAGTTTGCAAAAGGTTCTGAACACATCTACACATAATTTTTTTCTCATCTATATGCTATAAAATTATGGAAGGTGGTCATTTGCTGAAAATCTTGAAGGCTGAAAGTTGAATCTACAAACATTTTTCTCCTTTCTTTTTCTTTCCCAGCTTGCTGATCATGTGCTGCCGTATGCAGTGATGCTTTTCGCCATTAACAACTGCATGTACTGCCGAGCACATGTTCCACCAAGCCCATTCTGAAATTGTTTTTTTATGCGAGTCTTCTATAAAACAGAAAAACTTTCAGAGCTATTTTTAAAGTGCAGTCTTTGTGTGTGCAAATTCATTGCTGGTGATCCCTTAATCTATCATTTGACATAATATCATATAGGAGGGTGATAGCATCTATTTTTTATCGGAGTCTTTACTACATCTACTTCCACTTGTTCATTTAGAGGTGCATTGGGTGTGTTGACACGAAAACGTGCCCCCGCACTTGGGTCAGTCCGACGATCCAAAAGTGCACGGATACTTAGGGACAGGCCTAAGCGTGACGTGGCACCGACGTCGTGTTCCGACTACCCTTAATAGTTATTAGGGGGTGGAGTCGCCAGGCAACCAGATTACACAAAATAATCCAATTAGCCGAAAGAAATAGATTAACCAAAATAAAATCAGCAAACCAGTCGGAGCCCGTCTGATTCGAAGTCTGATGCGAAGGGTGCGCAGAAGGGTACCTTCGGCGTCTGGTGCGAAGTGCTCCGCCGAAGGGTGCTTCGGCGTTCGGACTGATCCGGCCGAAGGTGGACTTCGAATGGATCTAGACGCGATGATCACCTCCGAACAGCGGGGTTCGACATGATATCTCCGATACAGCAATCTATGATACAATGACGTGAAGGCCACGCGCGAGTGCAACTTCGTACACGGTGGAGTATGGTCGTGATGAAGCCTGTTGCGACGAAGTATGCTGGCAAAGCCTGTTGCCGAAGCCTGCGGTCTTGTAGAACGGTGTCCTGGGGACCTCCAGAACCGGTCTCTTAGCTCCGGACACCTCCGGTGAAGGGGCTCCGAACGTGCGAACCTGCAACAGAGATGATGCGAAGTACCAATTCGGCCTGAGGACCGAATTTTGCTAAGTGTTGCACTAGTAGCGAAGGTAGCAATCTATTACGGAGATTAGCGGGTACTTCACAGGCGAAGTACCAAGGCGATATCAATATATTACGTAGATTAACGGATACTTCACAGACGAAGTAACAAGGATTACCACTATTCCATAGTGGCCGGCGGAGGGCTTCCAGGCAAACCCACGAAGAGGTACAGGAAAATAAAGGTAAAGTAAATACGATCAAAGCATTGGGTTTGGTTTGGTTTGAGTTGGGGGGATGGGGCTCTCCACGCCGGCCATGCCTCTCTATTTATAGAGGGTTATCTCCTAATCTAATCTGCTATTAATCTAGCCAGATAGAGATATAGATTGAGCTGGAAACGCGTCAAACTCTATCTCTGCCGAGGTGGGCTTCGGCCATGCCCATCGAGACCTGCTCCTCGGGCCGAAGCTTCGGTAGCGTGGGCTTCATCTAGGCCCGTCGAGGCCTGCTCCTCGGGCCGAAGCATCGGTAGCGTGGGCCTCCGAAGGCTTCCTGGCTGAAGCCCATGGGCTGGCTAGAGGCTTTAGGAGCCCATAGCTCAATGGACTTCGGCTCGGTAGGGCTTCGGACAGACCCTGGACATGTGTACTTTTGGCCCAAATCACCAAAAATTGATATTTTGATAATCTAGCCATTACTGCCATTTTTTGCTATGAACACATGCCCCCTGCCTTTTAGTGAACTAGTGAACTAAAAGCATAACGAGCTGAAGACGATACCATTCGTATCGGCTTTTCGACACTTTTATGATGTCTGCCACACACTTGGGAAATACTTTTTCAAGTACCTACCATTCAAAGCTCTTCGAAACCGCTCTCCCCACAGGGATTCCAACACGTATGCGTTGCCAGGAGCGATCTCGGCTATCTTAAAAGGACCTTCCCAACTAGGTGACCATTTACCAAATTTGGGACTCTTCATGCCTAAGGGTAAAATCGTTTTCCACACCAAGTATCCTATTTGAAACGATTTTGGTTTAACCTTCTTATTGTAGGCTTTAGCTACTCTCTTTTTGTCTACTTCTATGGCTTCTAAAGCCCTTAGTCTCTTATCGGTCACTTCCTCTAGATTATCTTTTAGAAGAGTTTCATATTCATCGACCGATAAGCCGTCTTGCTTTAACACTCTTAAGGAGCCAAGATCTACCTCTACAGGCAGAACGACCTCTTGTCCATATACCAACTCATATGGACTGACCATGGTGGCACCGTGCTTTGCAATCCTACAAGCCCATAATGCCTCGGAAAGCACTTCATGCCACCTTTTAGGAAACTCTTCAATTTTCTTCTTAATAAGCTTAATCACGGTTTTATTACTAGACTCGGCCTGACCATTGGCCTGAGCATAGTAAGGTGAAGAGTTTATCAACTTAATGCCATAGTATTCGGTGAAGTCCCTTACTTCTTTAGAGACAAATGAACTACCTTGATCCGTAGTAAGAGTTTGAGGGATGCCGAATCTATGTATGACGTGCTTTAAAATAAAATCACGTACCTCATTGTGAGTCATGTTCTTGAGAGGTACGGCCTCGGTTCATTTGGTGAAGTAATCGGTTGCCATCAACACGAACCGATGCCCCTTTGAGGAAGGAGGGTGGATCTGGCCGATGAAGTCTAGACCCCAACCTCAAAACGGCCATGGCTTGACAATAGGATTGAGTAATGAGGCAGGAGCCAACTGAATATTGCCAAACTTTTTACATGCCTCACACCCTCTATAGTACTTGAAACAATCTTCAGTTATAGTCGGCTAGGAAAACCCCGCTCTTTTGAGCATCCAACTCATCTTTTGGGCCGATTGATGAGTGCTGCAAAGCCCCTCGTGGACTTCTCCTGTAGCCACTTGGGACTGCTCATGGTCTAAACACTTCAAGAGCACTCTGTCGATGGTTCGGCGATACAACGTGTCGTCAAACAACACGAATTTGAACGCTTGTCGCCGAACCTTCCGATCAACCGTTTGGCTAGGGTCTCTCAAATAATGGACGATTGGGACTCTCCAATCGCCCTTGTAGGTTTCAGAGGGCTTCACTGGTCCGCCTTCTAAAAAGACTTCTAAATTACTGACTTCGGGGTGCCCCACGAGCCATTCAAGCTCCTGCTGAAGCCTGGCTGAGGTGGCCATTCAGAGTGTGCTAGGCCGAAGCTCTTCGGAGGGTTCGGACTCCGGGGAGCCTTCTCCATCCGAGAGGCTTCGCACTATGGGCTCCGGTGTGCCAGATCCTTTGATCGGCAGAGCACTACGATCCAGGGGCTTCGGCGTGCGGGGGCCTTTGGCGACCCGAGGGGTTTGACCCGAGGCTTGCGCCCGCCCACCTTTACTGGCTTCGGTAGTAAGACAGAACACCGGCTTTTCCAATACAGAAAATTTCCCTCTTCTGACTTGGTAGCTAGATGCCTGCTGAGCCAAATCATTGGCGACTGAATTGGCTTCTCTCGACACGTGAGATATTTTCAAATCATCAAAAGTGGTAACTATGTCTAGACACTTGTCCAAGTAACTATTCAGCAAGCCATTAAAACATTGAGCATTCTTAGCTACTTATCGTACTACTAATAATGAATCACCATATGCGTGAACATGTTTAGCGCCTACAGACTCTATTAATTCAAGTCCTAACAACAAAGCTTCATATTCAGCTTGGTTATTAGTGGAAGAAAACTCTAGTCGGGCCGAGGCTTCAAAACGCATACCACTAGGTGATATGAGAACCACTCCAATGCCTTGGCCACTCTTGCAAGCCGAACCATCAAAATATATTTTCCATGGTACTACCTCAACTAGAGCAATAGTGTCACTCCAGCTAACATCTATGTGATGATCAACTATAAAGTTGGCTACGACTTGGCCTTTCATCGCTCTCAGGGGCTCGTAGGCCAAATCGTACTCAATCAACGCGTAAGCCCATTTTCTGATTCTTCCACTTAGAATCGGCTTCTGTAACATGTGATTTATAACATCGGTTTGGCAAATGACAACACATGTAGTGGGGAGAAGATAATGGCGTAACTTAGTGCACACGTAATAAAGTGATAAACACAACCGTTCCACAAACGCGTACCTGGTTTCGTCATCCAACAGGCGGTGGCTCAAGAATGTGATGATGTACTCCTTTCCCTGTACCTCCTGGGTTAGCACGGCTCCAATCACGCCATCTTCAGCGGCGATGTATAGCCAAAACGGAATCCTGACCTTGGGTGCTCTCACCACGGGCGGTGATGACAAGCACTCCTTGATCTTCTCAAAAGCACTTTGCTGGATTGCCCCCCAAGCGAACTCAGCTTCATTTTTTTAGTCGGAGCATGGGGACTGTTGGGGGGAATACTTCATCGTCGGGGTCACTGCTGCAACAAGACAAAGGCAGGTGATTTAATCGAAGGTTTCTAGCATCTAACTCCAGAAGTGTACTGGAACAAGTTCGAAGGATAGAGGCGAACCCTAGTTCGGAGTATATCTTCGAACATTGACCCTTCAGAGAGCTTCCTTGCCAGCTAAGATGGAAGGCTTATCTTCTTTCTTATTAGATTAGTCTTTTACCATTTTAGCCCTATTAAGGGTACCAAATAGTTTCCACTATGTCGGTTGTAACAGAGGGGTAAAAGGGTCTTTTCCTTAAAGTTTTGGCCTATAAATACCCCCCGTTTTACCCTGTAATGAGGATCGAATACTGAGTTATTCAATACACATCTTCGAACTACTTCAAGCTATTATCCAATTCAGAGGCTTAAAATAGTTCACTTCACAAAAACTTTGTTTGTTACTTTCTAAACTCTGAAAACCTGTTAGCATAATCTTTTACGCCAACAGGGATAAAGGCATCAATCTTGCCGGACAAGTTGGATATAAAGCGACGCAAATAGTCCAACATGCCTAGCAACATTTGCACATCCTTCTTGCATGTCGGCGCAGCAACGTTTCTAATTTTTTCAAGTCTCTTAGGATCAATTTCTATGCCTCTCTCATGAATCATGAAACCTAAGAACTTACCCGCCGACACACCAAAAGCACACTTAAGTGGGTTCATCTTCAACCCATACTGTCGCATCCTATAGAAAGCAACCATCAAATCGGCTAAATGGTTTCCTATAACATCCGATTTGACCACGACATCATCGATGTAAACTTCTAACATAACTCCTAACAAGTCATGAAAGATCAAGTTCATAACGCGCTAATACGTGGAGCCAGCATTTTTCAAACCAAAAGTCATGACGACCCACTCGAACAAACTGACAAAACCAGGGCATCGAAAGGCAGTCTTATAGACGTCCTCTTCGGCCAAAAAGATTTGATTATAACCAGCGTTGCCATCAAGAAAACTTAGTACCTTATGTCCCGAGGCATCGTTGATCAGCATGTCAGCTATCGGCATCGGATACTCATCTTTTGGAGTGGCTCTGTTCAGATCCCTGAAATCAATGCATACCCGTATCTTGCCGCTCCCTTTCTTCTCTACAGGCATAATGTTAGCAACCCATTCAGCGTACCTGCACGGCCTAATAAATTCAGCCTTGAGTAGTCGCTCCACTTCTTCCTTAACTCGGTCATAGACGGCCGAATTAAAGCGGCGGGGCAGCTGCTTATAAGGCCTAAATCCGGACTTGATGGGCAGCCGATGCTCCACGAGCTCGCGGCTTAGTCCTGGCATCTCGCTATACTCCCATGCGAAACAATCGACATACGACCGAAGTAACTTTATTACTTCAGTCTTTTCATCGGGCTGCAAATGTTGGTTTACAAAAGTCGGCCTTGGGATGCTGTCATTACCTATATCAACTTCCTCCAAGGGATCGACCGACACAAAACCTTTCCCTAATTTCTCTACTTCGCTAAAGTCCTCGATGGCTTCGGCAATACCATCTTTATTAGACCGATATTGCTCCACACGAGACTTTAGCCAATCTAGATTATTCTTGCTAGACATGACTATTAATACAAAAATATCCGTGCTACTCCAACCGACTTTACAAACACTGGTACAAACCGTCCTCCGGATATGCTAACAAAATCATAATCCAAAAGATCTCTACCTGATAGACACTCTACTTTGTAATGGATGGCGTCAACCGGTACATCAGCCAAAGCTACTTGGGCCGAAGTATCCGTGGGGATGACCTCCACCTCATCACCGTCCCATTGTATCAAGCACTAGTGTAGAGTAGAGGGAATGCAACAGTTTACGTGAATCCAGTCGTGTCCGAGTAACACGCTATAATTACATTGTACGTCGACGACGAAGAAGGCTATTGGCAATGTTTTGTTGCCCACCGTCAACTCCATAGAGAGTACCCCCTTGTCCTCAGAGCTCTCGCCGTTGAAGCCGTTGAGCATCAGGTTGGTCTTCTTCAGGTCATCTTCGTCCCTGCCAAGTTTCTTCAACAATGAATAATGCATCAGGTTAACAGTGGTGCCGTCGTCGACGAGCATCCGGGAAATCGGCTTCCCATCGATGTGACCCCTAACATAGAGGGGCTTTAGATGGTGAGCCGAGTCCCCAGGCTTCTCGAAGATGGCGTTGCGTGGACCGAGGTTCAATTGAGCGACCTCGGCCTCGTCTCGTGGTAGGGCGAACTCAGCAGGCAGCGTGACGATGTTGATGTCCATCACCTGGGGTGCGGGTCCCTCAGAGATGGGCGAGTAATCATCGTCGAGCATGCCGTCGTCGTCGCTCAGACTAGGAGCCGGGTTGGTTATCTCGGACTAGGGCGGATTTCCTCAAAGATAGCATCGCGCTCGACCTCGGCTTTCTTCTCGCGCATCTCCTGTGCCCGCAACCTTTGTAGGCGTCTCTTCTGTGATTTGGACATGCCTGGAGGAGCCCAAGATGCTTGAGTCTTGGTGCCGGGTGCTACTTTTCGACTTCTATTAATTCTAGCTGAAGTGGTATTGTGCCCTTCGGCCTCGGGCACCCTGTGTTCGGAGGGAGCTTCGCTGCGAACCACGTCAGATGGACCGGCCTCGTTCGGCCAATTGAACCAAGCTTCGGCGCAGGGCTCGGCCGAAGCATGAGACTTACCTTCGTCAGGCCTCGGCGATAGAGTCTTCGGGATTGGGACTTCCTGAGACCCAACTCTGATAGTTATGGCTTCGGACACCCTGACTTCGGCCTCCGCGTGCTCGCACCCTTCGGCTTCGCTCTGCATGGTCTGATTCAAAGGGTAACACGTTCTCATGCTCATTTCATTGATTCAGCTTTTGTTGCTTCTTTCGAGCCCTTAGATGTTAGTCATGCACTTTCTGATTCTAGTTGGATCAATGCCATGCATGAAGAACTTGAAAATTTTGAGAGAAACCAAGTCTGGACTTTAGTTGATCCTCCACCAAATGTTCATTTCATTGGAACAAAATGGATTTTCAAAAACAAACAAGGGGAGGATGAGACTATAGTTAGAAACAAGGCTAGACTTGTAGCTCAGGATTATTCTCAATTAGAAGGGATTGATTTTACTGAAACTTTTGCACCTGTTGCTCGTCTTGAGGCCATTAGGATTTTGCTTGCCTTTGTGACATCCCGGGGATTCAAACTCTATCAAATGGATGTCAAAAGTGATTTTCTTAATGGTTTCATAGGTGAAGATGTTTATGTAAAACAACCCCCTGGTTTTTGAAAACCCCAAATACCCACATAAAGTCCTTAAACTTCATAAGGCTCTTTATGGACTCAAGCAGGCCCCTCGGGCATGGTATGATAGACTTAAGTCTTTTCTTCCTGAGCGGGGGTATTTGATGGGATCTGTTGATAAAACTCTGTTCACTCTCAAGCATGGCAAGATTTCCTCCTAGTCCAGATTTATGTGCTTGATATCATCTTTGGTGGCTCTTCTCATGCTTTGGTTGCCGAGTTTGCAGATGCCATGAGCAGGGTGTTCGAAATGTCCATGATGGGTGAACTCACTTTCATCCACCAAAGCAAACAAGGTACTTTCATCCACCATACGAAGTGAACCAAGGACCTGCTTAAGAAGTTCGACATGGCAGATGCGAAGCCACTCGCCACTCCAATGGCTACTATTGGGGGAGATAATCCCGGAAGCCGAAGAGGGCCCCACAGCCAGGGGGTCCGAAGCCCAGCGCCGGAGGTTACCCTCCGGGACCAGGACGCCTGAGGCTGCCCTCCGACGGAAGGACACTGGAGGCCATCCTCTGGGAACGAGAGGCCGGGGGCCACCCTCCAGCAGAAGGATGCCGGAGGCCGCCCTCTGGCGGAGGGACACCGGAGGCCATCCTCCGGGAGCAAGGTGCCGGAGGCCACCCTCCGGCAGGGAGATGCCGGGGGCCGTTCTCGAGTGGAATGATGCCGGAGGTCGCCCTCCGGCCCGCAGTGGCGAACCCAAGGGGAGTACTGGCGGGAAAAGGACTGGACAAATGTACGGAGAGACAGGATCGCGATCCTCTGAGCCGTGTCGGGCGGCACGGGCAGTGTCCGACACGGCTGATACGCTATCAGAGTCGAATCCTCTTGTCTATACTATGTATCGTCTGTTTTGTCTGTACTACCGACCGGTGTGGGGCCATGTAGCCGTTGGCGGTCCAGAGGCGCTTGGTCCTCTGGACAGGGCGCCTTATAAATACCCCTCAGTTGTAATTGTAAGGGACAGGCTCAAGGAGCATTGAATACACTATCCTCATTTCCACCAAGAAAACCTGTTGGTCCGATCCGTCGTTCCAACAGTTGGCGCCGTCCGTGGGGACCTTAGTCCAATAAGCTATCATCCTCTACACCCACTCATCAAAGCATGTCAAGTCGAAAGGGAGCAAGCACGGTTCCTCCGCGCCTATCAGACCGCACCGCCGGGGTCGAGCCCGCCGCGATCCCCGACCCCGGCCCTTTGGTCCCTACCGATACGCCGGTCGGGGCGCCCTCCCTGGAGCCAACCCAGATGCCGGAAGGGACGCCCGAGGCCAGAGGCCCTACCGGCATACCTGAGCCAACCTCCGGAGGTACCGCCGGTGCAGCACGCTCAAACCGGACCCCCGGTGGTGTCCCTTCGGACTGACTACACCCGCTCACGGGACCCCGACACCGCTTCAGGAGGAAGCAGGAGTCAAGCCGACGCCCTGGCCGCTGAGAACGCCCGGCTGAAGGCAGAACTGGCCTTGTGGCGCCAGGAGGCGTCGCTCCGCCCTCCAGAGCCCCTCCGCGCCGCGAAAGCTATGGCCGTGGTGCTAAGCGACGATGAATATCCAGAGGACGAAGAGAACCCGTCGTACGACGAGTAGTCCCCCTTGCATCCGGACCTTCAGAGGGTGCGCTTCGGCTCGAAGTTTCGCGCCGCCAAGCTCCCCAAGTACTCCGGAGACTCCGACCCTGGGGAGTTCTCCCGCTCCTACGCCCTGGCCATAGAGGCGTCCGGAGGAAGCCAGGACACCATGGCTAAATGCTTCCCCCTGGCACTCGAAGGGATCACCCTCCGTTGGTTCTGGTCGCTCCGACCCGGGACCATTCATTCGTGGGAGTAGCTGAGGAAGAAGTTCGTCAACAACTTCCAAGGGACCTTCGTGGCTCCCATGTCCACCGGGAGCCTCTTCCAAGTGAAGCAACAGCCCGAGGAAACTTTGCGGCAGTACTCTCAGCGCTTTGCGCACACCAAGGCCGAGATCAAGGGGCTTTCGGCTTCCTTCGTCATCGACGCGGCCCGAGAAGGCGTCACCCACCCAGGTCTCCTCGATAAGCTCCACCGAAAGCCTATCTCTTCAGTGGCACAACTCATGACATACTTCGAAGAGTACGCCCGGTTCGAAGAGGGCCAAATGCGCCGGCAAGCGATGGTAGCCCCCGTCCGGGCCCCGAGCGCTAGGGCGTATGAAGCCCCCCGGATCCTCGCCGGGGCGCGCGCCATGCTTCCGACTTCCGCCGCCAGGAACCCGGTCGGCAGGACCCTGTCCATCGAGACTCTTGGCAGGGCCGAAAGCACCTTCGGGGGAAGTCCTCACTATTACCCCCCAAGCCCCCGCCAAGCACCTGCCACACGCCCGGCGGAAGCCGCCCAGCCGGAGCCAAGCATCCACCCCGAGCGCTTTCCAGAGAAGCCTTTTACTGCAGCGTCCACGGCGAGAACCGGAGCCACGACACCGACTCCTGTCGGACCATACTCGCCCTTCGCAGTGACTACCTCGAGCGCAACGCCGGCCGCGGCTCCACCCACAGGGGGGTCGCTACCCCTCGCCTCGATCCCGGTCTCGGAGTACGGCGGAGCCCTGGCCCCCAAGCTCGAAGGCGCCCCAGACCGAGGGAAGCGAGTGGTCCTCCCCATATCCGGAGGGGGAGCCATGGGGGCTCTTTCCAAGTGGCAGCGCCGAGACTACGTTCGGGAGGTTGGGCATATCGGCACGTCTGGCCCCTCGACCCTCCCGGAGTGGTCTCATGTCCCCATCACCTTCACCGCCGAAGACGCCTCCAGAGTCAAATTCCCGCACGCCGACCCCCTCGTCATTTCAGCAGACATCGCCGGAGCTGAGGTGCGTCGTATACTGGTCGACGGGGGGAGTTCCGCTGACATCATCTTCGTGCAGGCCTTCGATCAGCTATGCCTGTCGCGCAAGCACCTACTGCTAGCTTCGCACCCGCTCCAAGGCTTCGCAGGCCCCCCGCTGGACGCCCTGGGCCAGGTCCTGTTGGAGGTGACCTTTGGTGACTCCCCCCTACAGCGCCGCGGAGAAATTCTGTTCGACGTAGTCGACGCCCCGTACGCCTACAACGCTATCTTCGGGAGGGGATCCTCAATTGCTTCGGAGCCGTCGCTCACCACAACTACCTCTGCCTCAAGATGCCGACTCCTGGGGGGGTGCTGTCAATCCTGGGTGACTAGGCCGCGGCCTGCCGGGTCGAGTACGGCCATTCAGCACCGTTGGAGCCACGGAAAATTCACAGTGTCCGCGAGGGCGCCGAAGGAGCCGGCCTCGCAGGAAGCGAGTACCCCGAGCAGAAGGGCCGCCCCGCCAAGCCCCTCCCGGAGGGAGAAATCATCACCAAGACCTTGACCCAAGGAGGGAAGGATTACCCGATCAAGTTTGGAGGGGGCCTGGAACCGGAGGTGTCGGCGCAGCTCGAAGCCATCATCCGCGGCAACCTCGACATCTTCGCATGGTCCGACGAGGACATTACAGGCGTCGACCGCTCGATCATCGAGCACTCGCTGGCCGTCGACCCGAAGGCACGGCCGGTTCGCCAGGGCCTCCGGAGGCTTTCCACCGAGCGGGCTGAGCTCGCCAAGGCTGAGACAGAGAAGCTGCTTCGGCAGGGGTCATCCGGGAAGTGAGTCATACCAACTGGTTGTCTAACCCAGTGTTTGTCCAGAAGAAAACATCGGGCAAGTGGCGCATGTGTATCGACTTTACTTCTCTGAATAAAGCTTGCCCCCGTGACCCCTACCCCCTGCCCCGCATTGATCAACTAGTTGACTCCACAGCCGGAGTAGAACTCCTCAGTTTCCTCGATGCTTATTCAGGATACCACCAGATCTGGCTAAGGCCCGAGAACCAGGTGAAAACAAGTTTTGTCACTCCAGCCGGAGTATTCTGCTACCTCCGATGCCCTTCGGCCTTCGCAATGCCGGGGCAACCTTCTCCAGGCTAATCTCCAAAGCCTTGGGCCATCAGTTAGGACGCAATGTGGAAGCATACATGGACGATATCGTCATCAAAAGCGCCACCAAGAGCCACCATGGATCAGACATAGCTGAGACCTTTGACAGCCTCCGGCGATGTGGAATCTGGCTCAATCCGGACAAATGTGTCTTCGGAGCACGTGCAGGGAAGCTGCTTGGGTACCTCGTTTCCAGCCGGGGCATCGAAGCCAGTCCAACACAAGTTCAGGCGCTGCAGAACATGGCCCCCCCTCAGAACCTGAAGCAAGCGCAAAAGCTGGCCGGGCGGTTGGCGGCCCTCGGGCGCTTTCTGGCAAAATCAGCAGAGCGCAGCTTGCCCATCTTCAAGGCGCTCCAAGTTCTAAGCATTTCGAGTGGACCCCCGAGTGTCAGGACTGCTTCCGACAAATCAAGGAATATCTCTCCGGCCTCGTGGCCCTCGCCACACCCCAGGCCGACAGCCCTTTATTGGTCTACCTCGCCGCCTCCGGCACCGCAGCGAGTGCGGCTTTAGTTCAAAAGGAGGAGCTCGGCGGGAAGCTAATCCAGCGCCCTGTCTACTTCATTTCCGAAGCCCTCGCCGGAGCCAAGGCTAGGTACTCCGAGCTCGAAAAGGTGGCCTACGCCCTGGTCATGGCCTCCCGGAAGCTGCAGCACTACTTCCTGGCTCACGATGTCGTCATCCCGACTGCCTACCCGCTAGGCGACATGTTCCGGAACAAGGACGCCACCGGCCGCATCAGAAAGTGGGCGGTGGAATTGGCCCCGTTCGGGATCTCTTTCGTCGCCCGGACAGCCATCAAGTCCCAAATCCTCGCCGACTTCGTCGCAGAGTGGACGATGGCCCGCGAACCCACGGGCGCCGAAGCAAGCGAAGGGGTTTGGACCGTCTTTTCAGACGGTGCTTACCAGGCCTTGGGGGCTGGGGCCGGAGCAGTCATTGTCTCCCCATCTGGCCAGCAGGCCCTGTATTCTGCTCGGCTGAACTTCAAGGCCACAAACAATATCGCCGAGTACGAAGGAGTCCTCTTGGGACTCCGCAAGGCACACGCGCTGGGAGCCGCACGTGTGGTCGTCAAGACCGATTCCCAAGTAATCGCCGGGCACATCGACAAGAGTTTCCGGGCTAAGCACCCCGACCTCGCCTCCTACCTCGACTCCATCCGCAAGTTCGAAGCAGCCTTCAAGGGTATATCCGTCCAAAACATTCCGCGAGGCGAAAACGGCCAAGCCGACGCCCTCGCCAAAGCCGGGGCAGGAGCTCAAGCCTTGCCGCCGGGGGCTTTTTTCGAGGAGCTCACCCAACCTTCGGTGTCCCCTCGCAGCGAGGCGTCCACCTCCACCTCCTCGGACGAGCCCCCACCACCACCATGGCTAGCTCCAGTCCTGTGTACGGCTGATGCTGATTGGCGGGAGCCCATCCTGCGCACGCTCGCAGGTAGCGAAGACGACCATCCTAGCCCAGACCAAGCTCGCCTGCAGCTCCGTGCGAGGTCATTCGAGGTTATCAATGGCATTCTATACAAGTCCGGAGTATGCTCCCCGCTACTCCGCTGCATCTCACACTCGGACGGAGTTTCCATGCTCCGAGAAATCCACGGGGGGCTGTGCGGGAGCCACCTGGCACCGCGGGCCCTCGCAGGCAAGGCTCTCCGACAAGGCGTATACTGGCCCACCGTCGTAGCCGGCGCCGAAGAAGTCGTCCGCACCTGCCAGGGTTGTCAGTGGATGGGGCGGCGCAGTCACCGACCTCCAGCAAGCCTGCTACCCATCCCCCTGTATGGCCTCTGGCCCGCTGGGGCATGGACCTCATCGGGCCACTCCCCAGAGCAAAAGGAAACCTGCGCTTTTCCGTTGTCGCCGTCGAATATTTCTCCAAGTGGGTCAAAGCGGAGCCATTGACCTCCATCACATCCCGAAGCGTCCAGAAATTCTTCTGGCAGAACATCGTGTGCCGTTTCGGAGTACCCAAGCAGCTCACATTGGACAATGGAACGCAGTTCGACGCCGGACCCTTTCGGGCATTCTGCGACGAATTGGGAGTCCAGCTCTGCTTCGCCGCCATGCGGCATCCCCAGTCTAACGGAGCTGTGGAGCGAGCTAATGGGCACATCCTTTCAGGCCTCAATAAACACATCGTCGGCTTAGCCAAAGGGTTATGGCCCGACGAGCTGCCGAAGATCTTGTGGTCCATCCGAACAACCACTTCCCGGGCCACCGGCTTCACTCCATTCCGCCTCTTGTTCGGCGACGAAGCAATGACCCCAACAGAGCTCCGAGCCGGTTCGCTGCGCGTCACAACACCCGAGGCCGATGACGAGCGCACCATCTCCCTCGACCTGGCCGAAGAGACGCAGCTCCGAGCCGTTGCCAACCTATCCCAGTATCAGAAAGAGACCAAAGCTTGGTACGATCCCAAGGTTAAGCGCAATGAGTTCCAACCGGGGCACCTCGTCCTTCGCGCGGTGGTCGCTCCCACCAAGCTGGGCAACAAATGGGAAGGACCGTACATTATCACAAGGTCTGGGCGACCGGGATCCTACCGGCTCGCCACCCTAGAAGGCGAAGAGCTGAAGCATACTTGGCACGCGGAGCACCTGAAGCGCTACTTTCCGTAGAGTCATCACTGTATTCCGCTAACGGCCGATGGCGCCTGCTTTTGTATCCTAATTGCGTAATAAAATCACCAGACAAGTATTTTCGCCCAGCACGAACGCGCAACGACTCTAAGAATTTCGCTTCACCGAAGCAATTGGGTTCCGAGCTCTGGCTCGACGCACCCCCGCTACCGGGTTCTGGGCGCTGACTCGACGCACCCCCATTTTCGGGTTCCGAGCTCCGGCTCGACGCACCCCCATTTTTGGGTTCCGAGCTCTAGCTCGACGCACCCCCATTCTCGGGTTCCGAGCTCCGGCTCGACGCACCCCCGCTCTCGGGTTCCGAGCTCCGGCTCGACGCACCCTCACTATCGGGTTCCGAGCTCCGGCTCGACGCACCCTCGCTATCGGTTTCCGAGCTCCGGCTCGACGCACCCTCACTATCGGGTTCCGAGCTCCGGCTCGATGCACCCCCGCTCTCGGGTTCTGAGCTCCGGCTCGACGCACCCTCGCTATCGGGTCCCGAGCTCCGGCTCGAACGCACCCTCGCTATCGAATTCCGAGCTTCGGCTCGACGCACCCTCGCTAGTGGGTCCCGGGCTCCGGCTCGACACTCCCTCACACTCGGACTCCTAGATCCCGTCCGAAGTGTGCCGCCCCCGTACGTGGGATACATTCAACGCGCCTTCCTCCTAGCTGGTTAGCGCCCAGCCGGCAAACCGACTACCCGCTAAGGGGGGAAGGGAAGGAGCAAGGCGAAAGACTTCAACCGCACATATCGAAAGCACGGAGGGCGTACAATGTTTATTACAAATCAAGATGGAAAAGAAGAGTCAAGAGAAGTTCTCATCCAAGCCAAGCAAGAACCGAAGGCCCCCTCGGTCGGAGGGGCCACCCGAGCCAGAGCGCGCTTCGGTCGAAGGCCTGGGCGCGGCTCGCATGGACCTTTCCTTCCTCTTCTTTCGCTCCTCCTCCTTCTTCTGGCCGCGAAAGGCCCTCTGGTCTTCTTGAAGTTGGGCCCAGCTGCGCAGATCGCCCCCCCCGGGGGGCGCTTCGTCCAAGCCGACCTCTGTATCAGACCAGTCAACCGGTTCGGGGGATGAGGACAGGGAGCGGGGCCCTCTTTCTTCCTCCTTGACATGGTTCAGAACCCCTCGAAGGACGTCAGGATCCGCGCGCCCGTCACTACTATGGGGAAGAACGAAGCGCGCAGGCCGGTTCACTCTCAAAGCCTCGAAGATAGCCCATCGATGTCGAAGGGCGTCGTCAAAGTCAAGCACTTCGACGTCACAGTCGCAACCATAGACACCCTGAGTGAGCCCCAAAAAGTACTCTTTATTAATATATGATTAAGTTCCCTAAGCTATTACAGGCGAAGACAGCAATAGACTTCGAAGGAGCTACACCTTCGGGTCTGGCGAATGGGCCGAGGCCGAAGGCTTCGAGGAAGCCGGAGGACCACGCGCACGGAGCGCCGCCTCCAGCCAAGCCTTGATCGCTTCAGGACCCTCGGTCTTCCAGACCGCCTTGAGCACCTTCCAGGACTGGGTTAGCGCGAGGCTCAGCGTCCGGAGGTGATCCCCCACGAAGGCGACCGGATGCGGGCTTGAGGATGAAGGAAGCGGAAGCCCGGACGCCTCGAGATGCCGAAGAATTCCATAAGCGGCCACCCGAGCGGACACCTCGCCATACTGCGCCATGGTAAGGTGTATTTGCCGGATGGCGGCCTAGATGAACTTCACCCGGCGGACCAGGGGCTCCCGGGCGATGTCGAACCTGCCGCAGCCGGTGCCGTAGCGCGCCAACACCTTCCGGAGGGACTCTACGACATCAGCCGCCATCTTCCCAGCCTCGGCAAGCGCTTCGGTCACATCCCCGTTCCGGGCGTTGAGGTCCACCTCAACCCGCTCCATCTGGGCCACCCGGGTCTCGAGGGCTTCGACCTTAGCTACCGCCTCCGAGGCTTGGGTCCCGAGGCGAGACACCTCCCCTTCGAGCTGCTCCGCTTCCGCAGCACGGGATCGAAGCCCTTCCGCTTCGGCAGCTCGGGCTCTGAGGGTGTCAATCTCCGCTTCCAGCTCGTTGGCACGGGCGGCTTGAGCGCGGAGCCCCTCCAACTCCGCGACGCGGGCCTCGAGGGAGTCCATCTCCGCTACTTGGGCCTCAAGCGCTTCGACTCTTGACGCCCGAAGCCGGAGGGCCTCGACCTCCGTGGACCAGTCGCGAGCCAACCTCTCCATAGTAGCCACCCGGGCCGCGAGTTCCGCGGCGTCCGCCTCGTGGCATTGGCGTTCGGAGAGCAGGGCAGTCAGCTGCCCCCGCGCCAATGCAACCACCTGCGTACGAAGAAGATGGTCAGAAGAGGAGCTAAGGATATATCGAATGTACTCAAAGGAGGTACCTGGCCTACTGCCGTCTCAATGGCCCTCCCGAGGTCCAGGCCGTCGGATAGCCCCAGTTCACCTATCACCGGAGCCTCGCGTAGCCGCAAATAATAGTCATGAACCGGGGCCACCCTGGACGCGAAGTCCTCGCCATCCGCCAAGAAGGGGCGCAGGAGGGGCACGGTGCCGCGCTCACCTCGACGATCGGTAGGGGGCTGAGGCCGGACCTCAGCATCTTCGGCGGCCTCCGGAGGGGCCCTTTCGGAGCTTCCGGACTCAGTCTCGCCCTGCTGGCCCGGGGCCCCCCTCGCGTCGATAGGGGCTACGGACCTCGCGTCCGGAGCGTCTTCGAGGAATGGGGCGACTGGTTCGACGCCTTGGGCCGACGTGCCTGCGCAAGCGAGCAAAAGTTAAGGTCGAGAAAGCCCTAGCGTTGGAGGAGTACGGATAAGCTATTGTACCTTCATCCGCAGTGTCGGTAGGGCACTCCGGAGGCTGGACGTGCTCCGACGGGCTCGGGCGATAGAAGAGGTTGTCAATGGAATTCACCGGGGAGCCCGCCGCCGCTGCGGCGAGCTCAGCCTCTATGTCGGCGCTCTTCTCAATGGTGCCGAGTGGGTTGACCAGGCCCCCGCGGTCCAAGCTGTCCGTAGCCCTACTCTCGTGGGAGCCGACGGAGCCCCCCTCTGAAACTGGTTCGTGTGAGGGAGCGGTCTCGGGGCGTGGCATCGCTTCGATGGTAGGCGCCCCCTACCTTGTCCCGGGTGCGGACTCCGTCGGACCTGAGCGAGGGGGAGCGTCTTCGCTTCTTCTGGCGCCTGGCCGAACCGATGGGGTCGGGTCCGGAATCGTCAAGGGGTCTCCCGACTCCGACTGGGCCCCGTCACTGGAACCTCCGCACTCGGAGTGGGAGGCGGAAGAGCGCCCCGGCGATAGCTGCCTTGGCCCCTTCACTATCTTCTTCTTTTTGGGGCGGCGCGGAGAGAGGCCACCATCGATGTCGGTCGCCTTTCTATTCGAAACGTCCCGAAGGACCTTGCCTTCCGGGAGGGGCGGGGGCGAGAGCTCAAGCGCCCCCCACACCCTGTTGGAACGCTCCCAAGAGCCCACCAACTCCATTCGACGGGTCCGCTCGGCCGCGGTAGGGACTCCGAGAATCCTTTCCATCGTGCGGGCTACCTCCTCTGGGGTCCGGGCGACGAGCGATCCTGCATTCGATCATCAGAGCCGGAGCACCCTTCGAGCACGAAAAACAGGAACAAAACGATGGAGGCGGACACTCACCAAGCCGGCGGGAGAGCTCCGCAGGCATCGACTCATCTCGGCTGCTCCGGAGCCACTCCGGCCACTCCTCCTTCAGCGGAGGGATCTCGAGGGCCATGAACTCCTCCGCCAAGTCCCGCATACTCATGAGGCGGGCGACGATCTGTAGAAGCTGGACCCTCGCAGAAATTGACCCAGCGTTGGCCTCGATGCACGCTTCTCTCCGGAACCAGATATGGCGCGGGATTCCGGCGAGGCCGGAGCTGAGCCCCACGCGGACGTAGAACCACCGGTTCACCCACTTCGAGTACCACCTTTCGTTGGTGGCCTTCGCCGGGAAGGAGTCTGTGTACTTCCTTCGGAGCTGGAAGTTGATGCTCCCGAAGGCCAGAGGGCTTCGTGCATCTCCGCGAAGACTTCCGCCCTCCCTTCGCAGCCTTCGGCGCGCATGGCCCACTCGAAAATGGCGAGGCGGGCCACGGCGTTGGGGGATAATTGCGGGAGCTCCAGGTGGAACGCGTCCAGCACCCCGGCGAGGAGCTCCGAGGCGGGGAACCCCAGCCCCGCATCGAAGAAAGCCTCGAAAACGACGACCTCGCCTTCTCACGGCTGTGGGGCCGTCTCTCGGCCAGGTTTCCTCGCCGGCGTCCCAGGGCCAAGGCGGGCCCTGGTTGCTTGCTCGATTGACGCCTCAGTGCACGCAGACGGCCCGAGCTCCAGGGTCTGCTCCCGAAACCGCTCTGAGGCGGGGCGGAGCTCACGCGCGCCGCGCACCTCCGACGAGTCCGTCGCTGTCGTCGCCGCCGCCGCCATCTGGCGCTGCAAGAAGCGCGGGTCCATCGCCATCGCCGGGACGGCGCTCCTCACCATTGCTCAAAGAAGCGAAAAAGGGCTTAGGGCTCAAGGAGCGGATGGATGATGGCTGAGGTGGTGAATGGGCGCAATAGGGTGAAGAAGGAAGAGGAGGCCGCGCGGTGAGTTGTATTTAAGCGCAAGGCCGTCGGTCCCTCTTCCGATTCGATTGCCGTGTGAACGCGGCAGTTGCGTAGCACTGCATTTAAGGCCAACTGGTGCATCGGGGCGCGGCGGCCCCCTGGCGGTTCGCCTCCCCGATGGCGTTTGCGCATGCATTAACTGCTTCCGGCGGCGCCAGGCCGCCTCCTCGGGGTCAGGGGCCCCCGGTCAAGGTGTGCGTGCGTCCCGCGAGCCCGGTCAAACTCCCCTCGACCCGTCGAAGGGGGGATTCAAGGCGGACCTCAACCTTCAGGCCCAGTCGCGCCTCCCTGTTCCGGGGCCCCGCCGCATTCGTCGAGAGGGCCGCGCTGCGGCAGACTCAGCACCCCAATGTAAGTTATGTCTTTGTGAGAGATATCGGGATTATCATGTGCGCTTCCAACCTCTCTTAATGCAAGGCTCCTGAGAGGAAAGAAGCGAGGGGCTACTGTTAGGGGAGATAATCCCGGAAGCCGAAGAGAGCCCCACAGCCAGGGGGTCCGAAGCCCAGCGCCGGAGTTTACCCTCCGGGACCAGGACGCCCGAGGCTGCCCTCCGGCGGAAGGACACCGGAGGCCATCCTCCGGGAACAAGAGGCCGGGGGTGATGAGGACATCACTTCACATGATACACACATGGAGCCTCCACCTACAATTCAACTACAAGGACCAATCACACGCGCCCGTGCCCGTCGCTTGAACCATGAGGTTAATTCGTTCCTTAGCAACTTTGATTATATTTGTTTGGATGGGATGCTACTGAATACTAGTGATATTTTGTTGCTTAGGAACATGGGAGATGGAATAGGAGAGTTGGAGTTGAAGACGGAGCCGCACGGATGATTTGAAGTCAAGAATTCGCTGGTTCGGACTACATCGACCACCATTCACCAAAATGGGCATAACTTCCTCATACGAAGTCCGATTGGCGAGTTCTTGGACTTTTTGGAAAGCTGAGGAGAAGACGGATCTTTTGCCGTTGGTTTCACATCATTTGGAGTCTCGAGTCGACCTGTGTATTTAAAACAGTACTGCGTGACAGAACTGGGCCGTGTTGGCCATAATCTGAGTCTGTACGTCTTCTAGCCCACAGCCCAAGTCTGTTCCCCTTCCACAGGCCGCCGCCCTATATATTCTCACGCCAGCCAACTCTAGGGTTAGGTTTTGCTTTGTTGCATCTACACTGTTGTGTTTAGATCCCGCCTCTTGCGCCGGACCGATTGGCTGCCGCATTGGCGTTTGTGAAACCTCAACTTATCTTCGTTTGTCTGTGATTTGGCATTCGATTTGTATCCTTCATGTTCTTGCTTGTGTTCTTGGGTTCGCTTGCAGGAATTAGCCTTCGTGGCGAGGTCAATCGCGTTCTGCGTGGTTGATAACCAACGGAGACAATGGTGTAACGATTGCAAGGTTTTGATCCGCCGGACCGGAGCCTTGGATCGCCAACGTCGAGATTCTCCACCAACCCAAGTTTATCCTTACCTATCGGAAGATCGGGACCAATCCCCCATCAGCTGGTATCAGAGCTCAGATTTCCCGTTAGGTAATCTCGATCTGCTTTTGTTTTTACCCAGAGTCCAGAAAACCGCACCAAAAAAAATTCCCCACCGAGAACCCCTTTGTGCCTTGCGATTTTAATTTCAGTTTTAACTTTGTTGAGTTCGTGTTCTTGGTCGAGTCTTGTTGCTGGTTTAGTTATCCCTCTGTGTCGTTTGAGTAGTAGTTGTTCTTGTGTCTCAGAAAAAAATTCCCCACCGAAAACCCCCCCCCCTTCCGCAACCCTACTTTGTTTTCCCCATTGACTCTTTGTGACCCCCCTTCGGTAAAACAGGCATAACTTTTCGCTCGTTTGGCAGAAAAATCTGAAATTTTTTGAGCGTGTTCCTGACTCAATTTGGAGGGTACCCTAACCGACAATGGTCGGTTAGCCCTCACCAAAATCGCCAAAAACAATCGGGAAGTTAAAGAAAAAAATTGGACAAAGTTTTTGCTCGCCGGACAGCAAACTTGTTTGAATTTTGTGAGCCACATCCCACCTCAGTTGTAGGTGCCAATTTTTGTGGTTACTCCTCTGGTCATCCTTGTTTCAAAAAAAAATAGAGTGAAAAAAAAGAGGAGAAAAAAAATATATAAAAAAAAGAGAAGCGGCCCTGTTATTTTGCTTGTCCGAACTCTTGTCCGAACTCCTATCCGAACACTTGTCCGATCTGAGGAAGGCATTGGCTGTTTGTTGCTTGTCCGATCTCTTGTCCGAACTCCTGTCCGAACTCTTGTCCGATCTGAGGAAGTATTTGGCTGATTGCTGCTTGTCCGATCTCTTGTCTGAACCTTTGTCCGAACTCTTGTTCGATCCGAACAGCAGCAGAAGAAAAAAAAATTGCACATACCCTTGTCCGATCACTTGTCCGATCTCTTGTCCAATCCCTTGTCCGATCTATAGAGAGCTGATTTTGACCTGTTTTTGCTTCCTTTTGATTTTTGGGCACATAGTTTCCCTCTATTACTTGAACTTTCACTTTGGGAGCACTACGGTCAGCAACTTTGACGAGTACTTGGGAATACTTATTGAACTTGGTTTAACTGTTATTATTATCGCTAATCCTTGCTACTCACTTGCCTTCCAAGCTACACATTTCTCTTGGTCAGGACAGGATCATTTCTTGCAATTGTACACCACCCTCCACTTGGTTCATCACCTGTAGGCCGGTGACCTCACTGCGGCGTGGTAAGAACACTTGCAAGCGTGGGTAAGGTGCTTGAAGAATTGCTTCCACCACACATCCAGCACCCCACCTAGCTGTTTTACATAGGATTATTCTTTGTTGTTTTATCTTTTCACTAACATGGCAGATAACAGCGGCACTCCTCCATCTGATTTTAATGACTGTGTCTCACGGCGTGCTCTACTAGAGTCTCAGCGGCAGACCCAACATTCCATCGAACGTCTCGCGCGTACTGTGGCTGACCTAGTGGACCGAATGACTGCCTTGGAAACACGATTGCCTGCTGCACGAGCCAACGATGAACATGTTGAAGAGGAAGACGATCATATTGAAGAGGAAGACGACCTATCCTATGCCGGAAACAATGCCATTGACCCTGACGAGGCTGCACGTCATCGCTTTCAGTTCAACCGTCAAGGTATGGGCGGCCACCGCAACCGCCCTCCACGAGGTAACAATGACAACCACAGGAACAATGATCCCTACTCTAAGGTAAAATTTTCAGTACCTCCTTTTGCTGGCACCTATGATCCAGATGCATATTTAGATTGGGAGATGTCAGTCGAACAAAAATTTAATGCTCACATGGTTCCTGCTATCCACCGCGTGCGTTTAGCTACTAGTGACTTCACTGGATATGCTCTTCTTTGGTGGACTGAAATAGTTCAGGTTGGAAATGAACCACAAACTTGGGATATGTTAAAACGGCAAATGCGTGGTAGATGGGTCCCTCCTTCATATAAACGTGATTTGAGAAAGAAATTGCAGCGCCTAAACCAAGGAAATAAATCGGTAGAGGAGTATTATCAGGAATTGCAAATAGGTTGCATGCGTGCTGAAATTGAGGAGGACAATGAGGATAAAATGGCCCGTTTTTATGGTGGTTTAAGACGTGAAATTCAGGATATCATTGATTATAAAGAATACAATACTATCACTCGTCTTTTCCACCTTGCTATGCTTGCAGAAAAAGAATTGCAGGGTCGCCAACAACCACAACGCAGCATGAGGACCAACATTGGTGGTGCTACTTCACGCTCAAGTGGGCAGCAGCAACGACCACCCGCACCCCCTTCTCGACCGGCGGCTACATCAGCACCCTCTACATCTACAGCCCAGGTTGAGAGTTCCAAGACTGCAGCAACCAAGGCGCCAGCCAAGCCCACCTCCTCGGCGGCCTCTACTGCACGTTCTGCAGCGATCCAGTGTCACAGATGCAAAGGACTTGGCCACGTTATGAAGGACTGCCCTAGTCAGCGGGCTTATATTGCTACGGAAGACGGTGGCTATGTAAGTGCTAGTGATGTTGAAGATGAATATGCACTTGCTGCTAACATTGCAGGAGATGATGATACATTCGACGATGACGCTGTTATTGCGTCCGATGCCACTGCCGACCTTGAAGCACTTATTGTACAACGCGTCTTGAGCACTCACATGGAGCAGGACGACAGGGCACAACGGAACAATCTGTTTCAGACCTTCTTCGGCGTCAATAACCGTCGTGTACGTGTCATCATCGACAGCGGTAGTTGCAACAATTTGGTGAGCCACGACATGGTAACGAAACTTCAACTTCCCACACGCGCGCATCCACACCCTTACCATGTGCAATGGTTCAACAATAGTGGTAAGGTCAAGGTAACACAAACTGCTCACATCAAATTTTCCATTGGTACATACTTCGGAGCTGCTGATTTTGATGTAGTACCAATGCAAGCATGTTCTATGTTACTTGGTAGACCTTGGGAGTATGATACTGATGCTACACACCATGGTAGGAGCAATACGTACACATTTATGTATAAAGGAAAGAAAGTTACATTGCTTCCTATGACTCCTGCTGAAATTGTAAAATTTGAACAAGAAAAACATGCTAGGGATGCACAAAGAGCAAACAACCTTCTGAAAATCAGCAAGTAGCTAAGACGCTTTTGAGGCAACAGAAAGATAAAATTGCTTCTCCTTCTTCATCACAAGTTATTAATCTGAAAGGACATGTCATGCTTGCAACTAAAACTGACCTTGCTGAAATTTGTGATGATACTCCCTTGCTATACTGGCTTGATTTGCACAAACGTGTTGTTTTCACTTGCGAACATTCCTAGCACTAGTTCCTGTTGCAGTCACTGACCTTTTGCAGGAGTTTAATGATGTTTTTCCTGCTGAGATACCACCCGGGCTGCCACCGATACGCGGCATCGAGCACCAAATTGATTTGGTCCCGGGAGCGTCTCTTCCTAATCGTGCAGCGTACCGTACCAATCCGGAGGAGACAAAAGAAATTGAGCGCCAAGTACAAGGACCTTCTTGATCGTGGGTACGTCCGTGAAAGCCTTAGTCCTTGTGCAGTACCCGTTCTTTTGGTACCTAAGAAAGATGGTAGTTGGCGCATGTGTGTTGATTGTCGTGCTATTAATAATATCACCATTCGATATCGACACCCTATTCCTAGATTGGATGACATGCTTGATGAGCTTAGTGGTGCCATTATCTTTTCTAAGATCGATCTCCGTAGTGGCTACCACCAAATTCGCATGAAACTAGGTGATGAATGGAAAACTGCTTTTAAAACAAAGTTTGGATTATATGAGTGGCTTGTCATGCCTTTTGGACTTACTAATGCACCTAGTACCTTCATGCGCTTGATGAATGAAGTCCTACGGCACTTTATAGGACGCTTTGTGGTTGTATACTTTGATGATATCTTGGTTTATAGCAAGTCTCTCACTGAACATGTTGAACACCTACGTGCTGTTTTTTTGCCCTCCGTGAAGCTAGAATGTTTGGTAACCTTGAGAAGTGCACGTTTTGCACGGATCGAGTTGTGTTTCTTGGCTATGTTGTCACTTCACAGGGTATTGAGGTCGACGCGGCAAAGGTAGAAGCAATCAACAGCTGGCCGCAACCCCAAACTATCACACAGGTACGTAGCTTTTCTTGGTCTTGCAGGTTTCTACCGCGTTTTGTGAAAGATTTCAGCACCATAGCCGGTCCTTTGCATGAGTTGACCAAGAAGGGAAGTTACTTTTGCGTGGGAGCCAGCACATGAACAGGCTTTTGCCACACTCAAAGATCGTCTTACACATGCACCTCTACTTCAGTTACCCGACTTCAGTAAGCCTTTTGAGTTAGAATGTGATGCTAGTGGGTTTGGATTAGGAGGTGTGTGCTGCTGCAAGGAGGTAAACCCGTGGCCTATTTTAGTGAGAAATTACATGGCCCACAGTTGAACTATTCTACCTATGATAAGGAATTATATGCCTTAGTGCGTGTGCTTGAAACTTGGCAACATTACCTTTTGCCTAAGGAGTTTATTATTCATTCGGATCATGAAGCATTGAAGCATATACGTAGTCAAGCAAATCTGAATAAACGACATGCTAAATGGGTAGAATTTATTGAAACTTTTCCATACATCATTAAGCATAAGAAAGGGAAAGATAATGTGATTGCTGATGCTTTGTCTAGACGTTATACATTGCTTTCTCAACTTGATTATAAGATCTTTGGTTTAGAAACATTGAAGGACATGTATGCTACTGATTTCGGACTTCAAAGATGCTTTTGCAAATTGTACAGATGTCCGTGCTTGGAACAAATATGTGCTGAATAATGGATATCTTTTTCGTGCTAACAAGTTATGTGTGCCGGCTAGCTCTCTTCGCTTGTTGTTATTGCAGGAAGCACATGGTGGTGGTTTGATGGGTCATTTTGGATCAAAGAAAACTGAAGATGTGCTGTCCACCCACTTCTATTGGCCTAAGATGAGACGAGATGTTGAGCGCTATGTGGCACGATGCACTACTTGCAATAAAGCTAAGTCCCGTCTAAACCCACATGGTCTTTATATGCCTCTGCCCGTTCCTAGTGTACCTTGGGAGGATATTTCTATGGATTTTGTGTTAGGATTACCTAGAACTAGGAGGGGGAGAGATAGTATTTTTGTGGTGGTAGATCGTTTCTCTAAAATGGCGCATTTTATACCTTGTCACAAGAGCGACGATGCTACAAATGTTGCTGATTTGTTTTTCAGAGAGGTCGTACGCTTGCATGGAGTTCCCAATACCATCGTTTCAGATCGTGATGCCAAATTCTTAAGTCATTTTTGGAGGACGTTGTGGCATAAGTTGGGGACGAAGCTGCTGTTTTCTACTACTTGTCACCCCCAAACGGATGGACAAACGGAGGTCGTCAACCGCACATTGTCCACCATGTTGAGGGCTGTTTTGAAGACCAACTTGAAGCTCTGGGAAGAGTGTCTACCTCATATTGAGTTTGCATATAATAGGTCAGTACACTCCACTACTAAGGTAAGTCCAGTTTCAAGTGGTCTATGGCTTTAATCCGCGTGCTCCTATTGATTTGCTACCATTACCACCATCTGAAAACTTGAATTTTGATGCTACTACACGTGCTGAATTATTACTTAAGATGCATGAAACTACTAAAGCAAACATAGAGAAAATGAATGAGAAATATCGTGCTTATGGTAGTAAGGGTAGAAAAGAGATAACATTCGAACCGGGTGATCTTGTTTGGTTGCACTTGCGCAAGGATCGTTTTCCTGATTTACGAAAGTCTAAATTGATGCCCCGTGCTGATGGTCCTTTCCGTGTGCTTGAGAAGATAAATGACAATGCATATAAGCTTGAGTTGCCTGCAGCTTTTGGGGTTAGTCCCACATTTAACATTTCAGATTTAAAGCCCTATTTGGGAGATGATGATGAGCTTGAGTCGAGGACGACTCCAATTCAAGAGGGGGAGGATGATGAGGACATCACTTCACATGATACACACATGGAGCCTCCACCTACAATTCAACTACAAGGACCAATCACACGCGCCCGTGCCCGTCGCTTGAACCATGAGGTTAATTCGTTCCTTAGCAACTTTGATTATATTTGTTTGGATGGGATGCTACTGAATACTAGTGATATTTTGTTGCTTAGGAACATGGGAGATGGAATAGGAGAGTTGGAGTTGAAGACGGAGCCGCACGGATGATTTGAAGTCAAGAATTCGCTGGTTCGGACTACATCGACCACCATTCACCAAAATGGGCATAACTTCCTCATACGAAGTCCGATTGGCGCGTTCTTGGACTTTTTGGAAAGCTGAGGAGAAGACGAATCGTTTGCCGTTGGTTTCACATCATTTGGAGTCTCGAGTCGTCCTGTGTATTTAAAACAGTACTGCGTGACAGAACTGGGCCATGTTGGCCATAATCTGAGTCTGTACGTCTTCTAGCCCACAGCCCAAGTCTGTTCCCCTTCCACAGGCCGCCGCCCTATATATTCTCACGCCAGCCAACTCTAGGGTTAGGTTTTGCTTTGTTGCATCTACACTGTTGTGTTTAGATCCCGCCTCTTGCGCCGGACCGATTGGCTGCCGCATTGGCGTTTGTGAAACCTCAACTTATCTTCGTTTGTCTGTGATTTGGCATTCGATTTGTATCCTTCCTGTTCTTGCTTGTGTTCTTGGGTTCGCTTGCAGGAATTAGCCTTCGTGGCGAGGTCAATCGCGTTCTGCGTGGTTGATAACCAACGGAGACAGTGGTGTAACGATTGCAAGGTTTTGATCCGCCGGACCGGAGCCTTGGATCGCCAACGTCGAGATTCTCCACCAACCCAAGTTTATCCTTTACCTATCGGAAGATCGGGACCAATCCCCCATCAGGGGGCCACCCTCCAGTAGAAGGATGCTGGAGGCCGCCCTCTGGCGGAGGGACACCGGAGGCCATCCTCCGGGAGCAAGGTGCCAGAGGCCACCCTCCGGTAGGGAGATGCCGGAGGCCGTTCTCCAGTGGAAGGATGCCGGAGGCCGCCCTCCGGCCCGCAGTGGCGAACCGAAGGGGAGTACTGGCGGGAAAAGGACTGGACAAATGTACGGAGAGACAGGATCGCGATCCTCTGAGCCGTGTCGGGCAGCGCGGGCAGCGTCCGACACGGCTGATACGCTGTCAGAGTCGAATCTTCTTGTCTGTACTATGTATCGTCTGTTTTGTCTATACTACCGACCGGTGTGGGGCCATGTAGCCGTTGGCGGTTTAGAGGCGCTTGGTCATCTGGACGGGGCGCCTTATAAATACCCCTCAGTTGTAATTGTAAGGGACAGACTCAAGGAGCATTGAATACACTATCCTCATTTCCACCAAGAAAACCTGTTGGTCCGATCCGTCGTTCCAACAGCTACATCTGTAGCATTGGATCCTGACGAAGATGGAGAAGCCGTAGATCAGAAGGAGTTCCGAAGCATGATTGGCTCCCTCCTCTACTTGACTGCTACGAGGCCAGACATACACTTCGCAGTGTGTCTGTGCTCTCGTTTTCAGGCTTCACCACGAGCTTCGCACTGCCAAGCGGTAAAGCGCATTCTTAGGTATCTCAAACATATCCTTGAATTTGACATTTGGTATTCGGCATCTTCCTCTTTGTGCCTTCGAGGTTATTCCGATGCGGATTTTGCTGGGTGTAGGATTGATAGGAAAAGTACCTCTGGTACTTGTCATTTTCTGGGTACTTCTCTGGTTTGCTGGTCTTCCCGCAAACAGTCTAGTGTTGCACAATCGATGGCTGAGGCCGAATATGTTGCTGCAGCTAGCTGTTGCTCTCAGATTTTGTGGATGGTTTCCACTTTGCGGGATTTTGGGTTAGATTATAAGAGTGTTCCACTTTTCTGTGATAACACTAGTGCTATTTGTATTGCAAACAACCCGGTTCAGCACTCCAGAACCAAACACATTGATGTGCGATATCATTTTCTCAGAGATCATAATGAGAAGGGTGATATTGAACTTCAATATGTTCATCATGTGTGAAGTTGCATTTACATCTTTTGCACTTATATGCCTGATTATAATTCATGTAATCATGTCAACTCAGCTCTATTTAATATATCTGAAACATTATGTGCATGATTTTTCTTTTCAAAATCAAATCATGCTCACTGCTTAGTCTTGAATCTAGCATGTTTAGGCCGGACTGCTTTAGCTATCTTTTATCTGCCTTGATAGCAAGACACCTTTTCTCTGGATGCTAAACATTGCAACTTGAAAAATTATTCTACATACTCATGGATATTCATCAAGTGCTAAACAATTTGTTCACTTAATCAAAATTCCAAAAATTCATGATTTGTATGCTTCAAAGCAAAAAGATCCAGGTGGGTTTGTTTGTCGCATTACTCTATTCTAGACTGCTTACCATTGCACATTGGTCTGAACTGGGATAGTGTAGTGTATGCCAAAATCACCACCTTAAGCTTATGATGGCTTTCATGCCTAGGCTTGGCTTGATTGGAAAGTATAAGGTAGACAAACAAATAACCCCTGGCTTTATGAAAAGAACAACAAATTAATTGATCATCAAGTTTGCTTTCAATGCTCCACTTGAACTGGACTTATCTGTCTAGAGTAGAAATTGACTAGCTTTGCGCAGTCCCTACTTTTACTTGTCTAGTTACCTTGATTGAGTGGTGATGCTTTTATTTCAAAATGATAAAATCACATGCTGTCATCATGTTTTTAGAGAATGTTAAATTGAGCTGAGCACATGATAATTGGTATTAATATTGGCATATTTTTGCTTTATATGTCTTTGCAATTCTTCCCATTTCGAAGCTTTTCATCTTTTAAAAAAATGCTCCTCGATGCTAGCATTGCCAAAGGGAGAGAAATTGTTGAGTTCTCTATAGCAAAGGAGGAAAATTAACTCAGGGGTTTTTATCTTGCAAAGGGAAGTGTTGCCGAAGGGGCTTTTACTCTTTTGAAAAGGGGGAGGAAAATTCTTTTGTCAAGTGGCATGATTTGGCTCATTTCTGAGTTTTTATGGTCACTTGCGTGCTGAAATTTGACAAATTTCTTGAACTTGAATTTGGTTTCGGAGTCTGTGATCAGTGATTGATAGATTTTGCCCTCTGATTTGAAGGGGTCCCTCCGAAAGGGTTCAGAGGTTGGTTCTTTGAAGGTTTTCGATGGCTGTTTCACCGAAGGGTTCGGTGGGTCTGGTTGCTGCAGCTGTTGCAGTGGAGTGTGCCTGTCGGAGGGGTCGATAGTACACAATGACTGGGTTGTACCGAAGGGTTCGGTACTTTGGGCGGTACACCGGAGTGTGTATCGGAGGTTGCTTACCCGGAGAGGTCTCCGGGGTACTTGACACACTTGTCTGTTTGTCTGTGGTGCGCAGGGACTTCGGAGGCGACGGACGGTTCGTAGCAAGTGAATCTGGGTCAAGTGGGAGGCTTGATGCCAGGGGGAGCAGGGAGCTCCGTCACGAAGGCTGCGAAGGGGTCGAGGTCGGACCTCGGGTCAAGGTGCGCCAGGAGAAGGCAGTAAGTGCGGAGTGTGACTCCGGGTGAAGGTACTCCGAGACGAAGTCCTCGGAGGCAAGGCACTTCGATGGGTACTCCGAATGGAGTGATTTCGGAGTATGGTGGGCTAAGTCCTCAGCAATGAGGCAAGGTGTTCGAAGTGTGCTCCGGAGGGAGACACTCGAAGGTATATCCGACGAAGGTCTCAGAAGTCGAGGTGCATCGAAGGCATGGTCTGGGTGAGGATCATCGAGGAGTGTGCTCGGGGAGAGACACTACGATGAAGTTCTCATGGAATGCTTCATGCGGAGGCCTTGGACGAAGGAGGGACTTTGAAGCGTGGTACTCCGAAGGTGGGCTTCGGAGTGAAGTAGGCTCCAGAGCGAGGCTGGCTCCGGAGTGAGGCTGGCTCCAAAGTGAGGCTGACTTGAGGTACTTCGGCCATGCATGGCTTCAGTACACGGACTGACGGAGTTTGAGCTGGGAGAAGCTACGAAGCCGTGGTGGTCCACTCCGAAGCTGTTGGTGCGAAGGCCCAAGGGCTTTGATGGCTTCGGCTCAAAACCATCACTGTATCGAAGGCTGACTCATACTTTGTATTCAGATCTGTGAGTTCAATTTTTGTGTTCCCTGTTCAAGCATCGAAGCTTTGATTCTATGTTCATTTACTGCTTGAGCTTGTATGCGTACATCTCTACATGCTTCGATCTCTTTTGTCTCACTTCTTTTGAGTTGAGTTTGTGCACTGAATCCTGTCTGGAGAGGTGTGTGAGAAGCCTGTTGAGTGAAGTGTGTTTGAGCGAAGTGTGTGTTTTTTCAGTGTCTGTTCGCTTTGTGTAAACTGGAGGCGAGGCCTCTCTGATTACTAGCGAAGCACTGGTCTTGGCTTAGATCGAAGCCCGTTTTTCTTCCCTTGTCGAAGTCCTCAGCGAAGTCTGTCTAATGTGCGTTTAGACCTTCGAAGTACGAAGCCCAGCACCAGTTGCTGTCGCTGAGTATTTGGTCGAAGTCCACAGAGGGAAGTCTGCTCGTGCGAAGGTGAAGTGCGAAGCCTGCTAGAAGGCACCTTGTGTGCGGAGCTTGCACTACCTTAGCAAGAGTTGATCGAAGTCCTCAGAGGGAGGTCCGCTCTTGCGAAGGGTGAAGTGCGAAGCCTGCTCGGAGCACCCTGTGTGCGGAGCCTGCACTGACTTAGCAGAGCTAATTTTTCGGGGTTGTGGGTGGAGCGAAGTCTTCTTGGCTTCGAACCTGTGCTCCTTGCGAAGCCTGTATTCGGAGCTAGTAAAATACCTCCGAACCAGAACTTCGAAGGGTGTGTTCGAAGCCTGATCCGCAGAAGACAGAATTAAAACAGAAGGCTATTTTGGTCTGAAATTTTAAAAGCTCCCATTCACCCCCCTCTGGTCGCCGTTTCGGTCCAACAGGAGCTGACTGCCGAATCTAAGAGGTTGGCTAGCGAAGCGCTAACGGCTTGATCTACTGATGCAGCTATTTTCTGCTCAATTTCTAAAGAAGATAAGCGAGGTGATACAGGTGTTACATGGACGAGGTCGGGGGTGATGATGTCGCGCTTGACGAAACCCGCGCATGTCTTGATGTACTCCCCAAGCATCATGTCTTGGAGTGCCTTTAACTTCGCCTCGATCTCAGCTCGGTCTGCAGCAGGGATATCTTTAAGTGTAGGTGACAATATGTTGCGGTTGTCGATATCCTCGCCTCCTATCGTGTCCATTGACGGTGTAGACGTAGTAGTCGATGTAGATGTATCGGTGGCAGATGTATACGTACTCATCATGTTGGCGTAGCCTTACCCAGCGGAGTCGCCAAAAAGTGTGTTGACACGAAAACGTGCCCCCGCACATGGGTCAGTCCGACGATCCAAAAGTGCACGAATACTTAGGGACAGGCCTAAGCTGTGACGTGGCACCGATGCCGTGTTCCGACTACCCTTAATAGTGATAAGGGGGTGGAGTCGCCAGACAACCAGATTACACAAAATAATCCAATTACCCGAAAGAAATAGATTAAATAGAATAAAATCAGCAAACCAGTCGGAGCCCGTCTGGTTCGAAGTCTGATGCGAAGGGTGCGCCGAAGGGTACCT
The DNA here is from genome assembly GCA_019279435.1 of Zizania palustris. Lineage (NCBI taxonomy): Eukaryota > Viridiplantae > Streptophyta > Magnoliopsida > Poales > Poaceae > Zizania > Zizania palustris. The sequence continues at coordinate 96,764,766 of JAAALK010000080.1, forward strand.
TCGGCGTCTGGTGCGAAGTGCTCCGCTGAGGAGCCATGCTGAATAGCGTGGGCCTCATGGCTCTAGAAGTGATGAGTCATTGTCAACGATAGTCAAAGAGGACAGAAGATGAGAGGAGATTTTCTGTGTCTAGGCCTCGTGTGACTCAGGTACATGGGCAGCGAGTGACTGTCGGGCTGAGAGAGCTACGAAGTCAGGCTGGCCCAATCCGGGTACATGGGCTAGGAGCAGCAGAAGGCTCACTGGGCTGTTGACCAGGATTGACTCAGGTACACGGGCGGTGAGCGATTGTCGGGCTGAGAGAGTTGCGAAGTCGGGGCGGCCCAATCCGGGTACCTGGTGCAAAGTCGGTGGAGGCTTTGTCTGTTTCAGCACAAAACTGATGACCGCTGATCTTGTATCGGACTGTCCAGAAGAGAAGCCGTAGTCGCTACAAGAGCTTAGCTTCCGATAAGTCATCTTTAAATAGGAATTTTCTATTTTGTCCCTAGGCCCACAGTCAGTCAGTCGAGTCTGTAAAAATATCCTAAGGGCAGTTTAGTCTTTTCCTTTTATTTTAGCGTCTGTAAAAACCCTAAGGGGCTGGTGGAATATTCCTAGCTATTGGGTAGCATATAAATAGGGCCCCAATCCCTAGGGTTAGGGTACCCTTTGCTGAAATCACTTTTTAAATCAATTCTTTGGGTCATTCCATTTTGTTCCCTGCGTTTCTCTCTCCTATTCATGTGTGCGCCGCCTGGAATGTTCTCTTGTTCTTCATGATTTCATTTTGTTCTTCTCTGATCTGAAGTTTTTATTCCTGCCGGTTGATGTGCGACATTTTTGTGTAGTTTTGTAGCTTTGTTTTCCGTCTATCTGTTGCTTATTCATGTGCGATTGTATCTCTGTTGCTTCTGTTCTTGCGTGGAGTAGCACTAGTTCTTGCATGTAGCAAGTAGTACCTACTCCCTGTAGCAACAGTACACTAGTACTCTATCTTTGCTTTTCCTGTGTAGCCTTTTAGATTGAGTAGACAGGACCATGTCTCTCTCTAGCTGTTTCTAGCGAAGCCCCCTCATTGGTGCGAAGCCCTCTTAGCTCTGTTAGCATACTTCGACAGATCTTGCGAAGGTGTACTCTGACTCGAGCGTTACGAAGTTAATACTTCGACAGGCTTCGAAGTGACCATCGAAGCATGTCTCTCTGATAGACTTTGCTCGGAGTGGGTTGCTGTCTTGATCGTGTGTCACAGCTTGTGAGTTCGAAGCTTGTCGTTCGAAGTGTGTTTGTGGCCTTCGATTTCTTGTGTGACAACTCCTGTAGACTTCGTTTCGATGTTGGTATGTGTGTCGGAGGTCTGCACTCCAGCAACCCTTTTTCGATCTAGCTAGCTTCGAACGTAGAGGGTAGGCTTCGATTTGGTCTTTCTGTCGTGTGTTTGGCTTCGCTTCTCTTTCGAAGGTTGCATTTTCTGTGAACTTTGTTCGAAGCTTTCTGTTTGAGGTATCGACTTCGAAGTATACTGTTCGAAGCAGGCTTCGATATATTCATACTTCGTTTCGAAGCATACTTCGCTCTCTACTACACTCGAACTAGGCTAGACTCAACGAACCTTCGGCACTTCAATGACAACCTTCGCTTGATTTCGACAAGGGACTGCGAAGCAGGCTTCGACACTACGAAGCAGGCTTCGCCAAGTTTCGAACAGGAGACAGATTTTGAACAGTAACTTCTCATTTCATTCCATGTACACTTAGATTATTTTACTAAGAAGTTTAATCTGCCATGTCTTGAATATTTTGTTTATCTGCCTGTATTGGTGTTTCTCTAGGACACCAGTTTTTCTCTATGCTAGATACCTTTAGACTTAGGCAATCTGTTCACGCTTTGCTGCTTAGTCTTTTGAGGTGCGTTGGGTGTTGGGAGCAGGCCATAAATTCGAAAGAATTATTCAGGCGCCCATTCACCCCCCTCTGGTCGCTACTTTCGGTCCTACAAGTGGTATCAGAGCTTGGTTAGGGTTTTTCCATACCTTAACCTGTTCTAAACCCCAGTAGTGATCATGACTTCTCCTGGCAAGGTCCCGTCCTTGGAATCTTATGGATATAACTATTGGAAGACTCGCATGCGAGCCTATCTCATGAGTCAAAGCTCGGACATCTGGGACATTTGCGTTCACGATACATTTGTCATATTGCCAGTTGCTGAGCGTGGTACTCCTGGTATCATTGCCCTGTATCTGAACAATAGTAAAGCTGTGAACATTTTGTTTTCTGGTTTAGGTCCCACTAAGTTTGAGCGTGTGAGCCATCTCTCCACTGCAAGAGAGATCTGGGCTACCCTCAAGGCACACCATGAGGGAATAGCCCAGGTCAAGGCTCGGCTCTATCAGACCTACCGGCGTGAATATGAGAACTTCACACAAAAGCGGGGTGAATCTGTTGAAGCATTGTTTGGTCGTTTTCAATCAATCATAAACAAGCTTCGGGACAACAAGGCTGAGGGTGTACAGTTAGTCTCATATCACGAGCAAGTGCTCAAGGTTCTCCATACCTTGGACCCAAAGATCTAGGAGATCAAGGTATCCTCTATCGTTGAGAGCACTTCTTATGATACCTTGACCATCTCTGAATTGTTTAGCAAGCTGAAGGCCACTGAGGTTGATATCCAGCTGACATCAAATCTCACTGGCTCTGGATCAAAGTCCTTGGCCCTTGCTACACCTTCTGTTGATCCCTCTTCTGTGAGCTGTGCTGGGTTCTCTTTGATGTCTATCACTGAGGACCAGCTTGAGTCTTTGGGAGATGATGATTTGTGTCTTTTTAACAACCGGGTGCGTCGTGTCTATGACAAAAGAATGTTCAAGAGACACGACACAAAATCCGGGTGCTTTGAGTGTGGTGATCCAGGACACTTCATCATCGACTGTCCCAAGCGCAATGGTCACAAGAAGGGCACCGGTGGTGGCTTCCATGACTCCGGCAAGCACGAGAGCTCCTCCTTCAACAAGGGCAAGCCAAAGACAAGATTCTTCAGAAAGGCCCTGAAGGACTACCGGCAAGAGAACAAGAAGCGTGACAAGGCCTTCTTCGCCGAGATGGAGAAGAGCTACTCCAAGCGGTCCACGTCTTCTTCTTCTTCATCGAGCTCAAGCGATGAGGAGATCGTCATCAGGAAGGGGAAGGACAAGGATGATCCGGCGGGTCTTTGCTTCATTACCTTCGGGGACAGACCGAAGAGCCGCTCACATCAGCGCTGAAGATCCCGCAAGAGCTTCTGCTCAATGGCTTTTGGGGATAAGGGAGAGAAGAGCTCCTCCGATGACTCCTGACGACAACGACAACGAAAAGGTATCATCTTATGAACGTGAAATCGTTGATTTACTTGAAAGCAATCGTTAGGAGTTAAAATATCGGGAAAAACTGCTTAGGGCAGCTAAGAAGAGGATAGATGAGTTAGAGAGTGAGCTTGCCGTGGCAAACGACAGAATTGAGAGTCTATCTTCTTCCCCTTGCTTGGGTGATATCAGTGAGTGCCCGAAGTGTGAGGTGCTTCTGTGTGACTTGTCGACTCTGAAGTCCAAGTACACAGAAAGGGTTGATGAGAGGGACGCTTTGGCCACTGAGCTTGAAAGCGCTCAGCTGGAGCTGAAAGATGGTCAAGCCAGTGTTGTCCCACCCTGTGCTAATTGCCCATCTCATCTAGTTGTCTTAGCTAAGCTGAAAGCCAAGGGCGATGAGCATTTGGGGGATTTGGAGAGAGTGAGAGCTGAGCTGGTGCAGACTAGGCTAGAGCTTGAGACACTGTTAGTTCCACCCACTGTATTTGAGAACTGTCTGTCTCTTAGAATGGAGTTGATCAAACTGAAAGCCGAGAAGTCTGTCCAGGTAGATAGCGAGTGTGAGACCTGCCTATCTCAGGTGGAGGTTCTAGCTTCCTTGAGAGAGGAGCTAGCTGATTCTCAGAATGAGAACTTTTACCTTCGTTCTATCCTGAGTTGGATTAGTGCCCGAGAGCCACAACTCGGCATGATGATCCAGCAATTTAAGAGGCAGGATGGGTTTGGGGTAGGTTACACCTACACCAAGGATGACTTTGAGAGTGCCATTAGCCGGGCAGTGGAGTGGAGTAAAATGACTCCTGAGCAGAGATATCCCAAGACTCACTCCACTGAGGCATCCCAAGCTAGTCAGCCCAAGGATGGAGTGATCCATGAACAGCCCAAACCTCACCCTAAGAAGCCCATCTGGGTTCCAAAGCCCAAACACCTCCACACTTCTCTTGACTCTCTTCCTGGACCCTCTCAACCCAAGAAGACTACACCTAACACTACTAAGCCCAAGAACCCCAAGCCTCAAACACATCCCAAGAAGCCCACCTATTATTGTGAGTACTGTCAAAGAGATGGGCATCTTGCGGAGTTTTGCTTCAGGAGGAAGCGGGTTGAGAGCAGAGCGTGCTCGTGGTGATCAGGAGCAGTTCTACCAGCAGGGTGGTAGACTGAGAGTTCCTCGATGTGGGGAGAGGTTGGAGGTCAGGCCGCGTCGTGTAGGTGGTGGTAGAGGAGACGACTTTCTTGCCCGTGCTCCAGTTGGTGGTGTTCGTTCCGTAGGGCTCCAGGCCGTTTTGGCTACGGACCTGGACCTCGTGGCCGAGGCTTTAGGCAGAACCGAGGACCGCACTTTGAGCTGCCCTTTGGTCCAAATTCTTCTGATGGTTTTCGCTTTTCGTCTTTTGAGCAGATGGCTCGACACTGGTTTAGTTCTTTTGCTAAACCTCGTGCCCGACCATTTGCTCCCCCTTACAACCACTGATTGTGCAGGATCGGGGACTAGAGGACGTTTGGATCATGGACTCAGGATGCTCTCGCCACATGACGGGACATCGCAGATGGTTCTCCAGTCTCACTCCCCCGAGCTCCAAAGAGTACATCACATTCGGGAACAGTGGTCAAGGGAAGGTAAGTGGCATCGGCTCAATTCGCATTTCAGATCATTTCTCTTTGAAGAATGTTGCTTTGGTTAAAAATTTGAACTTTAACTTGATATCTGTTTCGCAACTTCTTGAGGATGGTTCGGAAGTGCATTTTAAGAAGGGCAATTCTTCTGTGTTTGATTCTAGAGGGTCTTTGATTTGCCAGATCTTACCATTCGGTAAAGTTTTTCGGATTGACTTCTCTAGTTCTTTTGGCCCTTATCGCTGTTTGATTGCTGGATCTTCCTCTGAGCTCTGGAAGTGGCATAGGAGGTTAGGTCATTTGAGTTTTGATCTGCTAGTTAGGTTAAGCTCTATGGACCTCATCCGAGGATTGCCCAAGCTTAAGATGGAGAAAGATCTAGTTTGTCATCCCTGTCGTCATGGGAAAATGGTTGCCGCTTCTCACTCACCTGTGACTCAGGTGATGACTTCGTATCCAGGCGAATTGTTACATTTGGACACTGTCAGTCCAGCTCGGGTACGCTCTGTCGGTGGGAAGTGGTATGCACTTGTGATTGTTGACGACTTTTCTCGATTTTCGTGGGTTTTCTTTTTGGAGTCTAAGGATGAAACTTTTCAGTTTGTTCATGACCTGATTTTGAAGCTGAAGAATGAGAACAATGGTCGGATGTGAGGAATTCACTCTGACAACGGCTCTGAGTTCAAGAACTCTCAGTTCATCAGCTTCTGTAGTGATCAGGGTCTTGATCATCAGTTTTTTGCACCTTACACTCCCCCACAGAACGACGTTGTGGAACGAAAGAACCGCACGCTAGTCGATATGGCCAGGACGATGCTCGATGAGCACAGGACTCCTATGCGTTTCTAGGCTAAAGCCATGAACACGGCTTGCTATCTGGCCAACCGCATTTTTCTTAGAGCTTACCTTGGTAAGACTTCATACGAGTTGCGGTTTGGCAGACAGCCCAAAGTGAGCCACTTGCGAGCGTTTGGCTGCAAGTGCTTTGTGCTCAAGAAGGGAGGGCATTTGGATAAGTTTGAGTCTCGCTGCTGGGATGGTGTTTTTCTTGGTTACGCTTTGCATTCTCGAGGCTTCCGAGTTTGGAACCTCGACTCCAAGCAGCTTGTCGAGACTTGTGAGGTTTCGTTTGATGAGTCCTTGCCTTCTTTGACTCCTTCTTTTGAGCTTTCTGGTGATGATGAGCTCGGATAGTACATATTCGAGGAAGATGAGGATACTCCAGCTACTGATGAGGGTGGGCCTTCTGTACCTCCTACAGAGCCCACACCATCTGAGACTTCGACTGAAGACGAGGGCGGACCTCTGATCACTTCTTCCACTTCGATTGAGCCCCCTCAGTCGAGTCCAGAGGTGCCAGCTGCTGACTCCGGTGAAGTGACTTCAGATCACCAGGGATCCCGAGTAGTTCAGCGTGATCACCCCTCGGAGCTCATCATCGGTGATTTGACTGAAAGAACTTTGCGTTCATCTGGTACCTCTCTTGCTGTGTTTGCTGAATCTGCTTTTGTTGCATCTTTTGAGCCCAGAGACGTTTCTCATGCTCTTTCTGATTCTAATTGGATTAATGCTATGCAAGAAGAGCTTGAGAATTTTGTCCGTAATCGGGTTTGGACACTAGTTGAGCCGCCACCAAGATGCAACCCCATAGGAACCAAGTGGGTGTTCAAGAAAAAACAAGGTGAAGATGGGGTTGTGTTGCGCAACAAAGCTCGATTAGTTGCCCAGGGTTTTTGCTAGAAGGAAGGTATTGATTTTGAAGAAACTTTCGCTCCTGTTGCCCGTCTTGAGTCCATTCGCATTCTCTTAGCTTTTGCCGCGTCAAAGGGTTTTATGCTTTTTCAAATTGATGTTAAGAGTGCTTTTCTGAACGGGTTCATAGAGGAGGAAGTTTATGTTAGGCAGCCCCTGGTTTTGAGAACCCTAAGTTTCCTCGACATGTTTTTAAGGTGCAGAAGGCTTTATACGGGTTGAAGCAAGCCCCAGGGCTTGGTATGACCGGTTGAAGCAATTTTTGTTGGGGAAGGGCTTTGCGATGGGTTCGGTTGATAAAACTCTCTTTTTGCTCAGAGTTGCTTCAGTTTTTTTAGTCGCTCAGATTTACGTGGACGATATTATCTTTGGCGGTACTACTGATGCTCTTGTGTCCAAGTTTTCTGAGCAGATGCACAGCGAGTTTGAGATGAGCCTCATGGGTGAGCTCAAGTATTTCCTAGGGCTCCAGATCAAGCAGACCAAGGACGGCACCTTCATCCACCAAGGTAAGTACACTCGTGACATTGTTGGGGGAAAATATCTCATCTTCGGGTTATTGCCGCAACAGCATGACAGCAAATAGTGGATTCGAAGGTTTCCAGACGTCCACCTTCGAAGATACCCTGAGTCAAGCTCGAAGTACGAAGATAGGCATTAGTTTGAAGTACATCTTCGAACTAAGGTTCTGCGAGATCTTTATTGCCAGCTAAGATGGAAGATTTATCTTTTATATCATTAGATTAGTCTTTTACCATTTTAGCCCTATCAAGGGTACCGAATAGTTTCCACTATGTCGGTTGTAATAGAGGGGTAAATAGGTCCTTTCCTTAATATTTGGGCCTATAAATACCCCCCATTTCACCCTGTAATAGGGACCGAATACAAGTTATTCAATACACACATTCGAACTATTCTAAGTTGTTATCCTTTCGGAGGCTTAGAACAGTTCTTTTCGCAAACACTTTGTTTGTTAGTTTCTTTTCTACAGAAACCTGTTAGCGTAATCTTTTACACCAATAGTTGGCGCTGTCCGTGGGGAACTTAGTCCGAAAAACTTCGTTCTCTACCAATCTCTTACATCATGCCTCCTAAGCGGAGCGCACCCCGCAATCCCATTCGGAGGTCTTCTCGGATCTCCGGAGAGATACCATTTGACACGGTTGAAGTCGGAGGCCCTTCGACATTTCCTCCGCAAACCCCGGAAGGGGCTTCTATCCTTCGAACATATGAAGCTTCTTCGCCAACCCCTTCCATACTTCGACCACCCGGAGTCCCTCCTCCACCTTCCATCCCAATTCGAACTGATCCTACTAGTTCTCAAGACCCGGAAGATCCTTCCGGAGGAGATGAAGACAATCTTGGAGATATGGCCACTCAAATGGCCAACCTTCAAGCTGAGGTAGCAAGGTGGCGACAGGAAGCTGCGAACATGCTTCACTCTCAAGCCATCCCAACTATCCCAGAAGTGCCCGAAGACGACGATCTCGATTATCCCGAAGCCCCGGAGAACGCCTCCTTCGATAATGAATCTCCGCTGCATCCTGAGCTGCAGAAAGTTCGCTTTGATCCAAAGTTCAAAACTTCGAAGCTCTGTAAGTATGCCGGAGATGAAGATCTCGGAGAGTTCGTTCGTTCTTATGCCCTAGCAATTGAAGCTAGCGGAGGAGTTTGAGACACCATGGCGAAGTGCTTCCCCTTAGCTCTTCAAGGGGTGGCATTAAGGTGGTTCTGGTCCTTGAAGCCAGGATCAATTAATTCATGGTCGCAGCTGAAGAAGAAGTTTATAAGCAATTTTCAAGGCACCTTCGTGCCTCCCATGTCAACAGGAAGCCTTTTCCAGGTGAAACAGCTCCCCGGAGAGACATTGAGGCAATATTTTAAGCGCTTCGCTCATACGAAGTCGCAAATTCGGGGGTTGTCTGCATCTTCGGTAGTTGATGCAGCTCGAGAAGGCATCACTCATCAAGGCTTCCTGGATAAGCTTCATCGGAAAAGCATCTCCTCGGTCTCTCAGTTGATGTCATACTTCGAGGAGTATGCGAGGTCAGAAGAGGGTTGGCTTCGAAGGACAGCCGCTACTTCGTCCATATTGCAAGAAGTTAAAGTAGAAGTGAAAACTTCGGCACAACCGCAAGAACCAGTCTTCGAAGTGCAACATGATCGGAGAAGAGGGCAAAAGCACCCTCGTTCTGAAGTCATGAATATTGCACCCCCACAGAAGTTTACACAGAGACCTCCACATTCTTCGGGGAACAAGACCAGCGGCTGGAGGCCGCCAGGGAAAACGGCTGGCAAGGGCCAGACCCTTTTCTGCTGCATTCATGGAGAAAATCGAAGCCATGCAACTGATACTTGCAAGGCTATACTTACCCTAAGGGGAGAGTACCTAGAGAGAACTTCGGGTCGAGGTACTACCGACCGAGTTCCAGCTGCAACGCGCCCAGAGCCGGTCCAGGCTGTGGCGCGGATAGAAAACTTTGATGCTGCAAGACACCCTCTGGTGGCCAATGTTATGCCACCTCCGAAGCAAGAGGAAGGGCAAGATCGAGGGAAGAGAGTAGTTCTCCCCATCTCCGGAGGAGGTACCCTCGGAAGCATGTCAAAGAGACAGCGAAGAGACTACGTTCGGGAAGTAGGTCATATTGGGACTTTGTCGTCTGCAGCTGCTATGCCGGAGTGGTCTCATGTACCGATATCCTTTTCTGCGGAGGATGCAGCTGGTATTAAGTTCCCGCATGCAGATCCACTTGTTATCACTGCTGATATTGCGGGCACTGAAGTTCGAAGGGTGTTGATTGACGGAGGTAGTTTGGCAGATATCATTTTTGTTCAAGCCTTCGATCAATTGTGCATTTCTAGGAAGCATCTCCTTCCAGCGGCTCGTCCTTTGCAAGGCTTCGCAGGACCTCCGCTTGATGCACTTGGCCAAATAGGCCTGGAAGTTACTTTCGGAGAAGGTTTATTGGCCCGGACTGAGGAAGTAATCTTCGATGTTGTAGATGCGCCGTATGCTTACAACGTCATCTTCGGAAGAGGCATGCTAAACCAGTTCGGAGCTGTGGCGCATCACAATTATTTGTGCATGAAGATGCCCACACAAGCAGGAGTCCTTACTGTCTTCGGAGATCAAGCTATTGCTCGGAGAGCGGAATATGGTCATGGTCCCCCTCTTGATCCAAGACAAGTAAACAATGTACAAAATAATGAAGAAATTTTTTCAGCCTCCTCCGAAGCTTCGAAGAAGTCCTTTCCGAGACCAAGTCTTGAGGGAGAAATTGCCACGAAGGTCATTGTTAAAGATGGTAAAGAGTATACATTTCAATTTGGTAAAGATTACCCCCAGAAGTTGCAACCTCCTTGGAAAAGGTGGTAGAAGAAAATTTGGATGTCTTCGCTTGGTCTGACGAAGATATCACCGGAGTCGATCGAGATATCATTGAACATAGTTTACTTGTAAACCCGAAGGCCCGGCCTATTCCGCAAGGACTCCGGAAAATGTCTGCAGAAAGAGCTGCTCTAGCGAAGGACGAAGTTGAGAAATTGTTGAAGGCTGGGATTATCAGAGAAGTGGCTCACACAGAATGGTTAGCCAACCCAGTCTTCGTCAGAAAGAAGTCTTTCGGGAAGTGGCGCATGTGCATTGATTTCACATCCTTGAATAAAGCATGCCCATGTGACCCCTACCCCATGCCCCGAATTGATCAATTGGTTGACTCCACCGTAGGTTCGGAGTTATTAAGCTTCCTTGACGCGTATTCTGGTTATCATCAAATATGGTTGAAGCGCGAAGATGAAATCAAGACAAGCTTCGTAACTCCTTCGGGAGTCTTCTGTTATGTAAGAATGCCCTTCGGCTTAAGAAATGTCGGGGCTACTTTTTCGAGGTTAGTTGCTAAGGCTCTAGGTAATCAACTAGGTCGCAATGTGGAGGCCTATATGGATGATATTGTAATAAAGAGTGCTTTAAAGCACCAGCATAGCCTAGACTTAGCATAAACATTCAGTAGCCTTCGGGCATGTGGGATCCGTCTTAACCCCAAAAAATGTATCTTCAGAGCTAAGGCTGGAAAGTTGTTAGGGTATTTAGTTTCAAGCAGGGGAATTGAAGCTAGCCCTACTCAAATAACTGCGCTACAAAAGATGGCTCCTCCGGAAAATTTAAAGCAAGTGCAAAAGCTGACTGGGCATCTGGCAGCACTTAGCAGGTTTTTATCAAGGTCTGCGGAGAGAAGCTTGCCTATATTTAAAGCATTGAAAGGGTCCGAAGATTTTGCATGGACACCGGAGTGTCAGAAAAGCTTCGAAGATATTAAAGAGTATCTCAGTAATCTTGCTACACTCACGGTGCCTACTGCGGACGAAACCCTACTCCTTTACCTTGCAGCTACAGGTTCTGCTGTCAGCGCAAGTCCTTGTCAGAGAAGTGGATTTCAATGGGAAGTTGGTCCAAAATCCTGTTTATTTTGTATCCGAAGCATTATCAGGAGCGAAGACAAGATACTCCGAACTTGAGAAGTTCGTTTATGCTCTGATAATGGCTTCGAGGAAGTTAAGACATTATTTTTTGGCACACAATGTAATTGTACCAACTTCGTATCCTTTAAGAGATATGCTTCGAAGTAAGGATTCCACTGGAAGGATTGGGAAGTGGGCAGTTGAGCTAGCACCCTTCGGCATATCTTTCTTGGCAAGGACAGCAATCAAATCATAAGTCCTAGCAGATTTTGTAGCAGAATGGACTCCACCTGCAAATTTGGTTCTGGAGAAGTCATGTGACGGAGTTTGGATTGTTTACTCCGATGGGGCTTTCCAAGCATCCGGAGCAGGCATTGGAGCAGTGTTGATTTCACCTTCAGGGCAAAGAGCAATGTACTCCGCAAGACTCAACTTTAAGTCTACCAATAATATAGCGGAGTATGAAGGGATTTTATTGGGACTCCGAAAAGCACGAGCTCTAGGGGCTACAAGAATTATTATAAAGACAGATTCTCAGATAGTAGCAGGGCACGTAGACAAAAGCTTCCAAGTTTGCCATCCACAGCTTGCAAAGTACTTAGAAGAAATCCGTAAAATCGAAGCACACTTCAAGGGTATTTCCATTCGGAGTATACCAAGAGCAGAAAATGTGCAAGCGGACATCTTAGCAAAAGCTGCAGCCAGAGCTGTGGATGTGCCCGAAGAAGCTTTCTATGAAGAGCTCAATATACCTTCGGTGCCACAAATTCCCTCTGCAGAGATTCTTTGCATTCCTAGTGCAGATTGGAAAAATTCAATCATGGAACTTTTACAAGGAGGAACAAATTTGCCCGAAGAGCCGCAACTGTCAAGATTAAAGCTTAGAGCCAGAAATTATCAAATAATCAACAGTATTTTATACAAGGCCGGAGTATGTTCCCCTCTACTCCGATGTATATCTCAAGCCGAAGGTCAAGAAATTCTTCGAGAAATTCATGAAGGCCTTTGTGGTAGCCATTTAGCCCCGAGAGCTTTGGCAGGAAAAACACTTCGCCAGGGGCTTTATTGGCCTACAATAACAGCTGATGCGGAGAGCTTAATCCGCACTTGTCAAGGATGCCAGTGGATGGGTCGACGGAGTCATCGCCCACCAACAGCTCTTCAAGTCATTGCTCCGGTATGGCCTATGGCCAGATGGGGTATGGATTTAATTGGTCCCTTTCCAGTAGCCAAGGGAAATCTGAAGTTCGCAGTGGTAGCTATTGAATATTTTTCTAAGTGGGTGGAAGCAGAACCCTTAACAGCTATCACTTCAAACAATGTACAGAAATTCTTCTGGAAAAACATCATCTGCCGGTTCGGAGTGCCTAGACAACTTACAGTTGATAATGGAACACAGTTCGATGCAGAACCCTTTAGGAAGTTTTGCGATGATCTAGGTATTCAGTTATGTTTTGCTGCAGTGAGGCATCCTTAGTCCAATGGAGCCGTAGAACGAGCCAATGGAAATATTTTGTCAGGGCTAAATCGAAGGATAGTAGGATTAGCAAAGGGACTGTGGACCGAAGAGCTTCCGAAGATATTGTGGTCCATTTGGACTACGCAAACAAGGTCCACAGGTTTTACTCCATTCAGACTACTATTCGGAGATCAAGCTATGACTCCAACGGAGCTCAAAGGAGGATCATTTCGCAGCACCGAACCGGAGATTGAAGAAGAAAGAGAAGCTTTGTTAGATTTATCTGAAGAAACAAGACTTCGAGCTATGGCGAATTTATCAAAGTATCATCAGCAAACGAAGGCTTGGTTTGACCCGAAGGTTAAGCTCAATGAACTAAGACCGGGTCATCTTGTTCTACGAAGCATTATAGCACCAGGGAAGTTAGGGAATAAATGGGAAGGTCCATACCTAATTGTCCATTCAGGGCGCCCTGGCTCCTTTAAGTTAGCTAATTTAGAAGGTGAAGAGTTAGCACATACTTGGCATGCGGAGCACCTAAAGCGATACTTCGCATAAGGGCTCCTTGTAATTCGCTTGTAATCATCTTCTAAATTAATAAAGCATATGATCCTGATAGTGCCTTCCCCTCATAGACTTCCAGCTTCCGAGTGGACGCACTAGAACCACGGGGTCGACTGAGAGGGAAGTGTCATGAAGTTGGGTTGTATTTTCGGACTTCGAACCTGCAAGTTCGAAGCTTCCGACGTGGGGGCTGACATAATCCGGAGTACAAGCCACCGGCTTGTAGGCATCCGTAAAAGAGTCCAAAACCACATCATACGGAGTCCAAGCCATTGGCTGGTAGACTTCCGTAAAAAGAGCCGAAGGTGGCCAAAACCTGCGGAGTCCAAGCCATTGGCTGGTAGACTTCCGCAAAAAGAGCCGAAGGTGGGCAAAACCTGCGAAGTCCAAGCCATTGGCTGGTAGACTTCCGCAAAAAGACCCGAAGGTGGCCAAAATATACGAAGTCCAAGCCATTGGCTGGTAGACATCCGTAAAAAGAGTCCAAAGAGACCATTGCAAACTCCGAACCATTGGTTCGACAGAGATCGCAAAAAAGAGCCGAAGGTGGCTAAAGCAAAACAGAATTTGAGCCATGAGCTTCGAATGTCTGTTATCGCAGTCCAAAGTGACAAAGTATCTAAGATACTAAAGTATCTTGAAAGTTATCTCAAGTGATTTCTTTCAAAAAACAAAGGTACTAAGTTGCCATTCTTCATACTACAAATAGTCGAAGACATTTTATAAGATTTTAAAAGATCTTTAAATTGAAGAGGGGCTCCGAACCCCCAAAAAAATTGTACTCCGAAGTTTTTTCTTTGCGCATAACCATCTTTGAAAACATTTCGAAGTTGCTTATACCCAAATAGGGGCTAGTAAATATGGAGACAATTTTAAATCAGTATTCATTATTCAAACAAATATGTTTATAGATTACATTACAAAAAATTGGTATCTATACCAAGAAGGAATCGGAGACCTCTTCGGTCCCTAGAGCTAGGGGTGGAACGACTAGTTCCAGCACCGGGAGTTCTAATAACTTTGTGTTTAACTCTCTTACTCCCATTCGAAGCTCTAAAATCCTTCTGTTCTTGTTGAAGCTCGGCCCAAGTTCGAAGCCGTTCAGGGCTCCTTTCCCAGCTTCCAAGTTCTTCAGGATTTTTATTTCGAGCTTCATCTTCGTCTTCAGACCAAATAGTGTCTTCAGAAGACGAAGTGTTTACGTTAACCTCTTTTTCTTCCTCTTTAATATAAGACAATACATCTATGATTACTTCGGGCGAAATTACACCGGAGTCATCTCGAGGAATTAGAAATCGAGGACGTTTATAAGCTTTAAGAAGATCGAAGGTAGTCCATAATGAGCGAACTTCGTCGTTAAGCTCTAACACTTCGATATCCTCCATAAGAGGCAAAGCCTAAAAACATAACAAACAAGATTTTCATTGATAAATGTTTACAAGCATAAAGCTTTACATGGTCAAAAATCCTAAGGTACTTCTAAACCTGCGGGTTCGGAGGAGGTTGACTACTCGAAGCTTGAGTCCGAACGTGCTTCTAGCGTTGGCCTTCGTCGATCCAAGCCTTGATCGCGGAACGACCTTCGGCTCTCCATGAGGTTTGGAAGGCTCGCCAAGCAGCAGCCACACCTTCGGAAGGTTTTAGAAGTCGCTCGTCGTCGAAGGTGATTGGGCCCCCTCCTGCATCCGGTGTTATCGATCGGCCAAGATCTTCGTAGTAGCGAAGTAGGCCAACAGCAGACACTTGTCCGGAGAGTTCTCCGTATCTAATGCCCGCTGTCTTCATCTGCTTCGCCACTCCTTGGATCCTTTTCAACCGGCGCAGAAGAGTGATGTTATCGTCAGAAGGAAGTATTCTGGTAGTACCGAAGTACTCCAGGACATCTAACAACTGACTCATAACTTCCGCAGCCACCTTCTTAGACTTCAACTTGTCTTCGTTCAGTGCATCTTTCGCCGAAGTGACTTCGCCCAAAACCCCAGAAAGCCTAGCATTATCAATGGTCAAAATGTTCTTCTGGTTTAACAGTTGGCTAGCTTCCTCTTGGAGTCGGACGAGCTCGGACCCCGCAGTAGCATGCTCCGCCCGCAGCTTTTCAACTTCTGCTCGAAGCACAATCCTTTTTGCTTCGAGCTCTTTCTTCGCAGCCTCCAAACTTTGCCTGGCCCTTCGCTCTGTTGATATTATATTATCCATTTGAGCCACTCGACTTTTGGAGATGTTAAAATTCCTTTGAAGGACACTATTTTCCTCCCGAAGACGAGCGATCTCTTCGTCATTGCATATATTCGCAGCTCGGGCCAAGACAGTTTGCTGCAAGAATAAAAACTAAGGTCAATATTTATTTATAGATGAATTCTATGATATTTCGCAGTTGCTTCGTACCTGGTAGGCTGCACGTTCAATAGCGGCATTAAGCTCCGTCCTGTCAGCCTTGCTCAGGATGGCCACTAAATTGGTCTCCCCTATGTCACGGCTAGCTCGATCCAAAGGTTCGATCAAAGTCCGAAGACCAGTTGTTTGCCCTAAGAAAGGAGCCAGCAAGGGGAGCATGCTTATTGCCTGTGGGTCATCTTCGCTTAGCGAAGGACCGGAGCTTTGGCCTGTGGTCTTCGGAGCCACTGGAGACTGGCCCTCCCCGGAAGATTGGCTCTCGTCTGTTGAATCAGACGGAGTTGATCTGGAGCTCACAGCAGGGAGGGGCTCTATATGTCTTTTGCCTCTTCCAGGTCCCATTTGAGTAACTCTCTGGGCTGGCTCCGAAGTTGTCGAAGGTCTAGGAATTATTTCCTCTTGACGGACTTCTTCCATAGGAGTGGACTCTATAAAAATAATGAAAAGTATTATACATTGTATAAATACTCAAAATAAACATGAAAAAGTTATTCGAAGTCTACCTTCGACATTTTGCAGTGGAGTCATCGTCGGACTGTTCGGTGGATCGAAGGCTAGTTCTTCATCCGAATCAGCCGTTAAGTCTTGGACCATAGGAACATCGTCTTGAGCAGTCCTCGTTGCTTCTTCGGGGATCGAAGCTATAGTAACTTCAACCCCACTCTCATTCACAGGAACTTCATCCTGAGATACATCTTCCTGAACTACCGAAGTCCTTGGCTGATCAACATTGTCTTGGGACTCCGGCACGTTCACAGATACTTCGGCTTGTGCAGTCCTTTGAGTTTCATCTTCTTCTATTAGACGCACAAGCAATCTCGTTTCTTCCTCTTGGGAGTCGGAAATTGAAGCCCTTGAGTTCGAAGGTGCAGGATTCGAAGGTGCATGATTTTTTGGCTTCCGGGCCACCTTCTTCACCGGAGTCTTTGCGGAGCTCGAAGTCCCAGCTTCGGCTTTCCTTTTCTTTGGTCCTTTCTCCGAAGGCACCCAATCCATCAGAGGGGGCGGAGTCATTTCCAATAT
This sequence comes from Zizania palustris, assembly GCA_019279435.1. Classification (NCBI taxonomy): domain Eukaryota; kingdom Viridiplantae; phylum Streptophyta; class Magnoliopsida; order Poales; family Poaceae; genus Zizania; species Zizania palustris. The sequence continues at coordinate 96,781,352 of JAAALK010000080.1, forward strand.
TCCCCATACTCTGTTAAATCTCTCCCAACTCCCGACTAATTTGACTCTCCATTCTTTTTCGGTCGGAGTTGGAGCGCCCAAATCTTCTCCGAAGCCCTTACGATTTGCTCCGAAGTAATAGGGGCTGAAGAAGGTAAAAAAATAAATAAATCAAGTTAGTCTTTCTTCGAAGTAAATATGCATAATACATGTTGTCTTTGAAGTTACATGCAGGACTCGAAGTCAAGGTAATCTTCCGGAGACCTCCTTCCGAATCCTCTTCGAAGATTATAGGCCAGTTGGCCATCAGTGGAGAAATTTGTAACCCGAGGAACTCTTCGGCTAAGTCTCGCATACTCAATCTCCGGCTGATCCGCTGAAGTAGGTTGAGGCGGGCTTCGAGCTGACCTTGGCCGGGATGCACTAAGGCTTCTTTCCGGAATTGAATTTCTTTCAGAGGTCCGGCTAGAGGATTACTCGCCCCAACTTCGGCATAGAACCACCTCATAACCCAGTCAGTGTACCATCTTGCATTGATGGCCTTAGCAGGGAATTGCAGGGCATATTCATCCCGGAGCCTAAAATTAATGCTTCCGAAGGCAACCACTACCTTTTCACCTCCAGGACCTACGAAGGTTTTAGGCTGGCATGAAGCCCTATGCAGTGCAGCGAAGATCTCTGCCCTCCCCTCACAGCCTTCGGCTCTCAATGCCCATTCGAAGATAGCTAGTCTAGCTACTGCATTCGGAGATAATTGAGGGAGGGTGACATGGAATAGGTCGAGTACCTTCGCCAGGAAATCCACTGCAGGAAGGCCCAAGCCAGCTTCGAAGAAGGCTTCGAATACAACCACTTCTCCGGGCCTTGGTGACGGAATAAGCTCTTTTCCGGGCTTGCGAATCATCACTCCGGTACTGATCTTTCCTTCTACCGCAATTGCCAGCGATTCCCTCTTGCAGGTAGAAGATCCCAGTTGGAAAGACTGGTCCAAATACTTCGTTGATGGTTGGCAGAGACTTTGATCATCGACGTTTTGGGGATTTCTCCCTCCTACCGCCATGGATGTCGCTGTAGACTCCAGAGGTGCCGCCGCTAACGCTGCAGCCGCTGCTGCTGCAGCCGCCTACTGCCGGGCCAAGGCCGACGGAGCTCCAGATCCCTTGGTCTTCACCATTGCGGTCGCTGGATTGCTTTGGGAAAATGGAGGCTAGGGCTATAAGAATTCAAGGGACTCAAAAGGTGTTTGATTGCGAGAGAGCAGTGAAAAGGTAATCGGGTGAGTTCTAGGCTGTCTATTTATAGCTTAAATTTTACATTCTTACCGTTAGCTCATGTCGTTTTGCATTCCTGTCGTTACCTTTCTCCGAAATTAACGCTTTCTACAGTTTCCGTTAAGAACAGAAAACTAACGGCTATTTTCTCTAAGTCTAAAATACTTTCGAAGTTCCTGAGTCGGTTCTAAGATAGTTCGAAAAGTAGTTATCTTAAGACTGATTCGGAGCTTACATCTTCGTACATTTCGGAGACGAATTGAAATTTAATAACCCCTATGTCTGGTTATTTTTTCCTTCCGTATACTGCTCTCCTAACATTACAGGTTGAACGGAGAAGCGTATTCGAGGGGCTACTGTTGGGGGAAAATATCTCATCTTCGGGGTTATTGCCGCAACAGCATGACAGCAGATAGTGGATTCGAAGGTTTCCAGACGTCCACCTTCGAAGATACCCTGAGTCAAGCTCGAAGTATGAAGATAGGCATTAGTTTGAAGTACATCTTCGAACTAAGGTTCTGCGAGATCTTTATTGCCAGCTAAGATGGAAGATTTATCTTTTATATCATTAGATTAGTCTTTTACCATTTTAGCCCTATCAAGGGTACCGAATAGTTTCCACTATGTCGGTTGTAATAGAGGGGTAAATAGGTCCTTTCCTTAATATTTGGGCCTATAAATACCCCCCATTTCACCCTGTAATAGGGACCGAATACAAGTTATTCAATACACACATTCGAACTATTCTAAGTTGTTATCCTTTCGAAGGCTTAGAACAGTTCTTTTCGCAAACACTTCGTTGTTAGTTTCTTTTCTACAGAAACCTGTTAGCGTAATCTTTTACGCCAACAGACATATTGAAAAAATTTGACTTTGGTGGAGAGTTGAAGCCGCAGATGACCCTAATGGGCACATCTAGAGGACTAGACAAGGACGAAAGCGGTGTCAAGGTCAATGAGAGAGAATTTCGAGGGATGATCGGTTCGTTGCTGTATTTGACGGCGACGAGGCCAGACATACAGTTCGTCGTGGGACTGTGCGCGCGCTTTCAGTCTTCACCACGCGCGTCTCATCGGCAGGCTGTCAAGCGCATCTTCAGGTATCTCACTTACGCACCTGATCTCTGTCTTTACTATTCAGCATCATCATCTCTTGATTTATCTGGCTTTTCAGACACCGACTTTGGTGGGTGCCGGTTGGATCGCATGTCGACTTCCGGTACTTGCCAGTTTCTTGGTTCATCTCTTGTGTCTTGGTCTTCTCGAAAGCAATCTAGAGTTGCTCTTTCAACCACTGAGGCTGAGTATGTAGCTGCTGCTAGCTGCTGCTCACAGTTGGTTGGATGATTTCCACTCTGCGAGATTTTGGGTTATTCTTTCCTACCAGAGTTCCTTTGTTTTGCGACAACACCAGTGCAATTAGTGTAGGGAAAAACACGTGTCTCCAATCAAAAACCAAACACATTGATGTGCGCTTTCACTTTCTGCGGGATCAATATGAGAAAGGTGTCATTGACCTTGTTCATGTTGATACCCATCATCAATTGGCTGACATTTTCACCAAACCCCTAGATCAGTCTACTTTGGAGCATTTACGAGGGGATTTGGGTGTTGTATATCCTTTCTAGGATATTTTGCGTCAGTTTTCTTTCTTCTTTACTCTTTTCTTGAGTCTTTTTGTGTGTGTTCATATCATACATATTCACATATCACACTTTTGAGTTGCTTCTGTTATATGATTGAACTGCTTTACTTATTCTAGCTGGTACATGCTTTTGATTATTTGTCAATGATCATGCTTTGTTTCAGTTCGCTTGATATGTCTGATATCTGTCATATGCATGGCTTTTATGATTTAAACTTGAAAAATGATCACCATTGCTTCTGGTTACTAGCATGTGTAGACTGAGTGCTTTTGCTATCTGTTACATGCCTTGTAGCTAGTTCCTCACATAGATGCAGATATGCAACTTGGACATCTTTATGCTTTAACATGGAAAATATGCTATAAAAATGATAAAAAACAAAATGAATGAAAATTCCATGCCTTTTTATGCTTGAGTTGAAAAGATCCAAGTGGGTTTGCTTTGTCACATTGCATTTTTCTGGACTGCTTACCATAGCACTTTGGTATGAACTAGGACGATGTAATGTATGCCAAGACCAATATCTTAAGCTTTTGATGGTCCAGTTCTGGCCTAGGCTTGACTTGGTCGGTCAGCATAAGGTTTGACTTGCAAATAACCCTTGGCAAAAATGAAAAAGGACAATGAAAAAGCCTGAACTTTAAAAGGATAACAAGTTTGCTGAAGCACTTTGTTTCGAACAATGCCTATCTTGGTAGATATCAGTTAGCTTCTGCATCTCGTGCTTTACCTTGCTTGTCAGCTGGAAAATGTGGTGATGCTTTTGTTTGCAAAAACTGAAAAATGTGTGCTAATGACTTTCTTTAGATATCATTTGTTGCACTGATCATGCCATGTGTCTTCGACAGTATGTCTCTTGCTATACTTGTTAGATGTTGTAATTGCAGTCAATCATATCTGAGAAGCATGCTTTTTACACTCCACCTGCACCCAGTTGCATTCATTGCATATTTTGAGGGGGAGTTGCATTTCAGGGGGAGTCTGTGTCTCTTTTGAGTGCTTGATGAGTTCACTTGTCAACAAGGGGGAGAAATTTTGGGATAAGAGTTCAAGGGGGAGTTTTGGATTTCTCTGGGTTTTGTTTCAGGGGGAGTCTTTGTCCCATTTGTCCTTACTCTTTTGATATCCTTTTTGATTTTTCTGAAATCGCACTCATTTTGAGCTTTTACATTTTGGTTAACCATAATGACCACTTCTTGCTTTTGTTGGCTTTTGGTCATTAGGGTTAAACTTTTACTTTTTTCTTCTTCTTTGTTTTTCTTGTGGTTTGTTTCGTGTTTCCCCATGTGTTCGCAGATACTGAAGAGCTGAAGAAGTGAAGTGTTGACAATGCACTCATCAAGGGGGAGATTGAGGAGCCATGCTGAATAGCGTGGGCCTCATGGCTCCAGAAGTGATGAGTCATTGTCAACGATAGTCAAAAAGGACAGAAGATGAGAGGAGATCTGCTGTGTCTGGGCCTCGTGTGACTCAGGTACACGGGCAGCGAGTGACTGTCGGGCTGAGAGAGCTGCGAAGTCAGGCTGGCCCAATCCGGGTACATGGGCTAGGAGCAGCAGAAGACCCACTGGGCTGTTGACCAGGATTGACTCAGGTACACGGGCGGTGAGCGATTGTCGGGCTGAGAGAGCTGCGGAGTCGGGCCAGCCCAATCCGGGTACCTGGTGCAAAGTCGGTGGAGGCTTTGTCAGTTTCGGCGCAAAACTAACGACCGCTGATCTTGAATCGGACTGTCCAGAAGAGAAGTCGTAGTCTCTACGAAAGCTTAGCTTCCAGATAAGTCATCTTTAAATAGGAATTTTCTATTTTGTCCCTAGGCCCACAGTCAATCAATCGAGTCTGTAAAAATATTCTAAGGGAAGTTTAGTCTTTTCCTTTTATTTTAGCGTCTGTAAAAACCCTAAGGGGCTGGTGGAATATTCCTAGCTATTGGGTAGCATATAAATAGGGCCCCAATCCCTAGGGTTAGGGTACCCTTTGCTGAAATCACTTTTTAAATCAATTCTTTGGGTCATTCCATTTTGTTCCCTGCGTTTCTCTTTCCTGTTCATGTGTGCGCCACCTGGAATGTTCTCTTGTTCTTCATGATTTCATTTTGTTCTTCTCTGATCTGAAGTTTTTATTCCTGCCGGTTGATGTGCGACATTTTTGTGTAGGTTTGTAGCTTTGTTTTCTATGTATCTGTTGCTTATTCATGTGCGATTGTATCTCTGTTGCTTCTGTTCTTGCGTGGAGTAGTACTAGTTCTTGCATCTAGCAAGTAGTACCTACTCCCTGTTGCAACAGTACACTAGTACTCTAGCTTTGCTTTTCCTGTGTAGCCTTTTTGATCGAGTAGACAGGACCATGTCTCTCTCTAGCTGTTTTTGGCGAAGCCCCCTCATTGGTGCGAAGCCCTCTTAGCTCTGTTAGCATACTTCGACAGATCTTGCGAAGGTGTACTCCGACTCGAGCGTTACGAAGTTAATACTTCGACATGCTTCGAAGTGACCATCGAAGCATGTCTCTCTGATAGACTTTGCTCGGAGTGGGGTTGCTGTCTTGATCGTGTGTCACAGCTTGTGAGTTCGAAGCTTGTCGTTCGAAGTGTGTTTGTGGCCTTCGATTTCTTGTGTGACAACTCCTGTAGACTTCGTTTCGAAGTTGGTCTGTGTGTCGGAGGTCTTCACTCCAGCAACCCTTTTTCGATCTAGCTAGCTTCGAACGTAGAGGGTAGGCTTCAATTTGGTCTTTCTGTCGTGTGTTTGGCTTCGCTTCTCTTTCGAAGGTTGCATTTCGGTGAACTTTGTTCGAAGCTTTCTGTTCGAGGTATCGACTTCGAAGTATACTGTTCGAAGCAGGCTTCGATACATTCATACTTCGTTTCGAAGCATACTTCGCTCTCTGGTACACTCGAACTAGGCTAGACTCAACGAACCTTCGGCACTTCAATGACAACCTTCGCTTGACTTCGACAAGGGACTCCGAAGCAGGCTTCGACACTGTGAAGCAGGCTTCGCCAAGTTTTGAACAGGAGACAAATTTTGAACAGTAATTTCTCATTCCATTCCATGTACACTTAGATTATTTTACTGAGAAATTTAATCTGGCATGTCTTGAATATTTTGTTTATCTGCCTGTATTGTTGTTTCTCTAGGACACCAGTTTTTCTCTAGGCTAGATACCTTTAGACTTAGGCAATCTGTTCACGCTTTGCTGCATAGTCTTTTGAGGTGCGTTAGGTGTTGGTAGCAGGCCATAGATTCGAAAGAATTATTGAGGAGCCCATTCACCCCCCTCTGGTCGCTACTTTCGGTCCTACATCCACCGAAGGCTGCTTCGACGTTCGGACTGATCCGGCCGAAGGTGGACTCCGAACGGATCTGGACACGATGATCACCTCTGAACAGCGGGGTTCGGTGTGATATCTCCAATACAATAACCTATGAGACAATGACACGAAGGCCACGCGCGAGTGCAACTTCGTCCAGTGCGGAGTATGGTTGTGGTGAAGCCTGTTGCGACGAAGTATGCTGGCGAAGCCTCTTGCCGAAGCCCGCGGTCTTGTCGAAGGGTATCTTGGGGACCTTCGGAACCGGTCTCTTAGCTCTGGACACCTCCGGCGAAGGGGCTCCGAACGTGCAAACCTGCAACAGAGACGATGCGAAGTACCAATTCGGCCTGAGGACCGAATTTTGCTAAGTGTTGCACTAGTAGGGAAGGTAGCAATCTATTACACAGATTAGCGGGTACTTCACAGGCGAAGTACCAAGGCGAGAGCAATCTATTACGTAGATTAACGGATACTTAACAGGCGAAGTAACAAGGATTACCACTGTTCCGTAGTAGCCGGCGGAGGGCTTCTAAGCAAACCCACGAAGAGGTACAGGAAAATAAAGCTAAGTAAATACGATCAAAGCATGGGCTTTGGTTTGGTTTGAGTTGGCGGGGTGGGGCTCTCCACGCCGGCCATGCCTCTCTATTTATAGAGGGTTAACTCCTAATCTAATCTGCTATTAATCCGGCCAGATAGAGATAGAGATTGAGCTGGAAACGCATCCAACTCTATCTCTGCCGAGGTCGGCTTTGGCCAGGCCCATCGAGGCCTGCTCCTCGGGCCGAAGCTTCGGTAGCGTGGGCTTCGGCAGGCCCGTCGAGGCCTGCTCCTCAGGCCGAAGCTTCGGTAGCATGGGCTTCGGCCAGGCCCATCGAGGCCTGCTATAGGGCGAGCTTCGGCGAGCGGGCATCCGTAATGGGCTTCCCTGGCCGA
>JAAALK010000080.1:96793960-96947515 GCA_019279435.1 Zizania palustris
AAGGCCCACTTTGCGCAGAGCTTCGGAGATAGAGTTTGATACAGATTCTCGTTGTTTTTATCTCTAAATTTGGTTAGGCCGAATCGTATCAAATTAAGGTTAGAGATAAGAAGACTAGCCCCTATAAATACAGGGGTGAGGCCGGTTCATTAGACCCCCTAACAACAAATCAATTACAAAGCCCTAGCATTTAACCGTACTTTACTTTCTTTACTTTTCAGTACAACCTTCGTGGGTTTGCCTGGAAGCCCTCTACCTGCCACACCGTAACAGTGGTAAGCCTTGTTGGTTCGCTTATGAATCATCCATTAATCTATGTGACAGATTGCTATCACCTTGTTGGCTCGCTTGTGAACCCTCCGTTAATCTACGTAACAGATTGCTACCTTCGTTCTACATACTGCAACACTTACTAATTCGGTCTCCAGGCTGAATTGGCACTTGATCATAACTTTGTTGCAGATTTCACATTCGGAGCCCCCTTCGTCGAAGGCTTACAGAACTAGGAAGCTAGTTTTGGAGGCTGGCAGAGCACCCTTCGGTGAACCCCTACTTCATCCATTTGTGCCGGATCAGTCACGCTGTTATCGGTTTGGTGAAGTCCCATGCACCGGAGCCACTCAACATCGGGGGTGCTTTGCGCCGGGGTTATGCTAGAACGTTCTGCGTCGGACTTTGTCATGCCAGTACTCCGCACCGGACTTAGTCACACCACTGCGATGCGTTGGTTTTTGTCATGTCAAAGACTTCGAACTGAACCCTCTCGTTCAGAGGCAATCACGCGTTACGATCTGTTTGGAGCCTGTCTTGAGCTAGATCAATCTGAACGCCGAAGGTTATCATCGGTGCATCCTTCACACCAGACAACGAAGGCCCCCTTTAGTGACCCCTTTGCACAGTATATCATGTACCAATCAGGCTCCATTCGACCGATTGGATTATTTCATATATATATATATTCAGCTAATTGGATTATTTATGTGTGATCTGATTACCTAGAGACTTCATCCCCCTTGCCACTGTTAAGGGTAGTCAGAACGCAACGTCAGTGTTGTGTTATGCTTAGGCTTGTTCCTAAGTATCCGCACACTTTTAGATCGTCGAACTGACCCAAGTGCGGGGGCACGTTTTCATGTCAACACACTTTTTGGCGACTCCGCTGGGGAAGGCCACGCCAACATGACAAGTATGTCTACATCGGATACGAGTACTTCTACGATGACTACTATGTCTACAATGCTGATGGTTCCCATGGGGGGCGCAGAAATCGACAACCGCAATATTCATGCATCGGCTTCGCTCGTAGAGATCGGGCTAGGATCTACCGAAAGCCATACCCCGATCACTTCGACACCATACCCTACCCTCGCAGCTATAGAGTCCCTGAATTCACCAAATTCGATGGTGCGGGTAACAAGACCACACTAGAGCATATGAGCCAGTTCTTAGCACAGTGTGGAGAAGCTAGTGGGTTGGATGCATTAAAACATAGAATGTTCTCTCTTTCACTATCCGACATAGCTTTCACTTGGTTTTGGCACTCTCGCCGAACTCCATCCAAGCATGGGCCCAATTATAACAAAAGTTTCATGACTTTTTATACGGGTGAGACAGAACTTAGGCTTTCACACTTGACATCGGTTAAACAGAAATCCAGCGATAGTGTCTCTGAGTACATCAAGCGCTTTAGAGATACTAGAAAGTGATATTTTAGTCTCAATATTTCAGAAAGAGATTTAGCGGATCTAGCTTTTAACGGGTTATGTTCTGAGATTAAAGAAAGGCTAGTCAACCAGAACTTTTTAGAAGTCAACCAAGACCTACAGCAGGGTCTAGTCCAAGAAGGCCGAGCCAAAGATAAAAAAATTCATTAAAACATCCAACAAGCCTAGGGCTGAAGTCCACATCATGGAATACTCATTTGATATAACCAAGTGCGATAAAATATTTGATTTCCTCTTGAAGAGCTAGCTTCTCAGGTTGCCCAAGGGCCAGATCATCCCGACCGCCGACGAACAAAAGAAGCGTCCCTACTGTAGGTGGCATGATTCACATTCTCACTATACTAACAAATGCAATGTTTTTCGTTGGCAGGTTCAATCGGCCATAGAGGAAGGACGATTGAAAATAGATTCCAGTCCAAAGATGAAGCAAGACAAAGACCCCTTTCCCATGAACACCGTTGACCTCGACGAGAAGAAGGTTCTGATTCGGCCAGATCAGGACGAGTCAGCTAAGTGAAGGAGGTCATTATTGGAGAATCACGCACGCACACACTCATACTAAAGAACCCTGAAGTAGGAGTGTGGAAAAAGAACACCAATACATCTCCTTCGGCTAGGGCTCACAAAAAGCCAAAGGTAACATACCCGATGTTGTTGGACAAACACCAGAGGAAAGCAAAGGAAACAGGCCCCCAGCCAAAAATGCTAAGACAGCTGAAGGGGCCAAGACTGCCGAAGGGTGAGTTCGGACCCCAGCAGTCAAACCCCCCAAATGGTGAGTTTGGACCCCAGTGGCCGAACCCTTCGCACAGTGGATTTGTACCCCAGTGGCTGAACCCTTCGCAAGTTGAGTTTGGACCCTAGTGGTCGAACCCTCCGCACAATGAGTTCGGGTCCCAATGGCCGAACCCAACTTCGCTCTGGGCGGACCCCTCGATGGGAGGCTTCGGCCCATAATGGCCTGTTGGCGTAAAAGATTACACTAACAGGTTTCTGTGAAAAAGAAACTAACAAACGAAGTTTTTGTGAAGCAAACTATTCTAAGCCTCTGAAAGGATAATAACTTAGAATAGTTCGAATGTGTGTATTGAATAACTTGTATTCGGTCCGTATTACAGGGTGAAATGGGGGGTATTTATAGGCCCAATCATTAAGGAAAAGACCTATTTACCCCACTATTACAACCGACATAGTGGAAACTATTCGGTTCCCTTAATAGGGCTAAAATGGTAAAAGACTAATCTAATGAGAAAGAAGATAAGTCTTCCATCTTAGCTGGCAGAAAAGATCTTGGAGAGCCTTAGTTCGAAGATGTACTTCGAACCAATGCCTACTTCGTACTTCGAACTGGGTTCCGAGTATCTTCGAAGATGACCATCTAGGAACCTTCGAACCCGCTGTCTGCCTTCATGTTGCTTCGGCAATAACCCCGAAGATGAGATATTTTCCCCCAACTGTAGCCCCTCGAATACGCTTCTCCGTTTGACCTGTAATGTTAGGAGAGCAGTATACGGAAGGAAAAGATAACCAAACATAGGGGTTATTTGTTTTTATTTTATCTCTGAAATGCATGAAGATATGAACTTCGAATCAGTCTTAAGGTAATTGCTTTTCGAACTATCTTAGAACCGACTCAAGAAGTTCGAAAGTCTTTTAGACTTAGAGAAAATAGCCATTAAGTTTCTGTTTCTAACAAAAACTGTAGTAAGCGTTAATCTCGGGGAGAAGTAACGGCAGGAATGCGAAACGACAAGAACTAACGGTAAAAAAGTGAAATCTAGGCTATAAATAGAAGGCCTAGAAGTTACCCGGTTACCCTTTCATCGCATTCTCGCAATCAAAAACTTTTTAGCCCTTCGAGTTCTTGAGCCCTAGCCTCCATTTCCTCAAAGCAATTCAGCAGCCGCAATGGTGAAGACTAAGGGATCTGCGCCTCCGTCGGCCTTGGCTCGGCAGCAGGCGGCTGCAGCAGCAGCTGCGGTAGTGTTGGCGGCGGGATCTTCGATGCCGGCGGGGACATCCATCGCGGCAGAAGGGAGAAATCCCCAAATCACCGATGACCAAGGTCTGTGCCCACCGTCAACAAAGTATTTGGATCAGTCCTTCAAGTTGGGGTCTTCTACCTGCAAAAGAGAGTCACTGGCAATTGCAGTGGGAGGAAAAATCAGTAATGGAGTTATGATTTGGAAGCCAGGCAAAGAGATGATTCCAACGCCAAGACCCGGAGAAGTAGTGGTATTCGAAGCTTTCTTCGAAGCTGGCTTGGGCCTCCCTGCAGTGGACTTCCTGGCGGAGGTACTTGATCTGTTCCATGTAACCCTCCCCCAACTATCTCCGAATGCGGTAGCTAGATTAGCTATCTTTGAATGGGCGCTGAGAGCCGAAGGTTGTGAGGGGAGGGCAGAAATCTTCGCTGCACTACATAGAGCAACTTGCCAACCAAAAACCTTCGTAGGCTCCGGAGGTGAAAAAGTAGTGGTATCCTTCGGCAGTATTAACTTTAGGCTTCGAGATGAGTATGCTCTTCAATTTCCTGCCAAGGCCATCAATGCCAGATGGTATACTGATTGGATTCTAAGATGGTTCTATGCCGAAGTTGGGGCAAGCAGTCCTCTGGCCGGGCCCCTCAAAGAAATTCAATTCCGGGAAGAAGCCTTAGTGCAGCCCAACGAAGGTCAGCTCGAGGCCTGTCTTAACCTGCTTCAAAAAGTTAGCCGAAGGTTAAGCATGCGAGACTTAGCCGAAGAATTCCTCGGACTGCAAATTTCTCCGCTGATGGCCAACTGGCCTATCGTCTTCGAGGATGATTCAGAAGGTGGTCTCCGCAAGATCAACATAACTTCGAGCCCTGCAGGTAACTTCGAAACCAACATGCATTATACATATTTACTTCGAAGAAAGACTAATTTGATATATTTTTTAGCTTCTTCAGCCCCTATTACTTCAGAGCAAATTGTAAGGGCTTCGGAGAAGATTTTGGGTGCCCCAACTCCAACTGAAAAAGAATGGAGAGTTAAATTGGTCGGGAGTTGGGAGAGGTTTAACAGAGTATGGGGAATGTTGGAGTTGACTCCACCCCCTCTGATGGACTGGGTGCCTTCGGAGAAAGGACCTAAGAAGAGGACAGCTGAAGCCGGAGCTTCGAGCTCCGCTAGGACTCCGGTGAAGAAGGTGGCTCGGAAGCCAAAAAATATCGCACCTTCGAATCCTGCACCTTCGAGCTCAAGAACCTCAATCTCCGGTTCTAAAGAAGACGAAGGTATATTATTAGTGAGGTTGATTGATGAAGATGCAGCTCAAAAAGATATTCACATTGAGGATACTGCAGGTATGCCAGAGCATCAAGCTAATATTGAATAAGTGAGGGCTCCGGATGCTCAAGAGGAGCAAAACGAAGCCCCTATGGGCGAAGATGAAGTTGAAGTTCCTACAACTTCAGTTGTGGATGAAGGGAGGACTGCTCACGGAGATACTCCGGCAACAGAAATTTTAACTGTGGATTCAGACGAAGACCTCACCTTCGATCCTCCGAGCAGTTCGGTGCTCGATCTCCCCCAGAATGTCGAAGGTAAACTTCGCACAATTCTCTTATTATTTTCTGCAAAATTATACAATGTATAATACCTTTGCTTTTGCAGAGCCTCCTTCTGTAGAAGTACAACGCGAAGATCCAATTCAAGGGCCTTCGACAACTTCGGAGCCGCACCCGGAGGTCGCTCAACAGGGGCCTGGAAGGGGTAAAAGACAAATAGAGCCTCTCCCTGCTCAAGGATCAACTTCGTCTGAATCAACAGATGAAAGTGAATCAACTGAGGGGGGGCCATCTTCCGAAGTTCCAAGGACCTCAGTAGAACGCTCCGGACCTTCGTCAAGCAAGGATGACCAAAAGGCTTCGGCAATGCTCCCTCTTTTGACTCCTTTTTTGGAGCCAACTGGGCTTCGGACTCTGCTCAAACCTTTGGGTCGAGTGAGTCGCGAAGTCGGGGAGACAGAGCTGGTAGCAAAATTAAGCAGGGCGAAGAGTTCGGAGCTTAACGTTGCCTTGGAACGAGCGGCCTACCAGGTACGGAGCACCTTCGAACCAATATCTTTAGCGAATTATATTGGGTTCGGAGTACATCTTCGAACCAGTAGCAAATTATACATGAATAATTTCTTACTTTAGTTTTTTCTTTTCTCAACAAGCAGTCTTGGCCCGCGCTGCAACTTTATCAAGCGAGAATGAAATTGCTCAACTTCGGGAAGAAAATGAAGCTCTTAAATGCAACTTATCTTTCTCCGAAGCTAGAGTACTTCAAATGGATAATGTGATTTCAACGGAGCGTAGGGCCAGACAGGGCTTGGAGGCTGCTAATAAGGAGCTCGAAGCAGAAAGAATCGTGCTTCGGGCTGAAATTGAAAAGGTGCGGTTGGAGCATGCTAGTGCTGGGTCCGAACTTGTAAGGCTCCAAGAGGAAGCTAGCCAACTCCTAAACCAGAAGAATATTTTAACTACGGAGAATGCTAGGATTTCCGGAGTTTTGGCAGAAACGACTTCGAGCAAGGATGCACTAATTGAAGAAAAGCTTAAGTCGGAGAAGGTGGCTACGGAGGTCATCGAACAGATGCTAGGTGTTCTAGAGTACTTCGGTACTACTGGATCACTTCCTTCGGATGACAACGTGACTCTGCTGCGCCGGTTAAAAAGGATCCAAGGAGCAGCGAAGCAAATGAAGACGGCAGACATTCGTTATGGAGAACTCTCCGGACAAGTGTCTGCCCTCGGACTACTTCGTTACTACGAGGATTTGGGCCGAACAATCACTCCGAGCGCAGAGGGCTCCATTACCTTCGACGACGAGCGGCTTTTGAATCCTTCCGAAGGCGTGACTGCCGCCTGGCGAGCCTTTCAAACCTCATGGAGAGCCGAAGGTCGTTCCGCGATCAAGGCTTGGATCGATGAAGGCCAACGCCAGAAGCAAGTTCAGAGCCAAGCTTCGAGCAGTCAGCCTCCTCCGAACCCGTAGGTTTAGGAATTATTTAGGATTTTTTGACTATGTAAAGCTCATGCTTGTAAACATTTATCAATGAAAATCTTGTTTGTTATATTTTTAGGCTTTGCCTCTTATGGAAGACATCGAAGTGTTAGAGCTTAACAACGAACTTCGCTCATTATGGAACACCTTCGAACTTCTAAAGAGTTATAAGCGTCCTCAATTTCTTATTCGTCGAGATGACTCCGGCGTAATTGCGCCCGAAGTAATCAAAGACGTATTGTCTAATATTAAAGAGGAAGAAAAAAAGGTCAACGCAAACACCTCGTCTTCTGAAGACACTATTTGGTCTAAAGACGAAGGTGAAGCTCGAAATAAAAGATCTGAAGATCTTAGAAGCTGGGAAAGAAGCCCCGAACGGCTTCGAACTTGGGCCGAGCTTCAACAAGAGCAGAAGGATTTTAGAGCTTCGAAGGGGAGGAAGAGAGTTAAACGTAAAGTTCTTAGAACTTCTGATGTTGGAACTAGTCGTTCCACCCCTAGCTCTCGGGACCGAAGAGGTCTCCGATTCCTTCTTGGTATAGATACCAATTTTTCATAGTGTAATCTGTAAACACATTTATTTCAATAATGAATGCCGATTTAAAATTGTCTCCATATTTACTAGCCCCTCTTTGGGTATAAGCAACTTCGAAATGTATTCAAAGATGGTTATGCGCAAAGAAAAAACTTCGGGGTACAATTTTTTGGGGGTTCGGAACCCCTCTGTCATTTAAAGATCTTTTGAAATCTTATGAAATGTCTTCGACTTTTTGCAGTCGGAAGAATGGTAGCTTAGTACCTTTGTTTTATGAAAGAAATCACTTGAGATAACTTTCAGGACACTTTAGTGTCTTAAAAAATTTGTCACTTTGGACTATGTTAACAGACATTCGAAGCTCATGGCTCAAATGTTGTTTTGCTTTAGCCACCTTCGGCTTATTTTTGCGATCTCCGACGAACCAATGGTTCGGAGTTTGCAATGGTCTCTTTGGACTCTTTTTACGGATGTCTACCAGCCAATGGCTTGGACTCCGTATAATTTGGCCACCTTCGGCTCTTTTTGCAGAAGTCTACCAGCCAATGGCTTGGACTTCGCAGATTTTGGCCAACTTCGGCTCTTTTTACGGAAGTCTACCAGCTGCAGCCTGGACTCCGTAGGGTTTTGGCCACCTTCGGCTCTTTTTACGGAAGTCTACCAGCCAATGGCTTGGACTCCATAGGGTGTGGTTTTGGGCTCTTTTACGGATGCCTACAAGCCGGTGGCCTGGGCTCCGGATTATGTCAGCCCCCACGTCGGATGCTTCGAACTTTATGGGTTCGAAGTCCGAAAATACAACCCAGCTTAATGACACTTCCCTCTCGGTCGACCCCACGGTTCCAGTGCGTCCACTCGGAAGCTGGAAGTCTATGAGGGGAAGGCAACTATCAGGGTCATATGCTTTATTAATTTAGAAGATGATTACAAGCGAATTACAAGGAGCCCTTATGCGAAGTATCGCTTTAGGTGCTCCGCATGCCAAGTATGTGCTAACTCTTCACCTTCTAAATTAGCTAATTTAAATGAACCAGGACGCCTTGAGCGGACAATTAGGTATGGACCTTCCCATTTATTGCCTAACTTCCCTGGTGCTATAATGCTTCGTAGAACAAGATGACCCGGTCTTAGTTCATTGAGCTTAACCTTCGGGTCATACCAAGCCTTCGTCTACTGATAATACTTTGATAAATTAGCTACAGCCCGAAGTCTTGTTTCTTCTGATAAGTCTAACGAAGCTTGTCTTTCTTCTTCAATGTCCGGTTCGGTGCTGCGAAATGATCCCCCTTTGAGTTCCGTTGGAGTCATAGCTTTCATCTCTGAATAGTAGTCTGAACGGAGTAAAACCTGTGGACCTTGTTTGCGTAGTCCGAATGGACCACAGAATCTTCGGAAGCTCTTCGGTCCACAGTCCCTTTGCTAATCCTACTATTCTTCGATTTAGCCCTGATAAAATATTTCCATTGGCTCGTTCTACGGCTCCATTCGACTGAGGATGCCTCACTGCAGCAAAACATAGCTGAATGCCTAGGTCTTCGCAAAACTTCCTGAAGGGTTCTGCGTCGAACTGTGTTCCATTATCAACTGTGAGGTATCTAGGCACTCCGAACCGACAAATAATGTTCTTCCAGAAGAATTTCTGTACATTGTTCGAAGTGATAGCTGTTAAGGCATTCTGCTTCCACCCACTTAGAAAAATATTCAATAGCTACCACTGCGAACTTCAGATTTCCCTTTGCTAACGGAAAGGGACCAATTAGATCCATACCCCATCTGGCCATAGGCCATACTGGAGCAATGACTTGAAGAGCTGCTGGTGGGCGATGACTCCGTCGACCCATCCACTAGCATCTTTGACAAGTGCGGACCAAGCTCTCCGCATCGGCTGTTATTGTGGGCCAATAAAGCCCCTGGCGAAGTGTTTTTCCTGCCAGAGCTCTAGGGGCTAAATGGCTTCCACAAAGGCCTTCGTGAATTTCTCGAAGAATTTCTTGCCCTTCGGCTTGAGATATACATCGGAGTAGAGGGGAACATACTCCGGCCTTGTATAATATACCGTTGATTAACTGATAGTTTCTGGCTCTGAGCTTTAGTCTTGACAACTGGGGCTCTTCGGGCAAATTTGTTCCTCCTTGCAAGAGTTCTATGATCGAATCTTTCCAATCTGCACTAGGAATGCAAATAATCTCCACAGAGGCAATTTGTGGCACCGAAGGTATATTGAGCTCCTCATAGAAAGCTTCTTCAGGCACATCCACAGCTCCGGCTGCAGCCTTCGCTAAAATGTCCGCTTGCACGTTTTCCGCTCTTGGTATACTCCGAATGGAAATACCCTTGAAGTGTGCTTCGATTCTGCGGATTTCCTCTAAGTACTTTGCAAGCTGTGGATGCCGAACTTGAAAACTTTTGTCTACGTGCCCTGCTACTATCTGAGAATCTGTCTTTATAATTATTCTTGTAGCCCCTAGAGCACGTGCTTTCCGGAGTCCCAATAAAATTCCTTCGTACTCCGCTATATTATTGGTAGACTTAAAGTTGAGTCTTGCGGAGTACATTGCTCTTTGCCCTGACGGTGAAATCAACACTGCCCCAATGCCTGCTCCGGATGCTTGGAAAGCCCCATCGGAGTAAACAGTCCAAACTCCGTCACTTGATTTCTCCGGAGTCAAATTCGCAGGTGGAGTCCACTCTGCTACGAAGTCTGCTAGGACTTGGGATTTGATAGCTGTCCTTGCCAAGAAAGATATGCCGAAGGGTGCTAGCTCGACTGCCCACTTTCCAATCCTTCCAGTGGAATCTTTGCTTCGGAGCATATCTCCTAAGGGATACGAAGTTGGTACAATTACATTATGAGCCAAAAAGTAATGTCTTAGCTTCCTCGAAGCCATTATCAGAGCATAAACGAACTTCTCAAGTTCGGAGTATCTTGTCTTCGCTCCTGATAATGCTTCGGATACAAAATAAACAGGATTTTGGACCAACTTCCCATTGAAATCCACTTCTCTGACAAGGACTGCGCTGACAGCTGAACCTGTAGCTGCAAGGTATAGGAGTAGGGTTTCGTCGCAGTAGGCACCGTGAGTGTAGCAAGATTACTGAGATAATCTTTAATATCTTCGAAGCTTCTCTGACACTCCAGTGTCCATGCAAAATCTTCGGACCCTTTCAAAGCTTTGAATATCGGCAAGCTCCTCTCCGCAGACCTTGATAAAAACCTGCTAAGTGCGGCCAGACGCCCAGTCAGCTTTTGCACTTGCTTTAAATTCTCCGGAGGAGCCATCTTCTGCAGCGCAGTTATTTGAGTAGGGCTAGCTTCAATTACCCTGCTTGAAACTAAATACCCTAACAATTTTCCAGCCTTAGCTCCGAATATACATTTTTCGGGGTTAAGCCGGATCCCACATGCCCTAAGGCTATTGAATGTTTCTGCTAAGTCTAGGCTATGTTGGTGATTTAAAGCACTCTTTATTACAATATCATCCATATAGGCCTCCACATTGCGACCTAGTTGATGACCTAGAGCCTTAGCAACTAATCTCGAAAAAGTAGCCCCGGCGTTTCTTAGGCCGAAGGGCATTCTTACATAGCAGAAGACTCCCGAAGGAGTTACGAAGCTTGTCTTGATTTCATCTTCGCGCTTCAACCATATTTGATGATAACCAGAATACGCGTCGAGGAAGCTTAGTAACTCCGAACCTGCGGTGGAGTCAACCAGTTGATCAATTCGGGGCATGGGGTAGGGGTCACGTGGGCATGCTTTATTCAAGGATGTGAAATCAATGCACATGCGCCACTTTCCGGAGGACTTCTTTCTGACGAAGACTGGGTTGGCTAACCATTCTGTGTGAGCCACTTCTATGATAATTCCAGCCTTCAACAATTTTTCAACTTCATCCTTAGCTAGAGCAGCTCTCTCTGCGGACATCTTCCGGAGTCCTTGTCGAACAGGCCAGGCCTTCGGGTTTACAAGTAAACTGTGTTCAATGATATCCCGATCGACTCCGGTGATATCTTCGTCAGACCAAGCGAAGACATCCAAATTTTCTTCCACCACCTTTTCCAAGGAGGTTGCAACTTCAGGAGGTAAATCTTTACCTAATTGAAAAGTGTACTTTTTACCATTTTTAACAATGACCTTCGTTGCAATCTCTCCTTTAGGACTTGGTCTCGGAAAAGACTTCTTCGAAGCTTCGGAGTAGGCTGAAAAAATTTCTTCATTATTTTGCACATTGTTTACTTGCCTCAGATCAAGAGGGGGACCATGACCATATTCCGCCCTCCGAGCAATGGCTTGATCTCCGAAGATTGTAAGGAATCCCGCTTGTGTGGGCATCTTCATGCACAAGTAATTGTGATGCGCCACAGCTCCGAACTGGTTCAGCATGCCCCTTCCGAAGATGACGTTATAAGCATACGGGGCATCTATCACATTGAAAATTACTTCTTCAGTCCGGGCTAATAAACCTTCTCTGAAGGTAACTTCCAGGCCTATCTGACCAAGTGCATCAAGCGGTGGTCCTGCGAAGCATTGCAAAGGACGAGCCGCTGGAAGAAGATGCTTCCTGAAAATGCATAACTGATCGAAGGCTTGAACAAAATGATATCTGCCGAGCTACCTCCGTGAAGAGCTAAAGGGAAGCACTTCGCCATAGTGTCTCTAACTCCGCCGCTAGCCTCAATCGCTAGGGCATAAGAGCGAACGAACTCTCCGGGATCTTCATCTCCGGCATACTTACAGAGCTTTGAAGTTTTAAACTTTGGATCGAAGCGAACCTTCTGCAGCTCAGGATGCAACAGAGATTCATTGTCGAAGGAGGCGTTCTCCGGGGCTTCGGGATAATCAAGATCGTCGTCTTCGGGCACTTCTGGGATGGTTGGGGTGGCTTGAGAACGAAGCCTGCTCGCAGCTTCCTATCGCCACCTTGCCACTTCAGCTTGAAGGTTGGCCATTTGAGTGGCCATATCTCCAAGATTATTTTCATCTCTTCAGGAAGGATCTTCCGGGTCTTGAGAACTGGTCGGATCAGTTCGAATCGGGATGGAGGGTGGAGAAGGGACTCCGGGCGGTCGGAGTATAGAAGGGGCTGGCGGAGAAGCTTCGTATGTTCGAGGGATGGAAGCCCCTTCCGGAGTTTGTGGAGGGAATGTCGAAGGACCTCCGACTTCAACTGTGTCGAAGGGTATTTCTCCGGAGATCCGAGAGGACCTCCGAGTGGGATTGCGGGGTGCGCTCCGCTTAGGAGGCATGATGTAAGAAGTTGGTAGATAACGAAGTTTTTCGGACTAGGTTCCCCACGGACGGCGCCAACTGTTGGCGTAAAAGATTACGCTAACAGGTTTCTGTGAAAAGAAACTAACAAACGAAGTGTTTGTGAAGCAAACTGTTCTAAGCCTCTGAAAGGATAATAACTTAGAATAGTTCGAATGTGTGTATTGAATAACTTGTATTCGGTCCCTATTACAGGGTGAAATGGGGGGTATTTATAGGCCCAATCATTAAGGAAAAGACCTATTTACCCCTCTATTACAACCGACATAGTGGAAACTATTCGGTTCCCTTAATAGGGCTAAAATGGTAAAAGACTAATCTAATGAGAAAGAAGATAAGTCTTCCATCTTAGCTGGCAGAAAAGATCTTGGAGAGCCTTAGTTCGAAGATGTACTTCGAACCAATGCCTACTTCGTACTTCGAACTGGGTTCCGAGTATCTTCGAAGATGACCGTCTAGGAACCTTCGAACCCGCTGTCTGCCTTCATGTTGCTTCGGCAATAACCCCAAAGATGAGATATTTTCCCCCAACATGGCCGAACATACATCTGACTTGGCAGGACCCCTCCTTGATATGGTCTAAGATACCTTTGACGTGGCTGAATACCCCTTCGTGCAATGGGTTCAGCTCGCAGTGGGTGAAGCCACTGGAGCCGCCGATGCCTCCGCCTTACTATTGGGGAGGATCCCCGTGGGCACTGAACTACACCTTGCCATCGGAGTACCCTTCGTAGTATAATGTTGTCCCCTGTTTTCCTGATTGTTATGATTGGCAAGGACAAACAGACACGGCGAAGGGGGACACCTTCCGCAGGTTATCCATGGTTTCTCCAAATCGACTCACGTGGGACGAAGCTAAGAAAGATGGTCGCAAGGAGGTGAAGGAGAGGGAGTCCAAAGCGATCACAGTCAGGGTAGGGTCTGCAATGCCCGTATTTAATAAAATCGAGACTTTATTGAATTTCCATAGAAAATCAATAAATACAAGATGTTCATCACATGACCGCGTACAATACGCCAATCAAAGATGGTTCGTAGACCATATTATTACAAAAGAGTTAAACAAAAGAGAAACTAGGAAAATACATCCTCTAGAGGAATGCCTTCTTCTAGTCTCGCGCCTTGACTGAGTCGCTACTCCAGACCGTCATCCTCCTCATAGTACGCTGCCTCTTGTTGTGTAAGTCAACGGGGATGTGTACAATCGTACTCAGCATGCCACCAAAATGCAATTATAATGCCAGGTAATAACAAGGGAGGTAGTGGCTCATGTTTGCGGAAAAGTACATTTGTAAAGCATTTAATGTAATCAGGTTATTAGTACAGAATGTAAACATGTGTAAATGCATCATCTTCTAACTCGAGGGTTATAGTCAGCCCGGCCTCGCTCAACAGTCCTAACATGCCATGAATCATACAATCCTTCATACAAAAGTAAACTAACTACGGTGAACATTGCCCAACCCACCCATGACCGTGGGCATGGATTTTCGAAAAGATTATACTCTGATCAGAGGTGTACTACTGTACCCACAAGGCACTCATTCCCGCACACCAAAGTGTGTCATGATGACAACACGTCACCCCGAAGGAACTCATGCCAAAACCTTTAGCATGGAACACACTAATTCGATATCACCCTCTTATAGGTTTCATACGGTGCCCTAACACATCGGGCCAACACCGTACCCCCCCTTGAGCCTCGTCGGCACAAGACACTCGTAGGTGTCACTTGCCCCCTCCACTACGGTGCTTCAAGTTGGAACGCTCCATACCTCTAGTTAGGACTTACCCACTAGACTTGTGGTTAGTACGAGTTTGTTTTGCAACAGATCCCGCAAACCGGTCCTTATAGTGCCCCGGGTGCGACCAACTAATTTCCTAGCTTGCACCCGGAACCCACCATACTTATAACATAACCCAAACTCCAACAGAATTCCAGAGACGAGAAATAATGGGGAAACATATAGTAGAAACCAACTATCTATGACTCGTTCTTTTATCCTATAGCAGTTGTGTCGATATATTGGACACTATCCAAAATAATATTTAAAAGTGACAAGGAGTTCAGGCTCAATAAGCATGGCTTGGGTTTGCACAACAAGGACGGGAATCTAATATATATAATGTAGGGCTTTTAATTCCACTAATCCATTTATACTCCTATGAGTTATAGCGGTAATTATGAAAAATGGGCTCAATTATGATCAACTTGTGGTTTGTGACTAGCCTTGATCAGCAAATGGCGAAGGTGGAACCTCGGGATAGAACGCCGGATCTTGGACTACGTCGTAGTCTTCTCGATACGAAAAATAAACATATTATTCAATAAACAATTTAAAATCACATTTCAAACATATAGACTTTGGGTGGATTAAATTAAAGGAAATAAAGTTATTAAACTTCGTTAATTATTATCAAATTTGCAGGACAACTAATCATGGAGTTATGAATTTTCAAAGGGGGAGAAATGATCTACATGATGCTTTGGCTTTTAGATTGCTTGGTTAAGGGGGAGTTGGCTTTCATGTTGAAAAGCTTTTGATGCGATTGATGCGATGCGCTTTTGATGCGATTGATGTGATGCGCTTTGATGCTTTTGCTTTTGCTTTTGCTTTGCCTTGCATAAGGTTTTTGCCCAAGCAGGGAGATCTTTTACCAAGTGACATGCTTTGCTCTTTTGTGATATTTTATGGTCACTTGCGCGCGTAACTTGTTATCTCATCATGTCTTTGCTTTGGGGTTGTCAATGCACTCATCAAGGGGGAGATTGAGAAACCAATGGTGGTTTTAGTCTGAATGATGAGTGATTGACAAGGATGAGCGTCTGAGCGAATGAGTGGTCGAGAGTATGGGTTGAGTGCATCGATGGTTTCGATGTGATGTGAAGGTGTGGCTGCCGAAGGTTTCGGGAGTGCGTTTCGTTCTTGTTTTGGCTTGTCTTGTTTGTGCAGGGTGGAGATGCTGACTGACTATCAACGGCGGGTGATCGAGGGACGAGCGGGGAGCTTGATGCCAAGGATCAAGGAGGCCAGGCGAAGTTGGAGAAGATCTCAAGAGTTCATGAAGAGACGGAGCGAGACTCGGATGGACGACTGACTGCGACGGCGTGTCGACCGTGTTCGCGAGAGGGAGCCCAGGATAAGCATTCACGCGGCTCGAGGGGATTGAGAGCGGAAGTGGCTTGCTAGCGCTCGAAGTCGCGAAGTGGTGTCACGAGTCGAAGGGCTAAAAAGGTTTTGTCGGTTTTTGCTAAAAACCGTCGAAACAATTATTGTTTTTACCAATTAAATAAAATTGTGTCAACTGTTAGTTTAAATTTGTTAGGTTTGTAGTGTATCCTTTTGGTATATTTTTAGTAGGTTTACTCTGAAAATATATTAAAAGAGGAGGTCTTTTGTAATTTTCTTTTCAGCCTTAATAGGGTATTTTCAGTTTGTAATTTCAGAGTTAGCTAGGGGGCATAGTGCAAAACTAGGCCTTCTAGAACAATGGGCAGGTGGGATATTTATCTCCCTGGCCGAACAGAATATTTGGCACCGAATAAAAATTTGTAGAAGAATTTTCATCAAAAAACGAGATAAATGTTTCTTGCTATGGGGGCTAGACAATGAACAGCGATCAGAGGATTTTTTGGTTCAACTACAGAGTTGTCGGCAAGATTCGGTACAGTGCGGAACTGTTCTGGCGCTAGAGGTAATTTCCTTTTGAATGCACTTTTGAGAGCCTGTTTTATTGTGTTTTTTCTACAGAACTTGATGTGGATGCTTATACATATTTTGTTGTGCAAGTTTTGAATGTTCCATTTTCGAAATTTGGATCAAGGTTCTGATAGTCTGTGTATTTATTTTGCTCAATCCAAATGATACATCTGAATCTGTTTTCTTGCAGAATTGCTTTTCTTTGTTAGAGCTGAAATTCATTCCTAAAGTGTTTGATCAAATGTCTAGCTCATACATTGTTGGCGTAAAAGATTATGCTAACAGGTTTATGAGGATTAAAAACTAACAAATGAAGTGTTTGCAAAGGAAACTATTCCAAGCCTCCGAAAGGATAATAACTTAGACTAGTTCGAATGTGTGTATTGAATAACTTGTATTCCGTCACTATTACAGGGTTAAACGGGGGGTATTTATAGGCCCAAACATTAAGGAAAAGACCATTTTACCCCTCTATTACAACCGACATAGTAGAAACTATTCGGCACCCTTAATAGGGCTAAAATGGTAAAAGACTAATCTAATAAGAAAGAAGATAAGTCTTCCATCTTAGCTGGCAAGGAAGCTCTTGGAAGAGTTTAAGTTCGAAGATATACTTCGAATTGGAGTCCGTCATCATACTTCGAACTTGACTCGCTGCATCCTCGGAGTCATATGCTGGAAAACTTGGACTTAATCACCAACCTTTGTCATGTTACTGCAATAACCCTGAAGATGGAATATTTTCCCCCAACAGTAGCCCCTCGAATACGCTTCTCCGCTAAATCTGTAATGTTAGGAGAGCAGTATACGTAAGAAAAATAATCATGCGTAGGGGTTAGCAGATTTAAACCATCTCCGAACTACGTGGAGATGTAAACTTTGAATCAGTTTCTAATAAAATTACATTCGAAGTAACTTAGAACTAACTCGAAAAGTCTGAAAGCCTTTTTAGACTTAGAAGAAATAGCCGTTGGCTTCTTTCTTCTAACGGAAGTTAAGGAATGCTTTAATTTCGGAGCAAAGTAACGGTTAAGAATGCGAAACGACATAGGCAAACGGTAAAAAATCAGGGTCTGGGCTATAAATAGAGGGCCCAGACCCTTCTCGAGTACATTTCCACCGCTTTGTGCAAACAAACCATCGGTCAAGCCCTAGCCTCCATTTTCCTTCTGAAGCAACTCATGAGATCCTATGGCGAAAACCAGTTTCAAGGGTCCCGGGGCAGCTTCAACCTTGGCGCGGCAGCAGGCTGCGGCAGCAGTGGCGGCTGCAACATTGGCGGCGACGACTCCGACACCAGCAATGGCAACCACGGCGACGGTGGTAGGAAATCCCCAAAATCTTGGCTCTCAAGACCTCTTCCCGGCGTCGACAAAGTACACGGACCAGTCTTATCAACTGGGGCCTTCAACTTGTAAAAGGGAATCGCTTGTGGCCGCAGTAGAAGGCAAAATCAGTTCCGGGGTTATGATTCGTAAACCTGGGAAGGAAATCATTCCGTCACCAAGGCCCGGAGAAGTGGTCGTTTTCGAAGCCTTCTTTGAAGCTGGTTTAGGGCTTCCGGCGGTTGATTTCTTGGCGGAGGTATTGGACTTGTTCCACGTCACTCTCCCACAACTCTCTCCGAATGCTGTAGCACGTCTTGCCATCTTCGAATGGGCATTGCGAGCCGAAGGTTGTGAAGGAAGGGCAGAGATCTTCGTAGCACTGCACAGAGCTTCGTGCCAACCAAAAACCTTCGTAGGCCCCGGAGGTGAGAAGATGGTGGTGGCCTTTGGAAGCATCAACTTCAGGCTCCGGGATGATTATGCTCTCCGGTTTCCTGCCAAGGCTATCAATGCCAGATGGTACACCGACTGGATCCTGAAATGGTTTTATGCCGAAGTTGGGGCAAGCAGTCGCCTAGCTGGACCTTTGCAAGATATCAATTTCCGAAAGGAAGCCCTTGTGCATCTGGATCCGGGCCAGCTCGAAGCTCGCCTCAGCTTGCTTCAAAAAATCAGTCGCTGCCTAAGTATGCGGGACTTAGCCGAAGAATTCCTCGGGCTTCAAATTCCTCCCCTGATGGCCAACTGACCGATCACCTTCGAAGAAGATTCGGAGGGCGGTCTTCGCAAAATTTCTTCAACTTCGAGCCCTGCAGGTAACTTCGAAAACAACATATGTCATGTATAATTATTCGAAGAATTAACCAACTTAACTCATTGTTCAGCCTCTTCAGCCCCTATAACTTCGAGTCAAATCGTACGAGCTTCGGAGAAGATTTTGGGCGTCCCAACTCCGACCGAAAAGGAATGGAGAATTAAGCTGGTTGGTACTTTGGAACGGTCCAACCAGGTATGGGGCTGCTCGAAGTTGTTCCTCCCCTCTTGTGGATTGGGTGCCTTCGGAGAAAGGGCCCAAAAAGAAAAAAGCCGAAGCTGGAGCTTTGAGCTCTGCCAAGACTCCGATCAAGAAGGTGGCTCGAAAGCCAAGAGTTCCTGTACCTTCGAGCTCAAGAGCTTCAGTTTCCGATTCCTTGGAAGACGAAGGCAGGATGCTTGTCGACCTGATTGACAAAGATGCAGCTCAAAGAGATGCACATATTGATGAAGCCGCGAGCGCGCCGGAGTCTCAAGAGAACCTTGAGCAAGTAAGGACTCCGGCAGCTCAAGAAAATTTACCGCAAGACAAAACTCCTGTGGATGAAAGCAGAGTTGAAATTACTGCAGCTTCGATTCCGGGTGAAGTAACAACATCTGCTCTCGAGGATGCTCCAACAGTCGAAGATTTGACTGCTGATTCTGACGAAGACTTTGGGGTAGCCTTCGACCCGCCAAGCAGCCCAATGCTCACCCGTCGCTAGAATGTCGAAGGTAAACTTCGCATAATTCTTTTGTTCTTTTTCCCTGTGAAATTATACAATGCATAATACCTTTGCTTTTACAGGATCCACTTCCGTGGAAGAAGTCCGTCCCGAAGATATAATTCCTAGACCTTCGACAACTTCGGAGCCAATTCTAGGAGCCACTCATATGGGGCCTGGAAAAGGAAAAGGGAAGATTGACCCCCTCCCTGCTCCGAGCTTAGGATCAACTCCATCTGAGTCAATAGACGAGAGCCAATCTACTGAGGGGGGCCAGTCTACCAGGGCTCCAAAAACCACAGCTCAACACTCCGGGCCTTCGCCAAGCGAAGATGACCAGCATGCCTTGAGCATGCTCCCTCTTCTAGCTCCTTTCTTGGGGCGAAGAACTGGGCTTCGGTCTTTGCTCGAGCCTTTGGATCGAGCTAGTCACGAAGTCGGGGAGACAGACTTGGTGGCTATCTTGAGCGAGGCGGAGAGTTCAGAGCTTAACGCTGCTATGGAACGTGCAGCATACCAGGTACGAAGTATCTACAAAACAACATCAAATTTATATACAAATAATTTCTTACCTTGGTTTTTTTTCTTTTCGCAGCAAACAGTCTTGGCCCGAGCTGCGAACATCTCAAATGAACGTGGAAGCGTTCACCTTCGAGAGGAAAATGCAACTCTTCAACGAAATCTTACTATCTCCGAAGGTTGAGTGGCCCACTTGGACAACATGGTTTCAACGGAGCGCAGGGCCAGACAAGGCTTGGAAACTGTGAACAAAGAGCTCGAAGCAGAAAAAATTGTGCTTTGAGCGGAAATCGAAAATATGCGGGTGGAGCACGCTACTGCGGGGGCTGAGCTTGTTAGACTCCAAGAAGAAAAGGTCAAAGCTGCCGAAGAAGCTAGCAAACTGCTTAATCAGAAGAATTCTTTAGCTACGGAGGCGGCTAGGCTTTCTGGAGTAGTAAGGGAACTAACTTTGACGAAGGATGCCTTAATTGAAGATAAGCTGAAGTCGGAGAAGGTAGCTGCGGAGGTCATGGACCAATTGCTAGGCGTTCTGGAGTACTTCGGTACTACTAGGATGCTTCCTTCGGATGACAACATCTCCCTGCTGCGCCGGTTGAAGAGGATCCAAGGAGCAGCGAAGCAAATGAAGACAACAGGCATTCGGTACGGAGAAATCTCCGGACAAGTGGCTGCTATCGGCATACTTCGTTACTACGAAGATCTGGGCCAATCGATAACTCCGAGCACAGGGGTAGCTCTCATTACCTTTGATGACAACCAGCTCCTTACTCCTTCCGAAGGTGTGTCCGCTGCTTGGCAAGCGTCCAAACTTCATGGAGAGCCGAAGGTCGTTCCACGATCAAGGCCTGGATTGACGAAGGGCAACGCCAGAAGCAAGCTCGCTCCCAAGCTTCAAGCAGTCAGCCTCCGCCAAACCCGTAGGTTTAGAATTATCTTAGGATCTTCGACTATGTAAAGCATTATGCTTTTGTACGTTTATGAATGAAAATTTGTTTATCATGTTTTTTAGGCTTTGCCTCATATGGAAGATGTCAAAGTGTTAGACGTTAACGACGAACTCCGCTCACTATGGGCTACCTTCGATATCTTAAAACTTCACAAGCGCCCTCGATTTTTAGTTCCTCGTGATAGCTCTGGAGCAATTACGTTCAAAGTAAGCAAAGACATATTATCTTGTATTAAAGAGGAAGAAAAAGAAGTTAGCTTGGAAATTTCATCTTCCGAAGATATTGTATGGTCTGAAGACGAAGATAAAACTCAAGATAAAAATCCTGAAGAACTTGGAAGCTGGGAAAGGAGCCCCGAACGACTTCGAACTTGGGCCGAGCTTCAACAAGAACAAAAAGACTTTAGAGCTTCGAAGGGAGGGAAGAGAGTTAAACGTAAAGTTGTTAGAACTCCCAGCTCCGGAACTAGTCGTTCCAACTCTAGCTCTAGAGATCGAAGGGGTCTTCGATTCCTTCTTGGTATAGATACCAATTTTTCATGATGTAATCATATTGTTCAAATAATAAACATCGATTTGAAATTGTCTCCCTATTTACTAGCCCCTCTTTGGGCGTAAGCAACTTCGAATTATATTCAAAGATGGTTATGTGCAAAGAAAAACTCAGGAGTACAATTTTTGGGGGTTCGGAGCCCCTCAGCAATTTAAAAATTGATTAAAATCTTATAAAATGTCTTCGACTATTTGGAGTCTGAAGATTGGTAACTTAGTACCTTATGTTTTTGAAAGAAATCACTTTGGACAACTTTCCGGACACTTTAATGTCCTACATGATTTGTCACTTTGGACTTAACAGACATTCAAAGCTCATGGCTCAAATTCTGTTTTGTTTTGGCCTCCTTCAGCTCTTTTTGCGAATTCAATCAAACCAGTGGTTTGGAATTCGCATTGGTCTCTTTGGACTCTTTTTACGGATGCCTACAAGCCGGTGGCTTGGACTCCGCATTCTGTGGTCTCGGACTCTTTTACGGATGTCTTCAAGCCGGTGGCTTGGACTCCGGATTATGTCAGCCCACCAGCTCGAAAAATATGATTCAAATTAATGACACTTCCCTCTCGGTCAACTCCGCTATTCCAGTGCGTCCACTCAGAAGTGGGAAGTTTATGAGGGGTAGGCATTATCTGAACCATATGCTTTATTAATTCGGAAAGTGCTTACAAATGATTACAAGGAGCCCTTATGCGAAGTATCGCTTTAGGTGCTCCGCATGCCATGTATGCGCTAACTCTTCACCTTCCAAATTAGCTAATTTAAAAGAACCAGGATGCCCTGAGCGAATAATTAAGTATGGACCTTCCCATTTAGTTCCTAATTTTCCTGGTGCTATGATACTTCGCAAAACGAGATGACCCGGCCTAAGTTCATTAATCTTGACCTTCGGGTCGAACCAAGCCTTCGTCTGCTGCTGACACGTTGACAAATTTGCCACAGCTCAAAGTCTTGTCTCCTCTGTTAAATCCAGCGAAGCTTGTCTTTATCCTTCTACTTCCGGTTCGGTGCTGCGAAGTGATCCTCCTTTGAGCTCTGTTGGTGTCATAGCTTCATCTCCGAATAATAGTCTGAATGGAGTGAAACCCGTGGACCTCGTCTGAGTGGTCCGAATGGACCACAAAATCTTCGGAAGTTCTTCGGTCCAGAGTCCTTTTGCCAATCCTACTATCCTTCGATTTAGCCCTGACAAAATATTACCATTGGCTCTTTCTACAGCTCCGTTAGACTGAGGATGTTGCACTGCAGCAAAGCATAACTGGATGCCTAGATCTTCACAAAATTTCTTGAAAGGTTCTGCATCGAATTGTGTTCCATTGTCAACTGTGAGTTGTCTAGGCACTCCGAACTGGCAAATGATATTCTTCCGGAAAAATTTATGTACATTGTTTGAGGTGATAGCTATTAGGGGCTCTGCTTCGACCCACTTTGAAAAGTATTCAATTGCTACCACTATGAACTTCAAATTGCCTTTTGCTGTTGGGAAAGGACCAATAAGATCCATGCCCCATCTGGCCATGGGCCATACCGGAGCTATGACTTGAAGGGCTGTTGGTGGGCGATGACTCCCTCGTCCCATCCACTGACATCCTTGGCAAGTGCGGACCAAGCTCTCCGCATCAGCTATTATTGTAGGCCAATAAAGCCCCTGGCGAAGTGTTTTTCCTGCCAAAGCTCGAGGGGCCAGATGGCTACCGCAAAGTCCTTCATGGATTTCTCGAAGAATTTCTTGACCTTCGGCTTGAGATATACATCGGAGTAGAGGGGAACATACTCCGGCCTTGTATAAAATACCTTTGATTTTTTGATAATTCCGAGTTCTAAGCTTAAACCTCGAAAGTTGTGGCTCTTCGGACATATTTTCCTCTCCTTGCAATACTTCCATGATTGAACTTCGCCAATCTGTACTTGGAATGCAAAGTACTTCTACAGCAGGAATTTGTGGTACCGAAGGTGTACTGAGTTCTTCATAAAAAGCTTCTTCGGGTATGTCCATAGCTCCGGCTGCAGCTTTCACTAAGATGTCAGCTTGCATATTTTCTGCTCTAGGTATACTTCGAATGGAAATCCCTTTAAATGCTGCTTCGATCTTTCGGATTTCTTCTAAGTACTTTGCAAGCTGTGGATGCCGGACTTGGAAACTTTTGTCCACGTGCCCTGCTACAATATGAGAATCTGTTTTAATAACAACTCTTGTAGCCCCTAGAGCACGTGCCTTGCGAAGTCCCAATAAAATTCCTTCATACTCTGTTGTATTATTGGTAGACTTAAAGTTGAGTCTTGTGGAGTACAATGCCTTTTGTCCTGAAGGTGAAATTATCACAGCTCCGACGCCTGCTCCAGATGCTTGAAAAGCTCCATCAGAGTAAATAGTCCAGATTTCTTCACTTGGCTTCTCCGGAGCCCATGCTGCAGGGGGAGTCCACTCTGCCACGAAGTCGGCCAATACTTGCGACTTGATTGCTGTTCTTGCCAGCAAAGATATGCCGAAGGGTGCTAACTCAACAGCCCACTTCCCAATTCTTCCAGTGGAATCCTTACTTCGGAGCATATCTCCTAAAGGATACGAAGTTGGTACAACAACATTATGTGCCAAAAATAATGGCTTAGCTTCCTCGAAGCCATTATCAGAGCATAAACGAATTTCTCAAGCTCGGAATATCTTGTTTTTGCTCCGGACAATGCTTCAGACACAAAGTAAACTGGATTTTGTACCAACTTCCAGTTGAAATCAACCTCTCTGACCAGAACTGCACTGACAACAGAGCCAGTAGCTACAAGGTAGAGGAGTAGGGTTTCGTCCGCAACAGGCACCGTGAGTGTAGCAAGGTTACTGAGATAGTTTTTAATATCTTCGAAGCTCTTTTGACACTCCGGTGTCCATGCAAAATCTTCGGACCCTTTCAATGCTTTGAAAATAGGCAAACTTCTCTCTGCAGACCTTGCCAGAAATCTGCTAAGTGCTGCTAGACGACCGGTCAGCTTTTGCACTTGCTTTAAATTCTCTGGAGGAGCCATCTTCTGTAACGCAGTTATTTGAGTGGGGCTAGCTTCGATCCCTCTCCTTGAAACTAGGTACCCTAACAATTTTCCAGCCTGCGTCCCAAAAATACATTTTTCAGGGTTGAGATGGATGCCACATGCCCGAAGGCTATTGAATGTTTCTACTAAGTCTAGGCTATGCTGGTGCTTTAAAGCACTCTTTATTACAATATCATCCATACAGGCCTCTACATTACGACCTAATTGATGACCTAGAGCCTTAGAAATTAATCTCAAAAATGTAGCCCCGGCATTTCTTAAGCCAAAGGGCATTCTTACATAACAAAAGACTCCTGAAGGAGTTACGCATCTTGTCTTGATTTCATCTTCGCGCTTCAACCAAATATGATGATAGCCGGAATACGCGTCAAGGAAACTTAGTAACTCCGAACCAGCAGTGGAGTCGACTAATTGATCAATTCGGGGCATGGGATAGGGGTCATGGGGGCATGCTTTATTCAAGGATGTAAAATCAATACACATGCACCACTTCCCTGAATACTTCTTCTTAACGAAGACTGGATTGGCCAACCACTCCGTATGAGCTACTTCTCTGATAATCCCAGCCTTCAGCAACTTTTCAACTTCGTCTTTAGCAAGGACAGCTCTGTCTGCAGACATCTTCCGGAGTCCTTGTCTAACAGGCCGAGCCTTCGGGTTCACAAGTAGACTGTGCTCAATAATGTCTCGACTGACTCCGGTGATGTCTTCATCAAACCAAGCGAAGACATCCAAATTTTCCTCAACTACTTTTTCTAAGGAGGCAGCAACTTCTGGAGGCAAGTCTTTACCAAATTGAAATGAATATTCCTTGCCATTTTTGACAATAACCTTCGTTGCGATCTCTCCTTTAGGACTTGGTATTGGGAAGGATCTTTTCGACGATTCGCCAGGAGTAGAAAAATTCTCTAAATCATCTTGCACACTGTTCACCTATCTCGGGTCAAGAGGAGGGCCATGACCGTACTCCGCTCTTCGTGCGATGGCCTGATCTCTGAAAACAGTGAGCACTCCTGCTTGTGTGGGCATCTTCATACACAAGTAGTTATGATGCGCCACAGCTCCGAATTGATTTAACATGCCTCTTCCGAAGATGACATTATATGCATATGGAGCATCTACAACGTCAAAGATCACTTCCTCTGTCCTAGCCATTGGCCCCTCTCCGAAAGTAACTTCCAGACCAATCTGGCCGAGGGCATCAAGAGGGGATCCTGCAAATCCTTGCAACGGACGGGCTGCTGGGAGAAGATGCTTTCTGGAGATGCAGAATTGCTCAAAAGCTTGGACAAAAATAATATCCGCCGAACACCCTCCGTCAACTAGCACTCTCCGAACCTCAGTTCCTGCTATGTCGGCAGTAATGACAAGTGGGTCTGCATGTGGAAATTTAACACCAACTGCATCATCTGCGGAAAAAGATATTGGCACATGGGACCATTCGGGCATAGCAGCTGCAGATGAAGAGGTTCTAATATGGCCCACCTCTCTGACATATTCTCTTCTCTGCCTCTTTGACATACTTCCAAGAGTCCCTCCTCCTGAGATGGGGAGGACTACTCTTTTCCTCGATCTTGCCCCTCTTCTTGCTTCGGAGGTGGCATAATATTGACCACCGGAGGGCGTCTTGCCGAATCGAAGTTCTCTATCCGCGCCACAGCCTGGACAGGCTCCGGACGCACTTCAGCTGGAACTCGGTCAGTAGTGCCTCGACCCGAAGTTCTTTCCAAATATTCTCCTCTCAGGGCAAGTATAGCCTTGCACGCATCAGTTGCGTGACTTCGGTTTTCACCATGAATACAACAGAAAAAGGTCTGGCCCTTGCCAGCCGGTTTCCCTGGCGGCCTCCAGCCGCTGGTCTTGCTTCCTGAGGGTTGCGGAGCTCTTTGAGCAAACATCTGCGGGGGTGCAATGTTCAGAACTTCTGAACGAGGATGCTTTTGCCCCCTACGCCTCTCATGCTGAACTTCGAAGCTAGGCCCTTGCGGCTGTGCTGAAGTTTTTACTTCCAACTTCATTTCTTGCAGTATTGACGAGCTTGCAGCAGTTCTCCGAAGCCATCCTTATTTTGACCTTGCATACTCTTCGAAATAGGACATCAACTGAGAAACATAAGATATTCTTTTTCGATGAAGTTTATCAAGAAGGCCTGGATGAATAAGTCCCTCTCGAGCTGCGTCAACTACTGAAGACGTAGTTAACCCCCGAATTTGCGACTTCGTATGAGCGAAGCGCTTGAAATATTGTCTTAAGGTCTCTCCAGGGAGCTGCTTCACCTGGAAAAGACTTCCTGTTGACATTGGAGGCACGAAGGTGCCCTGAAAATTGCTTACGAACTTCTTCTTCAGCTGCCCCCATGAACTAATTGATCCTGGCTTCAGAGACCAGAACCACCGCAATGCCACTCCTTGAAGGGCTAGGGGAAAGCATTTTGCCATAGTGTCCCGCACTCCACCACTGGCTTCAATTGCTATAGCATAAGAACGAACGAATTCTCCAGGGTCTTCATCTCCGGCATACTTACAAAGCTTCGAAGTTTTGAACTTAGGGTCGAAGCGTACTTTCTGTAACTCGGGATGCAGCGGAGACTCGGTATCGAAGGAAGCATTCTCTGGGGCTTCAGGATAAATAACCTCGTCGTCTTCGGGCACTTCGGGAATGGTTGGGGTGGCTTGAGAGCGAAGCCTATTCACGACTTCTTGCCGTCACCTTGCAACTTCGGCTTGGAGACTGGCCATTTGAGCGGCCATATCAACAAGACTGTCTTCATTTCCTCCGGAAGGATCTTCCGGGTCTTGGGAACTGTAGGGATCAGTTCGAAGTGGAACTTGAGGTGGAAGAGGGACTCCGGCTGGCCGAAGTATAGATGGAGTTGGTGGAGGAACTCCGTATGCTCGAGGAAGGGGAATCCCTTCCGGAGTTTGAGGTGGAGGAAATGTTGAAGGTCCTCCAACCTCAACTGTGTCTGAAGATCTTGCTCCGGAGGTCCGAGGGGACCTCCGAATAGGATTACTAGCTGCACTCCGCTTAGGAGGCATGATTTGAGAACTTGGTAGAGAACAAAGTTTTTTGAACTAGTGTTTTACTGCTTCTCGTTCATGAACTATATGTGATAAAATAATCTGCAGTAAGAATCATTTTGAAGATCTGTTTTGTTGTGATCCTTGATGTCTATCTATATCTATAGCACATTTTAATTTACCTGTTGGCATTTTTTTCATCCTCATTTATTTGATCTAGTTAAATGCCTGAGTATTATTGATTAGTTGTTTTTGTGCTATTCAAGATGTCTAAAAATTAACTGATTTTTTAATTTGCCTCTAAGCATTGTGTTAGTGTCTTTTCGATTAGGACACCAATCATTTTTAGGCTAGATTACTTTTAGGGCCTATTAATTGTTTTAGTTTCTACTGGGTGTTTGTTGAGGTGCGTTGGGTATTGGGAAAAGGCCATTGATTCGAAAGAATTTTTAGGCGCCCATTCACCCCCCTCTGGTCGCTACTTTTGGTCCTACAAGTGGTATCAGAGCTTGGTTACGGTTTTTCCATACCTTAACTGGTTCTAAACCCAGGTAGTGATCATGACTTCTTCTGGAAAGGTCCCGTCCCTGGAAGCTTTTGGCTACACTTATGAATACTCGCATGGGAGCCTATCTCATGAGCCAGAGCTTGGACATTTGAGACGTTTGTGTTCACGCTACTTTTACCATACTGCCTGTTGTTGAGCGTACATCCCCCGAGATAATTGCCCAACATCAGAATAACAACAAAGTGGTGAACATTTTGTTTTCTGGTTTAGGTCCCACTGAGTTTGAGCGTGTGAGCCATCTCAACACTGCTAGAGAGATATGGGCTACCCTCCAGGCACACCATGAGGGGACAGCCCAGGTCAAGGCTCGGCTCTATAGGACCTACCGACATGAATATGAAAATTTCACACAGAAGTCAGGTGAATCTATTGAAGACTTGTTTGGTCGTTTTCAATCGATCATCAACAAGCTTCGGGCCAACAAGGCCGAGGGAGTTTAGCTTGTCTTAGATCATGAGAAGGCGCTCAAGGTTCTCCATACCTTGGACCCTAAGATCTGGGAGATCAAGGTATCCTCTATCATTGAGAGCACCTCTTATGATACCTTGACTATCTCAGAGCTGTTCAGCAAGCTCAAGGCCATAGAGGTTGATATCTAGTTGGGATCAAATCTCATTGGTTCTGGATCAAAAACCCTGGCCCTTGCGACAACTTCTGCTGACTCCTCTTCTTTGAGCTATGCTGGGTTCTCCCTGATCTCTATCACTGAGGACCAGCTTGAGTCGCTAGGAGATGATGATCTATGTCTGTTTAACAACCGAGTGCATCGTGTCTATGATAAGCGAATGTTCAAAAGACACGGCACAGCATCCAGATGCTTTGAGAGTGGTGATCCAGGTCATTTCATCGCCGACTGCCCCAAGCGGAATTGTCACAAGAAGGGTACCGGTGGTGGCTCCTACGACTATGGCAAGCACGACAGCTCCACCTTCACAAAGGGCAAGCCCAAGACAAGATTCTTTCGAAACGCCCTGAAGGACTATCGGCGTGAGAACAAGAAGTGAGACAAGGCCTTCTTCACCGAGATGGAGAGAAGCTACTCCAAGCGGTCTTCGTCTTCTTCCTCTTAATCAAGCTCAAGTGATGAGGAGATCGTGATCAGGAAGGGGAAGGACAAGGATGATCCAGCGGACCTTTGCTTCATAGCCTTCGGGGACAAGCCGAAGAGCCATTCGCATCACCACCAAAGATCCCGCAAGAGCTTCTATTCAATGGCTCTAGGGGATAAGGAAGAGAAGGGCTCCCTTGACAACTTCGACGATGACGACGATGAAAAGGTATCCTCCTATGTACAATAAATCATTGATTTACTTGAAGAGAACCATCAGCAGTTGAGGTATCAGGAGAAACTTCTTAGAGGGGCTAAGAAGAGGATAGATGAGCTTGAGAGTGAGCTTGCCGTGGCCAACGATAGGATTGAGAGTCTATCTTCTTCCCCTTGCTTGGGTGGTAGCAGTGAGTGCCCTAACTGTGAGGTGCTGTTGTGTGACCTGACGACTCTGAAGTCCAGGTACACAAAGAGGGTAGATGAGAGAGACTCTTTGGCCACTGAGCTTGAGAGCACTCAGCTGGAGCTGAAAGATGCTCATGCCACTATTGTCGTGCCCTGTGTTGATTGCCCATCCCATCTAGCTAGTTTAGCTGAGCTGAAAGCCAAGGGTGATGAGCAGTTGGGCGAGTTGGAGAGAGTCAGAGCTGAGCTGGAGCAGACTAGGCTAGAGCTTGAGACTAGACTAAAGCTCCACCCAAGAAGCCCATCTATGTCCCAAAGCCAAAACATCTCCACACTTCTCTAGACTCTCTACCTAGACCCTCTCACACCAAAGAGTCTACACCCAACACCACCAAGCCCAAGAACCCCAAGCCTCAACCACATCCCATGAAGCCTACATATCATTGTGAGTACTGTCAGAGAGACATGCATCTAGAGGAGTTTTGCTTCAGGAGGAAGCGGGTTGAGAAAGCAGAGAGAGGTCGTGTTGGGAAGGAGCAGTTCTACCAGCAGGGTGGTAGACTGAGAGTCCCTCGACGTGGGGAGAGGCTAGAGGCCGGGCCGTGTCGTGTAGGTGGTGGTAGAGGAGATGGATTTCATGCCCATGCTTTGGAGGGTGGTTTTTGCTCTGGCAGAGCTCCAGGTCATCCTGGATACGGCTTTGGACTTCGTGACCAAGACTTTAGGCAGAACTGAGGACCGTGCTTTGAGCCGCATTCTAGTCCGGTCTTTTATGATCATTTCTACTTTCCTTCTTTTGAGAAGATGGCTCGACACTGGTTTAGCTCTTTTGATAAACCTGGTGCCGGACCATTTGCTCCCACTTACTGAGGAGCCATGTTGAAGAGCATGGGCCTCATGGCTCTAGAAGGGATGAGTGATTGTCAACGGAAGTCAAAGAGGACACGAAGAGAAGAGAATACTTGGTTTGTTTGGGCTGCATGTGACTTAGGTACACGGGCAGCAAGCGATTGTCGGGCAAAGGGGACACGAAGTCAGGCTAGCCCAATCCGGGTACATGGGCTAGGAGCAGCAGCGGATCCACTAGGCTGTTGACCGAGATTGACTCAGGTACATGGGTAGCGAGCGATTGCCGGGATGAGGGAGCTGCGGAATTGGACCGACCCAATCCGGGTACCCGGTGCGAATACGGTGGACGCTTTGTCAGTTTCGGCGCAAAACTGACCACTGATCTCGGATCTGACCGTTCTGAGGCGAAGTCGTAGCTTCTACGAAAGCTACGCATCAAGACAAGTTATCTTTATTTAGGTTTTTACTATTTTGCCTTTAGGCCCATAGTTTGTCAGTCGAGTCTGTAAAAAATATTAAGGGCATTTCGGTCTTTTCCAATTTTATTCAGCGTCTCTAAAAACCCTAGGGGTATTTTTATATTTTCCCATTTATTGGGCTGCCTATAAAAAGGCCCCAATACCCTAGGGTTAGGGTTACCCATTTTTGAGAAATCACTTTATCGTTCAGAAATCCTTGGGTCTCTTTTTCTTTGAAGTTTCCTCATTTTTTCGCCGCCAGCATTTGTTCTTCTCCGTAGCCGCCGCCGTCGTTTCCTCCTTCTCCGAGCGCCATTTTTTCCTCCGGCCGGTCAAGGATTTCCTTGCTATGCAGCTTGTGGCCTCTATCTCAAGGCCGCAGCGCACGCAGCTAGGCCCTTCGGTCGAGGCGCATGGCTGCCTTTGCCTTCTATAGGCTGTAGCCTAGCTAGCATGGCAGCTAGCGCCACCTAGGCCGCAGCTACGTAGAAGCCATTCTAGGTTGCACGACACGTCGTTAGGAGCAAGGCGCTTGGCTTCGTGATTCGTCAGGTGGGGAGCTCGATTGTTGCAAGAAGCCAACAGTAGAAGCTACATCACGCAACACCCGAGCGCACACAAAATGAGGTACGAAGACACTGTAGCATGTTTCCCTTTCACATTTTTATTGTCTAGCATCTGCAGTGTTTTGACTAGAATATTAGAGTCTTTTGATACATCTATTTCAATATAGTTTGTCTTTTAATCTGAGATAAATTCATTGCTCGTTTAGTGATTGATTTCTTATCCTAATTAGATGTATTAAAAATTGTGCTACTCATTAGGTTTTAAATTTTTACTGTCTATTTTTGAGTAGATTCTTATTGGTATTGTATGAGATGAAATGTTAATAAGCCATGGATAGTGTTTATGCGCTAGATATTTTTACTATGATTTGATGAAATTTTTGTGGGGATGTCATTGATGTTGTGAGTTATTTTAATCTACCTTTTAAGCACTGTGTTGGTGTCTTTTCATTTATGACACCGGTCGTTTTTAGGCTAGATTATTTTTTGGATCTGTGAACTATTTTTGTTTCTGTTAGTTGTCTGTTGAGGTGCGTTGGGTGTTGGGAGAAGCCATTGATTCGCAAGAATTTTTTAGGCGCCCATTCAACCCCCCTCTGGTCGCTACTTTCGGTCCTACAAGTGGTATCAGAGCCTGGTTAGGGTTTTTCTATACCTTAACCAGTTCTAAACCCAGGTAGTGATCATGACTTCTTCTGGAAAGGTCTCGTCCCTAGAAGCTTTTGGCTATACTTATTGGAAGACTCGCATGCGAGCCTATCTCATGAGCCAGAGCTCAGACATTCACTACTACAAAGCGACACTGTAGCGGCGGGCAAAATCGACCTATAGTGGCGGGCATCCAGTCCGCCACTGCTCTAACGCCAATGCTATCGCTGGTTAGCAGTGGTGGTCAGAGCACCCGCCACCGCTGTGTCAACAGTAGTGGCAGGCGCGCTAACCTCATCTGCCCGCCACTGCCGTTATCAATAGCAGTGGCGGGCAGATGATGTCAGCACGCCCGCCACCACTGTGTCAACAGCAGTAACGGGTAAGCTACCTCATCTGCCCGCCACTGCTGTCTATAAGCCATAACACAGAATGCTGTGATCCCACAAACCAAAACACAAAATT
Organism: Zizania palustris; assembly: GCA_019279435.1. Lineage (NCBI taxonomy): Eukaryota > Viridiplantae > Streptophyta > Magnoliopsida > Poales > Poaceae > Zizania > Zizania palustris. The sequence continues at coordinate 96,826,137 of JAAALK010000080.1, forward strand.
ATATGCTTCACACAGCCATCCACATACACAGCAGCAAAACATCCACATATCCACATACACAGCAGCAAAACAACCACATATCCACATACACATCCACAACAACAACACATCAACACAACAACCATCAATCTCATCAATTTTCAAAAATTTACAAAGTTTACATTCTTCCGGTTTATGTTTCACAATAACCATCCATCAACACAATTCATTGTTTCACAAATACATGCTCATGCAGTTTATGTTTTCATGGAAGGCTAACTCATATCTTAATTGGTTCGCCTTTTCATTCTTCCGGCCCAATCATACAGAGTTGGATGCTTGGCCACTTCACTCTCAGGATCGAAAAATACTCCAAGCTCATGAAGAATCTCATGCATCGTGAAGCGGCACATCCTTGATATGATTTCGTACATTTGTGATTCAGAGAGTTGGCTCTTCTGGGCAACGGTTGATGGACCTGACGCCTGCATACGTAAAATATAAGTACATACGCTGCAAGTTATATTAGATTAACACACAAGAAATCAACTTACTTCTTTAGTATCCTCAGATACTGTCCGCCCAAACTTTCCTAAGTTATTGCTCATGAAATCACAAGTATAGTAGCCACAATGCACGGAACCAAGAGATTGTTTGTGACACTTCAAAATAGACAAAGTTAGAACGATATATAGTTTGGCTTTATCAATTGAATTAACAAATTTAAAAATATAATATTACCGGATAGTTGGTTCTGATAAGCATTTCTTTCGGCCTCTGTGGATCATGTGGGCCACCTAACTTTTCCACGTAGTATCTATATGCACTCTGAATAACATTTAATATATCTTGATATTCTTTTTTGGGTTTGTCGAGCGAGTCGAGCACATAAACCCTTGAGCTCTTTGGGTATATCAGAAGTGCAATCCAATGATCACTATCGAAAGAAGTAATATATGATTATGTTAGTTTCATAATTGATAAAACGTGATTAAGTGGATATAGTGGGTATACTTACTTAAAGTTATATGCCCCACTTATCATTTCTCTGTCCTTCCATTGATCCATACACCGCGCAATATACAACGCGGCACAACTCCTTTTGTTCTTCTTAAGTTTGTCTTCGTCTTTATTGAACATCTTTCTTTGAAATTTTTTCTTACCCGCAGTCCAGTACTTGCTATCATTCTAGTTTAGTGTCGGGTTCAGCACACTTTGGCTTATTAATGACGGGTTTAAGTACCCATACAATTTAGACTCGTCACTGCGTGAATTACAACTGCATATGTTATAAAACAATAGTCAATATAAGACATTATTTATTTTGCTTTGTATTGACAAAGTATAAAGTACTTACATGCACCAGAGCATCATGCTTGTGATGTCGATTCGCTTCAGACGAAACATCCGATGGAAGTCGTCGAAAAATAGTGCAAGCTTAAACTCTGGGCAGTTGAATATTTCTTGTGGAACCTTCAGTTCTATTTGTGTTACTCCTAACGAAGACGCTTCGAGGTACCAGTCATGAAATGTTTTCATCGTCCAAGGCATACAATTAAGTACTCCTTGGGGTAATAATGGTTTGCCTGGTTCGTATTCGATATAATCCTCGTCTCCGTAGGTCCTCTTATCAACAGAAAGTGAGCCCGCATGCTTTTGTACTGGAGCCTTTATGGGAGCCGCTTCGGGCATAGAACGTGTTTGCCCCAAAGTATTAAAAAATTTATGCATCTCAGATTTCAGCGCAGAACACTGCCCAGCTTGAACAGTTATCTTGTGGATTGCTGGCTTTGGGCATGCATCTTGTTTTTCAGGCTCGGCAGCAACTAGCACTGGCACTTTTGTTATGGGCTTGGCCACCAGCACTTGAGGATCAGCCGGAACTGGCACTTGAGGCTCAGTCGGAACTAGCACTGGCATTTGATCTGGCTCTGGCACATTTGTGTTGGGCTCATCAGTGGGCTCAAGCACTGGCACTGGCTTTGTCACTTGAGGATCAGAAGTCACTTTCGATTCTATCACTTCTGCCACTTTATTGGGCACTGGCTCTTCCTCTGCCTTTTCCTCTATTTCACGCTCATCAACAGGTGATAATGATCCTATATTTTGCACATCCTGAGATGAAAGATATGTGGGGGATTGTGATGAGACAATAGGTGATTTACTCTGAGAACTTGTCTGCAGTAATTTGATATCTCGGCTCGCCCATAGGACAAAGTTATTTAGAGCATCTCCGATTGTCTCAATCCCCTCATCAGGCATTGGAAGATCCAAGGGGTCATTAATAAATCTGTCGTTGGTGATCTCATTGACCTGAACCTTGGTATAGTCAGCAGGAATAGGCCGATTGTGAAATAAATCCCCAGGCATAGCAATGCCTCGTGTAGCCTCTTGGGAATGCCCTTTGCGCCCTATCGGTACATGCAGGCTGCATGGTGTGTCCTCTTTAATATAATTTACAGGAAATTTGTCTTGTACTGAGCCAACACTGCTTGGTACGTCGAGTCGTACCTCTGGCACAATTATTTGTCCAGCTGCAGCCTGCATTATGTTTGGATTCTCGTTAATAAATTCAAAAAAGTGTCGCTCCCACTCTGCACGGCGCTCTGCGGCGTCGTCTGTGCGTGCTTGACGCTTCTTGTATGTGGCACCCTCCTGTTTCTTGAAAGTATTTTTCCAGGGTGCTATAGAAGAGACACCTCGGGTGCGCCCTCGATGTTCCTCGTTTCCGAGAGCAGATGTAAGCTGGTCATTACATCCCTCGGGCTTGAACTTTCCAGTCTTCTCCAACGCAGCGATTTCCTGTGCTTTCTGGAATACTTCACTAGTCGGTGAGTCGGAGAGCATATATTGGCCCTCGGGTGTTTTTTTAGCTCGACCTAGGAGCCATCTCTTAGTGCGCTGATCAGCAGCTGAAAATTGTTCAGGTAACCCAGCCGCACGGTCCTCCTCCTCCTTTCTACTCCACTCATCGTCCTTAGCCTTATATCCACCTGGCCCAAGTTTATGGGGGAACTTATTCTTCTTATTAAGTTCTTTGAACATGATGCTCTCTTGTTTGGCTTCTTCCGAGCAATGCTGCATTTTGAATTCATTCCATTCATTTGGTGTTATAAAGCCGTAGTCGTTGAGTGGCGACTCATCTTTCTGAAGGTATTGTGTGTTCAGTTTAGTCCTAAATGTACGGAGAGCCTTCCCGATAGTCTTCAATGTGGCAGCTTTAGCGTCTTCTAAGCGGTCTTCCGGGAATTTATAATGCGCTTTTATATGCTGCCACAATTCGTTCTTTGTATCTTCAGGGACAGTCTTCCAATTTTTCCAAACTATCTTACATCGCTCCCTGGCGAGACATCCACAGTCGTTACGCCACTTCGCTGTGATTTCTTTTGGCTTCTTTGGAGCCCCATCAACATGCACTTCTTCAACCTCATAGATAGCTGTATGCAGCTTGTTCTTCTCCCGTTTCCCTCTCCTCTTCGCATTTGTAGACGATGTTGTGGCAGCGGGCTCAACATCTGTTCGCTCAGCTGACTCAATAGCTGGGACAATAGTTGTTCTTTTCTCGACTTGGAATAATCGATGCTTGCTTCCTCGCTTTGGACGATCCTACGATGATAGACAATGTGAGCTTCAGGAATGTAATCCTCGGTTAGAAGCTGCTCTGACTTGTTACTAACGTAATAATTACCTCCGCTTGAGCTTCAGGAATGTAATCCTCATCGGCGTCTTCTCTCGTTCTCTTCTTCCTAGGCTCCATTGGATGTTCATTCTCCAGAGAGTGGTACGAAGATTCGCTATCGGAGGATCCTTCAGATGAACCCTCTTTATTTGTTTTTGCGGGAGACTCGTAGATGAGCTCCTCGATGGAACGTCCTTCTTCCGCCATAGATAAACTATTCATATTAAGAGGCTAATGTATTAGAATTTTGGTTATGCAAAAAAGGTCTGATGTCATATTAATCCTAAAGTTAGGATATTGTGTTGTTCTCTCTCTCTAGTGTTGTTGAGGCATCAGCATATTTTGTGTTGTTTTTCAAAATGTTCATGTCTGCCATGGAACCATGTGCACATCCATTCCCTGTCAGCAACACGAGAAAGAAAAAGCTGTTGATAGGAATGGACGTGTCACATGGTTTGATGACATACATGAGATAACTCAATAACAATTTGCATCATAGGCCCCTAAAAGGAATTGTGGAATCTAATGTTGCCTTCAACCGGATGAACTTGACGATTAGTATATAGTAGCCTTAGAAATAATAGCAGTAGTAAACTAATCACAGTGTTGTTTAGGCCTCAGCATATTTTGTGTAGCTTTTCAAAATGTTCATGGCTGCCATGGAACCATGAGCACATCCATTCCCTGTCAGCAACACGAGAAAGAAGAAATTGTTGACAGGAATGGATGTGTCTCATGGCTTGATGACATACATGAGATAACTAAATAACAATTTGCATCATAGGCCTCTAAAAGGAATTGCAGAATCTAATGTTGGCCTTCAGCCAGATGCATGAACTTGAGGATTAGTATATAGTAGCCTTAGAAATAATAGCAGTAGTAAACTGATCACAGTGTTGTTTAGGCCTCAGCATATTTTGTGTTGCTTTTCAAAATGTTCATGGCTGCCATGGAACCGTGAGCACATCCATTCCCTGTCAGCAACACGAGAAAGAAGTTGTTGACAGGAATGGACGTTTCACACGGCTTGATGACATACATGAGATAACTCAATAACAATTTGCATCATAGGCCTCTAAAAGGAATTGCAGAATCTAATGTTGGCCTTCAGCCGGATGAACTTGAGGATTAGTATATAGTAGCCTTAGAAATAATAGCAGTAGTAAACTGATCACAGTGTTGTTTAGGCCTCAGCATATTTTGTGTAGCTTTTCAAAATGTTCATGGCTGCCATGGAACCGTGAGCACATCCATTCCCTGTCAGCAACACGAGAAAGAAGAAGTTGTTGACAGGAATGGATGTGTCCCACGGCTTGATGACATACATGAGATAACTCAATTACTATTTGCATCATAGGCCTCTAAAAGGAATTGCAGAATCTAATGTTGGTCTTCAACCGGATGCATGAACTTGAGGATTAGTATATAGTAGCCTTAGAAATAATAGCAGTAGTAAACTGATCACAATGTTGTTGAGGCCTCAGCATATTTTGTTTCCATGGAACATTAGAGGGAAAAACAACACAAAATATGCTGAGGTATCAACAAAACTAAAGAGAGAGAACAACACAATCTCCTAACTTGAGAATTAATATAGTGGCTTCGGAAGTAATAGCTGACTACTGTAGCCAAGAAGAGTTTTCATACATTTCCCACCTTTGACACTGTGATCAGTTTACTACTGTAGCATCAGAAGTAATAGCAGTAGTAAACTGATCACAGTGTCAAAGGTGGAAAATGTATGAACACTCTTCTTGGCTACAGTAGTGAGCTATTACTTCTGAAGCTACTATATTAATCCTCAAGTTAGGAGATTGTGTTGTTCTCTCTCTCTTGTGTTGTTGAGGCCTCAGCATATTTTGTGTTGTTTTTCAAATATGTTCATGGCTGCCATGGAACCATGAGCACATCCATTCCCTGTCAGCAACACGAGAAAGAAGAAGTTGTTGACAGGAATGGATGTGTCGCACGGCTTGATGACATACATGAGATAACTCAATTACTATTTGCATCATAGGCCTCTAAAAGTTGTTCTAAAAAAGTGGTAATGTGGTATGCAATATTTCTCATGGCATAACTTAGATATAGAAGACTTCACTCAAGAACTAGAGAGGGGTGAATAGGCGCCTCGACAAAATCATGTATCATCCGATACAAACAACCAAATGCCCTACTTGTACCATCTTATTCAGGACCATCCCATTCAAGTGAACCATCCCATACATATTCAACTTCATAATTGGCGGGAGAAGATTAGGGCTTAGGATTTTCACACGGCAGGAGCGAAATATTTATATAGGCGGATTAGCAGTGGCGGGCATGATGACGTCCCTTCTCCCCTCTTCAAATATACCACAAGTATAACTAGTTTAGTTATCTTTGAAGCCTTTGTCCATACAACACTGCATAATTGAATGCAAACACTGCATCTATAGTTGATTTTGAGGATAAGCTCTAAGCGTGCTCATAATTCATAATAATGTAATTAACACTTTATTAGGAAAATAATGTTATTAACACTATCTTCAAAAATTAACATGTGCTTCATGTTTGATCAACTTTGATTTGATATATCCTTGATTTTCACAACATATAGGAAGATCGATGAGACACTCGATCGATGAAGTCAGCTATCAATAGGGTATATGTGTATGCAGCGAAATAGGACAGGGCGCAACAAGGGCACATGCACAAGTATATATATCCATCCATCCAAAAAAATTGATTATTTGCCACTCTAAAGATGTCTTCTTCAATTACAATGTCATTATTAAGACTAACATGTAGACTCATTTATATCAATAAATATAGATCCATGTGACAAAAATATAAAGCCACTTCTCAGTGGTAAATTATCAAATATCTCGTAAGCATTCATAGGCAGACCCATGACCTAATTAACATATGTGAATTGATGTTAAAAAGGGCACTAGCTGACCTTTTTTTCAGCACGGTGGCGACGAGTGGAGGGCGGCGACACGTGCTCCGGATGGTGGTGATGTGTGGAGGGCGGAAGTGCGGGATCCGGGACGGCGGCGTGGGCTCGGGGATGAAGCAGATGGGCTCCAGGGACGTGGCGGCGCGTGCTCCGGGACGACGGCGATGGGCTTCAGGGATGGCGGCGACGGCTCCAGGAGCGACGAGCGGAGTTCGGTGGCGACGGGCCCCGAGGGTGGCGTGGGCTGTGGGAGCGATGTGCGGAGTTTGGTGGCGACGGACCTTCGGGGACGACGACGACTGGCTCCGAGGGCGGCGTGGGCTCCGGGAGCGGCGGCAATGGGCAGAGTTCGGCGCACGGGAGTTAGAAATGAAACTAGGTTTTCGGACGGCGGGAGCAAAAACTTTTATATAGTTGGATTAGTAGTGGCGGGCACACGCTGATGTCAGCATGCCCGCCACTGATATTTATCGTAGTAGTGGCGGGCAAAGACATAGTAGTGGCGGGCCGCTGACGTCACCGACCGCCACTACTAGGGTTTAGTCTGGGCAGGTGGAAAAAAGTATAGTAGTGGCGGGCATACGCTGACGTCAGCATGCCCGCCACTACTAAAAGGATAGCAGTGGCGGGCTGGTGATGTCAGCATGCCCGCCACTACTAATCCGCCGTTGGTGGGGTTATCTAGTATACGTTGCCACTCATGTCGAGAAACACTTAGTAGCGCAGTGGTGCGGAGGTTGCTTTGGTGCCATGCGGTTCGAGGTTCGAACCTTGCTGCCAGCAGGCGGTTTGAGGTTCGAACCTTGCTGCTAGCATCCAAACATTTTTTTTACATTTTCATGACTTTTTTATTCATGTTTAAATTCTAGTTTGAACTTGAATTTTTAACAATAAAAATACATCATAACTTATCAAATTTAAAATTTGGTATTTTTCTGCCTCACTTTACTTTTTATTATTTCATTAATAAACATGTACAATAAAAATACATCATAACTTATCTATAGTTTATTCTTCCTTTGAAATTGAAACTTTTTGTACAATAAAAATACAACACCAATATTCTAATTGCAAAAATTGATATTTTTCTCCCTTAGTTTACTGTTTTTATTTTCAGTAAGTGTGTTTTTATTACATGTTGTTACTATATGATTGAGACTTTGTAGCGCGGTGGTGCGGGGGCTCGCTTGACATATCATGTTTATTTGAAAGCAAGTAAACAAACACAAGTCCAGGCTGGGGAAACCAGCTTACACATCGAAACGCACTACTGGTCAAACCCAAAAGAAAGATATGGTTTGGAGCTTCTTCTTCTTCCTCGCACAAACCCAACCTATTTCTGGTTAAACAGATTAAAAGCCTCAACTTGCCAATCCTCAACCAAATCAGCATCATCAGGCAGTCTGAACTGCTCTCCATGTTCCTGAACAAGAAAATACACGCGGCGGCGATAGTGAGAACAACTTATTATCAATGATTGAATTGGATGATAAAAATATAAAATTTGCATAAAAAGAGGATCTTGCCTCCTTCCTCCTCTTGCTGCCGCATTGCTCTACATGCTTCCCTTTTCCACCGCTAGCCTCGGCATGTTTCCCTCTACCACCGGTTGTCTCATCATTCTTCCATCTGCCAACACTTACCCTATCTGGTTGCGGCGATCGCGAGTCGTCCTCCGAGTCGGAGTCCATTATGAGAATCACTTTCTTCGCCAAACAACTGCAAACTATACCATCATGTACCTTATGTTTACCGCATTTGCAAACCTCACACACGCCACTTGATGTAGAGTCTGAGGATCCACTGTTTGTTGGTTCAATCTTAGGAGGAGCCATCTGCATTTTTTTGTCACATTGATATAACATTAAAAAACCCTAAGCTAGTAATATTATAGTACATTAAAAAACATTATTGTTATAGTGGAAATTTTTTCTCAGAAATTTTTTATAGTACATTAAAAAACATTATTGTTATAGTGGAAATTTTTTTCTCAGAAAATTTTTACAGTAGATTAAAAAACATTATTGTTATAGTGCATTCTACTAGTAATATTATACTAAATTATATTACCACGCATAAATTAATATAACAATCCTCCATCATTTTAACCCTAAGCTCGAATAAAATAAGACCAAAGATATAGGTTAATAATCATTTACTGATCGACTGGATGGCGGCGACGGGCGGCGCCGACGGGCTCCGAGGAAGGCGGCGACGGGCGGAGGGCAGCGTCGACGTGCTCCGGGACATCGACGGCGGCGACGGGAGGAGGGGGGCGACACGGGAGTTTAGGGTTTAGAAAATGAAACTAGGTTTTCGGATGGCGGGAGTGGAAAGTATATATAGGTGTCTTAGTAGTGGCGGGCATGATGACGTCATCCAGCCCGCCACTACTATGTCGGATAGCAGTGGCGGTATGGTGACATCATGTGACCGCCACTACTATGTCGGATAGCAGTGGCGGTCTGGTGACGTCATCCTGCCCGCCACTACTGCCTCTGGTGGGGTTATCTAGCATACGTTGCCTCTCATGTCAAGAAACACTTAGTAGCGCAGTGGTGCGGGGGTTGCTTTGGTGCCATGCGGTTCGAGGTTCGAACCTTGCTGCCCGCAGGCGGTTTGAGGTTCGAACCTTGCTGCTAGGCATCCAAACATGTTTTTTACATTTCTATTCTAATTTTCAATACTTTTTTATTCATGTTTTCTCTTAGTAGTGATTATATATATAGCATATAATACTCTTTCTACAATGCGGTTCGAGGTTCGAACCTCGCTGCCGGTAGGCGGTTTGAGGTTTGAACCTTACTGTTGGCATAATTGATGTTTAATTAAATCCTCATTTGATCTTGAAAATTTTTTAATAATAAATGACATAATTGATTTTACAACTAAACATAAATGATCTAGCCTTGAACTAATTTTCCATCGCCATTGGTGCGTAGATAAGGAATCACACTGCCAAATGACAGTTTTGCTTCAACCACATTGATCCTTGATATGTCAACGAAAAACGGCACCTCATCAAACTGATTGTATTCTTCTTCGTCTTCGACTCCATCAACTCAAACAATTCTTTGTTTTCCTGGAGCAACGATGTATTTTTCTCATCTTTAGGATCAAGTATGTAAAATACTTGTGCCACGGATTGAGCGAGTATCCAAGGGTCATCTTTATAAGCCACCTTATTAAGGTCAACTATCGTAAACCCGTAATCATCCACCTCCACACCTTCTGGATGTCTGACCCACTGACACTTAAATACTAGGGATTTCTATAGAGTTCCCGTAGTTAAGTTCCCATATTTCTTCGATGTATCCATAGTAAGCATTCTTTTGTCCAGTGCTATCTTCTGCTTCTCCTCTGACACCACTATTTTGGCGCTGACTCTTTTGATCCTTTGCTTTGGTATAGAATGTGAAACCATTGATGTCATACGCTTGCCATGTTTTAACCATGCTCAATGGACCGTAAGACAATTTATTTATCATCATCTCTTCGTCGGTTTCTCCGATCGAAAGGTTTAGATCCCTCAGCCATGATGTGAAATAAATTTTGTGTTCTTTCATAATCCATTGTTCATCGCGATCTTCATTCTTTTCACGAAGCTCTTGCAGGTGTTGTTCAACATATGGTCTCATAATCACCAACTGATGCATTACATTGTAATGTGATTCTCTTATTCTTTGGTAACTATTGTCTCGTATGATTTTCCTGCCTTTAGTTCCTTTACCGGTTAGTCTTCCATGGTGCCGCGACACGGGAACTCCTATTGGTCTTCCATCTCTTATGTAATCTGCGTAGCACTCAATGACTTCCTCAGTCGTGTAGCCCTCTATCATGGAACCCTCTGGATAAGCACGATTTCGTACGTAACCCTTGAAGATAACCATTAGACGCTCGTACGCATACATATTGTGCAGGTACGTTGGACCAAGAACAAAGATTTGGTCTGCTATATGTATCATATAGTGCTCCATAATATCAAAATATGAAGGAGGAAAGCACATCTCAAGCTGACACATAGTCTCCCTCATTTGTTTACGTAATTCATTTAACTCTTCAGTGTCGATCACCTTCTTTGATATGACATTGAAGAAGTGACACATGCGTGTTATCACCATCTTCAGAAATGAATGTTTGACTCCTCTTACTGCGATGGCGAGGAATAGCCCAAGCATAACATGACAATCATGAGTGTTGTAGCCGCTCATCCTCAAATCTGCTACGGAGACAATATTCTTTATATTCGTTGAGAATCCTGTTGGAACTCTAATTCCATGTAGACACCTGCAGATTGATCTTTTCTCGTCAATTGTGAGGTTATAGCTAGTAGCCGGAAGGAAAAATTTTCCATTGGCCCTTTCCTGTGGGTGAAGCTCGGGTCTAATTCCGAGAGTTTGAAGGTCCCTTCGTACTTTGAGTCCATCTTTTGATTTGCCCGGTATGTCTAACAAAATACCGATAGTGCTTTCGAAGACATTCTTCTCAACTGTGCATTGTATCGATAGCATGACCAATCTCCAACTCCTTCCAATAGGGCAAATATCTAAAGAAGATCGACTGCTTTTTAAATGGAGCGTCCTTTGAAATTTTTTCAGATTTCTTCCTCTTCTTTCCGAAAACAACTTTGATATTCTTTACCATTTCGAATAGAAATTTGCCATCTCGATTTCGTGGAGGCTGTCCAAGCTCGATTGTACCGTCGAAATGGTTCCTATTTCTTCGATATTTGTGGTTTTTTGGTAAAAATCTGCGGTGTCGCATATATATCATCTTAACGAATGATGGAAGATGCATAGATTCTGTCTGGTCCACACACACTACACATGTTGTCTTTCCTTTAACCTGTCCTGTTAGGGACATGCGTCCTGGGTTGTCAGCTATGGTGCAAAAGATTATGGCTCTTAGATTGAAGTGCTCTTTCTTGTGCTCATCCCACACACAGACACCATGTTCCCATAGACGTTTCATATCCTCCATCAAAGGTTCTAGAAAGATATCAATGTCATTGCCAGGTTGTTTTGGACCAGAAATTAGAGTAGTGAGCATAAGGTATTTTCTTTTATGGCACAACCATGATGGAATGTTGAACAAGCATAGAAAGACTGGCCACGTACTATGTGGGTTCCTCATCTCACCGAAGGGATTCATTCCATCCGTGCTAAGTCCCATCCTGATATTTCTAGGATCGTCCGAGAAATCTGGATGGGCCAGGTCAAATGATTTCCACTGCCTAGCATCCGCAAGGTGCCGAAGTTTTCCGTCCTTCTTTCACCCAGCGAAATGCCAGATTAATAGTTTCAGCATCTCTAGGATTAGAGAACATACGTTTCAAGCGATCAATCACCGGTAGGTACCACATTACTAAGACTAGAACTTTCCTCTCCATCTTTTTTCCAGGATGGTCTTCAATAACATTTTTATTCCTCTTCTGCAACCTCTTATTATTCTTCTTCTGGTGGTCATTGTAGTCCTCCACACAGTCATTTGGACGTTTGTATCGACTCGCGTTGCACTGCGGACATCTCTCTAACAATCCATACTCTTTTCGATATAGGATACAGTGGTTCGGGCATGCATGAATCTTCTGAACGCCCAAAGTCAACGGACAAATCATCTTCTTTGCTTGGTACGTATCAGATGGTAAACCATTGGGTTTTGGCAAAACCTTTTTTAGGAGTTGTAAAAGATCTGAAAAACTGGTGTCAGACCATCCATTGCTGGCCTTCAGTTTCATAAGCTCAAGAATTGTGTACAACACAGTATACTGCTTATCGCATCCGTGGCGTTCCTCGTAAAGAAGGTTTTTTGATGCTTTGTCAAGTGCTTCAAAGTTATCGTATCCTTTGGTTGTAGTTCTCTGCAACAACACCTCAGGCGCAACATTTCGCATCAGTTCCTCCACATCAAAGGCGTCATCATCATCATGTTGATCAACATCATCATGTGTTATGTCGGATGTATGATCACAACCTCTTCTATGTTGATGAGCATCTTGCGGCACATCAGAATCTTCAGGAGGATTTTGGCCCATCTCACCGTGTTTCGTCCATATATAATAGTTCTTCACGAAACCATTTTTCAACAAGTGAAATCGTATGGTTTCACGATCAGAACACGGATACATCGCTTCGTTTTTACAAACATTACAAGGACAATATATTGCCTCTTCACTCTGACGGGAAGCATATTGTGCGGCAGCTTCAGTAAATTCAGTTACTCTGTTAAAATATGCCACCACATCTCCGTCGTTGGACGAGTACATCCAGGACCTGTGCTCCATCTAAAACATATATTATTTGAAAAAATATTAATAAAATCATTATTGTTAATTTTAGTAATTTACAAATTGAAAATATATTGATTTATTATCGCTCATAACAACATTAATTAAAAATCCTCAATGCTTTAATTAAAACTACTTATTAAGCAGAAAAAATTATTAAATAAATTAACTATATTGGTTTCTCTCTCTCCAAACAACATAACTCTAGATCTATAATCATAAATCAAATTAAAAAAAGATTAAAATGAGGTAAATCAATATACAAGTGATGAATAATTGTGAGGAGGGTCATATTTGTTCATTTGGGAGAAGGTAACACTGTAAATGGAAGATTATTTGAAAATTTCTATTCACAAACCCTAAATTAGAAAAATGCTAATAACTCATTGTACACATGATTAAATACAAAATAAATGTGAGATTCGGCATGGATTTACCTCCTAGAATGAAATCCTTCAAAAGAAACAAAAACAAAGCCTCCCCCCTCTTTATCTAGATTTTTGTCGCCATTGTACGGACAAAATTAAATGCGAACTCCAGTAGAGCTCGGGGAGGAAGAAGCTGCGCATTTATAGCTAGAATAGTAGTGGCGGTCGCAAGTGATGTCATCAATACTTTAGTGGCGGCCACATTAGCAGCGGCGGGCAGCACCAGCGACCGCCACTGCTATTGGTACAATAGTGGCGGTCCGAGATGACGTTAGCACCGACCGCCACTACTTTACCAATAGTAGTGGCGGGCGCTAGGTGATGCCGTCAGCACTAGCAACTGTAGTGGCGGGCATCTAATGGCCCGCCACTACAGTGGTTTTGCCCAACGCCACTACAGTGACGATTTGTAGTAGTGATTTGGAACATTTGTGTTCACGTTACTTTCATCATATTGCCTGTTGCTGAGCGTACATCCCCTCATATAATCGCCCAGCATCAGAACAACAACAAAGTGGTGAACATTTTGATTTCTGGTTTAGGTCCCACTAAATTTGAGTGTGTGAGCCCTCTCAGCACTGCTAGAGAGATCTAGGCTACCCTACAGGCACACCATGAGGGGAAAGCCCAGGTCAAGGCTCGGCTTTATCAGACCTACCGGTGTGAATATGAAAATTTCACACAAAAGTCGGGTGAATCTGTTGAAGCCTTGTTTGGTCATTTTCTAACGATCATCAACAAGCTTCGGGCCAACAAGGCCGAGGGAGTTCTGTAGGACCAAAAGTAGCGACCAGAGGGGGGGTGAATGGGCGCCTAAAAAATTCTTGCGAATCAATGGCCTTCTCCCAACACCCAACCCATCTCAACAAATAACCAGCAGAAACAAAAATAGTTCATAGGTCCAAACATAATCTAGAACCACATACTATTCAAATGGATTTAATTAATTCGCATTCAGATCAAGAAATAAGAGAGTAATTACCACAACTCAGCTAGCAATAGAATGACCTAGGGAGCTCTTCACATGTCCTGGAACAGGAGGTGGTGTCATGCTTCTTCTGGTTGAAGTACTAGTCACTTGCGCACCCTCTATTTTGACTAGTGGAAGGAACGACAGATGGAGTTGGCTTGATACAGTACATCTCACAGACACATGCGTACGCATACAGTAGCTAAAAACAACAGCGGTGAACAGATTCAACCAGGCATAGAAACTGAGATTAAAACTGCATGTAGGAATTAAATTCTGCAAAACCAGATGGCAGGAATCAAACTAGCAACTGTACACGTATTGAAGAAAAATATGAAACACAGGAGCTGGCTAGAAGGGCCTATGACCACCACACATAGGTAATGATGAGTTACAGTAAAAATAACCCTGATTTCAAGCTCCAAAAGCCAAGAAATTCAGTCTACTTGTTCTGCTAAACACACACGAAAACAAAGCACCAATGTTCTGATTCGCCCCTTGCAGGCATGCATGATGGCGAGCTTGAGCAGTAAATACCCACATGTCAATCATTACAACAAGACACATCCAGTGGAGACAGGCAATCAGTCGGAGAGAAATAAGAAGCCAAAATCAATACGATTCCAAGGTAAAACAGGAAGGCGGAGAACACAAAATGGCCAACCAAAACTTCAGACGAGAGGAAACAATTTGAAGCCTCTGAATGCGTGTGTTAGGCCGGACAAACTATTCGTGATGAATCCGCTGCGACGCAAATAGTAACATGAGCACAGTGGCCACAGAATAGCGACCAGTCGGCGGCGGCGGTGAAGGATGAAGTAGGAAGAAAACCGTAAAAATTGACACAAACTTTGGTAAAGGAAAAGATGAATTTCAGAATGGGTAACCCTAACCCTAGGGATTGGAGCCCTATTTATAGGCAGCCCAATAGCCTATGAATATTCCAACAGACCCTTACGGTTTTTTACAGACACTGAAATAAATGGAAAAGACTGAACTGCCCTTAGGATATTTTTACAGACTCGAACTGATTGACTATGGGCCTAAGGACAAAATAGTAAACTCCTATTTACAGATGACTTATCCGGAAGCAGGGCTTTTGTAGCGACTATGGCTTTGCCTCTGAACAGTCCGATCCGAGATCAGCGGTCGTCAATTTTGCGCCGAAACTGACAAAGCGTCCACCGACTTTGCACCAGGTACCCAGATTGGGCCGGCCCGATTCCACAGCTCTCTTAGCCCAGCAATCGCTCGCCGCCCATGTACCTGAGTCAATCCTGGTCAACAGCCCAGTGGATCCTCTGCTGCTCCTAGCCCATGTACCCGGATTGGGCCAGCTCGACTTCACGGCCCCTCTGCCCGACAGTGGTTCGCTGCCCGTGTACCTGAGTCACACGTGGCCTAGACACAGCAGGTCTCCTCTCCTCTTTTGTCCTCTTCGACTTTCGTTGACAATGACTCATCACATCTGGATCCATGAGGCCCACGCTATTCAGCATGGCTCCTCAATCTCCCCCTTGATGAGTGCATTGTCAACACATCTTCTTCATCAGCTCTCAAGTACCTGCGAGCACATGTGGAAACACGAAAACAAAGCACAAGAAAACAGAGAAGAAGAAAATAAAGTAAAAGTTTAACCCTAATGACCGAAAGCCGAACAAAAACATGAGAGTAGGTCATTATGGTTAACCAAAAGTAAAAGCTCAAAAACGAGTGCAATCTCAGAATTATCAACAAGGATATCAAAAAGAGTAAGGACAAACGGGACAAAAACTCCCCCTGAAACAAAACACAGAGAAAGCCAAAAACTCCCCCTTAAACTCTTCTCCCAAAATTTCTCCCCTTGTTGACAATTGGACTCAAGCGAGACTAGAAGCACTCTATAGAGACACAGACTCCCCCTGAAATGCAACTCCCCCTCAAAATATGCAATGAATGCAACTGGGGTGCAGGTGGAGTGTAGAAAGCATGCTTCTCAGATATGATTGACTGTAATTACAACATCTAACAGGTATAGAAAAAGACATACAGTCTAAGACACATGGCATGATCAGTACAACAGATGATATCTAAAGAAAGTCATTAGCACACATTTTTCAATTTTTGCAAATAAAAGCATCACCACATTTTCCAGTTGACAAGCAAGGTAAAGCATGAGAGGCAGAAGCTAACTGATATCTACCAAGATAAGCATTGTCCAAAACAATGTGCTTCAGCAAACTTGTTATCTTTTTCATTTTCAGGCTTTTTCTTTTTCCTTTTTCATTTTTGCTAGATGTTATTTGCATGTCAAACCTTATGCTAACCGACCAAGTCAAGCCTAGGCCAAAACTGGACCATCAGAAGCTTAAGACATTGGTCTTGGCATACACAACATGTCCTAGTTCATACCAAAGTGCTATGGTAAGCAGTCCAGGACAATGCAATACGACAAAGCAAACCCACCTGGATATTTTCAACTTAAGCATAAAATGCATGGAATTTCATTCAATTTTGATTTTATCATTTTTATAGCACATTTTCCATGTTAAAGCATATAGACGACCAAGTTGCATATCTGCATCTAAGTAAGGGACTAGCTAGAAGGCATGTAACAGATAGCAAAAGTATTCAGCCTACACATGCTAGTTACCAGAAGCAATGGTGATCATGTTTCAATTTTAAAGCATAAAAGCAATGCATATGCCAGATATCAGACATATCATGTGAACTGAAGCAAAGCATGATCATCGACAAGTAATCAAAAGCATGTACCAGCTAGAATAAGTAAAGCAGTTCAATCATATAACAGAAGAAGGCTCAAAAGTGTGATATGTGAGTATGTATGATATGAACACACACAAAAAGACTCAAGAAAAGAGTAAAGAAGAAGAAAACTGACTCAAAATATCCTAAAAAGGATACACAACACCCAAATCCCCTCGTAAACGCTCAAAGGTATACTGATCTAGTGGTTTGGTGAAAATGTCAGCTAACTGATGATGGGTATCAACATGAACAAGGTCAATGCCACCTTTCTCATATTGATCCCGCAGAAAGTGAAAGCACACATCAACTGTGTTTGGTTTTTGAATGAAGACAATGGTTTTTCCCTACACTAATAGCACTGGTGCTGTCGCAAAAAGAGGAACTCTGGTAGGAAAGAACAACCCATAGTCCTCGCAACGTGGAAATCATCCAAACCCCAACTGTGAGCAGCAGCTAGCAGCAGCTACATACTCAGCCTCAGTGGTCGAAAGTGTAACTCCAGACTGCTTTCGAGGAGACCAAGAGACAAGAGAAGAACCAAGAAACTAGCAAGTATGGGAAGTCGACTTGCGATCCAAACGGCACCCACCAAAGTCAGCGTCTGAAAAGCCAGATAAATCAAGAGATGATAATGTTGAATAATAAAGACCAAGATCGGGCGCATAGGTGAGATACCTGAAAATGCACTTAGCTTGCCGATGAGACGCGCGGGGTGAAGACTGGAAGCGCGCGCAAAGTCCCACGGTGAACTGTATGTCTAGCCTCATCACTGTCAAGTACAGCAGCGAACCGATCATCCCTCGAAACTCTCTCTCGTTGACCTTGACGCCGCTCTCGTCCTTGTCCAGGCCCCCAGATGTGCCCATTGGGGTCATCTGAGGCTTCAGTTCTCCACCAAAGTCAAACTTCTTCAACATGTCTCGAGTGTACTTACCCTGGTGGATGAAGGTGCCATCCTTGGTCTGCTTGACCTGGAGCCCTAGGAAGTACTTGAGCTCACTCATGAGGCTCATCTCAAACTCACCGTGCATCTGCTCAGAAAACTTAGACACAAGAGCATCAGTAGTACCGCCAAAGATAATATCGTCCACGTAAATCTGAGAGACTAAGAAATCTGAGGCATCTCTGAGCAAGAAAAGAGTTTTATCCACAGAACCCATCACAAAGCCCTTCCCCAACAAAAATTGCTTCAACCGGTCATACAAAGCCCTGGGGGCTTGCTTCAGACTGTATAAAGCTTTCTGCAGCTTAAAAACATGTCGAGGAAACTTAGGGTTTTCAAAACCGGGGGGCTGCCTAACATAAACCTCCTCCTCTATGTACCCGTTTAGAAAAGCACTCTTGACATCCATTTGAAAAAGCTTAAAACCCTTCGAAGCGGCAAAAGCTAAGAGAATGCGAATGGATTCAAGACGGGCAACAGGGGCGAAAGTTTCTTCAAAGTCAATACCCTCTTTCTGGCAAAAACCCCGGGCAACTAGTCGAGCTTTGTTGCGCACCACAACCCCATCTTCACCTTGCTTGTTTTTGAACACCCACTTGGTGCCTATGGGGTTGCATCCGGGTGGCAGCTCAACCAGTGTCCAAACCCGATTGCGAACAAAATTCTCAAGCTCTTCTTGCATAGCATTAATCCAATTCGAATTAGAAAGAGCATGAGAAATGTATCTGGGATCAAAAGATGCAACAAAGCAGATTCAGGAAACACAGCAAGAGAGTCAATAGACAAACACAAAGTCCTCTCAGACAAATCACCGATGATGAGCTCTAAGGGGTGATCACGCTGAACTACTCGGGATCCCTGGTGATCTGAAGTCACCTCACCGGAGTCAGCAGCTGGCACCTCTGGACTCGACTGAGGGGGCTTGATCGAAGTGGAAGAAGTGATTAGAGGTCCGCCCTCATCCTCAGTCGAAGTCTCAGAAGGTGTGGGTTCTGCAGGCTGTGCAGAAGGCCCACCCTCATCAACAACTGGAGTGTCATCATCTTCTTCGAAGATGGACTCTCCTCGCTCACCATATCCAGATAGCTCAAAAGGAGTCAAAGAAGGCAAGGACTCATCAAAAGAAACCTTAGAAGTCTCGACTAGCTGCTGGGATTCGAGGTTCCAAACACAGAAGCCTCGAGAATGCAAAGCATAGCCAAGAAAAACTCCATCCCAGCAACGAGAATCAAACTTGTCCAAATGCCCTCCCTTCTTGAGCACAAAGCACTTGCATTCAAATGCTCACAAGTGTCTCACCTTGGGCTGTCTGCCAAACCGCAACTCATACGATGTCTTACCTAGGTAAGCTCTAAGAAAAATGCGGTTGGCCAGATAGCAAGCCTTGTTCATGGCTTTAGCCCAAAAACGCCTAGGAGTCCTATGCTCACCGAGCATCGTCCTGGCCATCTCGACTAGCGTGCGGTTCTTTCGTTTCACAACGCCGTTCTGTGGGGTAGTCTAAGGAGCAGAAAACTTATGATCAAGACCCTGATCACTACAGAAGCTGACGAACTGAGAGTTCTTGAACTCAAAGCCATTGTCAGAGCGAATTGCTCGCATCCGACCATTGTTCTCATTCTTCAGCTTCAAAATCAGGTCATGAACGAAATGAAAAGTCTCATACTTAGACTCCAAAAGAAAACCCACGAGAATCGAGAAAAATCATCAACAATCACAAGCGCGTACCACTTCCCACCAACTGAGCGTACCCGAGCTGGACCAACAGTGTCCATGTGTAACAGCTTGCCCGGATACGAAGTCATCACCTGAGTCACAGGTGAGTGAGAAGCGGCAACCATTTTCCCATGACGATAGGGATGGCAAACTAGATCCTTCTCCATCTTAAGCTCGGGCAATCCTTGGATGAGGTCCATCGAGCTCAACCTGACTAGCATATCAAAACTCAAATGGCCCAACCTCCTATGCCACTTCTAGAGCTCAGAGGAGGATCCAGCAATCAAACATCGAGAAGGGCCAAAAGAACTAGAGAAGTCAATCCGAAAAACCTTACCGAAAGGTAAGATCTGGCAAATCAAAGACCCTCTAGAATCAATCACAGAAGAACTGCCTTCTTAAAACGAACCTCCAACCCATCCTCAAGGAGTTGCGAAACAGAAATCAAATTAAAGTTCAAATTTCCAACCAAAGCAACGTTCTTCAAAGAGAAATTGTCTGAGATGCGAATTGAGCCAATGTCGTTTACCTTCCCTTGACCACCGTTCCCGAAGGTGATGTATTCCTTGGAGCTCGGGGGAGAGAGAGTGGAGAACCATCTACGATGTCCCGTCATATGCCGAGAGCATCCTGAGTCCATGATCCAAACGTCCTCCAGTCTCCGATCCTGCACAATCAGTGGTTGTAAGGGGGAGCAAATGGTCCGGCACCAAGTTTAGCAAAAGAACTAAACCAGTGTCGAGCCATCTGCTCAAAAGACGGAAAGCAGAAATCATCATAAGATTTTGGACCAAAACGCGGCTCAAAGCGTGGTCCATGGTTCTTCCTAAAACCTCGGCCACGAGGTCCTGGACCGTAACCAAAACGGCCTGGAGCTCTGCCAGAACAAACACCACCATCCGGAGCACGGGCATGAAAGCCATCTCCTCTACCACCACCTACACGATGTGGCCTGGCCTCCAGCCTGTCCCCACATCGAGGAACTCTCAGTCTACCACCCTACTGGTAGAACTGCTCCTGGCTACCACGAGCTCTCTCTGCTCTCTCAACCCGCTTCCTCTTGAAGCAAAACTCCGCAAGATGCATGTCTCTCTGACAAAACTCACAGTGGTAAGTAGGCTTCTTGGGATGTGGTTGAGGCTTGGGGTTCTTGGGCTTAGTGGTATTTGGTGTAGTCTTCTTGGTGTGAGAGGGTCCAGGAAGAGAGTTAAGAGAAGTGCGGAGGTGTTTGGGCTTTGGAACCCAGATGGGCTTCTTGGGTGGAGCTTTGGGCTGTTCTTGGAACACTCCATCCTTGGGCTGACTAGCCTGCAAAGACTCAGTGGAGTGAGTCTAGGGGTATCTCTGTTCAGGAGTCATTTTACTCCACTCCACTGCCCGGCTAATAACACTCTCAAAGTCAGCCTTGGTGTAGGTGTAGCCTACCCCAAACCCATCCTGCCTCTTAAACTGCTGGATCTTCATGCCGAGCTGTGGCTCTCTGGCACTCACCCAACTCAGGATTGAACAGGAGGTAAAAGTTCTCATTTTGGATATTAGCTAGCTCCTCTCTCAAAGAAGCTAGTACCTCCACCTGAGACAAGCAGGTCTCACACTCACTATCAACCTGGACAGACTTCTCGGGTTTTAGCTTAATCAATTCCAATCTAAGAGATAGGCAGTTCTCACAGACAGTGGGTGGAACTGACAAGGTCTCAAGCTCTAGCCTAGCCTACTACAGCTCAACTCTAACTCTCTCCAAATCGCTCAAATGCTCATCACCCTTGGCTTTCAGCTCAGCTAAACTAGCTAGATGGGATGGGCAATCAGCACAGGGCATGACGTCAGTGGCATGAGCATCTTTCAGCTCCAGCTGAGCGCTCTCAAGCTCAGTGGCCAAAGCGTCCCTCTCATCAACCCTTTCTGTGTACCTGGAAGGGGAAGAAGATAGACTCTCAATTCTGCCGTTGGCCACAGCAAGCTCACTCTCCAGTTCATCTATCCTCTTCTTAGCCCCTCTAAGCAGTTTTTCCCAATATTTTAACTCCTGACTATTACATTCAAGTAAATCAACGATTTCACGTTCGTAAGATGATACCTTTTCATTGTCGTCGTCGTCGGAGTCATCGGAGGAGCCCTTTTCTTCCTTATCCCCAAGATCCATTGAGCAGAAGCTCTTGCGGGATCTTCGGCGTTGATGTGAGCGGCTCTTCAGCCTTGTCCCCGAAGGCCATGAAGCAAAGGCCCGTCGGATCGTCCTTGTCCTTCCCCTTCCTGATGACAATCTCCTCATCGCTTGAGCTCAATGAAGAGGAAGAATACATGGACCGCTTGGAGTACCTCTTCTCCATCTCGGCGAAGAAGGCCTTGTCGCGCTTCTTGTTCTCATGCCGGTAGTCCTTCAGGGCCTTTCTGAAGAATCTGGTCTTTGGCTTGCCCTTGGTGAAGGAGGAGTTGTCGTGCTTGCCTAGAGTCGTAGAAGCCACCACCGGTACCCTTCTTGTGACCATTGCGCTTGGGGCAATCGGTGATAAAGTGACCTGAATCACCACACTCAAAGCATCCGGTCTTTGTGCCGTGTCTTTTGAACATTCTCTTGTCATAAACACGACGCACCCGATTGTTAAAAAGACACAGGTCATCATCTCCTAACGACTCGAGCTAGGTCCTCAGTGATAGACATCAAAGAGAACCCAGCACAGCTCACATAGGAGGGGTCAGCAGAAGGTGTAGCAAGGGCCAGGGTTTTTGATCCAGAGCCAGTGAGATTTGATCTCAACTGGGTATCAACCTCAGTGGCCTTCAGCTTGCTAAACAACTCAGAAATTGTCAAGGTATCATAAGATGTGCTCTCAATGATAAAGGATAACTTGATCTCCCAGATCTTAGGGTTCAAGGTATGGAGAACCTTGAGCGCCTTCTCATGATCTGAGACTAACTGAACACCCTCAGCCTTGTTGTCCCAAAGCTTGTTTATGATCGATTGAAAACGACCAAACAACGCTTCAACAGATTCACCCGTCTTCTGTGTGAAATTCTAATATTCACGCCGATAGGTCTGATAGAGCTGAGCCTTGACCTGGGCTTGTCCCCTCATGGTGTGCCTGAAGGGTAGCCCAGATATCTCTCGCAGTGGTGAGATGGCTCACACGCTCAAATTCAGTGGGACCTAAACCAGAAAACAAAATATTCACCGCTTTGTTGTTGTTCTGATGATAGGCAATAATATCTAGAGAATTACGCTCAGCAACAGGCAACACTGTGAAAGTAGCGTGAAATCAAATGTCCCAGATGTCCGAGCTTTGGCTCATGAGATAGGCTCACATGCGAGTCTTCCAATAATTATAGCCATAAGCTTCCAAGGACGAGACCTTTCCAGGAGATGTCATGATCACTACTGGGTTTAGAACCGGTTAAGGTATGGAAAAACCATAACCAAGCTCTGATACCACTTGTAGGACCGAAAGTAGCGACCAGAGGGGGGTGAATGGGCGCCTAAAAAATTCTTGTGAATCAATGGCCTTCTCCCAACACCCAACCCATCTCAACAAATAACCAGCAGAAACAAAAACCGTTCATAGGTCCAAACATAATCTAGAACCACATACTATTCAAATGGATTTAATTAATTCGCATTCAGATCAAGAAATAAGAGAGTAATTACCACAGCTCAGCTAGCAATCGAATGACCTAGGGAGCTCTTCACATTTCCTAGAACAGGAGGTGGTGTCCTGCTTCTTCTAGGTTGAAGTACTAGTCACTTACGCACCGACTATTTTGACTAGTGGAGGAACGTCAGATGGAGTTGGCTTGATACAGTACATCTCACAGACACATGCGTACGCATACAGTAGCCAAAAACAACAGCGGTGAACAGATTCAACCAGGCATAGAACCTGAGATTAAAACTGCAAGTAGGAATTAAATTCTGCAAAACCAGATGGCAGGAATCAAACTAGCAACTGTACATGTATTGGAGAAAAATATGAAACACAGGAGCTGGCTAGAAGGGCCTATGACCACACACATAGGTAATGGTGAGTTACAGTGAAAATAACCCTGATTTCAAGCTCCAAAAGCCAAGAAATTCAGTCTACTTGTTCTGCTAAACACACACGAAAACAAAGCACCAATGTTCCGATTCGCCCCTTGCAGGCATGCATGATGGCCAGCTTGTGCAGTAAATACCCACACGTCAATCAAGGCAGGAAAACAACAATAATTACAACAAGACACATCCAGTGGAGACAGGCAATCAGTCGGAGAGAAATAAGAAGCTAAAATCGATGCGATTCCAAGGTAAAACAGGAAGGCGGAGAACCCAAAATGGCCGGCCAAAACTTCAGACGAGAGGAAACAATCTGAAGCCTCTAAATGCGTGTGTCAGGACATACAAACTATTCGTGATGAATCCGCTGCGATGCAAACAGTGACATGAGCACAGTGGCCACAAAATAACAACTAGTCGGCGGCGGCGGTGAAGGATGAAGTAGGAAGAAAACCCTAAAAATTGACACACACTTTGGTAAAGGAAAAGATGAATTTTAGAATGGGTAACCCTAACCCTAGGGATTGGAGCCCTATTTATATGCAGCCCAATAGCCTAGGAATATTCCAACAGACCCTCAGGGTTTTTTACAAACGCTGAAATAAATGGAAAAGACCGAACTGCCCTTAGGATATTTTTACAGACTCGACTGACTGACTGTGGGCCTAAGGACAAAATAGTAAACTCCTATTTACAGATGACTTATGTGGAAGTGGAGCTTTCGTAGCGACTACGGCTTCGCCTCTGAACAGTCCGATCCGAGATCAGCGGTAGTCAGTTTTGCGCCGAAACTGACAAAGCGTCCACCGACTTTGAACTAGGTACCCGGATTGGCCCGGTCCGATTCCGCAGCTCTCTCAGCCCGGCAATCGCTCGCCGCCCATGTACCTGAGTCAATCCTGGTCAACAACCCAGTGGATCCTCTGCTGCTCCTAGCCCATGTACCCGGATTGGGCCAGCCCGACTTCGCGGCCCCTTTGCCCGACAATCGCTCGCTACCCGTGTACCTGAGTCACACGTGGCCCAGACACAACAGGTCTCCTCTCCTCTTTTGTCCTCTTTGACTTCCGTTGACAATGACTCATCATATCTAAAGCCATGAGGCCCACGCTATTCAGCATGGCTCCTCAAGTTCAGCTCGTCTCAGATCATGAGCAGGCGCTCAAGGTTCTTCATACCTTGGACCCTAAGATCTAGGAGATCAAGGTATCCTCTATCATTGAGAGCACCTCTTATGATACCTTGACAATTTCATAGTTGTTCAGCAAGCTCAAGGCCACAGATGTTGATATCCAGTTGAGATCAAATCTCACTGTCTTTGGATCAAAAACCCTGGCCCTTGCGACTCTTTCTGCTGACTCCTCTTCTATGAGTTGTGCTGGGTTCTCCTTGATGTCTATCACTGAGGACCAGCTTGAGTCACTAGGAGATGATGATCTATGTCTGTTTAACAACCGGGTGCGTCATGTCAATGATAAGCGAATGTTCCAAAGTCACGGCACAAAATCTGGATGCCTTGAGTGTGGTGATCTAGGTCATTTCATCGCCGACTGCCCCAAGTGCAATGGTCACAAGAAGGGTACCAGTGGTGGCTCCTATGACTCTAGCAAGCACGATAGCTCCTCCTTCACAAAGGGCAAGCCCAAGACAAGATTCTTCTGAAAGGCCCTGAAGGACTACCGGCGTGAGAACAAGAAGCGAGACAAGACCTTCTTCGCCGAGATGGAGAGAAGCTACTCCAAGCGGTCTTCGTCTTCTTCCTCTTCATCAAGCTCAAGCGATGAGGAGATCGTGATCAGGAAGGGGAAGGACAAGGATGATCCAGCGGGCCTCTGCTTCATGGCCTTCGGGGATAGACTAAAGAGCCACTCATATCACCTCCGAAGATCCCGCAAGAGCTTCTACTCAATGGCTCTTGGGGATAAGGAAGAGAATGGCTCCCCCGATAATTCCGATGACAATGAAGATGAAAACGTATCCTCCTATGAACAAGAAGTCGTTGATTTACTAAAAGAGAACCATAAGGAGTTGAGGTATCAGAAGAAATTGCTTAGAGGGGCTAAGAAGAGGATTGATGAGCTTGAGAGTGAGCTTGCCGTGGCCAACGGCAGGATTGAGAGTCTGTCTTCTTCCCCTTGCTTGGGTTGTAGCAGTGAGTGCCCAAACTGTGAGGTTTTACTATGTGACCTGACGACTCTGAAGTCCAGGTAAACAGAGAGGGTAGATGAGAGGGACACTTTGGCCACTGAGCTTTAGAGTGCTCAGTTGGAGCTAAAAGATACTCATGCCACTATCGTCGTGCCCTGTGTTGATTGCCCATCCCATCTAGCTAGTTTAGCTGAGCTGAAAGCCAAGGGTGATGAGCAGTTGGGCGAGTTGAAGAGAGTCAGAGCTGAGCTGGAGCAGACTAAGCTAGAGCTTGAGACATTGTCAGTTCCACCCACTGTTTGTGAGAACTGCTTGTCTCTTAGATTGGAGTTGATCAAGCTGAAAGCTAAGAAGTCTGTCCAAGTTGATAGAGAGTGTGAGACCTGCTTGTCTCAGGTGGAGGTTCTAGCTTCCTTGAGAGAGGAGCTAGCTAATGTTCAGAATGAGAACATTTACCTTCGTCAGATCCTAAGTTGGGTGAGTGCCAGAGAGCCACAGCTCGGCATGATGATCCAGTAGGTCAAGAGGCAGGATGGGTTTGGGGTAGGTTATACCTACAACAAGGCTGATTTTGAGAGTGCCATTAGCCGGGCAGTGGAGTGGAATAAGATGACTCGTGAACAGAGATATCCCAAGACTTACTCCACTAAGTCATTCCAGGCTAGTCAGCTCAAGGATGGAGTGTTTCAAGAACAGCCTATGGGTCCACCCAAGAAGCCCATCGGGGTCCCAAAGCCCAAACATCTCCACACTTCTCTAGATTCTCTACCTGGACCCTCTCACACCAAAGAGTGTACACCCAACACCACAAAGCCTAAGAACCCCAAACCTCAACCACATCCCAAGAAGCCCACCTACCACTGTGACTACTATCAGAGAGATGGGCATATTGAGGATTTTTGCTTCAAGAGGAAGCGGGTTGAGAGAGCAGAGAGAGCTCATGGTGGGCTGGAGCAGTTCTACCAGCAGGGTGGTATACTGAGAGTCCCTCGACGTGGGGAGAGGCTAGAGGCTAGGCCACATTGTGTAGGTGGTGGTAGAGGAGACAACTTTCATGACAATGCTTCGGAGGGTGGTGTCCGCTCCAGCAGAGCTCCAGGTCATTCTGGATACGGCTTTGGACCTCGTGGCCGAGACTTTAGGCAAAACCGAGGACCACACTTTGAGCCGCGCTTTGGTCCAGACTCTTATGATTCTTTCTGCTTTCCTTCTTTTGAGCCAATGGCTCGACACTGGTTTAGCTCCTTTGCTAAACCTAGTGTCAGACCATTTGCTCCCACTTATGACCACTGATCGTGTAGGATCGAGGACTGGAGGACGTGTGGATCATGGATTCAGGATGCTCTCACCACATGATGGGACATCGAAGATGGTTCTCCAGCCACACTCCCCTAGCTCCAAGGAGTACATCACTTTCGGGAACAGTGGTCAAGGGAAGGTACACGACATTGGCTCAATTTGCATCTCTGACCATTTCTCTTTGAAGAATGTTGCTTTGGTTGGAAACTTGAATTTACTAGTCAGATTGAGCTCTGTGGAACTCATCCGAGGATTGCCCAAGCTTAGGATGGAGAAGGATCTAGTTTGCCATCCCTGTCGTCACGGGAAAATGGTTGCTTCTTCTCATGCACCTGTGACTCAGGTGATGACTTCGTACTCGGGAAGAGCTGTTACACTTGGACACTGTTGGTCCAGCTCAGGTACGCTCAGTCAGTGGGAAGTGGTATGCACTTGTTATAGTTGATGATTTTTCTCGATTCTCGTGGGTTTTCTTCTTGTAGTCTAAGGATGAGACTTTTCAGTTTGTTCATGACCTGATTTTGAAGCTGAAGAACGAGAACAATGGTCAGATGCGAGCAATTCGCTCTGACAATGGCTGAGTTCAAGAACTCTTAGTTCGTCAGCTTCTGTAGTGATAAGGGTCTTGATCATCAGTTTTCTACTCCTTACACTCCCCCACAGAATGGCGTTGTGGAACGAAATAACCGCACACTGGTCGAGATGGCCAGGACGATGCTCAATGAGCATAGGACTCCTAGGCGCTTTTGGGCTGAAGCCATGAACACAGCTTGCTATCTGGCCAACCGCATTTTTCTTAGATATTACTTAGGTAAGACGTCATATGAGTTGCGGTTTGGTAGACAACCCAAGGTGAGTCACTTGCGAGCGTTTGGCTGCAAGTGCTTTGTGCTCAAGAATGGAGGGCATTTGGACAAGTTTGAGTCTCGTTGCTGGGATGGAATCTTTCTTGGTTATGCTTTGCATTCTCGAGACTTCCGTGTTTGGAACCTCGACTCCCAGCAGCTTGTCGAGACTTGCGAGGTTTTGGACACTGGTTGAGCTGCCACCTGGATGCATCCCCATAGGCACCAAGTGGGTGTTCAAGAACAAGCAAGGTGAAGATGGGGTTGTGGTGTGCAACAAAGCTCGACTAGTTGCCCGGGGTTTTTCCAGAAAGAGGGTATTGACTTTGAGGAGACTTTCGCCCCTGTTGCCCGCCTTGAGTCCATTCGTATTCTTTTAGATTTTGCTGCTTCTAAGGGGTTTAAGATTTTTCAAATGGATGTCAAGAGTGCTTTTCTGAATAGGTACATAGATGAGGAGGTCTATGTTAGGTAGGCCCCTAGTTTTCAGAACCCTAAGTTTCCTCGACATGTTTTTAAGCTGCAAAAAGCTTTATACGGTCTGAAGAAAGCCCCCAGGGCTTGGTATGACCAGTTGAAGTAGTTTTTGTTGGGGAATGGCTTTTTGATGGGTTCTGTGGACAAAACTCTTTTCTTGGTCAGAGATGGCTCAGACTTCTTGATTGCTCAGATTTACGTGGATGACATTATTTTTGGTGGTTCTACTAATGAGCTTGTGTCCAAGTTTTCTGAGCAGATGCACAGCGAGTTTGAGATGAGCCTCATGGGTGAGCTCAAGTATTTCCTAGGACTCCAGATCAAGTAGACCAAGGACGACATCTTCATCCACCAGTATAAGTACACGTGGGATATGTTGAAGAAATTTGACTTTGGTGGAGAGCTGAAGCCTCAGAAGACCCTAATGGGTACATCTAGGGGCCTGGACAAGGATGAGAGCAGCGTCAAGGTCAACGAGAGAGAGTATCGAGGGATGATTCGATCGTTGTTGTACTTGACGGCGACGAGGCTAGCCATTCAGTTTGTCGTGGGATTGTGCGCGCGCTTCTAGTCTTCACCACGCACGTCTCATTGGCTGGCTGTCAAGTGTATTTTAGGTACCTTACCTATGCGCCTGATCTAGGTCTTTATTATTCGGCATCATCGTCTCTTGATTTATCTGGCTTTTCTGACGCTGATTTTGGTGGGTGTCGGCTGGATCGCAAGTCGACTTCTGGTACTTGTCAGTTTCTTGGTTCTTCGCTTGTCTCTTGGTCTTCTCGAAAGCAGACTGGAGTTGCACTTTCTACCACAAAGGCTGAGTATGTAGCTGCTGCTAGCTGCTGCTCACAGTTGGTTTGGATTATTTCCACGTTGCGAGATTTTGGGTTGTTCTTCCCTGCCAGAGTTCCTTTGTTTTGTGATTGCACCAATGCAATTAGTGTAGGCAAAAACCCATGTCTTCATTCAAAAACCAAACATATTGATGTGCGCTTTCACTTTCTGAGGGATCAATATGAGAAAGGTGTCACTGACTTTGTTCATGTTGATACCCATCATCAGTTGGCTGACATTTTCACCAAACCCATATATCAGTCTACTTTTGAGCGTTTGCGAGGTAATTTGGAAGTTTTTTATCCTTTTTAGGATATTTTGAGTTAGTTTTCTTTCTTCTTAACTCTTTT
Source organism: Zizania palustris (assembly GCA_019279435.1). Taxonomy (NCBI): domain Eukaryota; kingdom Viridiplantae; phylum Streptophyta; class Magnoliopsida; order Poales; family Poaceae; genus Zizania; species Zizania palustris. The sequence goes on from JAAALK010000080.1 coordinate 96,855,804, forward strand.
CATGCGTCTTTTTGTGTGTGTTCATATCATGCATATTCACATATCACACTTTGAGCATGCTTCTGTTATATGATTGATCTGCTTTACTTATTCTAGTTGGTACATTCTTTTGATTAACTGTCAATGATCATGCTTTTCTTTAGTTCACATGATATGTCTGATAGCTGTCATATGCATGGCTTTTATGCTTTAAAATTGAAAAATGATCACCATTGCTTCTGGTAACTAGCATGTGTAGGTTGAATGCTTCTGCTATCTGTTACATGCCTTGTAGCTAGATCCTTAGATGTAGATATGCAACTTGGACATCTATATGCTTTAAACATGGAAAATGTGCTATAAAAATGAAAAAAATCAGAAAAAATGAAATATACATGCCTTTTTACGCATAAGCTAAAAAGATCCAGGTGGGTTTGCTTCGTCGCATTCATTGTTCTGGACTGCTTATGATGGTCCAGTTCTGGCCTAGACTTGACTTGGTCGGTTAGCATAAGGTTGACATGCAAATAACCCCTGGCAAAAATGAAAAAGGAAAATAAAAGGCATGAAAATTAAAAAGATAACAAGTTTGCTGAAGCACTTTGTTCTGGACAATGCTTATCTTGATATATCAGTTAGCTTTTGCATCTCATGCTTTACCTTGCTTGTCGACTAGAAAATGTGGTGATGCTTTTGTTTGCAAAAATTTAAAATGCGTGCCAATGACTTTCTTTAGATATCATCTGTTGCACTATTCATGCCATGTGTCTTAGACAGTATGTCATTTTCTCTACCCGCTAGATGTTGTAATTGCAGTCAATCATATCTGAGAAGCATGCTTTCCACACTCTACCTACACCCAGTTGCATTCATTGCATATTTTGAGAGGGAGCTGCATTTCAGGGGGAGTTTGAGTCTATGTTGTCACGCCCCGATTTAATAAATCAGGACCTTTATTGAAATTCCATAGAAAATCAATAAACCAAGACCATTTATCATGCGACCACGTACAAATACGAGCAATCATTCACGGTTCGTAGACCGTATTATTACAAAAGTGAATAAAGATGAAGAGAAACTAATGAAACAAAGGGTCCTAGATGAACGCCTCCTTCCAGTCTCGCCTTGACTGGGTCGCTACTCCAGACCTTCATCCTCCTCATAGTAGACGGGCTCTAGTGGTGTAAGTCAATGAGGGTGAGTACAAATATACTCAGCAAGCCACCGAATGCAAATATAATGTAGAGTAATAACAAGGGAGATAGTGGCTAATTTTCCGGAAGAGCATAATTTGTAAAACAATTAAAGGTGATCAATTTATTAATACTGAAATGTAAACATGTGTATGCATCATCATCTTCTAACTCGAGGGGTACAGTCAGCCCCACCTCGCTCAACAGTCCTTACATGCCATGAATAACTCAACCATTCAAACAATTGTAAACTAACTGCGAGTAGTCACACAACCCGCCCTTGACCGTGGGCTCGGCTTTTCGAAAAGATTGAATACTCTGATCAGAGATGTACCACTGTACCCACAAAGCACGCACTCATCACTTACACCAAAGTGTAACAAAATGACCCATACCACGGGAACTCGTGCCAAAACCTTCCATATGGTCCTCCTCGACCCGACAGCACCCTCTTATGGGTTTCATATGGTGTCCCGATGCGTCGAGCCTCACCATAACCCCCTTGAGCCACGTCGGTACAAGTCACCCGAAGGTTGCCCCTTGCCCCCTCCACTATGGTGCATCGAGTCGGATTGTTCCATACTTTCAGTTAGGACTTACCCATTAGACTTGTGGTTGGTACGGAAGTGCTTTGCAACAGATCCCGCAGACCGGTCCTTATAGTGCCGCGGGTGCGACCAACAAATGCCCTAGCTTGCACCCCGAACCCACCATACTTATAACATAGCCAACTCCAACAGAGTCCAGAGACAAGAATAACGGGGAAATTTCATATAGTAGAATCCATCTATCTACGACTCATTCTTTTTATCTTATAGCAGTTGTGCCGGTACATTGGGCACTAGCTATTATTTTATAGTAGAGTGACAAGGAGTTAAGGCTCAATACGCATGGCTTGGGTTGCACACAAGGACGGGGATCTAATAAATATAAGTGTAGGGCTTGATATTTGACTAATGCAATAATATCCTATGAGTTATAGCGATAATTTATTAAAACATGGGCTCAATGATGATCAAAATGGGGGTTGTGACTTGCCTTGATCAGCAAATGGTGAAGGTGGAACCTCGGGATAGAACTCCGGCTCCTCGACGATCTCGTAGTCTTCTCGATACTGAAAAAGTAAATAAAACATTCAATAAAGCATCACAAAACATAAACATACAAGTTTTATGGCTTAAATATGTGAATTGAGCTTTGTTCTACTGAAGTTATAGTGAATAATATTAAAGGTTAAATTTTAGGGATTTTTTTCTGATAATTTATTGAGTAATAAATTTTATTCCTAAAGGGATTTTTATTCATTTAATTAATAATATTATTTTGGGCAACATTAATATGTAGAGAATAAAATGTTGAATTTAATAAAATTTGAATGGTGAAATTTGGAGTTAAAATGTGCAAGTTATGAATTTTCAAAGTTTAAATCAATTTCTGGAATTTAATTTAAACAGGAAATAGGTTTTGGTCCACGGTGAGCTAGGCCCACGGTGGACAGGCGCACTGTGCGCGTGGACCGGTTGATCCAGAGTCGTTGGATCTAGATCCGGTGGCCAGGCGCGAGGCAGGATGGGTTAAGTGAAAATGGACGGCTGTGATTAAATCATGTGAACCGGTATGACGTGGATGCACGAGATCACTCCGGGGGTTTAGTTTCAATCTACGGCTCAGATTAAAAGATACCGGTTTGACCGGATCCGAGGGCTCAGATTAGATTCCCTCAGGATCTAATCTGCGCCGCACAGATGCGATCGGATGGCTGAGAGCGCGTTCGGCATGGCACGAGATAAGGGGGCACGTACCCCCTTTGTTCTCGGCTCCGGCGGGGCTCGGGCACGGTGGCGACGGTGCTGGCGAGGGGGCTAAGCCCTAGCTCTATGCGAAAATGGATAGAGGAGACGACGACGGTTCCAACCGTACCTGCGGCGGCGACGATGATCCACAGACGGTGACCGGCGGTGGGGGTAGACGACAGAGGTTTCACTGGTGCTCGACGGCGATGATGATCCGGCGATCTTCTCGGCCGACGGAGGCGTGGCCGAGGACGGGCGGGCTCCAGCGGTCTCGACGGTGGCGGTGGCTAGGATGGAGGAGGCTGGGGTCGACGGCGAGCGGCGGCCGGAGTTGAAGCAGGAGCGAAAGCCCGAAAAAGAGGCAGAGGAGCTCTGGTGTGCTTCGGCTAAGGTTTAGGCGGTGTGGGCAGAGGGCAGGTGACCAGTAGGGTTTAAATAGGGGGCTTGCCGGCATCTAGATGGAAGGGAACCGAGGGGTTCCCGTGAACTCTGGCGAGGGCTTCCAAGCTTCGGCCATGCTTCCTTAAGCGCGAAACCGCATTGGCCAAAGATGGAAGGAGGGCGCCGGTGCTCGGGGAACGCGATCTGAGGTGGATCCGAGCGAATGTGGGCGGCTGGTGGTGGGAAAAGGGAAAGAGATCACCGGAAAAAAGGAAAGGTGAGGGAGGGATTCCATCGGAGACGATGGATTCGATAGGTGGCCCCAACCTGTCGGCGGGTGAGTGAAATAGGAAGGGCCGACAGGCGGGCCCTGGCAACCAGATAGATAGAGGCGGGCGCGTGAGGCTGACGGGTGGGGCCGATGCGGGGCGCGGGCGTGAGAGGGAGGAGGGAAACGGCACCGACACCTGGGTCCCACATGTCAGCGACGCGGGTGCTGGGCTAGGTTGGGCTGAGGCGGATTCGGTGTTGAGGCCTATTAAGGTTTATAATGATTTTCTGATTTAAAATAAATCCAGTAATTCATTTATTTGATTAAGGGTTGAATCACTCTTGATAAAAATTTGTAAAAATTCCTAAAATTATATCTTGGCCTCTAGATTATTCCATAAATTTTTCATGTCCATATTCTGGATAGTTCTCCCTGTTTGGCTTTAATAGGGCACTTTTAGGATTTTCTTTAAGAATTAATTCCAGAAATGATTTGAATAATAATTTCCTTTATTTTATTCATTTTTAAATCTTGGGGTGTTACAATCCTATCCCCCTTACAGAGAATCTCGTCCTCGAGATCCGGATCAATCCTCGAATAGCTCAGGATGTTGTGCCTTGAGTTCTTCCTCTTTTTCCCATGTAGCTTCCTCTACGGGGTGATTGCTCCACTGAACTTTACAGAAGCGGATGACTCGACTCCTGGTGATCCTTTCTTTGACTTTCAAGATCTTGACGGGCTTCTCCACATAGGTCAGATCCTCTTGAACATCCAACTGCTACAGGTCCCAACTGATAAGCGACTTCACCTTGGCGTCAAACAATAGGAAAAGGTCCCACATATCGAGGTGTCAACTTTCCTCTCATGTTAAACCGTTGAGTACCACGGAGAGGGGTAACTTGAAGGTAGACGTGGTCTCCCTCTTCAAAGGCTAAATCTCGACGGCGATTGTCTGCGTAGCTCTTCTGTCGAGATTGGGCTGTCTTGAGTCGGTCTCTGATAATCCGTACCTTCTCTTCAGCTTCCCGAAGGATGTCTATCCCAAACACATGGGATTCACCGGTTTGATCCCAAAGTAGAGGTGTCCTACACTTTCGTCCATATAGGGCTTCGAACGGGGACATCTGAATGCTGGCTTGATAACTGTTGTTGTACGAAAACTCGGTGTACCGTAAACTCTTGTCCCAAGTTCCTCCAAAATCCAAGACACATGCCCGTAGCATGTCCTCCAATATCTGATTCACCCTTTCGGTTTGTCCATCCGTCTGAGGGTGGTATGTTGTGCTGAAGTTTAGTCTTGTTCCCATTTCCTCTTGAAGGTTCTTCCAGAATCGAGACGTGAACTGACTCCCTCTATCGAAGACTATCTTTTTGGGCACTCCATGAAGACACACAATGCGGGCCATATATAACTTTGCGAGCTTAGGACCACCGAAGGTCGTCTTGACGGTTATAAAATGAGCAGCCTTGGATAGCCGATCAATGATTACCCATATAGAATCATATCCAAGCTAGGTCTTTGGGAATCCGGTGATGAAGTCCATACCGATCTCTTCCCATTTCCATTAAGGTACTTTAAGTGGCTGTAACAGCCCTGCGGGTCTCTGATGTTCTTCTTTTACTCGTCGGCCGTTGTCACACTCCGCAACAAACTGAGCAATCTCTTTCTTCATGCTAACCCACCAATAACGTTCTTTCAGGTCCTGGTACAACTTGGGACTCCCGGGATGGATGGAGTACAGAGTATCATGGGCCTCCCTTAGAATAAGGGTTTTTATCTCTGGTTTATCTGGCACACAGGTCCTGGTTCCAAACCATATGGTGCCATTCTAGTCCTTAGAGAATCCTGGGGCCTTACCTTGTCTCATGTTCTTCTTGATGGCTGCTATATCCGGATCTTCTAACTGAGCTTCTCGGATTTGCTCGAACATGATTGGTCGGGTCTCCAAGGTGGCTAGATATGCTCCTGTGGTTAACCCGAGATTCAACTTTTCCATCACCTTATATAACAAAGGCGCGTGATCCTGAATTACGATGGCGGTGCAGTATCCCTTACGACTCAATGCGTCAGCTACCACGTTTGCTTTGCCGGGATGGTAGTGAATGCCTAAGTTGTAGTCCTTTATTAATTCCAACCATCGCCTTTGCCTCAGGTTGAGATCCGGCTGCGTGAAGATATACTTCAAACTCTTGTGATCCGTAAATATTTCGCAGCGGTTTCCGATCAAATAATGCCTCCATATCTTAAGGGCATGCTCAACAGTGGCCAATTCCAAATCATGTGTAGGGTAGTTGAGCTCATGAGGTCTCAACTGACGAGAGGTGTATGAGACAACCTTTTCGTCTTGCATGAGAACACATCCCAATCCCTGGCGAGATGCGTCGCAATAAACATGGAAGTCCTTCCTGATATCCGGTAAGGTCGGTATGGGTGCTGACACCAGCCGGGTCTTGAGGGTGCGAAAACTTTCATCACAATCAGGAGTCCATTCAAACTTCTCTCCCTTTTGCAACAACTTAGTCATCGGCTTGGCTATCTTGGAGAAATTCTTGATAAATCGGCGATAGTAACATGCCAAACCAAGAAAACTTCGTATCTCTGATATGTTGGTGGGTGGCAGCCAATCCGTAACTGCTTCCACGGTGGCAGGGTCTACTGCAATACCTTGTGAAGAGATGATATGTCCAAGGAACTTTACTTTCCGCCGTCCAAAACATACACTTGTTGTACTTGGCGTATAACTGATGTTCCCTTAGCTTACCTAAGGTCAACCAGATGTGAGTCTCGTGCTCTTTTTGGTCCTTGGAATAGATGAGGATGTCATCTATGAATACCACGATGAACTTGTCCAAGTATTCCATAAACACCTTATTCATCATATTCATTAAGAAGGCTAGGGGCATTGGTCAATCCGAAAGACATAACTGTGCACTCATATAACCCATAGCGAGAGGTAAAAGCCGTCTTGGGTATGTCCTCCTCTCGAATCCTAAGTTGATGATATCCAGATCGCAGGTCGATCTTGGAAAATACCGTAGCTCCTTTCAGCTGGACAATAGATCGTCGATCCTGGGTAACAGGTATTTTTTTCTTGATGGTTACCTCATTCAAGGCTCGATAATCTACGCACATACACTTAGCCTTGTCTTCTTTCTTCTCAACGAATATGATGGGGGCTCCCCACGGGGATGTGCTAGGTCTGATGTATCCCTTCTTCTCAAGATCCTCCAGCTGCCGCTTCATCTCAGCTAGCTCATTGGTGGCCATCTGGTATGGTCGCTTGCAGATGGGAGTAGTTCGGGGTACTAGGTCAATCCAAAACTTGATATCTCTCTTGGGTGGCATCCCTGGTAAATCCTCCGGAAATACGTCCGGGTACTCGCAGACTACTGGTATCTCCTCCAATGTGATCTGGTGTAGCCGAGGTCTTCCGGACTTTAGGCTTGGCATCTGGAATGTGACAGCAGTCCCTTCTTCACTGGTCATGGTTACTTGCCTCCGGGCACATCTTATCACACCTTGGTGTTTATTGAGCCAATCCATTCCAAGAATGAGATCCAAACCTTGGCATTCTATTAGGATGGGGTCGGCCCAGAATATTGTGCCTTGGATATCTACCCATACCCTTGGACTATAGGAATGGGCTAGAGTTTGTTTGCCAGGGGTGGCTATTAATACGGGTCTTGGCAGTTCACCTATGTCCAGGTTATTCTTTTCCACAAAAGTTGTTGATATGAAGGAGTGCGTAGCTCCAGTGTCAAATAAAACCACTGCAAGGGGCGAATCTACCGTGAACTTACCCATGACGATCTTGGGTGCGGCCTGGGCTTCCTCGGCGGTGACGTGGTTGACACGGGCACGGATGGCAGGGTTGGTCATGACTCCTTGTGCGCGCTTGGGGTGGGGGCACATGTGGGAGTAATGCCCCTCCTGGCGGCAGTTGAAGCATATCACGGGCTTGCCGTGCTTGTCGCGCAGAACCTCTCCTTTCTTGGCAGGGGCGGGTGGAGCTGGTTGGTGCGGCAGGAGCGGGGCGAGGATGTCCTGCTCCGGTGTTGGCGGCGGGTGGCGCTGGACTGGTAGACCGGGCTTGGATGATATTGGGGCGCCGGTGGGGGATGTGTGAAGCGGGGCCTCTACGCCATTCCCTGGTACAGCGAAAGGCGATCATCCTCTTCTTTTTCAGGTCGACCTTATTCTGCTGGGTCTCCTGAATGATAGCTTTATTTACCAACTTCTAGAAGTTGGCGTAATCTCCGGAGATTAACTGAAGGGAGAGCTCATCCTTCAGTCCACGGAGGAACTTTGACTACCTTTGCCTTATCAGTACGGACCTCCTCAGGCCGCATACCGGGCCAACCGGTTGAACTCGTGTAAGTACTCTATGACGGACCTGCTCCCCTAGTGCAGGTCCGTGAACTCTTGTTGCTTCTGGGCTATAATGCCGTCGGGGACATGGGCTACGCGGAAGGCGGCAGAGAACTCTGCCCAAGTGTGGACGTGTCCCTCGGGCAAAGTCTCGCGCAGGTTGTCCCACCATTCCGTGGCAGGACACTGGAGTTGGTGGACAGCAAAGGCTACCGTCTCCTGCTCAGTACAAGTCAAGAGGTCCAACTTTTTCCCGATCGTCCTCAACCAATCACCAGCCTCCATGGGGTTGGTGGTGCTCGAGAACGTGGGAGGGTGACTCGGAGAAATTCCGATAGCTGAGAGGCGGGTGCCGGAGTGGGAGTGGCAGGTCGAGGCAACTCTGGCTGTTGTTGGAGGTGGAAAAATTGAGCCTGCTGCTGCTGTTGCATCTGGTTCAACAGTGAAGCCACCAATTGATTTTGATTGGCCATCATTTCGGCCAGTGTGGGGTGGTTGGCGATTGGGGCTTGCCTCTGTCCGGTCGCTCCCCACTAGGGTAAGTTACCGTTTTCCCCTCCATTTTGAGGAGCATCGGAGCCTTGAGTGTTAGTCATCCTGAAGTTTCCAAAATAGACAACACTTTCTTAGGGGAAATGATACTAAGCTTTATTTCAAAATGTGTCGTTCTTGCGATTACATTTATGTCTTTTTATTTAATCTTCACTCATGCCTTATATTTGACATGAGTGGCAATACAATTCAAAGCAATAAAAGAAAACAATCAATCGAAAATAAAACTACGTCTACGGTAGCTCAGGGGACGATTGGACCATGGGCTCGACGGAGACGGTCGGGGTCATGGAGCTGGAAGGTTCGGCGGGAGGTGCGCTATGGGAAATCCTCTTAGGCCTCACGGCGGGGATCCGAAGCGATTTCCTCTTGCGGGGCGGAAGGGGTGCGACCTCCTCGAGATCCTTCTTCAACTCCTTAAGCTGATGGCGAAGCTGGGTGGTGACGAGGGCGCCCTGGCGTAGAATTTCGTTCTAACGCCTCAACTCCTCTACATCGAGGGTCAACTGAGGGTTCTGCCAGAACTGTCGACAAAGATCAGCATTCTCGCGGTTCAAATTCTCGAGGTATGACGGTAGAAGTCTATGGTATAATGCTGGCTGTCTGCGTCGAGAACGGCCTCTGTGTAAAGGTTGTCCATGGCCTCCAAAAGTCTCATGGTGCGGGTGATGGCGGAATTGCTCTGAGTGAGGGGGCTGATGTAGATGCGGCGGTGACTCCCTCGTGTGCGCATGGGCATGAAGCGGTAGACGGTGTCGCGGAGGTTGCAGTCGTAAACCAGTCGAAGCTCTGCGAGGGCCTAGAGTGCAGCGCGCTGGCTGGCCACCACGAACGAAGGTCCTCCAACTCCATGGGTGTAGAAGAGAGGTTGTGTGGACGAGGAGTGGATGACAACCGTGACCTCGCAATAGCTCTCGCTCGCATCAGGAAAGATCGCGTGGAACGCGGGCTCATGGTGGAATCCCAAGAAGTCGACGAGCACAGTGAAGCTCGCGGATAAATCCTGCCTCGTCACGAAGAGTCCCACTCATAGTATGGACCGACATCTACAAAAGAGAGAAATTTTGTGAAAACCTCAGAAGATGAGAGGTTAAGTAGTTTTGTAAGAAAATATGGCTAATATAAGTCCTAGGGTCAGGTCTGTTTGGCTTCCTACAGTCAAGTCGATCTGATACCATCTTGTCACGACCCGATTTAATAAATCAGGACCTTTATTGAAATTCCATAGAAAATCAATAAACCAAGGCGTTCATCATGCGACCACGAACAAATACGAGAAATCATTCACGGTTCGTAGACCGTATTAGTACAAAAGTGAATAAAGATGAAGAGAAACTAATAAAACAAAGGGTCCTAGATGAACGCCTCCTTCCAGTCTCGCCTTGACTGGGTCGCTACTCCAGACCTTCATCCTCCTCGTAGTAGACGGGCTCTGGTGGTGTAAGTCAATGGGGGTGAGTACAAAGATACTCAGCAAGCCACCGAATGCAAATATAATGCAGAGTAATAACAAGGGAATAGTGGCTAATTTTGCGAAAGAGCATAATTTGTAAAACAATTAAAGGTGATCAATTTATTAATACTGAAATATAAACATGTGTATGCATTATCATCTTCTAACTCGAGGGGTACAGTCAGCCCCACCTCGCTCAACAGTCCTTACATGCCATGAATACTCAACCATTCAAACAATTGTAAACTAACTACCTAGTAGTCACACAACCCACCCTTGACCGTGGGCTCGGCTTTTCGAAAAGATTGAATACTCTGATCAGAGATGTACCACTGTACCCACAAGGCACGCACTCATCACTTACACACCAAAATGTAACGAAATGACCCATACCACGGGAACTCGTGCCAAAACCTTCCATATGGTCCTCCTCGACCCGACAGCACCCTCTTATGGGTTTCATATGGTGTCCCGACGCGTCGAGCCTCACCATACCCCCCCTTGAGCCACGTCGGTACAAGTCACCCGCAGGTTGCCCCTTGCCCCCTCCACTATGGTATATCGAGTCAGATTGCTCCATACTTTATTAAAACATGGGCTCAATGATGATCAAAATGGGGGTTGTGACTTGCCTTGATCAGAAAATGGTGATGGCGGAACCTCGGGATAGAACTTCGGCTCATCGACGATCTCGTAGTCTTCTCGATACAGAAAAAGTAAATAAAACATTCAATAAAGCATCACAAAACATAAACATACAAGTTTTATGGCTTAAATATGTGAATTGAGCTTTGTTCTACTGAAGTTATAGTGAATAATATTAAAGGTTAAATTTTAGGGATTTTTTTCTGATAATTTATTGAGTAATAAATTTTATTCCTAAAGGGATTTTTATTCATTTAATTAATAATATTATTTTGGGCAACATTAACATACTGTTTTTATGGCATTAATATGTAGATAATAAAATGCTAAATTTAATAAAATTTGAATGGTGAAATTTGGAGTTAAAATGTGCAAGTTATGAATTTTCAAAGTTTAAATAAATTTCAGGAATTTTATTTAAACAGGAAATAGGTTTTGGTCCACGGTGTGCCAGGCCCACGGTGGATAGGCGCACTGTGCGCATGGACCGGTTGATCCAGAGCTGTTGGATCTGGATCCGGCGGCCAGGCGCGAGGCGGGATGGGTTAAGTGAAAATGGACGGCTGTGATTAAATCGTGCGAACCGGTATGATGTGGATGCACGAGATGGCTACGGGGGTTTAAGTTTCAATCTACGGCTCAGATTAAAAGATACTGGTTTGACCGAATCCTGAGGGCTTAGATTAGATTCCCTCAAGATCTAATCTGCGCCGCACAGATGCGATCGGACGGCTGGGCGCGCGTCCGGCACGACACGAGATAAGGGGGCACGTACCCCCTTCGTTCTCAGGCTCCTGGTGGGGCTCGGGCACGGTGGTGACGGTGCCGGCGAGGGGGCTAAGCCCTAGCTCTATGCGAAAATGGATAGAGGAGACGACGACGGTTCCAACCGTACCTACAGCGGTGACGATGATCCACAGGCGGTGACTAGCAGGTGGGGGTAGGACGGAGGAGGCTTCACTGGTGCTCGACGACGACGACGATCTGACGATCTTCTCGGCCGATGGAGGCGTGGCCTGAGGACGGGCGGGCTCCCGCGGTCTCGACGGTGGCGGTGGCTAGGACGGGGGAGGCTAGAGTCGACGGCGAGCGGCGGCCAGAGTTGAAGTAGGAGCGAAAGCCCGAAAAAGAGGTAGAGGAGCTCTGGTGTGCTTCGGCTAAGGCTTAGGCGGTGTGGGCAGAGGGCGGCGACCGGCAGGGTTTAAATAAGGGGCTTATCGGCATCTAGATGGAAGGGAACCGAGGGGTTCCCGTGAACTCTGGTGAGGGCTTCCAAGCTTCGGCCATGCTTCCTTAAGTGCGAAACTGGGTCGGCCAAAGATGGAAGGAGGGCACTGGTGCTCGGGGAAGGTGATCTGAGATGGATCCGAGCGAATGCGAGCGGTCGGTGGCGGGAAAAGGGAAAGATATTGCCGGAAAAAAGGAAAGGGGAGGAAGGGATTCCATCGGAGACGATGGATCCCACAGGTGGCCCCCACCTATCGGCGGGTGAGCGAAATAGGAAGGGCCGACAGGCGGGCCCTAGCGACCAGAGAGACAGAGGCGGGCACGTGAGGCTGACGGGTGGGGCAAATGCGGGGCGCGGGCGTGAGAGGGAGGAGGGAAACAGCGCCGACACCTGGGTCCCACATGTCAGTGACGCGGGTGCTGGGCTGGTTTGGGCTGAGGTGGATTCGGGGTTGAGGCCTATTAAGGTTTATAATGATTTTCTGATTTAGAATAAATCCAGTAATTCATTTATTTGATTAAGGGTTGAATCACTGTTGATAAAAATTTGTAAAAAATTCCTAAAATTATATCATGGCCTCTAGATTATTCCATAAATTTTTCATGTCCATATTCTGGATATTTCTCCCTGTTTGGCTTTAATAGGGCACTTTTAGGATTTTCTTTAAGAATTAATTCCAGAAATGATTTGAATAATAATTTCCTTTATTTTATTCCTTTTTAAATCTTGGGGTGTTACATATGTCTCTTTAGAAGTGCATTTTATCTCGCTTGATGAATCCAATTGTCAACAAGGGGGAGAAATTTTGGGTTACTCGATGATCTTTTAGAAGAGTTTAGGGGGAGTTTTTGGCTTTTGGCTTTCTCTGGGATTTCTTTCAAGGGGAGTTTTAGTCTTTTGCCTTTACTCTTTGGATATCCTTATTGATAATTCTAAGATTGCACTCATTTTTTTAGTCTTTATTTTTGGTTAACCATAATGATCGTGTTCTGGTTTTTGTTCGCCTTTTGGTCATTTGGGTTAAACGTTTATTTTATTTTCTTCTTTTCTATCTTCTTGTGTTTTGTTTTCATGTTTCCACATGTGCTTGCAGGTTCTGATGAGCTGATGAAGAGAGTGTTGACAATGCACTCATCAAGGGGGAGATTGAGGAGCCATGTTGAAGAGCATGGGCCTCATGGCTCCAGATGTGATGAGTGATTGTTAATGGAAGTCAAGAGGACATGAAGAGAAGAGAAGACATGTTGTGTCTGGGACGAATGTGACTGAGGTACACGGGCAGCGAGCGACTGTCGGGCAGAAGGGCCGCGACGTCGGGCTGGCGCAATCCGAGTACATGGGCTAGGAGCAGCAGAGGATCCACTAGTTTGTTGACCAGGATTGACTCAAGTACACGGGTGGTGAGCGATTGCCGGGCTGAGGGAGCTGCGGAATTGGGCCAGCCCAATCCGGGTACCCGGTGCGAAGACGTTGGATGCTTTGTCAGTTTCGGCGCAAAACTGACGACCACTGATCTCGAATCTGACCGTTCTAAGGCGAAGCCGTAGCTACTACGAAAGCTCCGCATCAGGACAAGTTATCTTTATTTAGGTTTTTACTATTTCGTCTTTAGGCCCACAGTCTATCAGTCGAGATTATAAAAAACCCTATGGGCATTTCGGTTTTTTCCATTTTTAGTTCAGCGTCTGTAAAAACCCTAGGGGTATTTTTGATTTTTACCATTTATTGGGCTTACTATAAAAAGGCCCCAATACCTAGGGTTAGGGTTATCCATTTTGAGAAATCACTTTACCAATTCCAAAATTTGGGTCACTTTTTATCTTCTTCCTCCGTCTCCACTATTCACACCCGCCAGTGTTTATTTCCTCTAAAATCGCCGCCGCCTGTTTTTATTTCTTCCCGCCGGTGTTTTTCCATTTCCTGGCGTTTTAAGCGGTGCGAGAGCCTGAAGCAGCGTGCAGCGTTTGGCGTGGAGAATTTGTCCGTGCTTAGTTATCCTTGGCCTAGAGTTTGCGTGTGCAATCCTAACGTGGTCACTGCAGCCGAGGCACGCACGGCAGGCGAGGCACGCACGGACATAGCAGCAGTTGTTGCCTACACCGCCTAGGCTTGGTGGTGCAGCCGGTGTGGCAGGAAGTCTGCAGTAGCAAGCTAGCAGCAGCTGCAGTTGTGTTGAGCAGCGTGCGACAGCTTGGAAGCTGTGCTGCAGGCGGAGAGGCTAAGGGACTAGGGCAAAATGGCGAGTGGCTTCCTGGCAGGCGCAGCGCGTGAAGCCAAGCCTATGGCTTGCTGAAGTTGTCGACGTGAGGTGTGTTTCTCGATTTGCGTGCATGCACATAAATTTCGTTGTTTATTTTTTCGACGTGCTAGTGTTTTACTGCTTCTCGTTCATGAACTATCTGTGATAAAATAATCTGTAGTAAGAATCATTTTGAAGATCTATTTTGTTGTGATCCTTGATGTCTATCTATATCTGTACCAAATTTTAATTTACCTATGGGCATTTTTATTCATCCTCATTTATTTGATCTGGTTAAATGCCTGAGTATTATGGATCAGTTGTTTTTGTGCTATTCAAGATGTCTAAAAATTAAATGATTTTTTAATCTGCCTCTAAGCACTATGTTGGTGTCTTTTCGATTAGGACACCGGTCGTTTTTAGGCTAGATTACTTTTAGGGCCTGTTAATTGTTTTAGTTTCTGCTGGGTGTTTGTTTAGGCGCGTTGGGTATTGGGAGAAGGCCGTTGATTCGAAAGAATTTTTAGGCACCCATTCACCCCCCTCTAGTCGCTACTTTTGGTCCTACAGGAAGAAGTGACCGATAAGAGGTTGAGGGCTTTAGAAGCTATAGAGCAAGACAAAAGAAGAGTAGCTAGAGCCTACAACAAAAGAGTCAAAGCAAAATCATTTCAAGTTGGGGACTTGGTTTGTAAAACAGTTTTGCCCTTTTGTAGTAAGAGCCCCAAATTTGGTAAATGGTCGTCTAGTTGGGAAGGTCCTTTTAAAGTGGCTGAAATCGCTCCAGGTAACGCATATTTGTTAGAGTCTCTACAAGGAGAGCAATTTCGAAGAACTTTAAACAACAGGTATTTGAAAAATACTTCCCAAGTGTGTGGCAAAACGCTTAAAAGTGTGGGAAGGCCGATATGGCAGATATCATCTTTAGCCCATTGTGTTTTTAGTTCACTTAGTTCGCTAAAAGGCAGGGGACATGTGTTGTTAACAAAAAATGGCATTAATGGTCGAGATTGTCAAAATATCAATTTTGGTAATTTGGGCCGAAAATACACAAGTCCTGGTGTAGGCCGAAGCCCTATAGTGCTGGAGACCCATCTTCATGAGGCCTCGGAAGCCCTTTTGCGGCCTACTAGCTTCGACACGTAGGCCCTTCGGAGGCCTGCCCCGCCGAAGCTTCGGCCTGAGGAGCAGGCTTCGGCAGGCCTACCGAAGGCCCACTTTGGGCAGAGCTTCGGAGATAGAGTTTGATACAGATTCTGGTTGTTTTCATCTCAAAATTTAATTAGGCTTAATCTTATCAGATTAAGGTTAGAGATAAGAAGACTAGCCCCTATAAATATAGGGGTGAGGCCATTTCATCAGACCCCCCGACAACAAATCAATTACAAAGCCCTAGCTTTGAACCGTACTTTACTTTCTTTACTTTTCTATACAACCTTCGTGGGTTTGCTTGGAAGCCCTCCGCCGGCCACACCGTAACAGTGGTAAGCCTTGTTGGTTCGCCTGTGAATCATCTGTCAATCTACGTAATAGATTGTTTTCACCTTGTTAGCTCGCTTGTGAACCCTCCGTTAATCTACAGTAACAGATTGCTACCTTTATTCTACATACTGCAACACTTAGTAATTCGGTCTCTAGGCTGAAATGGCACTTGATCTTAACTTTGCTATAGGTTTCACATTCGGAGCCACCTTCGCCGAAGGTTTCTTGAGCTAGGAACCTAGTTTCGGAGGCTGCCAGAGCACCCTTCGGCGAACCCCTGCTTCGTACGTCCGTGCCGGATCCGTCACGCTGTTGTCGGTCTGGTTAAGTCCCACGCACAGGAGCCACTGCGCTAGTACTATGCACCGGACGTAGTCGCGCCAGCGCGCTGCGTTGGGTTTATCATGTCAGAGAATTCGCACTGATCTGAACACCAAAGGTTATCTTTGGTGCATCCTTCGCACCAGACACCGAAGGCCCCCTTCGGTGACCCCTTCGCACGGTATATCATGTACCAATCAGGCTCCGTTCGCCCGATTGGATTATTTCATATATATATATATATACATATTTTCGGCTAATTGTATTATTTCTATGTGATCTGATTACCTGGCGACTCCATCCCTTGCCACTGTTAAGGGTAGTCGGAACACGACATCAGTGTTGTATTACGCTTAGTCTTGTTTCTAAGTATCCGCACACTTTTGGATCGTTGAACTGACCAAAGTGTGGGGGCACGTTTTCGTGTCAACGGGTTTCTTGTCTCTTTTTTGATGTTTGTGCTCATTTTCATTCTTCATTTTTAGTTTTGGGCAATTATATTTGATATGATTAAGATCTCCACACTCAAAACATCCTGGATACCCTCCTCTCCTTTGATCTTGTCTATCATTATAGAATCGGGTGAACTTTTTGATTATGAGAGCAAGCTCCTCATCGTCCAATGTGTCCACCTGTCCTTTAGTGATAGAGACCAAAGAAGACATGGAAAAACCTCCAGAAAAAGCACAAACTTCAGAACCACCAGAGAGATTACCTCCAGATGAGGCGTCACTGCTAGAGCCAAAAACTAGTGCCATGGATGGTGGCAAGGAGTTCCCAATTCTAGAACAAGATGTCTTAGCAATCTCGGTGGACTTAAGATTACTAAAGAGCTCATCGCAAGTCAAAGTGTCATAGCTTGTCGACTCTTCAATACTAGAGATCTTCACCTCCCATATGCTACGATCAAGAGCATAGAGAAGTTTGATAGCTCTATCATAATCTGAATAAGTTAAAGTCCCAGTGGAGCGCAAGTTGCTCATAGTCCCATCAAATCGAGCAAATATGGCATCTACAGATTCACCAGGGCCTTGTATAAACATTTGATATTCTTGATTATATGTGCTTTGGCGCCTAGCTTTAATCTGAGTAGTACCATCATGAAAAGTTTTCAATGTTGTCCAAATTTCACGTGCAGTTCATAGAATGCTAGACCCTATCAAACTCATTGTGACTATGACTGATAAACAGTATGTTTCTTGCCTTGCTATTACAATCGTACTATTCCTTCTCAATCTGAGTGGTGTGAGTTTTAGGGATCACATATCGGGAATCAACAATGTCCCATATAGAACTTCCTTGGCTTAGTAAATAAGCCTCCATGTGCACCTTCCAATAGGATCACAAAACTGGTTAAGGTCAACTGGTGATCGAATCGGCTCTGATACCAATTATGGGGTTGGAATAGGCGACTAGAGGGGGGTGAATAGGCGCCTCGACAAATTCTCTTGAATTGTTGGCCTGTTCAGATCACCCAACACACCTCTAAAAATTGCAGAAGCAAAATTGATGATCACAATAAGAGTCTAAACCAAGAATCAGTGTAATTTGAATTTTTCTACTAGATCGGAGTATCAACTGCCGACATGTATTAGTCGGAGAATGGTTTACCGATAGATTCTGTTGATCGGTAAATTAAAGACCGATAGAAGGCAATCGGGCACTGAAGTGTCGACAGAGTTCAGAAATAGCAGAGAACAGAGAAAACATACTAGATTTAGATTACGGTTTAACTAATAGGACTATGAACTCTCAGTTGAGAGTAAAGTTCATCCATGGAAGATCATTTAACCAAGAACTAGATTAATAATGTTGTTGTGTCTTAATTCACTATCAACAACAATCAGTTTTGAAAAATCTGAGAGTGATTCAAGTTCTGCCAACAGCAAGTAAACAAAGAACCAATTCAGATAGACTGATGCTTGAGTATCAATCAAGAGATGATTGCCTGCTTATAGGCCAGCTAGAACATCACATGAATTGGTTTGAACAAGGAAGAAACAGGGTACAAAGAAACCTCTGAATATGCAATTGATATGAAAAACACTCTGAAAAGAGACAAAACAGTACAACTTGATGATGGACAGTGTTGTAAATATCATTTACAAATCAAACCAGAAAAATTCAGGTGGCTAGAGGCAAAATATTGCTGAAGACCAGAGAATCAAATAGCTAGAAAATAAAAACCATATCAAGACTCCTGTAGCTTGGCAAGAATCATGTGCTCAGTAGTTTGCTGCTACACGATGGTGCTGATAGCTGCAGTTGATCCAGCACAATCACGTTGTACTCCACCTAGAACAGATAAAACAACAACAAAAAGTTCCAAATAGAATACACATCAGAATATCAGAGATTCTTGGATTATGGCGGTTGTAGCACAAGAACACTCAAGGAAAATTAAATACCTGGCAGCTGAGAGCTAAACCTCGGGTGAAATCAATTGAGAAGACCAAATAAATCCAAAGAATCTGAACTAAAGAAAACCGGCCAAAAGATTGTTTCTCAAGAAAGCCAAGGCACAGAATTAAGAAGAAAAACAAGACTCAGTACCGTGCATTAGATGCTACTGCAGCAATGGCGGAGAACCGAACACGGGAGACAGATGTCGTTTCCTGTAGAGGATTCGAGACAATAGCGCAATACTTCCTCAATGAACAGAGCGTAGGAAATCAAAAAGAGCCAAATCAGCACAGAAATGGATTAAAATTCCTAGATTAGAAGCCTCAAAAAATTAAGCTAAAGGTTCAACCTAATCCTCTAGGCATGGGGTCCTTTATATAGGCAAGCCCATCAAGGTATTCCCCAAAATGCCATTAGGGTTTAATGGCCAAGTATTTACCTAATTTCCCTTATGTATTTTCAGAATTATTAATTCTGAAAACTACACAAAAGTATACTCCTAATTTATTACATCATTAAACCTATTCTTTTAATATTTTCACAATTAAAAATTCCGAAAAATACTAAAAGATTACACTTAATCTAGACAACTAAAACAGAGAAATAAACTCCTATTTCTAGAAATTTAAAAACAATCTTTGATACGACGTTTTTTAGCTAAGACCGACAAAGCCTTCTAGATCTTCGACATGTGTTACCGGTCTGTGAACTCGACTACTAGCAAATCTCTCCCGCTCTCGATCCCTCGAGCCGCCTTGTCACTTGCACTGGCTTCCCTTTCGCCGATATGGTCAACACGTTGTATTGATCATCAGTTCATCTATGTCTTGCCTCATCTCCATACGTACACCTGAGATCACTTTCAACTTCCTCCGGCATCCTCGACCATCTGGCATCAGGCTCGCTTCTTGACCCTGATCACCCGCCATCGACAGTTGACAAGCATCTCAACCCTGCACACATGAGACAAGAAAAACACGCAACTCCATGCAACTCATATCATAACTCACACAACCAAACAATCTTGTCAATCACTCATCATTAATATAAAACCACAGTACAAGACTCACTTGGTTTCTCAGAGTGAATTTTTGAAATTTCTGGCTAGCGTAGCGTCCCCATTCCCAACAGCTTTGGCCACTGAGCTTGAAAGTCCTTAGCTGGAGATGAAAAATCCTCAAGCCTCAGCTATCGTGCCCTATAAGGACTGTGCATCCTAGGTAGCCAACCTAGCGTAGCTGAGAGCGAAGGGTGATGAGAAGTTGAGAGAGTTTGAGAGGATTAGAGTTGAGTTGGTGCAGACTAAGGATGACTGAGATTTTGATAGTTCCTACCACTGTCTTTGAGGACGGCCCTTCTCTAAGGAAAGATCTAGCTAAAAATAATGTTGAGATTCAAAAGCTAGGGAAGTCTGCCCAACCAGATGATGAGTGTGAGGTTTGCCTATCTCAAGTGGAGGTGCTAGCTTCTTTGAGAGAAGAGATAGCCAGTGCTGAAAACAAGAACTCTTACCTCTATCAGATCCTGAGTTGGGTGAGTGCAAAAGAGCCTCAGTTGGGGATGATCATCCAACAATTCAAGAGGAAAGATGGGTTTGGCATTGGGTACGCCTACACCAAGGCTAATTTTGAGAGTGCTTTGAGTAGGGAGGTGGAGTGGAGTAAGTTGAGTCCAGAAGAGAGATATCCTAAGACCCACACCACCGAGTCTTTCAAAACCGATTAGCCTAGAGATGGAGTGATCAATGAAAAACCCAGAGCTCAACCCGAAAAGCCCATCTGGATCCCCAAACCAAAAGACCTGCACACTCTGCTTGATTCTTTACCTAGATCATCCAACACCGATTTTGTTATGTTGTTGCTGCTGTGGATGGTTGTGTGGAGCTGTGAATACATTGTGGTTTTGTTATGTTGTGTTATTGCTGTGGAGCTGTGAATTTCTGAATATATATTCTGGAGACTGTTTGACTTAAGGTTTATATAACATTTCTGTAAAATGGTGAAAACATTGTAGTGGCAGGCAGGCTGACGTCATCTGCCCGCAACTGCTATTAGCCATAGCAGTGGCGGGCAGATGACGTCAGTGTGCATGTCACTGCTGTTGACATAGTGGTGGCGGGCGCGCTAACATAATCTGCCTGCCACTACTGTTAGCCATAGTAGTGGTGGGTAGATTACGTTAGCGCGCCCACCACCACTGTGGACACAGCGGTGGCGGGCAATATGCCCTCCACTGCTAACCAGGGTTAGTAGTGGCATTAGAGCAGTGGCGAACTGGTTGTCCGCCACTACAGTACGTTTTTTCCCACCGCTACAGTGTCTCTTTGTAGTAGTGACCAAAAAGCTTTGACCAAAAGTCACCAAGCCCAAGAACCCAGAAACTCAACCCCTTCCCAAAAAGACTTCAGGAAGAAGTGGGTTGAGAGAGCTGAGAGAGCTAGAGTTGGACAGTAGTAGTTCTACCAACAGGGTTGTAGACTAAGGGTTCCTCGACATGGTGAGAGGCGAGATGCCAGGGTGTGTCGTTTAGGTGGTGGTAGGGGAGATGACTTTCGTGCCCATGCTCCAAAGGGTGGATACTAATCTAGGAGAGTTCCAAGTCATTCTCGATATGGCTTTCGACCTCTTGGCCGTGATTTAGGCAATTTAGTGGACCACGCTTTGAGATAGAGCCACGTTTTGGTCCTAATTGCTATGCTTCTTTTGGTTTTCCTAGAAGTGGTTTAGAGTCTTGTTCTGATTCTAAACATTTTACTTCTTTTGGTTTTCCCACTTTTGAGCAGATGGCTTGGCACTGGTTTAGTTCTTTTGCTAACCCCAATGTCAGATCGTTTGCTCGTTCTTTTTACCTTGATTTTGTAGGATCGAGACCTGGAGGACATATAGATCATGGACTAGCATATGGTTCTCCAGCATCAACCCCATGCACATCAAAGAATACATCACTTTTGGGGACAATGATCAAGGTAAGGGATTTTGTGTTTTTATCCTTTTGAGTTGGATGTCTTGAGATTTTCCTTTTTCTTCCTCTTACTTTCTTTTACATTGTTGTGTGTATTTCATGCTTTGTTGCATTCACACACATGCACGAGATTCTATTATATTATTAACTGATTTTACATGCACATGTTTGTATATACTTTTGGATATTTGCATATGGCATATTGATTATGCTATAATTAACATATCTGATATCTGTCATGAGCATGACTTTTATGTCTTAACATCTAAAACATAGTCACCACTTAGTCTAGTAACTAGCATGTGTAGGCGAGAATCACCACTTAGTCTAGTAACTAGCATGTGTAGGCTAATTGCTTTTGCAATCTTTTACATGCCTGGTAGTTAAGATGTTTTTACTGGATGCAAAAATGCAACTTGAACATTTGTATGCTTTTTCATCACAATCTTGTTCCAAAAATGATAAAAATCATAAAATTGGTATTCATGCCTTATGTGCTAAAATTGAAAAGATCCAAGTGGGTTGCTTTGTCGCACTGCTTTTGTTCTAGATTACTTACCGTAGCACTTTGGTATGAAATGGGACATTGCAGTGTATGATAAGACCAATGCTTTAAGCTTCTGATGTTTTTTTCTTGACCTAGGCTTAGCTTGGTCGGTCAGTATACGGTTAACAAGCAAATAACCCTTAGCACTAAATCAAAATAAAAACGAATCAAAATCTTAAAATTATTGTATAGCAAGTTTGCTGAAGCTCCATATTTTTGGATATGCTTACTTGGGTAGATATTTGCTAACTTTTGCACTTCATGTCTTATATTGCCTAGTTTGATAGTCTGAGTGGTGATTCTTTTGATTACAAAATCAGAAAATTGCATGCTAGCTCATGATTTTCTTTGGATATTATTCATCTAAGCGTGTAATGCATTGTTTAAAGACAATATCCCTGGCTATACTTGCCAGCTTTTGTAATTGCTATTAATCATATCTAAGAAGCTTGCTTTTACCTCTAGATGCACTCCATTTGTATTCATAGCATACTTTGAGGGGGAGCTGCATTTCAGGGGGAGTCGATCTTTTTCTCTTTGAGTGCTTTTAGTCTCGCCTAATAAGTCCAATTGTCAACAAGGGGGAGAAATTTGATGTCTTAGGGGGAGAGTTTAAGGGGGAGTTTGGCATTTCTCTAGGATTGGTTTCAGCGGGAGTATGTTCTCTTTTGCCCTTAATTTTTGAAATCCTTGTTGATTATACAGAGAGTGCATTCATATGAGCTTTCATTTGAAATCTTTGTTGATTTCTTTTTGGGAAAATTACTCACATGCTATTATAATTTTCAAAAATTGCCTACATGCCACTATTAGCGACTATGGCAGTCTCCATCTATCAGTGACACACCGATGGCATATTGGCAAACCATGAAAATTGTAATGGCATAGAAAAAATTAACCTTTATATTTTGTTTTGCTTTAATGACCTTTTCTGGATTTTTCTTCGGCTTTTGATCATTAAGCTGAATTTTTTCTTTTCTTCTTTGTATTCTCTTGTGTTTTTTTTCGTGTTTTCACATGTGTTTGCATGTAGAAGAGATGGAGACAGATGTGTTGATAATGCACTTATCAAGAGTGAGATTGAGGAGCCATGGTGAAGACTGTGAGCCCATAGCTCCTAGATGATGAGTGATTGTCAACGGAGAAGAGAAGAGAAGGAAGCCCTATGAGGGGATGCACTTCGAAGTGGCGCTCCGAAGCGAAGCACTTCGAAGGAAGAGAAGACTAGTTGTGGTTTGGACATGTGACTTAGGTACACGGGCAGACGATCGCCAGATCGAGGGAGTCACGGGGTCGTGCCAGTCCAATCTGGGTACATAGGTCAAGGGTGGTAAGGGAGTTCCCATGATTTGACCAGGTTTGACTCAGGTAAACGGGCGGCAAGCAACTGCCGGGCTGAGGGAGCTGCGGAGCCGGGTCGGCCCAATCCGGGACCCGGTGCAAAGGCAGAAAGTGCTTTGGCAGTTTGGGCACAAAATCGTCACTCCATCTGTACCGTTAATCAAGGATCGAAGGGTCATGATGTGAAGTCATAATTACTACGAAAGCTATGCGTCATATAAAACTACGTAGGGATAGAATTTTACTATTTTTCCCACTAGGCCGAGTATGTAAAACAGAGTTTGCATTTAAAATCATCGGAGGTGCTTATATATTTTTTCTTGTTTTTAAGTGGGCTATAAATAGCCTTAGTCTCTTATTAGGGTTAGGGTTAACACTTTTTTAATCTAATTATTGCAATCAGAAAAAATGGTGTTCCTGCTTCCGGATGATTTTGCCAGCGCCGCTAGGAGTTTTTTCTTCGCCCCCGTCGCAGCGTTTTTCCTCACCGGTCGGCTGGCTGTGTTTTGTCGTGTTTGATTTTACTACTAGGGGCTTCTGTCAACTATTTTTATTCCTCGATGTGTATGCCAGCTAGTGAAATTTTTATGGCGTGCGTGGGTATTGGTTCCGGCTGAAGCACTTACATGGAAATCATGTTCTCCAGCTTTCCAGCCACCGTAATCCTTGTTTTCCCATCGCCGATCAGTTTCCTCACTTCCAGGCCGGATAGGCAACAAGAACTCTGTTCGTTTCTCTGTATCAGTGTAATCACTTTGGATTTTGTCACCTATGCTCTCTGGTTTTTTATTATTTGCTGGTTGTGACTGCCTGGCTGTTTTCTCCATCGTGCGCGTGATTTCTCCCGGCCACCAATGCGCGTCGTCTTGTTTTTTATTCACCAAAGAACAACCCATGTGTCCATATGATAGCGAACAAGGTTTTGCTGCTAGGTTCTTTGTGTTTACCTTGCTTGCATGTATTTCGAGGCAGTGTAGCATCGCTTGGGTTCCCTGATCTAGCATGGATTTCTGCTGAATGCAAGTTTTTTTCTGGCACGAGCAGCCATTGTTTCTTCTTCTATTTCCCGTTGTGTGTTTTCCACTCCAACGCAGTTTTGGAATGGTTCCCAAGGCAGCTTCCTGTTGTTATTGTGCACACCCAACTGCATGCACATGTAGCCTGTGATTTCACATGGGAGCATCAAAACTCTATTGATATTTGAACTGCACTAATTCTTCGGTTTCTTCAGCAACATCTTCAACTGTCTCAATAGGTAACAAAATCATCTGTTTTATTTCTGCATGTTACTTGTTTGATAAAATGTTTTTGTCTGATGTTTGGTGATTTTACTGATTGAACTGTGAGATACTTGTGCAAGTTAAGTAAATGATGAAATGCTTGCAAATTTCTATATATGTCAAAATGATTGGTGATAAGTCTATCTAATTAGTCAGTAGGATTAGTTTGCCGTTGAGCATTGTGTGGGTGTCTTTTCAATTAGGACACCGGTTCTTTTTTGAAGACTAGATTATTTTCTAATTCTTGTGATCTCTCAAACTATCGTGTCATATCATAATTGGCACTGGAGAGTGATAGCACTAGTTTTTATCTGTGTTTTCGCTGTGAAAATTTCATTGTACCCATTCACCCCCCTCTGGTCACTACTCTCGGTCCTACAACAGTTAAACATGACTCACATTCAGCATCATTCAACTTAGATCTAATCATGGCAAGTTTAGTAGAAGCAGATTCATATCTAGGTATAAG
The DNA here is from genome assembly GCA_019279435.1 of Zizania palustris. NCBI lineage: Eukaryota > Viridiplantae > Streptophyta > Magnoliopsida > Poales > Poaceae > Zizania > Zizania palustris. The sequence goes on from JAAALK010000080.1 coordinate 96,880,711, forward strand.
TTCTTTCAGTTCACGCACAAATTTAATAAGTAATCTACCCTAACTAACCAAAGCATCGTTCAAATTATCAACTGTTGGCATAAAAGATTAAGAACTAACAGACGAAGTGTTTGTGAAAGCGAACTATCTCAAGCCTCCATTCAGGATAATAACTCGAAGTAGTTTGAAGTTGTGTATTGAATATCTGAATATTCGATGCCTATTACAGGATGAGAAGGGGGGTATTTATAGGTAAAAACTCTAAGAAAAAGACCTTTTTACCCCTTATTTACAACCGACATAGTGGAAACTATTTTGGTACCCTGAATAGGGATAAAATGGTAAAGTATGTTCGAAGCAGGTAGACATAGTAAATGTCCCATCCTTCTGGCTATTTTCCACTACGGAGGGGAAACCTTCGGAGGGTATCTTCGGACCGAAGCCTGGACGGACCGTTCGACTTTAACCCTTCTAGTTTAGAGACAAGCCTGGAACTTGGAGATTATGATTTGTCTTTGTCTTGTAATCTCGAAGATCCTCGGGATGAAGTATTTCCCCCCAACAGTAGCCCCTCGAATACGCTTCTCCTGATAACCTGTATAGCAAGGAGAGCAGTATACGCAAGAAATATTTTCATGCTGAGGGACTTAGAAAAAATTCAAGGTATTATAACCGTTCGAAGTGTCTTCAACATCGGAGGTGTATCTAACTTAGGCTTCGAACTTGAATCTCCGTGTGAAAGCTTCGCAGGGAAACAGACCGTTGCAAATGTGAAGCATCGCAAGGAGCCGTTAAATTTGAGCCGTTACCCTCAGGTAGCCATTAGGATCTTTTGAGAAAGTAACAGACATAAATTTAACTGCGGGTGACACATTTTTACCTTGTGGTCCAACCCGTCAGCTGCAAGAGTTGAATCTGCAGTGCGAATGCATATACGAACCATATCAATTGAAAACAGAGGGGTTATAAAAGGAGGACTCGAACCGCGACAGAAACTTTTAGAGAGATTCGGTTCTAAGCCTCCACATTTTCACCTTCAAACCTTCTCCAACGCCCTTGAGAAAAAACCGATGGCGAGGACCAGCACAAAGGTGGTATCGGACATGTTCCATGTTACCTTGCCGCAGCTGTCTCCGAATGCGATCGCATGATTGGCCGTCTTCGAATGGCCCTTCAAGCTGAAGGGTGTGAAGGGAGGTCCGAGATCTTCGCCGATACCCACGAAGCTTCGTGCCAACCGAAGCCGCAAGACAGGCCTGAAGACTCCAAGGTGCTAGTGGCCTTCGGGAGCGTCAACTTCCAGCTCTGAAAGGAGCACTTGAAGAATTTTCCAACAAAGGCAATCAACGACCGGTGGTACTCCGATTGGATACTATGGTGGTTCTATGCTGAAGTTGGTGAAGACTCTGGCCTTGCAGGGTCCCTGCAAGAGATCTGGTATCAGAGGGAAGCAGAAGTGATTCCGGACCCAATTCTGCTTTCAACGCGGTTTGGGTTACTTTCTTCGGTGGCCAAGCGCATGAGCATGCGGGACTTGGCCGAAGAATTTATTGCCCTCCGGATTCCTCCTCTCGGAGCCGAGTGGCCAATTGTATTTCAAAGTGCTTCGGAGGGAGAACTTTGAAGCCTGGGTAAGTCTTCGCATCTTCTGCATTAACATTGATTAGAGAACAAATAGCATGCTTAATGGATTGTTACCTTTTTTCAGCGGCTCCACTGGCGTTAGCTCCAGAGCAGATAGCCAAGGCTACAGAAAGGGTGCTCGGAGCCCCTACTGTAGTGGAAAAGCAAAAGAGAGTGGAGCTAGTCGGGAGTTGGGAGCGCTCCACCCGAGTGTGGAGGGCTCTCGGGATGGAGGCTCCGCCTCTACCAGACTTCGACTCAATGGGAGCGGTCTCCCGGAAGAGAAAAGCTGCCGCCGGGACCTCCAAGAAGGCCGCGAAGACTCCCGTAAAGAAGGGAAAGAAGACATCCAAACTCCCTACGCCTCCATCATCTCCGGCTTCACTCGACATTCGGAGCTCCTCTTTGAAGGAGTCAGAAGAAAGAGACTCGGATGTGTGCATGGGAAGAGAGCTAGAAGAATATCTCCTGCATGGCGAAGAGGGTGAGTCTCAAGCCATGGCCGAAGACCCCCCTCGGGAGACCGCGGAAGAGGCAGTGGCAACCCACTCCGAACCTGCCTGAGCCGATCCAGAGCCAGAGCTAGAAAATCCTAGCTCGCTGGTGATCGGAGTAGTAGCGACGGAGGTCCGGGCTTCGATGTTTGCAACTCTGGCACAAACTTCGGGGGATAACCTCGATGAATACCTCAAGATATACGAGTTTCTAGGGGACCCCGAAATCCTTCCTCAAAGTCTGGACGGAGGTATGCCTCTGAACTTTTTCTTTGAAATTCCTGAAATGACTTCACTTCATCAATAATATTTCAATGAATAGTTAATGAATACCTTTCATTTTGCAGATGCGTCGAGGAGCAGCATGGCTCCAACCAATGATGGAGCTTCGGCTCCTCTCGGATATGAGGCTCTGATTGAGGTGTTGGCTCCGACGACTGTGGTTGCTTCGTGCGAGGTGACTCCACCTGAAGGAGCAACTGTCGAAGGAGGATATACTCCAACCGAAGTACAGCTCCAATTTTTGTACTGGGGAGAGTGTTGGCGTAAAAGATTACGCTAACAGGTTTCTGTAGAAAAGAAACTAACAAACGAAGTGTTTGTGAAGCAAACTGTTCTAAGCCTCCGAAAGGATAATAGCTTAGAATAGTTTGAAAGTGTGTATTGAATCACTTGTATTCGGTCCCTATTACAGGGTGAAATGGGGGGTATTTATAGGCCCAAACATTAAGGAAAAGACCTATTTACCCCTCTATTACAACCGACATTAAGGAAACTATTCGGTTTCCTTAATAGGGCTAAAATGGTAAAAGACTAATCTAATAAGAAAGAAGATAAGTCTTCCATCTTAGCTGGCAGAAAAGATCCTGAAGGGCTTTGGTTCGAAGACATACTTCGAACCAATGCCTGTCTTCGGGCTTCGAACGGAGTTCTGGGCATCTTCGAAGATGATCTTCGGAGAATCTTCGAACTAGTTGACTGTCTTTATGCTGCTTCGGTAATAACCCCGAAGATGAGATATTTTCCCCCAACAATAGCCCCTCGAATACGCTTCTCCGTTGACCTGTAACGTTTAGGAGAGCAGTATACGCAAGAAAAGTAATCATGCGTAGGGGTTAACAGATTTATATCATCTCTGAATTATGTGGAGATATATACTTCGAATTGGTATTCGAAGAAGTTACATTCGAAGTGACTTAGAAGTATCTTTAAAAAGACTGAAGACTTCTCAGACTTAGAAGAAATAGCCGTTAGCCTGTTTCTTCTAACGGAAGTTATACGATGCGTTATTTTCGGAGGAAAATAACGGGTGAGAATGCGAAAGGGCAGAGCCAAAACGGTAACAAACGGAACATTTAGGCTATAAATAGTGGACCTAAAACTTACCCGATTACCTTTTCACCGCTTTCTCATAGTCAAAATCTTTTTGAGCCCCTAGAGTTCTTGAGCCCTAGCCTTTGAGTTCTTGAGCCCTAGCCTCCATTTCTTCAAAGTAATCGAGCGATCGTAATGGTGAAGACCAAGGGATCTGCGCCTCCTTCGGCTTTGGCTCGGCAACAGGCGGCCGCGGCGGCAGCGGCGGCAACGTTGGCGGCGGCACCTTCGATGCAGACGGCAACATCCATGGCGGCAGGGGGGAGAAATCCCCAAATCGCCGATGACCAAGGTCTGTGCCCACCATCGACCAAATATTTGGATCAGTCTTTTGAGTTGGGGCCTTCTACCTGCAAGAGAGAGTCTTTGGCAATCACAGCAGGGGGAAAGATTAGTAATGGAGTTATGATTCGGAAGCCGAGCAAAGAATCGATTCCATCACCAAGACCCGGAGAGGTTGTAGTATTCGAAGCCTTTTTCGAAGCAGGCTTGGGCCTCCCTGCTGTGGACTTCTTGGCCGAAGTACTTGACTTGTTCCATGTAACCCTCCCCCAGCTATCTCCAAATGCCGTAGCTAGATTAGCTATCTTCGAGTGGGCGCTGAGAGCCGAAGGTTGTGAGGGGAGAGCAGAAATCTTCGCTGCACTTCATAGAGCAACTTGTCAGCCGAAGACCTTCGTAGGCTCCGGAGGTGAGAAAGTGGTGGTTGCCTTCGGAAGCATTAATTTTAGGCTTCGAGACGAATATGCCCTGCAATTCCCTGCTAAGGCCATCAATGCTAGATGGTACACCGATTGGGTCCTGAGATGGTTTTATGCCGAAGTTGGAGCGAGCAGTCCTCTGGCTGGGCCTCTCAAAGAAATTCAATTTCGGAAGGAAGCCTTAGTGCAACCTGACGAAGGCCAGCTCGAAGCTCGCCTTAACCTGCTTCAGAAAATCAGCCGAAGGTTAAGCATGCGGGACTTAGCCGAAGAATTCCTCGGACTGCAAATTCCTCCGCTGATGGCCAACTGGCCTATCGTCTTCGAGGATGACTTGGAAGGCGGTCTTCGCAAGATCAATTATACTTCGAGCCCTGCAGGTAACTTCGAAACCAACATGCATTGTACATATTTACTTCGAAGAAAGACTAACTCGAATTATTTTTTAGCTTCTTCAGCCCCTATTACTTCAGAGCAAATTGTAAGGGCTTCGGAGAAGATTTTGGGTGCCCCAACTCCGACGGAAAAAGAATGGCGAATTAAATTGGTCGGGAGTTGGGAGCGATTTAACAGAGTATGGGGAATGTTGGAGTTAACTCCGCCCCCTCTGATGGACTGGGTGCCTCTGGAGAAAGGACCCAAGAAAAGAGTGGCTGAAGCCGGAGCTTCCAGCTCCGCAAGGACTCCGGTGAAGAAGGTGGCTCGGAAGCCAAAGAATCTCGCACCTTCGGATCCTGCGCCTTCAAGCTCAAGAACCTCAATCTCTGGTTCTAAAGAAGATGAAGGTATATTATTAGTGAAATTGATTGACGAAGATGCAGCTCAAGGAAATATTCATACTGAAGATACTGCAGGTATCCTGTAGCCCCAAGCCAACATTGAAGAAGTAAGAGCTCCGGATACCCAAGAGGAGCAAGTCGAAGCCCCTATGGGCGGAGATGAAGTCGAAATTCCTGCGACTTCAGTTGTGGAGGAAAGGACTGCTCACGGAGATGCTCCGACAGCAGAAAATTTAACTGCGGATTCAGATGATGACTTCACTTTTGATCCTCCGATCAGTCCAGTGCTCGATCTTCCGGAGAATGTCGAAGGTAAATTTCGCATAATTCTTTATCATTTTCTGCAAAATTTTACAATGTATAATATTTTTGTTTTTGCAGAGCCTCCTGTTGTCGAAGTACCTCACGAAGATACAATTCAAAGGCCTTCGACAACTTCGGAGCCACACCCGGAGGTTACTCAACAGGGGCCTGGAAGAGGTAAAAGACACATAGAGCCTCTCCATACTCAAGGATCGACTTCATCTGAGTCAACAGATGAAAGTGAATCAACTGAGGGGGGGGCATCTTCAGAAGTTCCAAGGGCCTCAGAAGAACTCTCTGGACCTTCGCTAAGCAGAGCTGATCAGAAAGCTTCAGTAATGCTTCCTCTCTTAACTCCTTTTTTGGAGGAGAGAACCGGACTTCGGACTCTGGTTAAACCTTTGGGTCAAGCCAGTCGCAAAGTCGGGGAAACAGAACTGGTAGCCCTCTTAAGCAAGGCGAAAAGTTCGGAGCTTAACATTGCTATAGAAAGAGCAGCCTACCAGGTACAAAGCATCTTCGAACCAAAAAGCAAATTATATATGAATAATTTCTTATTTCTGTTTTTCTCTTTTTTTAGCAAGCAGTCTTAGCCCGCGCTGCAGCTTTATCGGGCGAAAATGAAATTGCTCAACTTCGGGAAGAAAACGAAGCTCTTCAAAGAAATTTTAACTTCTCCGAAGGTCGAGTAGCTCAGATGGATAATGTAATATTAGCAGAGCGAAGGGCTAGGCAAAGCTTAGAGGCTGCGAAGAAAGAGCTCGAAGCAGAAAGAATTGTGCTTCGAGCGGAGGTTGAAAGATTGCGGAAGGAGGATGCTGCTAAGGGGTCCGAACTTGTGAGACTCCAAGAAGAGGCTGGCCAACTCCTGACTCAAAAGAATACTTTGACTACGGAGAATGCTAGAATTTCCGGAGTTCTAGCAGAAACGACTTCGGCCAAGGATGCACTTATTGAGGAAAAGCTTAAGTCTGAGAAGGTGGCTTCGGAGGTCATCGAGCAGATGCTGGGTGTCTTGGAGTACTTCGGTACTACAGGATCACTACCTTCGGATGACAATGTGACTCTGCTGCGCCGGTTAAAGAGGATCCAAGGAGCAGCGAAGCAAATGAAGACTGCAGGCATACGTTATGGAGAACTCTCCGGACAAGTGTCTGCCCTCGGATTGCTTCGTTACTACGAGGATTTGGGCCGAACAATTACTCCGAGCGCAGAGGGTTCCATCACCTTCGACGACGCGAGACTTTTGAATCCTTCCGAAGGCGTGACTGCCGCCTGGCGAGCCTTTCAAAATTCATGGAGAGCCGAAGGTCGTTCTGCGATCAAGGCTTGGATTGATGAAGGCCAACGCCAGAAGCAAGTTCGGAGCCAAGCTTCGAGCAGTCAGCCTCCTCCGAACCCGCAGGTTTAGGATTTATTTAGGATTTTTTGATTATGTAAAGCTCATGCTTGTAAACATTTATCAATGAAAGTCTTGTTTGTCATATTTTTAGGCTTTGCCTCTTATGGAAGATATCGAAGTGTTAGAGCTTAACAACGAACTTCGTTCATTGTGGAACACCTTCGAACTTCTAAAGAGTTATAAGCGTCCTCGATTTCTTATTCCTCGAGATGACTCCGGCGTAATTGCGCCCGAAGTAATCAAAGACGTATTGTCTTATATTAAAGAGGAAGATAAAGAGGTTGACGCAAACACTTCGTCTTCTGAAGACACTAATTGGTCTGAAGACGAAGGTGAAGCCCAAAATAAAAGATCTGAAGATCTTAGAAGCTGGGAAAGAAGCCCCGAGCGGCTTCGAACTTGGGCCGAGCTTCAACAAGAGCAGAAGGATTTTAGAGCTTCGAGGGGGAGGAAGAGAGTTAAACGTAAAGTTCTTAGAACTTCCGATGTTGGAACTAGTCGTTCCACCCCTAGCTCTCGGGACCGAAGAGGTCTCCGATTCCTTCTTGGTATAGATACCAATTTTTCATAGTGTAATCTGTAAACACATTTATTTCAATAATGAATGCCGATTTAAAATTGTCTCCATATTTATTAGCCCCTCTTTGGGTATAAGCAACTTCGAAATGTATTCAAAGATGGTTATGCGCAAAGAAAAAACTTCGGAGTACAATTTTTTGGGGGTTCGGAGCCCCTCTGTCATTTAAAGATCTTTTGAAATCTTATGAAATGTCTTCGACTTTTTCAGTCAGAAGAATGGTAGCTTAGTACCTTTGTTTGCTTTACGAAAGAAATCAATTGAGATAACTTCCAGGACACTTTAGTGTCTTAAAGAATTTGTCACTTTGGACTTTGTTAACAGACATTCGAAGCTCATGGCTCAAATGCTGTTTTGCTTTAGCCACCTTCGGCTTGTCTTTGCGATCTCTGACGAACCAATGGTTCGGAGTTTGCAATGGTCTCCTTGGACTCTTTTTATGGATGTCTACCAGCCAATGGCTTGGACTCCGTATAATTGTAGCCACCTTCGGCTATTTTTGCAGAAGTCTACCAGCCAATGGCTTGGACTTCGCAGAATTTGGCCACCTTCGGCTCTTTTTTACGGAAGTCTGCAAGCTGCAGCTTGGACTCCGTAGATTTTGGCCACCTTCGGCTCTTTTTACGGAAGTCTACCAGCCAATGGCTTGGACTCCGTAGAATGTGGTTTTGGGCTCTTTTACGGATGCCTACAAGCCGTGGCCTGGGCTCCGGATTATGTCAGCCACCACACCGGAGGCTTCGACTTTATGGGTTCAAAGTCCGGAAATACAGCCCAGCTTAATGACACTTCCCTCTCGGTCGACCCCGCGGTTCCAGCGCGTCCGCTCGGGAAGCTGGAAGTCTATGAGGGGAAGGCAACTATCAGGGTGTATGGTTTATTAATTTAGAGGTGATTACAAGCGAATTACAAGGAGCCCTTATGCGAAGTATCGCTTTAGGTGCTCCGCATGCCAAGTATGTGCTAACTCTTCATCTTCTAAATTAGCTAATTTGAATGAACCAGGGCGCCCTGAGCGGACAATTAGATATGGACCTTCCCATTTATTGCCTAACTTCCCTGGTGCTATAATGCTTCGTAGAACAAGATGACCCGGCCTTAACTCGCTGAGCTTAACCTTCGGGTCATACCAAGTCTTCGTCTGCTGATGATACTTTGATAAATTAGCTAAAGCCCGAAGTCTTGTTTCTTCTGACAAATCTAACGAAGCTTGTCTTTCTTCTTCGATGTCCGGTTCGGTGCTGCGAAATGATCCCCCTTGAGCTCCGTTGGAGTCATAGCTTCATCTCCGAATAGTAGTCTGAACGGAGTAAAACCTGTGGACCTTGTTTGCGTAGTCCGAATGGACCACAGAATCTTCGGAAGCTCTTCGGTCCACAGTCCCTTTGATAATCCTACTATTCTTCGATTTAGCCCTGATAAAATATTTCCATTGGCTCGCTCTACGGCTCCATTCGACTGAGGATGTCTCACTGCAGCAAAACATAGTTGAATGCCTAGGTCTTTGCAAAACTTCCTGAAGGGTTCTACGTCGAACTGTGTTCCATTATCAACTGTGAGATATCTAGGCACTCCGAACTGGCAAATAATGTTCTTCCAGAAGAATTTCTGTACATTGTTCGAAGTGATAGCTGTTAAGGGCTCTGCTTCTACCCACTTAGAAAAATATTCAATAGCTACCACTGCGAACTTCAGATTTCCCTTTGCTAACGGAAAGGGACCAATTAGATCCATACCCCATCTGGCCATAGGCCATACCGGAGCAATGACTTGAAGAGCTGTTGGTGGGCGATGACTCCGTCGACCCATCCACTGGCATCCTTGACAAGTGCGGACCAAGCTCTCCGCATCAGCTGTTATTGTGGGCCAATAAAGCCCCTGGCGAAGTGTTTTTACTGCCAGAGCTCTAGGGGCTAAATGGCTTCCACAAAGGCCTTCGTGAATTTCTCGAAGAATTTCTTGGCCTTCGGCTTGAGATATACATCGGAGTAGAGGGGAACATACTCCGGCCTTGTATAATATACCGTTGATTAACTGATAGTTTCTTGCTCTGAGCTTTAATCTTGACAACTGGGGTTCTTCGGGCAAATTTGTTCCTCCTTGCAAGAGTTCTATGATCGAATCTTTCCAATCTGCACTAAGAATGCAAAGAATCTCTGCAGAGGCAATTTGTGGCACCGAAGGTATATTGAGCTCCTCATAGAAAGCTTCTTCAGGCACATCCACAGCTCCGGCTGCAGACTTCGCTAAAATGTCTGCTTGCACGTTTTCAGCTCTTGGTATACTCCGAATGGAAATACCCTTGAAGTGTGCTTCGATTTTGCGGATTTCTTCTAAGTACTTTACAAGCTGTGGATGCCGAACTTGAAAACTTTTGTCTACGTGCCCTGCTACTATCTGAGAATCTGTTTTTATAATTATCCTTGTAGCCCCTAGAGCACGTGCTTTCCGGAGTCCCAATAAAATTCCTTCATACTCCGCTATATTATTGGTAGACTTAAAGTCGAGTCTTGCGGAGTACATTGCTCTTTGCCCTGACGGTGAAATCAACACTGCCCCAATGCCTGCTCCGGATGCTTGGAAAGCCCCATCGGAGTAAACAGTCCAAACTCCGTCATCTGATTTCTCCGGAGTCATCTTCGCAGGTGGAGTCCACTCTGCTACAAAGTCTGCTAGGACTTGGGATTTGATAGCTGTCCTTGCCAAGAAAGATATGCCGAAGGGTGCTAGCTCTACTGCCCACTTTCCAATCCTTCCAGTGGAATCTTTGCTTCGGAGCATATCTCCTAAGGGATACGAAGTTGGTACAATTACATTATGAGCCAAAAAATAATGTCTTAGCTTTCTCGAAGCCATTATCAGAGCATAAACAAACTTCTCAAGTTCGGAGTATCTTGTCTTCGCTCCTGACAATGCTTCGGATACAAAATAGACAGGATTTTGGACCAACTTCCCATTGAAATCCACTTCTCTGACAAGGACTGCGCTGACAGCTGAACCTGTAGCTGCAAGATACAGGAGTAGGGTTTCGTCCGCAATAGGCACCGTAAGTGTAGCAAGATTGCTGAGATAATCTTTAATATCTTCGAAGCTTTTCTGACACTCCGGTGTCCATGCAAAATCTTCGGACCCTTTCAAAGCTTTAAATATTGGCAAGCTCCTCTCCGCAGACCTTGATAAAAACCTGCTAAGTGCGGCCAGACGTCCAGTCAGCTTTTGCACTTGCTTTAAATTTTCTGGAGGAGCCATCTTCTGCAGCGCAGTTATTTGAGTAGGGCTAGCTTCAATTCCCCTGCTTGAAACTAAGTACCCTAACAACTTTCCAGCCTTAGCTCCGAATATACATTTTTCGGGGTTAAGACGGATCCCACATGCCCGAAGGCTATTGAATGTTTCTGCTAAGTCTAGGCTATGTTGGTGCTTTAAAGCACTCTTTATTACAATATCATCCATATAGGCCTCCACATTGCGACCTAGTTGATGACCTAGAGCCTTAGCAACTAATCTTGAAAAAGTAGCCCCAGCATTTCTTAGGCCAAAGGGCATTCTTACATAGCAGAAGACTCCCGAAGGAGTTACAAAGATCGTTTTGATTTCATCTTCGCGCTTCAACCATATTTGATGATAACCAGAATACGCGTCAAGGAAGCTTTGTAACTCCGAACCTGCAGTGGAGTCAACTAGTTGATCAATTCGGGGCATGGGGTAGGGGTCACGTGGGCACGCTTTATTCAGAGATGTGAAATCAATGCACATGCGCCACTTCCCGGAAGACTTCTTCCTGACGAAGACTGGGTTGGCTAACCATTCTGTGTGGGCCACTTCTCTGATAATCCCAGCCTTCAACAGTTTTTCAACTTCGTCCTTAGCTAGAGCAGCTCTCTCTGCGGACATCTTCCGGAGTCCTTGTCGAACAGGCTGGGCCTTCGGGTTTACAAGTAAATTATGCTCAATAATATCCCGATCGACTCTGGTGATATCTTCGTCAGACCAAGCGAAGACATCCAAATTTTCTTCCACGACTTTTTCCAAGGAGGTTGCAACTTCAGGAGGTAAATCTTTACCAAATTGAAAAGTGTATTCTTTACCATCTTTAACAATGATCTTCGTTGCAATCTCTCCTTCGGGACTTGGTCTCGGAAACGACTTCTTCGAAGCTTCGGAGGAGGCTGAAAAAATTTCTTCATTATCCTGGACACTGTTTACTTGCCTCGGATCAAGAGGAGGACCGTGACCATATTCTGCCCTCCGAGCTATGGCTTGATCTCCGAAGATTGTCAGGACTCCTGCTTGTGTGGGCATCTTCATGCACAAGTAGTTGTGATGCGCCACAGCTCCGAACTGATTCAACATGCCCCGTCCGAAGATGACATTATAAGCATACGGGGCATCTACCACATCAAAGATAACTTCTTCAGTTCGGGCTAATAAACCTTCTCCGAAGGTTACTTCCAGGCCTATCTGGCCAAGTGCATCAAGCGGAGGTCCTGCGAAGCCTTGCAGAGGACGAGCCGCTGGGAGGAGATGCTTCCTGGAAATGCATAACTGATCGAAGGCTTGCACAAAAATGATATCTGCCGAACTACCTCCGTCAATTAGCACCCTTCGGACTTTAGTTCCTGCAATATCAGCAGTGATAACCAATGGATCTGCATGCGGGAACTTAATACCAGCTGCATCCTCCGCAGAGAAAGATATCGGAACATGAGCCCACTCCGGCATTGCAGCTGCAGATGACGAAGTCCCAATATGACCTACTTCCCGAACGTACTCTCTTCGCTGTCTCTTGGACATGCTTCCGAGGGTACCTCCTCCGGAGATAGGGAGAACTACTCTCTTTCCTCTATCTTGCCCTTCTTCTTGCTTCGGAGGTGGCATAACATTGGCCACCGGAGGATGCCTTGCAGCATCAAAATTTTCTATCCGCGCCACAACCTGGACCGGGTCTGGGCGCGCTGCTGCTGGACTTCGGTCGGTACTGCCTCGACCCGAAGTTCTTTCCAAGTATTCTCCCCTTAGGGTAAGGATAGCCTTGCAAGTGTCAGTTGCATGGCTTCGATTCTCTCCATGAATACAGCAAAAAAGGGTCTGGCCCTTGCCAGCCGTTTTTCCTGGCGGCCTCCAGCCGCTGGACTTATTCCCCGCAGACTGTGGAGCTCTCTGTATAAACTTCTGTGGGGGTGCAATATTCAAGACTTCAGAGCGAGGGTGCTTTTGCCCTCTTCTTCGATCATGTTGCACTTCGAAGACTGGTTCTTGCGGCTGTGCCGGAGTCTTCACCTCTGCTTTAACTTCTTGCAATACTGTCGAAGTAGCAGCAGTCCTCCGAAGCCAACCCTCTTCTGATCTCGCATACTCCTCGAAATATGACATCAGCTGTGACACTGTGGAGATGCTCTTCCGATGCAGTTTATCCAGAAGGCCTTGATGACTGACGCCTTCCCGAGCTGCATCAACCACTGAGGATGTGGACAGCCCCCGAATTTGCGACTTCGTATGAGCGAAGCGCTTGAAGTACTGCCTCAATGTTTCTCCGGGGAGCTGTTTCACTTGGAAAAGGCTTCCTGTTGACATGGGAGGCACGAAGGTGCCCTGAAAGTTACTTATAAACTTCCTCTTCAACTGTGACCACGAATTGATTGATCCTGGCTTTAAAGACCAGAACCATCTCAACGCCACTCCTTGAAGAGCTAACGGGAAGCACTTCGCCATAGTGTCTCTGTCTCCGCCGCTAGCCTCAGTTGCTAGGGCATAAGAACGCGCGAACTCTCCGGGATCTTCATCTCCGGCATACTTGCAGAGCTTCGAAGTTTTAAACTTTGGATCAAAGCGAACCTTCTGCAGGTCAGGATGCAACGGAGATTCATTGTCGTAGGAGGCATTCTCTGGGGCTTCGGGATAACCAAGATCGTCATCTTCGGGCACTTCGGGGATAGCTGGGGTGGCTTGAAAACGAAGCCTGTTCGCAGCTTCTTGTCGCCACCTCGCTACCTCAGCTTGAAGGTTGGCCATTTGAGTGGCCATATCTCCAAGGCTATCTTCATCTCCTCCGGAAGGACCTTCCGGGTCTTGAGAACTGGTATGATCAGTTCGAATCGGGATGGAGGGTGGGGGAGTGACTCCGGGCGGTCGGAGTATGGAAGGGGTTGGCGGAGAGGTTTCGTATCCTCGAGGGATAGAAGCCCCTTGCGGAGTTTGAGGTGGAGGGATAGTCGAAGACCCTCCGACTTCGACTGTGTCGAAGGGTATCTCTCCGGAGATCCGAGAGGACCTCCGAGTGGGATTGCGAGGTGCGCTCCGCTTAGGAGGCATGATGTAAGAAGTTGGTAGAGAATGAAGTTTTTCGGACTAGGTTCCCCACGGACGGCGCCAACTGTTGGCGTAAAAGATTACGCTAACAGGTTTCTGTAGAAAAGAAACTAACAAACGAAGTGTTTGTGAAGCAAACTGTTCTAAGCCTCCGAAAGGATAATAGCTTAGAATAGTTTGAAAGTGTGTATTGAATCACTTGTATTCGGTCCCTATTACAGGGTGAAATGGGGGGTATTTATAGGCCCAAACATTAAGGAAAAGACCTATTTACCCCTCTATTACAACCGACATTAAGGAAACTATTCGGTTTCCTTAATAGGGCTAAAATGGTAAAAGACTAATCTAATAAGAAAGAAGATAAGTCTTCCATCTTAGCTGGCAGAAAAGATCCTGAAGGGCTTTGGTTCGAAGACATACTTCGAACCAATGCCTGTCTTCGGGCTTCGAACGGAGTTCTGGGCATCTTCGAAGATGATCTTCGGAGAATCTTCGAACTAGTTGACTGTCTTTATGCTGCTTCGGTAATAACCCCGAAGATGAGATATTTTCCCCCAACAGAGAGGTAAGGGCAAGACTGGTCTTGGTCCTCTCCCCTCTTTAACAACGACACCTTCGAATGATCCTTCATTAGGTGCTTTGGAAGAAGACTCCGCTGAAGGCGATCAACAAGCCATGTCTTGGCTCCCTCTATTGGCTCCTTTCTTGGTGCAGCGGACAAGGCTCCGAGCTCTTCTAGAACCCTTAACGACTAGAGCCAAGAGGTCGGAGCTTGACTTGGCCCTCGAAAGGGCTACCCTCCAGGTATGCAACAAACAACAAGCATACTTATTTAATAGAAATTACATTGTACTCACTTTTCTTCTTTGCAGCAATTCGTCCTTGCTAGAGCGGCGACGACTTCCAATGAGCTCAAAACCAATCATCTCAAAAGAAAGGTTACAACACTCCAAAATATCCTCAAGGGCTTCGAAGATAAAACCTTACAACTGGAGGAAGAGCTCCTTGAAGAGTGGAGGGTAAGGCCATAACGGAGGAAGCACTTCGGGCCGAACAGTAGACCTATGCTAAACTTATATCTTCGATAGAAGAAATTCAAGCAGAGCGTACGATGCTAAGAGACGAGATCGAGAAGCTTCGGGAAGCGGAGGTGACCTCCAGCGCTGAACTTGTAAAGCTTCAAACTTCACTCAATCAAGCGCTGGCTCAGAAGAATTACCTGTTACCGAGGACAGTTGAGATCTCCGTCGTTGCCTCTGAGCTGACGAAGGCCGAGGCAAAGCACATCATGACTGCTGATCAAACACTAGATACCCTCAGGGGTGTTCTAGAGTATTTTGGCATGGTGTGCCCCTCTTCTTTATCTGCGGTAGATGAGCCTCTTGATCGGAAGCTGAAGATCATCCAAGCAGCAACTAAGATGATGAATGGCTCCGGGACTCGCTACGGAGAGATCTCCGGGGAAGTAGCTGGGATCAGAGTCCTTCGACACCTCGAAGCTGTTGAGGTGTCTATTGCTCTGGTGAAGGGTTCGACACCAGCAAGCTTCACCGATGAAGGCTTGCTACGACCATGTTTGGATGTGGCTTCGGCTTGGGAAGCCTTTTGTGCGACTAGGAAAGCAGACCATGAAGCTGCAGCCAAGGCTTGGATCGAAGAAGCCCGTTGGCAGAGGCTAGCTTAGACGAAGCCTCCAGCTCCGACTCCGCCAACTGCTCCGCCTACCGACCCGAAGGTCTAGCTCTTAGGGCGCTTAATTATGTACAAGAAATCATGTAATGCCCTTTTATTTTAATGAATAAAAGTTTATAAATGAAAAGTCTTCGCTTGAATGTTTGTTTTTAGGTTTTGCTTCATACTTCGGATCCTGAGCTCAAAGTATTAGAGCTTAATGAAGGGCTTCACCAGTAGTGGGTTATCCTCGAAAGCTTGAGGCCTTATAGGCGCTCGTGATTTTCTGTTCCTCGAGGGGAGCAAGGGGAAATAGCACCCGATGTTTGTAGCGAAGTCCTATCTTATATTAAGGAAGAGAATAAGGAAGTAGCATCTTTGTCCTCAGAGTATGTAGATTGGTCCAACTTGGAGTACAAAGTCGAAGACCCAATGGAGGCTAGCTTCTAAAACCTTCTATCCTGGGCTGAACTTCAAGAAGAACAAAAAAAGATGCAGGCTTCAAGGAAGAAAAGCACTCGGACTAAAAGAAAAGTTTTGAGAACTCCAGGCTCTGAAGACCGAGCAGGTCCTAGCTAGGAGTAGTTCTAGAGGTCGGAGGGGTCTCCGGTTTTATTTAGGTTTAGATGATAATTTTTCTTAATTATTATGATTGTAACATGATTATCCAATTAATACAAATTATCGGAGAAGCACCCTTGTATCTTACTCCCCTTCCCCTCTTGTGGGTGGGAGACCGTATGCAATGCAATAAGGTCCGTCGGACACAATGATTGGTATAGCAACCTAGTGCTTCACAATAGTACTTGGTAATCATGAGTTTACCTCTTTCATAGAGTTCTTCTAACTTTACATTCGTATTGTAATGTTTATAATTTCTGGAACTAAGTTTATACTTATAAGCTCTGATATTGGTCACTTAAGACGTATGAAGTGTTTCATTTGGCTAGAGCATTGAAACCTTATTGCTTGGTCGCCTACGACTCTTTTACAGATGCTTCGAATCCGGAGGATCGGAAATCTGTTCTTTTAAAGTCCTTAGACTCTTCCACAGATGCTATCAAGCCGAAGCCTGGAATCCATAGGCTTTGGCCACCTTCGACTCTTTTACAGATGCTTCGAACCTAGAGGATTGGAAATCTATTCTTTTAAAGTCCTTAGACTCTTCTACGAACGCTATCAAGCTGAAGCTTGGAATCCGTAGGCTTTGGCCACCTTCGGCTCTTTTACAGATGCTTTGAACCCGGAGGATCAGAAATCTGTTTTTTTAAAGTCCTTAGACTCTTCTACAGATGCTATCAAGCCGATGCCTAGAATCCATAGGCTTTGGCCACCTTCGGCTTTTTACAAATGCTTCGAACCCGGAGGATCAAAAATCTATTCTTTTAAAGTCCTTAGACTCTTCTACGGATGCTATCAAGTCGAAGCCTGGAATCTATAGGCTTTGGCCACCTTCGGCTCTTTTACGGAATCCTTAAACCGATGGTTCAAAGGCCGTTTGCTGGGTTCTGATGAAAGATGCTTACCTCCGCAAGCTTCTCCGTCCCTCTGATGTGTCCACCAGGGGTAAGGAATATTTGAAGAGTAAGCACAATTCGAACCTCCATCTTTATTTATCTTAGAAAGGTACTTTACAACTGATTACAAGGAGCCCCAAAGCGTAATAACATTTAATGTCCTCCGCATGCCATGCATGCTTTAATTCTTCCCCTTCTAAATTAGCTAATTTGAAAGATCCGGGGCGCCCTGAGAGTAGGATAATATATGGTCCTTCCCATTTGTTTCCTAACTTGCTCGGAGCTATTACACTTCGCAGTACCAAATGACCTGGCCTAATTTCATTGACTTTTATCTCCGGGTCATACGATGCCTTCGTTTCATCTTGGTACTTCGTCAGATTGGCGATAGCTCGAAGCCTTATTTCTTCTGATAAATCCAGCGAAGTGTTCCTTTCATCATTATCTTCAGGCTCCGTTACACGAAGGGATCCACCTTTTAGCTCTGTGGGAGTCATGGCCTCATCTCCGAATAACAGTCTGAATGGGGTGAATCCTGTGGACCTAGCTTGAGTGGTCCGAATGGACCATAAAATCTTGGGAAGCTCTTCAGTCCACAGCTCCTTTGCCAGTCCAACAATCCTTCGATTTAGACCAAATAGAATATTTCTATTTGCCCGCTCGACAGCTCCATTGGATTGGGGGTGGAGAACTGCTAAAAAACATAATTTGATACCCAAACCTTCAAAAAATTCTTTAAAAGGTTTTGCTTCGAATTGGGTTCCATTATCGACTGTTAACTCCCTAGGCACTCCGAACCTGCAAATGATATTCTACCAAAAGCATTTCTGCACATTTTTTGAAGTGGTAGCAGTTAAGGGTTCAGCTTCGACCCGTTTATAAAAGTATTCGATTGCTACCACTGCAAACTTCAAGCTGCCTTTTGCCATTGGAAAAGGGACGATGAGATTCATTCCCCATCGCGCCATTGGCCATACCAGAGCAATAACTTGAAGAGGTGTTGGTGGACGATGGCTCCGCCTACCCATCCACTAGCACCCTTGGCAGGTTCAAACCAATTCTTGTGCATCTCTTACAATTGTTGGCCAATAAAGCCACTGTCGAAGTGTTTTTCCCACTAGAGACGAGGGGCTAAATGGCTACCGCACATGCCTTCATGAATCTCCCAAAGTATATCTTGGCCTTCGGGTTGCGAGATGCATTAGAGTAGAGGAGAAAAGACTCCAGCTTTATAAAGTATTCCATTGACAAGTTCATAATTTCGGACCCTTGTGTTAATGGCAAAAAATGGCATTAATGGCTAGATTGTCAAAATATCAATTTTGGTGATTTGGGCAAAAAATACACGTCCAGGGTCCGTCCGAAGCCCTATAGGGCCGAAGGTCCATTGGGCTATGGGCTCCAAAAGCCTCTAGCCAGCCCATGGGCTTCGGCCGGGAAGCCTTCGGAGGCCCACACCACCGGAGCTTCGGCCCGAGGAGTAGGCCTCGACAGGCCTGACCGAAGCCCACTTCGGCAGAGATAGAGTTGTATGCGTTTCCGGCTAAGTTTGTATCTCCATCCGACCGAGTTAATAGCAGATTAGATCAGAGATTAAGCCCCTATAAATAGAGAGGCGAGGCCATCGTCGAGCCCCCCAACTCAAACCAAACCAAAGCCCTAGCTTTGATCGTATTTACTTTACCTTTATTTTCATGTACCTCTTCGTGGGATTGCCTGGAAGCCCTCCGCCGTCCACTACGGAACAGTGGTAACCCTTGTTACTTCGCTTGTGAAGTATCCGTTAATCTACATAATAGATTGCTATCGCCTTGTTACTTCGCCTATGAAGTATCCGCTAATCTGCGTAACAGATTGCTACCTTCGCTACTAGTGCAACACTTAGCAGAATTCGGTCCTCGGGCCGAATTGGTACTTCGAACTCTCTTTGTTGCAGGTTCCCACGTTCGGAGCTACTTAATCGGAGGTGTCCGGAGCTGAGAGATCGGTTTCGGAGGTCACCAGGACACCCTTCGACAGGACTGCAAGCTTCGGCAACAGGCTTCGCCAGCACACTTCGTCGCAACAGGCTTCGCCACGACCACACTCCGCACTGGATGAAGTTACACTAGCGCGTGGCCCTCGCGTCATTATTCTATAGTTTGTTGTATTAAAGACCTCACGCCGAACCCCGCTGTTCGGAGGTGATCATCGCGTCCAGATCCGTTCGGAGCCCATCTTCGGTCGGATCAGTCCGAACGCCGAAGCACCCTTTGGCGTGACACTTCGCACCAGACGCCAAAGGTACACTTCGGTGACCCCTTCGCATCAGACTTCGAAGCAGACAGGCTCCGATCGGTTTGCTGATTTTATTCTGTTTAATATATTTCTTTCGGCTAATTGGATTATTTCGTGTGATCTGGTTGCCTGGCAACTCCACCCCCCTTATCACAACTAAGGATAGTCGGAACGCGACATCGGTGTTGTGTCACGCTTAGGCTTTTCCCTAAGTATCCGCACACTTTTCGATCATCGAACTGACCCAAGTATGCGGGGACATTTTCGTGTCAACACACTTTTTGGATACTCCACTGGGGAAGGCAACGCCAACATGACAAGTACATCTACATCGGCCACCGATACATCTATGTCGACTACTACGTCTACACCACCGATGGATACAATAGGAGGCGCGAATATCGACAACAGCAACATCTGACACCTACACATGAAGATATCCCCGTAGAA
Source organism: Zizania palustris (assembly GCA_019279435.1). Taxonomy (NCBI): domain Eukaryota; kingdom Viridiplantae; phylum Streptophyta; class Magnoliopsida; order Poales; family Poaceae; genus Zizania; species Zizania palustris. The sequence goes on from JAAALK010000080.1 coordinate 96,900,167, forward strand.
GACCGAGTAGAGATCGAGGCAAAGTTAAAGGCACTCCAAGACATGATGCTCGGGGGCTACGTCAAGACACGCGCGGGCTTCATCAAGCGCGACATCATCACCCCCGACCTCGCTCAAGTCCAGGTAACACCTGTATCGCCTCGTTTATCTTCTTTAGAGATTGAGCAGAAAATAGTCGCATCAGTAGATCAAGCCGTTAGCGCTTTGCTAGCCAACCGTTTAGATTCGGCAGTCAGCTCCCAAGTAGAGGCGACTCTCAGGAGGTTCGGCTTTACTGAGGTCATACCCCCGGTTCCTATTACTAGTGCACCTCCGGCAAGCTACGTGTACGGCAAGAATAATGATAGCACTAGCGCAATCATGTCTCCAGCCTCGACACTTATGGCCGAGACTAATCATTACACCTACGGTTAAAACAACACTGCGTACCAAGCGCCACCACCTGCGCCGGTACCTGCACTGCCCGCACCACATGTGCATGCACCCGGACATGAGCACATCATACAGATAGCGCGCAGGGAAGAGGCCCATGGCCGACATGCCGATATCCCACCGCGTGTCGCACCCCCGCATGAGAGACGCGCACAAGCAACATGCCAAGATGACATAGAAGAGCGGGTCCGCGCACTATTTAGAGAGTGTGCCGGCTTTGTGCCCAAAGGACGGGTTAGGGTTTACCGTAAGCCATACCCCGACCATCTTGACATGGTACCCTACCCCCACGGCTAATGAATCCCTGAATTCACTAAGTTCGATGGCGAGGATAGCAAAACTACACTAGAGAACGTTAGTCAATTTTTGGCACAGTGTGGAGAAGTTAGTGGGATAGATGCTCTAAAGGTCAGACTATTTTCTCTCTCGCTGTCTGGCACTGCTTTCACTTGGTTTTCGGCGCTCCCGCCGATCTCCATCCAAACGTGGGATGATTTAGAGCGGAAATTCCATGATTATTTCTACACGGGTGAGACAGAACTTAGGCTCTCACATTTGACATCAGTTAAGCAGAAATTTAGCGAGAGCACCTCTGAGTACATCAAGCGTTTTAGGGATACTAGAAACCGATGTTTTAGCCTTAATATTTCGGAAAGGGACTTGGTGGAACTAGTTTTTAACGGGTTGCGTTCCGAAATTAAAGAGAGGTTAGATAACCAAAATTTTTTAGAAGTTAGCCAAGTTCTACAGCAGGCTCTGGTCTAGGAAGGCCGAACCAAAGATAAAAAGTTTATTAAGACGTCTAGCAAGCCTAGGGCTGAAATCCACATTATGGAACGTTCTGACGAGGAAGAGTCAGAAGCGGAGGATTCGGCCGATATGTACGCGGCTGAATGGGTGTGGAACACTAAGAATAAACCTGTCACCTGCTCTGAGTTACGACCATCCACCACAAAGAATCGACTTAGTGAGGTCAAGTACTCGTTTGATATAACTAAATGTGATAAAATATTTGATTTTCTCTTAAAAAGTCAGCTTCTCAGGTTACCTAAGGGTCAAGTCATTCCACCTGCCGATGATTTAAAGAAGCATCCATACTGTAAGTGGCATGATTCGCATTCACATAATGCTAATGACTGCAATGTTTTTTGACGGCAGATACAATCGGCCATAGAAGAAGGACGATTGAAGATAGACCATAATCCGAAGATGAAGCTGGATAAAGATCATTTTCCCGTCAACGCCGTCGACCTCGGTGAAAAGAAGGTGTTGATTCAGCTGGAACAGGATGAGTCGGCTAAGGGAAAGGATGTAATTGTTGGAGAGCCACGCACTCGCATGCTGCTACTGAAGAACCCCGAGGTAGGAGTGAGGAAACAGAACATTAATACCCCTTCGGCTAAGGCTCACAAGAGGCCGAAGGTAACCTATATCATGCTGTTGAACAAGCATCAGAGAAGGGCCAAGGGAGCAGGTCCACACACTAAGAGGCTAAAGCAGCCGAAGGGTCCAGGGCTCTCGGAGGGTAGCTTCGGACCGAAACAGGCGGACCCTCTACACGGAGGCTTCGGGCCACGGTGGCCTGATACTCCGCACGGTGGTTTCGAGCCACAATGGCCGGATCCCCAGTACATCAACTTTGGCCCCCAATGGCCGAACCCCGCACCGTGTTGGACTTCTCCGATGGGAGGCTTCGGCCCGGACTGGCCGAACGTACCTCTAGCCTGGCAGGACCCTTCGCTGGTGTTGTCCGAGATACCATCGACTTTGCCGAACCCCCCTCCGGGTAACGGGTTCGGCTCATAGTGGGCAAGGCCACTAGAGCCGCCGATGCCTCAGCCGTATGACTGGGCGGCTACCCCGTGGGATCCGTACGTGTCTGGGCCAGGGTACCCTCTGCAACCTAACACTATGCCTTGTATTCCTTCGGAGTATTATGGATGACAGGGGGAAAAAGACACAGCGGAGGGGGGCATCATCCACAGACTGTCCGTGGTGCCTCCAAATCGGACCATGTAGAGTGAAGCCAAAGGGTGCGAGCACGCGGAGGCCGAGGTCAGGGAGTCTGAAGCCATAACCATCAGAGTTGGGTCTCAGGAAGTCCCAATCCTGAAGACTTTGTCACCGAGGCATGACGGAGGTAAGTCTCATGCTTCGACTGAGATCTGCGCCGAAGCCCGGCTCGATCGACCGAAAAAGGCCGGTCCGTCTGTCGGAGTCCACACCTAAGGCCCCTCCGAGCGCAGGGTGCACAAGGCCGAAGGGCACTGTACCACTTCGGCCAAAATTAATGGAAGCCGAACAGTAGGACCCGGCACCAAGCCGCAACCATCTTGAGACCCTCCGGGCATGTACAAATCATAGAAGAGATGCCTACAAAGACTACGGGCACAGGAGATGCGCGAGAAGAAAGATGAGGACGGGCGTGATGCTATCTTCGAAGAAATCCGCCCTCGGCCGGCTACAAAACAGGTATGGAGGGAGAAGCCGGTTGAGATAACCAACCTGGCTCATAGTCCGAGCGACGACGACGATGACATGCTCGACGATGATTACTCACCCATCTCTGAAGGGCCCGCACCCCAGGTGATGGACATCAACATCGCCACGCTGCCTGCCGAGTTCGCACTACCACAGGATGAGGTCGAGGTCGCCCAATTGAACCTCGGCCCGCGCAACGCCATCTTCGAGAAGCCCGAGGACTCGACTCGCCATCTGAAGCCTCTCTACATCAGAGGTCACATCGATGGAAAGCCGATCTCCCGAATGCTCGTTGACGGTGGCGCCACTGTTAACTTAATGCCTTACTCGTTGTTGAAGAAACTTGGCAGGGGTGAGGATGACCTGAAGAAGACCAACTTGATGCTCAACGGCTTCAACAGGTGAGAGCTTCGAGGCCAAGGGAGTACTCTCTATGGAGTTGATGGTGGGCATCATGGTGTTGCCAACAACATTTTTCGTCATCGACGTACAAGGTAATTATAGCGTACTGCTCGGGCGCAACTAGATTCACGCGAACTATTGCATTCCTTCTACTCTACACCAGTGCCTGATACAGTGGGACGACGATGAGGTAGAGGTCATTCCCGCAGATACTTCGTCCCAAGTAGCATTGGCTGATGTATCAGTTGATGCTGTCCATAACAAAGTAGAGTGTCTATCAGGTAGAGATCTTTCGCATTACGATTTTGTTAGTGTATCCGGAGGACGGTTTGTACCAGTGTCTGTAAAGTCGGCTAGAGTAGCACGACTGTTTTTGTATTAATAGTCGTGTCTAGCAAGAGCAATCTAGATTGGCTAAAGTCTCGTGTAGAGCAATATCAGTCTAATAAAGACGGTATTGCCGAGGCCATCGGGGACTTTAGCGGAGTAGAGAAATTAGGACAAGGTTTTACGTCGGCCGACCCCTTGGAGGAAGTCGACATAGGTAATGGTAGCATCCCAACGCCGACTTTTGTAAACCAACATTTACAGCCTGATGAAAAGGCTGAAGTAATAAAGTTACTTCAGTCGTATGTCGATTGTTTCGCATGTGAGTATAGCGAGATGCCAGGGATAAGTCGCGATCTCGTTGAGCATTGGCTCCTATTAAGTCCGGATTTAGGCCTTATAAGCAGCCTCCCCGTCGATTTAACTCGGCCGTCTATGACCGAGTTAAAGAAGAAGTGGAGCGACTACTCAAGGATGAATTTATTAGGCCATGCAGGTACGCGAAATGGGTTGCTAACATTGTGCCTGTAGAAAAGAAAGGGAGCGGCAAGATACGGGTATGCATTGATTTCAGGGATCTGAACAGAGCCACTCTAAAGGACGAGTATCCAATGCCGATAGTCCGACATGCTGATCAACGATGCTTTAGGGCACAAGGTACTAAGTTTTGTTGATGGCAATGCTGGTTATAATCAAATCTTTATGGCCGAAGAGGACGTCTACAAGACTGCCTTTCAATGCCCTAGTTTTGTCGGTTTGTTCGAGTGGGTCGTCATGACTTTTGGTTTGAAAACTGCTGGCTCCACATATCAGCGCGCTATGAACTTGATCTTTCATGACTTGTTAGGAGTTATGCTACAAGTTTACATCGATGATGTCGTAGTCAAATCGGACGCTATGGGAGACCATTTAGCCGATTTGAAGGTTGCTTTCGATAGGATGCGGTAGTATGGGTTGAAAATGAACCCACTCAAGTGTGCTTTTGGTGTGTCGGTGGGTAAGTTCTTAGGTTTCATGATTCACGAGAGAGGCATAGAAATTGATCCTAAGAGGCTTGAGAAGATTAGAAACATTGCAGCGCCGACGTGCAAAAAGGACGTACAAAAGTTGCCAGGCAAGATGAACTATTTGCGTCGCTTTATATCTAGCTTGTCCGGCAAGATTGATGCCTTTGCCCCATACTCCGGCTAAAAAATGAAGTCGGGTTCACTTGGGGGGCAAGCTAGCAAAGTGCTTTTGAGAAGATCAAGGAGTGCTTGTCATCACCGCCGGTGATGAGAGCACCTAAAGCCGGGATTCCATTTCGGCTATACGTCGCTACTGAAGATAGCGTGATTGGGGCCGTGCTAACCCAGGAGGTGGAGGGGAAGGAGTACGTCATCACATTCTTGAGTCGCCGTCTGCTGGACGCCGAAACCTAGGTACACGTTTGTGGAATGATTATGTTTATCACTTTATTACGCATGCACTAAGTTACGCCATTATCTTCTCCCCACTACATGTGTTGTCGTTTGCCAAACTGATGTTATAAAGCACATGTTACAGAAGCCGATTCTAAGTGGAAGGATCGGAAAATGGGCTTACTGCGTTGATTGAGTACGATTTGGCCTACTAACCCCTGAGAACGATGAAAGGCCAAATCGTAGTCAACTTTATAGTTGATCACCACGTAGATGTCAGCTGGAGTGATACTATTGCTCTAGTTGAAGTAGTGCTGTGGAAACTTTATTTTGATGGTTCGTCTTGCAAGAGTGGCTAAGGTATTGGAGTGGTTCTCGTATTACCTAATGGAATGCACTTTGAAACTTCGGCCCGACTAGAATTTTCTTCCACTAATAACCAAGTCGAATACGAAGCTTTATTGCTAGGTCTTGAATTACTAGAAGATGTAGGTGCTAGACATGTTCACGCGTATGGTGATTCTTTATTAGTAGTGCAACAAGTAGGTAAGAGTGCTCAATGTTTTAATGGCTTGTTGAATAATTACTTGGATAAGTGTCTAGACATAGTTGCTACTTTTGATGACTTCAAAATCTCTCATGTGTCAACAGAAGCCAATTCAGTCGCCAATGACTTGGCTCAGCAAGTATCTGGCTACCAAGTCAGGAGAGGAAAATTTTCTGTATTAGAGAAGCCGGTGTTTGGTATCACTACCGAAGCCAGTAATGTTGGGCAGGCACACCCTCCAGGTCGGACCCTTTGGCCGCCGAAGGTAACTGCGTGCCAAGGACCCTTGGACCAGAGTACCCTGCCGACCGAAGGACCTGGCACAATGAAGTCTGTAGGCCGAAGCCTCTCGCGCGGAGAGGGCTCCCCGGAGTCCGGACCCTCCGGAGGGCTTCGGCCCAACACACTCCGAACGCCCACCCCGGCCAGGATTCGGTAGGAGCTGGAATGGCTCGGGGGGCACCCCGAAGTCAGTAATTTAGAAGTTTTTTTAGAAGGTGGACCAGCGAGACCTCTGAAACCTATAAGGGCGATTGGAGAGTTCCAATTGTCCAGTATTTGAGAGACCCCAACCAAAGGGTTGATCGGAAGGTTCAGCGACAAGCGTTCAAATTCGTGTTGATAGACGACACATTGTATCGCCAAACTATCGACAGGGTACTATTGAAGTGTTTAGACCATGAGCAATCCCAGGCGGCTATAGGAGAAGTCCATGAAGGGCTTTGCGGCACTCATCAGTCGGCCCAAAAAATGAGTTGGATGCTCAAAAGAGCGGGTTTTTATTGGCCGACTATGACTGAAGATTGTTTCAAGTACTATAGAGGGTGTGAAGCATGTCAGAAGTTTGGCAATATCCAGTTAGCTCCTGCCTCATTGCTCAATCCTATTGTCAAGCCATGGCCGTTTCGAGGTTGGGGTTTAGACTTCATCGGCCAGATTCACCCTCCTTGCTCAAAAGGGCATCGGTTCGTGTTGATGGTGACGGATTACTTCACTAAGTGGACCGAGGTCGTACCTCTCAAGAACATGACTTACAATGAGGTACGTGATTTTATTTTGAAGCACATCATACATAGATTCGGCATTCCTCAAACTCTTACTACAGATCAAGGTAGTTCATTTGTTTCTGGAGAAGTAAGGGACTTCGCCGAATATTATGGTATTAAGTTGATAAACTCTTCACCTTACTATGCTCAGGCCAATGGTTAGGCCGAGTCTAGTAATAAAACCATGATTAAGCTCATTAAGAAGAAAATTGAAGATTTTCCTAAAAGGTGGCATGAAGTGCTTTCCGAGGCATTATGGGCTTGTAGAATTGCAAAGCACGGTGCTACCAAGGTCAGTCCATATGAGTTGGTATATGGACAAGAGGTCGTTCTGCCTGTAGATGTAGATCTTGGCTCCTTAAGAGTGTTAAAGAAAGATGGCTTATCGGTCGACGAGTATGAAACTTTTCTAAAGGATAATCTAGAGGAAGTGACTGATAAGAGACTAAGGGCTTTAGAAGCCATAGAAATAGACAAGAAGAGAGTAGCTAAAGCCTACAATAAAAAGGTTAAACCAAAATCATTTCAAATTGGAGATTTGGTGTGGAAAGCGATTTTACCCTTAGTCACGAAGAGTCCTAAGTTTGGTAAATGGTCACCTAGTTGGGAAGGTCCTTTTAAGATAGCCGAAATCACTCCCAGCAACGCATACGTGTTGGAATGGTAGGTACTTGAAAAGGTATTTCCCAAGTGTGGGGGCACGTTTTCGTGTCAACACCTTGCTTGGAGCCTTTGGAAATCTAGACCTTCTATCGAAGTTGTATTGTTTTGCAAAATATCCAAAATTGGAGTCCGCCAATCAGTGACTGGAATGCAAAGGACTTATGTCGAGGGTAGTGTTGACACGGAAACGTGCACCCGCACTTGGGTCAGTCCGGTGATCCAAAAGTGCACGGATACTTAGGGACATGCCTAAGCATGACGTAGCACCGACGCCGCGTTCCAACTACCCTTAATACTAATAATTGGGGTGGAGTCGACAGGCAACCAGATTACCCAAAAAAATCCAATTAGCCGAAAGAAATAGGTTAAACATGTTGAAATCAACAAACCAGTCGGAGTCCTCCTGGTTCGAAGTCTGATGCGAAGGGTGCGCCGAAGGGTATCTTCGGCGTCTGGTGCGAAGGGCTCCGCCGAAGGGTGCTTCGGCGTTTGGACCAATCCGGCTGAAGGTAGACTCCGAACGGACCTGAAAACGGTGATCACCTCCGAATAGCGGGGTTCGGCGTGCGATCTCTGATGCCTCCGCTGAAGGGTGCTTCGGAGTTCGGACTGATCTGGCCGAAGGTAGACTCCGAGCGGATCTGAACACAGTGATCACCTCCGAACAGCGGGTTTCGGCGTGCGATCTACGATGCAGCGAGTTACAGAGTAGTGACGAGAAGGCCACACGTGGGCGCAACTTCGTCTGGTGCACAGTATGTTCATGGCGAAGTCTGTCACGACGAAGTATGCTAGCGGAGCCTGTTGTCGAAGCTTGCAGTCCTGTCGAAGGGTGTCCTGGGGACCTCCGGAACCGATCTCTCAGCTCCGTACACCTCCGGTGAAGGCGCTCCAAACGTGCGAACCTTGCAACAGAGACGATGTGAAGTACCAATTCGGTCTTAGGACCGAATTCTGCGAGGTGTTGCATGGGTGGCGAAGGTAGCAATCTATTACGCAGATTAGCGGATACTTCATAGGCGAAGTAACAAGGCGATAGCAATCTGTTACGTAGATTAACGGGGACTTCACGGGCGAAGTACCAAGGCTTACCCCTGTTTCGTAGCGGCGGACGGAGGGCTTCTAGGCAAACCCACGAAGAGGTACAGAAAAGTAAAGGTAAAAGTAAAGGTACGATCAAAGAATTTCTTTGGTTTTGTTTGAGTTGGGGGGCTCTCCACGCCGGCCATGCCTCTCTATTTATAGGGGGTTAACTCCCAATCTAATCTGCTATTGATCCGGCAGGATAGAGATAGAGATTGAGCTGGTGATGCAAACAAGCTCTATCTCTACCGAGGTGGGCTTCGGCCAGGCCCGTCGAGGCCTGCTACCCGGGCCGAAGCTTCGGTAGCGTGGGCTTTGGCCAGGCCCATTGAGGCTTGCTCCTCGGGCCGAAGCTTCGATAGTGTGGGCTTCGGCCAGGCCCGTCGAGGCTTGCTCCCTGGGCCGAAACTTCGGCAGCATGGGCTTCGGCTAGGACCATCGAGGCTTGCTCCTTTGGCCGAAGCTTTGACAGCGTGGGCTTCGGCCAGGCCTATCAAGGCTTGCTCTCGGGTGGAAGCTTCAACAGCGTGGGCCTCCGAAGGCTTCCGAAGCTTCGGCAGCGTGGGCCTCCGAAGGTTTCCTGGCCGAAGTGCATGGGCTGGCTAGAGGCTTTCGGGGCCCATAGCTCAACGGACTTCGGCCCTGTAGGGCTTCGGACAGACCCTGTACATTTGTACTTTTGGCCCAAATCACCAAAAATGATATTTTGATAATCTAGCCATTAATGCCATTTTTTGCTATCAACACATGCCCCCTGCCTTTTAGTGAACTAGTGAACTAAAAGCATAATGAGCTGAAGACTGATACCATTCGTATCGGCCTTGCGACACCTTTATGATGTCTGCCACACACTTGGGAAATACCTTTTAAAGTATCTACCATTCAAAGCTCTTCGAAACCGCTCCCCCTGCAGGGATTCCAACACGTATGCTTTGCCGGGAGCGATTTCGGCTATCTTAAAAGGACTTTCCCAACTAGGTGACCATTTACCAAATTTGGGACTCTTCGTGCCTAAAGGCAAAATCGTCTTCCATACCAAGTCTCCTATTTGAAACGATTTTGGTTTAACCTTCTTACTATAGGCTTTAGCTACTCTTTTCTTGCCTACTTCTATGGCCTCTAAAGCCCTTAGTCTTTTACCGATCACTTCCTCTAGATTATCTTTCATAAGAGCCTCATACTCATCGACCGATAAGCCAGTCTTGCTCTAACACTCTTAAGGAGCCAAGATCTACCTCTACAGGCAGAACGGCCTCTTGTCCATATACCAACTCATATGGACTGACCTTGGTGGCACCGTGCTTTGCAATCCTACAAGCCCATAATGCCTCAGAAAGCACTTCATGCCAACTTTTAGGAAACTCCTCAATTTTCTTCTTAATAAGCTTAATCACAGTTTTATTACTAGACTCGGCCTGACCATTGGCCTGAGCATAGTAAGGTGAAGAGTTTATCAACTTAACGCCATAGTATTCGGCGAAGTCCCTTACTTATTTAGAAACAAATGAACTACCTTGATCCATAGTAAGAGTTTGAGGGATGCTGAATCTATGTATGATGTGCATTAAAATAAAGTCATGTACCTCATTGTGAGTCATGTTCTTGAGAGGTACGGCCTCGGTCCATCTGGTGAAGTAATCTGTCGCCATTAACACGAACCGATGCCCTTTTGAGGAAGGAGGGTAGATCTGGTCGATGAAGTCCAAACCCCAACCTCGAAACGGCCATGGCTTGACAATAGGATTGAGTAATGAGGGAGGAGCTAACTGGATGTTGCCAAACTTCTGACATGCCTCACACCCTCTATAGTACTTGAAGCAATCTTCAGTCATAGTCGGCCAATAAAACCGCGCTCTTTTGAGCATCCAACTCATCTTTTGGGCCGACTGGTGAGTGCCGCAAAGCCCCTCATGGACTTCTCCTGTAGCCACTTGGGACTGCTCATGGTCTAAACATTTCAGTAGAACTCCGTCGATGGTTCAGCGATACAATGTGTCGTCTACCAACACGAACTTGAACGCTTATCGTCGAACCTTTCGATCAACCCTTCGGCTAGGGTCTCTCAAATACTGGACGATTGGGACTCTACAATCGCCCTCACAGGTTTGAGAGGGCTTCGCTTGGTACACCTTCTAAAAAAATTTCTAAAACAACGACTTTGGGGTGCCCCCCGAGCCATTCCAGCTCCGGCCGAAGCCTGGCCGAGGTGATTGTTCGAAGTGTGCTGGGTCGAAGCCCTTCGGAGGGTTTGGGCCCTGGGGAGCCTTCCCCATCCGAGAGGCTTCAGACTATGGACTCCGGCATGCCAGATCCTTTGATCACAGAGTACTCCGATCCAGGGGCTCCGGCATGCGGTGGCCTTCGGCGACCCGAGGGCTTCGACCCAAAGGGTGCGCCTGTCCGGCACCACTGGCTTCGGTAGTGAGACTAAACATTGGCTTTTTCCAATACAGAAAATTTCCCTCTCTTGACTTGGTAGCCAGATGCTTGCTGAGCCAAATCATTGGCGATTGAATTGGCTTCTCTTGATACATGAGATATTTTGCAAATCATCAAAAGTAGCAACTATGTCCACACACTTGTCCAAGTACCTATTAACAAGCCATTAAAACATTGAGCATTCTTGGCTACTTGTTGTACTACTAATAATGAATCACCATACGCGTGGATGTGTTTAGCACCTACAGACTCCAGTAGTTCAAGACCTAGCAACAAAGCTTCGTATTCGGCTTGGTTATTAGTGGAAGAAAACTTTAGTCGGGTCGAGGTTTCAAAGTGCATACCATTAGGTGATATGAGAACCACTCCAATACCTTGGCCATTCTTGCAAGCTGAACCATCAAAATAGATTTCCCATGGCACTACCTCAACTAGAGCAATAACATCACTCGAGCTAGCATCTATGTGATGATCAACTATAAAGTTGGCTACGACTTGGCCATTCATCGCTCTTAGGGGCTCATAGGCCAAATCATATTCAATCAACGCGTAAGCCCATTTTTCGATTCTTCCACTTAGAATCGGCTTCTGTAACATGTGCTTTATAACAACGGTTTGGCAGATGACAACATATGTGGTAGGGAGAAGATAATGGCGTAACTTGGTGCACGCGTAATAAAGTGATAAACATAATCGCTCCACAAACGCGTACCTGGTTTCGGCGTCCAGCAGGCGGCGGCTCAAGAATATGATGATGTACTCCTCCCCTCCACCTCCGGAGTTAGCATGGCTCCAATCACGCTGTCTTCAGCGGGGATATATAGCCGAAATGGAATCCCGACCTTGGGTGCTCTCACCACGGGCGGTGATGACAAGCATTCCTTGATCTTTTCAAAAGCACTTTGCTGGCTTGTCCCCCAAGCGAACTCGGCTTCATTTTTTAGCCGAGTATGGGGACAAAGGCATCAATTTTGCCAGACAAGTTGGATATAAAACGACGCAAATGGTTCAACTTGCCTAGCAACTTTTGCACATCCCTTTTTGCATGCCGGCGCTGCAACGTTTCTAATCTTTTCAAGTCTCTTAGGATCAATTTCTATGCCTCTCTCATGAATCATGAAACCTAAGAACTTACCCACCGACACGCCAAAAGCACACTTGAGTGGGTTCATCTTCAACCCGTACTGTCGCATCCTATCGAGAGCAACCTTCAAATCGGCTAAATGGTTTCCCATAGCGTCCAATTTGACCACGACATCATCGATGTAAACTTCTAACATGACTCCTAGCAAGTCATGAAAGATCAAGTTCATAGCGCGTTGATACGTGGCGCCGGCATTTTTCAACCCAAAAGTCATGACGACCCACTCGAACAAACCAACAAAACCAGGGCATCGAAAGGCAATCTTGTAGACGTCCTCTTCGGCCATGAAGATTTGATTATAACCGGCATTGCCATCAAGAAAACTTAGTACCTTGTGTCCAGAAGCATCGTTGATCAGCATGTCAGCTATCGGCATCGGATACTCGTCTTTTGGAGTGGCTCTGTTCAGATCCCTGAAATCAATGCATACTCGTATCTTGCCGCTCCCTTTCTTCTCTACAGGCACAATGTTAGCAACCCATTCTGCGTACCTGCATGGCCTAATAAATTCAGCCTTGAGTAGCCGCTCCACGTCTTCTTTAACTCGGTCATAGACGGCCGAATTCAAGTGGCGGGAGGGATGTTTATAAGGCCTAAATCTGGACTTGATGGGCAGCCGATGCTCCACGAGCTCGCGGCTTAGCCCTGGCATTTCGCTATACTCCCATGCGAGCAATCGACATACGACCGAAGTAACTTTATTACTTTAGCCTTTTCATCGGGCTGTAAATGTTGGTTTACAAAAGTCGGCCTTGGTACGCTACCATTACCTATATAAACTTCCTCCAAGGGATCGGCCGACGCAAAACCTTGCCCTAATTTTTCTACTTCGCTAAAGTCCTCGATGGCTTCGGCAATACCATCTTTATTAGATCGATACTGCTCCACTCGAGACTTTAGCCAATCTAGATTATTCTTGCTAGACATGACTACTAGTACAAAAATAGCCATGCTACTCCTGCCGGCTTTACAGACACTGGTACAAACCGTCCTCTGGATACGCTAACAAAGTCATAATCCGAAAGATCTCTACCTGATAGACACTCTACTTTGTTATGGACGGCGTCAACCGACACATCGGCCAAAGCTACTTGGGCCGAAGTATCCGCGGGGATGACCTCCACCTCATCGTCGTCCCACTGTACCAAGCACTGGTGTAGGGTAGAGGGGATGCAACAGTTCGCATGGATCCAGTCGCGTCCGAGTACACACTATAGTTACCTTGTACGTCGACGATGAAGAACGCTGTTGGCAACATCTTGTTGCCCACCGTCAACTCCATAGAAAGTACTCCCTTGGCCTCGGAGCTCTCGCCGTTGAAGCCATTGAGCATCGAGTTAGTCTTCTTCAGGTCATCTTCGTCCCTGCCATGTTTCTTCAACAATGAATAAGGCATTAGGTTAATAGTGGTGCCGCCGTCGACGAGCATCCGGGAAATTGGCTTCCCATCGATGTGACCCCTGACATAGAGGGGTTTTAGATGGCGGGTCCGAGTCCTTGGGCTTCTCAAAGATGGCGTTGCGCGGACCGAGGTTCAATTGAGTGACCTCTGCCTTGTCCCGTGGTAGGGCAAACTCAGCGGGTAATGTGACTGATGTTGATGTCCATCGCCTGAGGCGCGGGCCCCTCAGAGATGGGTGAGTAATCGTCGTCGAGCAAGTCATCGTCGTCAGTCGCTCGGACTAGGAGCCGGGTTGGTTATCTCAACCGACTTCTCCCTCCATACCTATTTGGTAGCTGGCCGAGGGCGGATCTCTTCGAAGATAGCATCGCGCTCGGCCTCTGCTACCTTCTCGCGCATCTCCTGCGCCCGCAAGCCTTTGTAGGCAGTCTCTTCTGTGATTTGGACATGCCCGGAGGAGCCCAAGATGGCTACGGCTTAGTGCCTAGAACTATTGTTCTACTTCTGTTAACTCTGGACGAAGTGTGCCCTTCGGCCTTGGGAACCCTGTGTTCGAAGGGGCTTCGCTGCGAACCCCGTCGAACAGATCAGCCTCGTTCGGCCGATCGAACCAAGATTCGGCGCGGAGCCTGGCTGAAGCGTGCGGCTTACCTCCGTCAGACCTCGGTGACAAAGTCTTCGGGATTGGACTTCCTGAGACCCAACTCTAATAGTTATGGCTTCGGACTCCCTGACTTTGGCCTCCGCGTGCTCGCACCCTTCGGCTTCGCTCTACAGGGTATGATTCGGAGGTACCACCGACAGTCTGTGGACGATGCCCCCCTCCGTTGTGTCTGTTTGCCCCTGCCATCCATAATACTCAGAGGGAAAACAAGGCATAGGGTTAGTCTACGGAGGGTACCCTAACCCAGATACGTACAGAGCCCACGGGGTTCCCGCCCAGTCATATGGCGGAGGCATCAGCGGCTCTAGTGGCCTTGGCCACTGCGAGCTGAACCCGTCACCCGGAGGGGGGTTCGGCTAGGTCGAAGGTGTCTCCGACCACACCAGTGAAGGATCCCGCCAGGCCGGAGGTATGTTCGGCCAGTGCGGGCCGAAGCCTCCCATCAGGAGAAGTCCACCACGGTGCGGGGTTCGGCCATTGGGGGCCGAAGCTGTCGCATGGGGGACCTAACCACTAGGGGTTCGAAGTTGTTGTGCGGATAACCCGACCATTGGGGTTCGAAGTCTTTGCACGGGGGGCTCGACCATTGTGGCTCAGAACCACCGTGCGGAGCACCAGGATACCGCAGCCCGAAGCCTTCACGCGGAGGGTTCACAACCTTCGGTCCGAAGCCACCCTTCGAAGGTCTCGGCCCTTCAGCTAGTTTTAGCTGAGCGCGCGGGCCTGCTTCTTTAGCCCTCTTCTGATGCTTGTTCAACAGCATGTTATATGTTACCTTCGGCCTCTTGCGAGCCTTAGCCGAAGGGGTATTGATGTTCTGTTTCCACACTCCTACCTCGGGGTTCTTTGGAATAAGTGTGCGAGTACACGGTTCTCCAACAATCACATCTTTTCCTTTAGCAGACTCGGCCTATTCTGGCTGAATCAACACCTTCTTCTCGCCGAGGTTGACGGTGTTGACTGGAAAAGGATCTTTATCCAGCTTCATTTTTGGATCATGGTCTATCTTCAATCGTCCTTCTTCTATGGCCGATTGTATCTGCCATCGAAAAACATTGCAATCATTAGTATTATGAGAATGTTAATCATGCCACTTACAATATGGATGCTTCTTTAACTCGTCGGCAGGTGGGATAACTTGACCCTTAGGTAACCTGAGAAGCTGACTCTTTAAGAGGAAATCAAATATTTTATCGCATTTAGTCACATCGAACGAGTACTTGACCTCATTAAGTCCATTCTTTGTGGGGGGTGGTCGTAGTTCGGAGCAAGTGACAGCTTTGTTTTTAGTGTTTGTAACCCATTCGGCCGCGTACATGTCGGCCGAATCCTCCTCCTCTGACTCTTCTTCATCGGAGCGTTCCATGATGTGGATTTCGGCCCTAGGCTTGCTAAACGTCTTAATAAATTTCTTATCCTTGGCTCGGCCTTCTTGGACCAGAGCCTGCTGTAGAACTTGGCTAACTTCTAAAAAGTTTTGGTTATCTAACCTCTCTTTAAGTTCGGAATGCAACCCATTAAAAGCTAATTCCGCCAAGTCCCTTTCTGAAATTTTAAGACTAAAACATCGGTTTCTAGTATCCTGAAACCCTTGATATACTTAGAGGCGCTCTCACTAGATTTTTGCTTAACCGATGTCAAATGTGAAAGCCTAAGTTCTGTTTCACCCGTGTATAAATAATCATGGAATTTCCGCTCTAAATCGTCCCACGTGTGGATGGAGTTCGGCGGGAGCACCGAAAACCAAGTGAAAGCTGCGCCGGATAGCGAGAGAGAAAATAGTCTAACCTTTAGGGCATCTATCCTGCTAACCTCTCCACACTGCGCCAAAATTTGACTAACATGCTCTAGTGTCGTCCTGTGTAACACCCCAGAAATTAAAAAGGAATAAAATAAAAGAAAATATTATTTAAATCATTTCTGGATTTATTATTAAAGGAAAAATCACAAAAGAACCCAAATAAAACCAAACAGGGAGAAATACTCAAAATCTGGACTTGAAAAATTTATGAGATGAACTAGAGACCAAAATATAATTTTAGGAATTTTTACAAATTTTTATCAACAGTGATTCAACCCTTAATCGAATAAATGAATTACTGGAATTATTTTAAATCAGAAAACAATTTTAATCCTTAATGGGCCTCAACCTCGAATTCACCCGGAGCCCGGCCCAATCCAGCGATAAGCCACTGACGAGTGGGACCCGCCTGTCGGCGCTCACCTCCCCCCTCTCCTCCCGCCCGCGCCCCGCTTGGCCCCACGTGTCAGCCTCATTGCGCTCGCCTTCGCCCACTGACCGCCCGGCCCCGCCTGTCGGCCCCTTTCCTTTCCCGTTCGCCCACTGACAGGTGGAGCCCACCTGTCAGGACCTTCGTCCTCGTTGGAAGGGGATCCCCTTTCTTCCCCGCCGGCGATCTCCTTCCTGTTTCACCGCCGGCCGCCCGCATTCGTCTGGATTTGCCTCGGATCACCTTCCCCAACCGCCGATGATCTCTTTCCATGTAATCCCGACGCGTTTTACCGTTTATAGGAGCTCGGCCGAGAGTTAGGAAAACCCTCGCCGGAGTTCTTGGAAACCCTCGGTTCCCTTCCCTCCTTATGCCGGCGAGCCCCTATAAATAATCCCCTTCGGCCACCGCCCTCAGCCACACCGCCTAAACCCGAGCTAAAGCACTCCCACGCGCTCCCTCTCGATTTTAGGCTCCTCCCCTCTGCTCCACCTCCGGCGAGCGATCGCCGTCGCCTCGGACCTCCTCTGCCCTAGCCACCGCCACCGGAGTGATCGTCGACCACCGCACGTCCTCGTCCACCCCTCCGTTGGCCGTGGACACCGCCGGACCGCTGTCGCCGTCGAGCACCCGTACGCCCTCCGTCGTCTACGCTCGCCGCCGATCACCTCCAGGCCCCCATCGTCGCCACCGAAGGTATCATCGTGACCCCCTTACTCCCCGCGTTCCGTTTTTGGCCCAAGCTAGACCCCTAGGCCCTCGCCGTCGCCACCGTGGCCGCACCCGAGCCCGCCGTCGCCGGAGACGAAGGGTGCGAAGCCCCCTTACGAACGTGCCGTGCCAGATTAAATCCTGGTCGCACGATCGCGAACGAAGGGCACAGATTAAATCCCTTCAGGATTTAATCTCACCCGTAGATCTGGTCAAATCGGTATCCTCTGATCCTGGCCGTTGATCGCTTTTTAAATTGTTGACTCCATCTGGTGCGTCCACGTATACCCTTTCGCCACGTTTTAATCTGGGCCGTCCAATTTCATTAAATCCACCCGCCTCGCATCTGGCCGCTGGATCCAGATCCGACGTTCCAGGTCGCTCGGGTCCACGCGCATAGTCACGGGTTCACGGTGAACCTGGTTCACCGTGGACCAGGGACTGTTTTTCAGTTTAAATAAAATCCAGAAAATAGTTCAAACTTCAAAAATTCATATCTTGCTCAATTTGACTCCAAATTTCACCATTCAAATTTTGTTAAATTCAGTATATTATTCTCTACACTTTAATGCCATAAAAACAGTATGTTATCTTAGCACAAAATAAACTTATGGATTAAATAAATAAAAACCCCTTAGGGATAAATTAATAATTCAGGAAAAGAATTAATAAAAACCTCTAAAACTCAACTTTTAATATTATTAAAAGTAACACCAGAATAATAAAGCTCAAATCACATGATTAGATCATAAAATTTGTATGTTTTTGGTTTGGTGATGCTTTATTGAATGTATTGTTTATGTATTTTTCCCTATCGGGAAGACTACGAGTTCATCGAGGAGCAGGAGTTCTACCCCGAGGTTCCTCCATCCCCCTTTGCTGATCAAGGCAAGTCATCGACCATCTCTGTGGAAACAGTTGATCATAATTGAGCCCATGTTTTAATAAGTTATCGCTATAACCCATAGGTTAATATTGCATTAGTCTAACAATCAAGCCTTACACTTATATTTATTAGATCCCCGTCCTTGTGTGCAAACCCAAGCCATGCTTATTGAGCCTTAACTCCTTGTCACTCTACTATAACAATATTAGCTAGTGCCCAATGTACCGGCACAACTGCTATAGGTTAAAAAGAACGAGTCGTAGATAGCAGGATTCTGTATATGAATTTCCCTGTTATTCTCGTCTCTGGACTCTGTTGGAGTTGGCTAGGTTATAAGTATGGTGGGTTCCGGGTGCAAGCTCGGGCACTGGTTTGTCGCACCCGGGGCACTATAAGGACCGGTCTGCGGGATCTGTTGCAAAGCACTTCCGTACCAACCACAAGTCTAATGGGTAAGTCCTAACTGGAAGTATGGAATACTCCGGCTCGATGCACCATAGAGGAGGGGGCAAGGGGCTAGCCTGCGGGCGACTTGTACCGACGAGGCTCAAGGGGGGGTATGGTGGGGCTCCGATGCGTCGGGACACCATATGAAACCCATAAGAGGGTGCTATTGGGTCGGGGAGGACTATATGGAAGGTTTTGGCACGAGTTCCCGTGTGATGGGTCATCTCGTTACACTTCGGTGTAGGTGATGAGTGCGTGCCTTATGGGTACAGTGGTACATCTCTGATCAGAGTAATTTAATCTTTTCGAAAAGCCGAGCCCACGGTCAAGGGTGGGTTGTGTGACTACTCATAGTTAGTTTACAATTGTTTGAATGGTCGAGTTATTCATGGCACGTAAGGACTGTTGAGCGAGGTGGGGCTGACTGTACCCCTCGAGTTAGAAGATGATGATGCACACACACATGTTTACTTTTCCGTACTAATAAATTGCTCACATTTAAAGCTTTACAATTATGTTGCTTCCGCAAAACTAGCCACTATCTCCCTTGTTATTACCTTGCATTATATTTGCATTCGGTGGCTTGCTGAGTACATCTGTACTCACCCCGTTGACTTACAACATCAGAGCCAGTCTACTACGAGGAGGATGAAGGTCTGGAGTAGCGACCCAGTCAAGGCGAGACTGGAAGGAGGCGTTCATCTAGGACCCTTATTTTATTAGTTTCTCTTCACCTTTATTCACTTTTGTATTAATGCGGTCTACGAACCGTGAATGATTGCCCGTATTGTACGTGGTCGAATGATGAACGTCTTGTTTTATTGATTTTCTATGGAATTTCAATAAAGTCCTGATTTATTAAATCGGGGCGCGACAAGATGGTATCAGAGCCGACTTGACTGTAGGAAGCCAAACAGACCTAACCTTAGGACTTATACTTACTATATTTTCTTACAAACACTGCTTATCCTCTCATCTTCCGAGGTTTTCACAAAAACATTCTCTCTTTTGTAGATGCCGGTTCATACCATGAGCGGGACTCTTCGTGACGAGGCCGGATTCATTCGCGAGCTGCGCATGCTCATCAGCTTCCTCGGATTTGAGCATGAGCCGATGTACCATGGAGTCTTCCCCGACGAGGAAGAGAGCTTCTGCGAGGTCACCGTCGTCGTCCAGCCCTCCCCTCAGACAGCTCACACCTACCGCAGAGGAGGACCTACCTTCCTGGTTGTCAGCCAGCGCACCGCTCTCCAGGCACTCACAGAGCTCCGGATGATCTATGACAGCGAGCTCTACGACACGGACTTTCGCTTCGTGCCTCTTCGCACCCCAGGAAGTCCCCACAGTGTCTTCGTCAGCACACTCTCCCAGCGCCATTCTGCGATTGGTCATACCATGCGCTTGTTGGAGGCCATGGATGATCTCCATTACGAGGCACTGCAGGACGCCAATGGACAACGCGACACCATCAGCTTTTACCGACACTCTTCCGAGGATCTGAACCGCGAGAACGGAGATCTTCGTCGCCGCATCCAGCAGGGACATCGTTTGGCTGCCGAGGCAGAGGAGCTACGGCGCCAAAATGAGCTCCTTCGGCAGTGTGTCGCCACCAACCCACAGCTCCACTACCAGATCGAGGAGTTGAAGAAGGACATTGAGGAGATCGCGCCTCTTCCGCCTCGTAGGAAGAAACCCCTTCGGATCCCTACTTTGAGGCCCAAGAGGATCTCCCGCAGCGCACCACCCGCCGGACCATCCAGCTCCTCGACCCCGACCGTCTCCCACGAGCCCGAGATCGAGCCGTCCCTCGAGCTGCCGTAGACGTAGTTTTACGGTTGATTGTTATTTTTGCTTGCTTGTATTAGCATTCATGTCAAAACATAAGGCATGAATGAAGAAATAAATAAATGTAACCGCAAGAACGGTACCCTTTTGAAATAAAATATGAAGAAGTTCACTAAAATAAATGTGTCTACTTTGAAAACTCCAGGATGACCAACACCAAGGGTTCCGACGCTCCTCAGAACGGAGGAGAGAGTGGCAACTTGCCACAATGGGGAGCCACCGGGCAAAGGCAAGCCCCGGTTGCCAATCACCCCACTCTGGCCGAGATGATGGCCACACAAAACCAGCTGGTCTCAGCCCTTCTGAATCAGATGCAGCAGCAGCAGCAGCAGATGCAGGAGCAGCAAGCTCATTTCTTCCGCCTCCACCAACAGCCCGAGCTGCCCCGACCCGCCACACCAGCTCCCGCTCCCGCATCCCAGCTCTCGGAGTTCCTCCGAGTCCGCCCACCGACCTTCTCGAGCACCACCAACCCCATGGAGGCTGGGGATTGGTTGCGAGCTATCGAGAAGAAGCTCGATCTGCTGACCTGCACTGAGCAGGAGAGGGTGGCCTTAGCCACCCACCAGCTTCATGGTCGCGCCGCAGAGTGGTGGGACAATCATCGCGAGACTCTGCCCGAGGGCCACGCCCACACTTGGGCAGAGTTTTCGGCCGCTTTCCGTGCCGCCCACATCCCCGATAGCATTATAGCCCAGAAGCAACAGGAGTTCCGAGACCTGCAGCAGGGGAGCAGGTCTGTCACGGAATACCTGCACGAGTTCAACCGCCTGGCCAGGTACGCACCTGAGGAGGTTCATACGGATGCGTCCAGACAGGCCAAGTTCCTCCGGGGACTGAAGGATGAGTTGTCCTTACAACTCATCTCTGGAGATTTCGCCAACTTCCAAAAGTTGGTGAACAAAGCCATCATGCAGGAGACCCAACAAAACAAGGTTGACCTGAAGAAAAAGAGGATGATAGCCTTCAGGCAGAACCAGGGCATGGCCCAGAGACCCCGCTTTGCTCCACCTCCATCAGCACCGCAGTACCACCCCCACCCAGTTTATCGTCCGGCACCACCAGCCGCCAATGCCGGAGCCAGTCAACCTCACCCCGCTCCCGCCGCACCAACCGCCCCAGCTGCCCCGGCCAAGAAGACGGAAATTCTGAGAGACAGGCATGGCAAGCCTGTAGTATGCTTCAACTACCGCCAGGAGGGACACTACTCCCATCAGTGCCCTCATCCCAAGCGTGCTCAAGGCGTCGCCTCCAACCCCGCCATCCGCGCCAAGGTCAACCATGTCACCGCCGAAGAAGCCCAGGCCACCCCGGAGATTGTCATGGGTAAGTTTATGGTTCATTCATCGCTTGCAGTGGTATTATTTGACACCGTAGCTACCCACTCCTTTATATCAACTGCTTTTGTGGAAAGTAATGCCCTGGACATAAGTGAACTACCCAGGCCAGTATTGATAGCTACCCCGGGCAAGAAAACCCTCGCCTGTTCCTTTAGTCCAAGGGTATGGGTAGATATCCAAGGCACGATATTTTGGGCCGACCCCATTCTAATAGAATGTCAAGGCTTGGATCTCATTCTAGGGATGGATTGGCTAAATAAACATCAAGGTGTGATAGAATGTGCCCAGAGAAAAGTGACTGTGACTAATGAAGAAGGGACTATAGTCACATTCCAGATGCCAAGCATGAAGGCCGGAAGGACAAGACTACATCAGATTACCTTGGAAGAGATACCAGTAGTCAGTGAATACCCGACGTGTTCCCAGAGGATCTACCAGGGATGCCACCCAAGAGGGACATCGAATTCAGGATTGATTTGGTGCCCGGAACCACCCCTATTTATAAGCGACCATACCGGATGGCCGCTAATGAATTAGCTGAGATGAAGCAGCAATTGGAGGATCTTGAAAGGAAAGGTTACATCAGACCAAGCACATCGCCATGGGGTGCCCCCGTCATCTTCGTCGAGAAGAAAGAAGACAAGGCAAAGCGTATGTGTGTGGATTATTGCGCCTTGAATGAAGTAACCATCAAGAATAAGTACCCAGTTGCCTCGGATCGACGATCTCTTCGACCAGCTAAAAGGAGCTACAGTATTCTCGAAGATCGATTTACGTTCTGGTTATCATCAGTTAAGGATCCGAGAAGAAGATATACCCAAGACTGCCTGCACCACCCGTTATGGATTATATGAGTGCACGGTTATGTCCTTTGGATTGACCAACACCCCTGCATTCTTCATGAATATGATGAATAAAGTGTTCATGGAGTATTTGGACAAATTCATCGTAGTCTTCATAGACGACATCCTCATTTATTCCAAGGACCAGAAAGAGCACGAGGCTCACCTCCGGTTAACCTTAGGAAAGCTAAGGGAGCACCAATTGTATGCCAAGTACAGCAAATGCATGTTTTGGACGACAGAAGTAAAGTTCCTTGGACACATCATCTCTGCGCAAGGAATCGTAGTAGACCCTGCCACCGTAGAAGCAGTTACAGATTGGCTGCCACCCACGAACGTATCTGAGATACGAAGTTTTCTGGGTCTGGCCGGATATTACCGGAGATTCATTGAGAATTTTTCTAAGATAGCCAAGCCAATGACCAAGTTGTTGCAGAAAGGAGAAAAGTTTGAATGGACTTCTGAATGCGAGGAAAGTTTCCGCACCCTCAAGACCCGTATGGTGTCAGCACCCATACTGACCCTACCCGATATCCGTAAAGACTTTCATGTCTACTGTGACGCATCTCGCCAAGGATTGGGATGTGTTCTTATGCAAGACGGGAAAGTTATCTCTTATGCCTCCCGTCAGTTGAGACCTCATGAGTTGAACTACTCGACCCATGATTTGGAATTAGCCGCTGTAGTGCACGCCCTTAAGATTTGGAGGCACTATTTGGTTGGAAATCGCTGTGAAATCTTTACGGATCACAAGAGTTTGAAGTACATCTTCACACAGCCCGACCTCAATCTGAGGCAAAGACGATGGCTGGAATTAATAAAGGACTATGACTTAGGTATTCACTACCACCCCGAAAAAGCAAATGTGGTAGCTGATGCATTAAGTCGCAAGGGATATTGCACCGCCATGATGATTCAAGAACACGCACCCCTATTATGTAGGGAGATGGAAAAGTTAAATCGTGGATTAACCACAAGAGCATATCTAGCCACCTTGGAGACTCAACCTGTCTTGTTTGAGCAGATCCGTGAAGCTCAATTGGAAGACCCGGATATAGCTGCCATTAGGAAGAACATGAGGCAAGGAAAAGCCCCAGGATTTTCAGAGGACGAAAATGGCACCATATGGTTTGGAACCCGGATATGTGTACCGGATAAGCCAGAGATAAAGACCCTTATCCTGAGAGAAGCCCACGAGACATTGTACTCCATTCATCCCGGCAGTACCAAGATGTACCAGGACCTGAAGGAACGTTATTGGTGGGTCAGCATGAAAAGAGAGATCGCACAGTTCGTCGCCGAATGTGACACCTGCAGAAGAGTAAAAGCTGAACATCAGAGACCTGCGGGACTGTTACAGCCACTTAAGGTACCTGAATGGAAGTGGGAAGAGATCGGTATGGATTTCATCACCGGATTACCAAAGACCCAACTTGGGTATGATTCTATTTGGGTGATCATCGATCGGCTTACGAAAGTAGCCCATTTCATAGCTGTCAAGACAACCTTCAGTGGTCCTAAGCTTGCAGAGCTATATATGGCCCGGATCGTATGTCTTCACGGAGTACCCAAGAAGATAGTATCCGACCGGGGAAGTCAGTTTACCTCTCGTTTCTGGAAGAACCTTCAAGAGGAGATGGGCACGAGATTGAATTTCAGTACCGCCTACCATCCTCAGACAGATGGACAAACAGAGAGGGTAAATCAGATATTGGAGGATATGCTTCGAGCATGTGTCTTGGATTTTGGAGCCACTTGGGACAAGAGCTTGCCGTACGCTGAGTTTTCATACAACAACAGCTATCAAGCCAGCCTTCAGATGTCTCCTTTTGAAGCACTTTATGGACGTAAGTGCAGGACGCCTCTACTTTGGGACCAAACTGGTGAATCCCAGTATTCGGAACAGACATTCTTCGTGAAGCTGAAGAGAAGGTACGTATCATCAGAGACCGACTCAAGACAGCCCAATCACGACAGAAGAGCTACGCAGACAATCGTCGCCGAGACCTAGCCTTTGAAGAAGGAGATCATGTCTACCTTCGAGTTACGCCTCTCCGTGGTACTCAACGGTTTAACATGAGAGGAAAGTTGGCCCCTCGATATGTTGGACCATTCCCCATTATCCGACGCCAAGGTGAAGTTGCTTATCAGTTGGAACTACCACCCTCATTGGCTGGAGTGCATGACGTATTTCACGTATCTCAACTCAAGAGGTGTCTCCGCGTCCCCACAGAGCAAGTGGATCTTCAGCAGTTGGATGTTCAAGAGGATCTGACTTATGTGGAAAAGCCGGTCAAGATATTGGAAGTAAAAGAAAGGACCACCAGAAGTCGAGTCATCCGCTTCTGTAAAGTGCAGTGGAGCAATCATCCTGTAGAAGAAGCTACCTGGGAGAAAGAAGATGAACTCAAGGCACAGCATCCTGAGCTATTCGAGGATTGATCCGAATCTCGAGGACGAGATTCTCTGTAAGGGGGATAGGATTGTAACACCCCAGAAATTAAAAAGGAATAAAATAAAAGAAAATATTATTTAAATCATTTCTGGATTTATTATTAAAGGAAAAATCACAAAAGAACCCAAATAAAACCAAACAGGGAGAAATACTCAAAATCTGGACTTGAAAAATTTATGAGATGAACTAGAGACCAAAATATAATTTTATGAATTTTTACAAATTTTTATCAACAGTGATTCAACCCTTAATCGAATAAATGAATTACTGGAATTATTTTAAATCAAAAACAATTTTAATCCTTAATGGGCCTCAACCTCGAATTCACCCGGAGCCCGGCCCAATCCAGCGATAAGCCACTGACGAGTGGGACCCGCCTATCGGCGCTCGCCTCCACTCTCTCCTCCCGCCCACGCCCCGCCTGGCCCCACGTGTCAGCCTCCTTGCGCTCGCCTTCGCCCACTGACCGCCCGGCCCCACCTGTCGGCCCCTTTCCTTTCCCGTTCGCCCACTGACAGGTGGAGCCCACCTGTCAGGACCTTCGTCCTCGTTTGAAGGGGATCCCCTTTCTTCCCCGCTGGCGATCTCCTTCCTGTTTCGCCGCCGGCCGCCCGCATTCGTCTGGATTTGCCTCGGATCACCTTCCCCAACCGCCGATGATCTCTTTCCATGTAATCCCGACGCGTTTTACCATTTATAGGAGCTCGGCCGAGAGTTAGGAAAACCCTCGCCGGAGTTCTTGGAAACCCTCGGTTCCCTTCCCTCCTTACGCCGGCGAGCCCCTATAAATAATCCCCTTTGGCCACCGCCCTCAGCCACACCGCCTAAACCCGAGCTAAAGCACTCCCACGCGCTCCCTCTCGATTTTAGGCTCCTCCCCTCTGCTCCACCTCCGGCGAGCGATCGCCGTCGCCTCGGACCTCCTCTGCCCTAGCCACCGCCACCGAAGTGATCGTTGACCACCGCCCGTCCTCGTCCACCCCTCCGTTGGGCGTGGACACCGCCGGACCGCCGTCGCCGTCGAGCACCCGTACGCCCTCCGTCGTCTACGCTCGCCGCCGATCACCTCCAGCCCCCATCGTCGCCACCGAAGGTATCATCGTGACCCCCTTACTCCCCGCGTTCCGTTTTTGGCCCTAGCTAGACCCCTAGGCCCTCGCCGTCGCCACCGTGGCCGCACCCGAGCCCGCCGTCGCCGGAGACGAAGGGTGCGAGGCCCCCTTACGAACGTGCCGTGCCGGATTAAATCCTGGCCGCACGATCGCGAACGAAGGGCACAGATTAAATCCCTTCGGGATTTAATCTCACCCGTAGATCTGGTCAAACCGGTATCCTCTGATCCTGGCCGTTGATCGCTTTTTAAATTGTTGACTCCATCTGGTGCGTCCACGTATACCCTTTCGCCACGTTTTAATCTGGGCCGTCCAATTTCATTAAATCCACCCGCCTCGCATCTGGCTGCTGGATCCAGATCCGACGGTCCAGGTCGCTCGGGTCCACGCGCATAGTCACGGGTTCACGGTGAACCTGGTTCACCGTGGACCAGGGACTGTTTTTCAGTTTAAATAAAATCCAGAAAATAGTTTAAACTTCAAAAATTCATATCTTGCTCAATTTGACTCCAAATTTCACCATTCAAATTTTGTTAAATTCAGTATATTATTCTCTACACTTTAATGCCATAAAACAGTATGTTATCTTAGCACAAAATAAACTTATGGATTAAATAAATAAAAACCCCTTAGGGATAAATTAATAATTCAGGAAAAGAATTAATAAAAACCTCTAAAACTCAACTTTTAATATTATTAAAAGTAACACCAGAATAATAAAGCTCAAATCACATGATTAGATCATAAAATTTGTATGTTTTTGGTTTGGTGATGCTTTATTGAATGTATTGTTTATGTATTTTTCTGTATCGGGAAGACTACGAGTTCATCGAGGAGCAGGAGTTCTACCCCGAGGTTCCTCCATCCCCCTTTGCTGATCAAGGCAAGTCATCGACCATCTCTGTGGAAACAGTTGATCATAATTGAGCCCATGTTTTAATAAGTTATCGCTATAACCCATAGGTTAATATTGCATTAGTCTAACAATCAAGCCTTACACTTATATTTATTAGATCCCCGTCCTTGTGTGCAAACCCAAGCCATGCTTATTGAGCCTTAACTCCTTGTCACTCTACTATAACAATATTAGCTAGTGCCCAATGTACCGGCACAACTGCTATAGGTTAAAAAGAACGAGTCGTAGATAGCAGGATTCTGTATATGAATTTCCCTGTTATTCTCGTCTCTGGACTCTGTTGGAGTTGGCTAGGTTATAAGTATGGTGGGTTCCGGGTGCAAGCTCGGGCACTGGTTTGTCGCACCCGGGGCACTATAAGGACCGGTCTGCGGGATCTGTTGCAAAGCACTTCCGTACCAACCACAAGTCTAATGGGTAAGTCCTAACTGGAAGTATGGAATACTCCGGCTCGATGCACCATAGAGGAGGGGGCAAGGGGCTAGCCTGCGGGCGACTTGTACCGACGAGGCTCAAGGGGGGGTATGGTGGGGCTCCGATGCGTCGGGACACCATATGAAATCCCATAAGAGGGTGCTATTGGGTCGGGGAGGACTATATGGAAGGTTTTGGCACGAGTTCCCGTGTGATGGGTCATCTCGTTACACTTCGGTGTAGGTGATGAGTGCGTGCCTTGTGGGTACAGTGGTACATCTCTGATCAGAGTAATTTAATCTTTTCGAAAAGCCGAGCCCACGGTCAAGGGCGGGTTGTGTGACTACTCCTAGTTAGTTTACAATTGTTTGAATGGTCGAGTTATTCATGGCACGTAAGGACTGTTGAGCGAGGTGGGGCTGACTATACCCCTCGAGTTAGAAGATGATGATGCACACACACATGTTTACTTTTCCGTACTAATAAATTGCTCACATTTAAAGCTTTACAATTATGCTGCTTCCGCAAAACTAGCCACTATCTCCCTTGTTATTACCTTGCATTATATTTGCATTCGGTGGCTTGCTGAGTACATCTGTACTCACCCCGTTGACTTACAACATCAGAGCCAGTCTACTACGAGGAGGATGAAGGTCTGGAGTAGCGACCCAGTCAAGGCGAGACTGGAAGGAAGCGTTCATCTAGGACCCTTATTTTATTAGTTTCTCTTCACCTTTATTCACTTTTGTATTAATGCGGTCTACGAACCGTGAATGATTGCCCGTATTGTACGTGGTCGAATGATGAACGTCTTGTTTTATTGATTTTCTATGGAATTTCAATAAAGTCCTGATTTATTAAATCGGGGCGTGACATCCTGCTACCCTCGCCATCGAATTTAGTGAACTCAGGGATTCTATAGCCACAGGGTAGGCACTACAAGAAAAGAGGGAACTTTCGTCGGCCAAAGCCGACAGAAGTTAAGCCAATACCGACGGAAATAGTTAACTTTCGTCGGCAAAAGCTTAACTTCCGTTGGCATTTGGCCGACGGAGATGTTTCAACGGAAGTTAGCTAACTTCCGTCGGCAAGACATGGCCGACGGAAGTTAACGGGAAAAACAGAAAAAAGAAAAAAAAGAGTAACTTCCGTCGGCTTAACATTAGCCGACGAAAATTAACTTTTTTATTTTTTTTAATTTTTTTTCAGAGTGCAGTATAGTACTTTTTTTCTATTTGCTTTTTTTTCACAAGACATTTTGATAAAATGTTGGCAAGAAAAGAAGCATATCTTTAGCTAGAAAATTGATTGGTATTAAGATGCCACTAAAAAGTCTTTATAAAGTCTGCACATCACGTTTTTTTACTTTTTCTGTTCTTTTACAAGAATACAAAACAATATAGAGAAATAATCTGGAAGAAAACAACTCTGATTTGGATTCACCCCTTTAATTTCAACTATTACATACAAAGAACTCAAGATCAGTGAACATTAAAAATTAAGGCAAGAACCATATATAACAATGTCATATATCAAGGAGTTTGTCCTTATCTTCAGCAGCAACACGTTCCACTGCACCACTTGGGAAGCCAACATTTCAAGCAACAACCTATTATAATCAAAGCGGCACCAAGAAATTAGACTCAATTAAAAGACAACAGAAATGCTAAAACATGACCTCAAGGAACATCTAATTTAAAATCCTTACCATAATGTTAAACAAATCAATGAACAGATATATGTCATTGCTTTAATAACTACCTTGAAAATACTGGTATTGCTTCAATGGAATTTATAAGGATATCATCATAGCTTCAGAAATAATGCAAATAAACCTAATGTAAATAAAAGAAATGTTGGGTCTCTTTCTTTGGCCAAGGCGCCCAGCATAACACAGGTGCTACCAATGCCAGCATCTCATGCAAGCTAGAACTGATGTATTAGCAATGTACTAGCTTTTACATACTTGATACATCACACGTAGCAGTTCACTACATAGCAAATGATTCAGAGCGAACCATGTCAGTCATGAACCTCCATTTTGTAGGCCCATCGCTTCCAGCACCGAGGCGACGCTAACCATCTGAAAATGGCAGTGCAATCAAAATCAATTACTACCTATACAACTAGTTCCAAATAAAAAATTTATTGATGGCTCGCCTCTTTTACCAGAACATGGAATTGGCAGATTAAATACAGATAGATTGTCAAGTATCCAGAGGTTCTCACTTCCAACTCTGGTCCTCCCAAATTATACCCTAACTAAAATCAAAGGGCAACTAGGCGGGGTCACAAGCATAGAAGATGCACTACATACAGATTGGAAATCTGGCGAGGGAAGGTGCTGGAGCCTTACCTCAACGCAAAGTAGCAGGGGGGTGGCCATCACCGGCGATGAGATCGTACGGTACGAGGGCATGTGGCGGTGGGGAACGGCCGGTGTAGTCCGGCCAATGGTCTGGAGACCCCGAGCGGAGGAGGCTCTCGTGGTGGCGCTGGCCGGCGAGGATGTCTGGCAGTGTCGGCGTATGATGCGGTTGGCGATGGGGATGGAGTCGATCGACGCTCGAGCAGAGAACTACCAACAACAGTGTGGGGAGGCCCGAAGGCGGGTGGTGGGGAGCCGACTGAAGGGGCGGTCGAGACGCGTGGAGGCGGCGGCCAGGCGAGATGGAGGCGGTGGCCGGGTGGTGGGGAGGTGCGAAGAGCATAGCGGCGGCGGCTTGAAAATTCAAGGAGGAAAATTTTTAGGGCACGAGAGTATATTTACACGGGAGCTAACTTCTATCGGCCTAGGTGTGGGCCGACGGAAGTTAAGTGTATTTTTCACTTAACTTTCGTCAGCCCATTCTTAGGCCGACAGAAGTTAAGAGCCTGTGGGAGCTGATGAAAGTGCGCGGGGGCGAAATATTTAACTTTCGTCGGTTTTGATCTAGGCCGACGGAAGTTATAGTTAATTTTCGTCAGCTCGATCTAGCTGACGAAAGTTAAATATCTTTCGTTGGTTTTTTAAAAAACCGACAAAAGTTAATTTGGCTGACAAAAGTGTTCTGTTTTCTTGTAGTGAGGGTACTGTATCAAGATGATCGGGGTATGGTTTGCGATAAACCCTAACCCATCCCTTGGGCACGAAGCCGGCACACTCCCTAAACAGTGCGCGGACTCGCTCATCTATATCATCTTGGTAGTTTCTTTGCATGCGCCTCTCATGTGGGGGCGTGACACGCGGTGGGATATCGACATGTCAGCCATGTGCTTCTTCCCTACATGCTATTGTACAACGTGCTCGTGTCCCGGCGCCTGCGCGTGTGGTGCGGGTAGTGCGGTATTGGCGCAGGTGTTGTGTGGTATGCAGTATTAGTTTGACAAGAGGTATAATGATTGGTCTCGGCCATAAGTGATAAGGCCAGAGACATGTTTGTTGGAGGTGCACTAGCTATAGGAATCGGGGGTACGGCCTCAGTGAAGCCGAACCTTCTAAGAGTTACCTCTACTTGGGAGCTGACTGCCGAATCTAAACGGTTGGCTAGCGAAGCGTTAATGGCCTGATCTACTGATGCGTCTATTTTTTGCTCAATTTCTAAAGAAGATAAATGAGGCGATACCGGTGTTACCTGGACCTAAGCAGGGTTAGGGGTGACGATGTCGCACTTGACGAAGCCTGTGCGTGTCTTGATGTAGCCCCCAAACATCATGTCTTGGAGTGCCTTCAACTTTGCCTCGATCTCTGCTCGGTCTTCTGCGGGAATATCTTCAAGTCTAGGTGACATTATGTTGCGGTTCTCGATATTCACGCCTCCTATTGTGTCCATCGGTGGTGTAGATGTAGTAGTCATAGTAGATGTACCGGCAGCCGATGTAGACGTACTCATCATGTTGGCGTAGCTTTTCCCCAGCGGAGTCGCCAAAAAGTGTGTTGACACGGAAAAGTGCCCCCGCACTTGGGTCAGTCCGGCGATCCAAAAGTGCACGGATACTTAGGGATAGGCATAAGCGTGACGTAGCACCGACGCCATGTTCCGACTACCCTTAATAGTGATAAGGGGGGTGGAGTCGCCAGGAAACCAGATTACACAAAATAATCCAATTAGCCGAAAGAAATAGGTTAAACAGGTTAAAATCAACAAACCAGCCGGAGTCCTCCTGGTTCGAAGTCTGATGCGAAGGGTGCGTCGAAGGGTACCTTCGGCGTCTGGTGCTAAGGGCTCCTCCGAAGGGTGCTTCGGCGTTCGAACCGATCCGGCCGAAGGTAGACTCCGAACGGACCTGAACACGGTGATCACCTCCGAACAACGGGGTTCGGCGTGCGATCTCCGATGCCTCCGCTGAAGGGTGCATCGGCGTTCGGACTGATCTGGCTGAAGGTAGACTCCGAGCAGATCTGAACACGGTGATCACCTCCGAACAGCGGGGTTCGGCGTGCGATCTCTGATGCAGCGAGTTATAGAGTAGTGATGCGAAGGCCACACGCGGGCGCAACTTCGTCTGGTGCACAGTATGTTCATGGTGAAGTCTGTCACGACGAAGTATGCTAGCGGATCCTGTTGTCGAAGCTTGCGGTCCTGTCGAAGGGTGTCCTGGGGACCTCCGGAACCGATCTCTCAGCTTCGGACACCTCCGGTGAAGGGGCTCCGAACGTGCGAACCGGCAACAGAGATGATGTGAAGTACCAATTTGGCCTTAGGACCGAATTCTGCGAGGTTTTGCATGGGTGGCGAAGGTAGCAATCTATTACGCAGATTAGCGGATACTTCATAGGCGAAGTAACAAGGCGATAGCAATCTGTTACGTAGATTAACGGGGACTTGACGGGCGAAGTAGCAAGGCTTACCACTGTTCCGTAGCGGTGGACAGAGGGCTTCCAGGCAAACCCACGAAGAGGTACAGAAAAGTAAAGGTAAAAGTAAAGGTACGATCAAAGCATGGCTTTGGTTTGGTTTGAGTTGGGGGGCTCTCCACGCCGTCCATGCCTCTCTATTTATAGGGGGTTAACTCCCAATATAATCTGCTATTGATCCGGTAGGATAGATATAGAGATTGAGCTGGCGATGCAAATAGCTCTATCTCTACCGAGGTGGGCATCGTCCAGGCCCGTCGAGGCCTGCTCCTCGGGCCGAAGCTTCGGTAGCGTGGGCTTCGGCCAGGCCCGTTGAGGCTTGCTCCTCGGGCCGAAGCTTCGACAGTGTGGGCTTCGGCCAGGCCCGTCGAGGCTTGCTCCCTGGGCTGAAGCTTCGACAGCGTGGGCTTTGGCTAGGCCCGTCGAGGCTTGCTCCTTGGGCCGAAGCTTTGACTGCGTGGGCTTCGGCCAGGCCTATCGAGGCTTGCTCTCGGGCCAAAGCTTCGATAACGTGGGCCTCCGAAGGCTTCCGAATCTTCGGCAGTGTGGGCCTCCGAAGGTTTCCTGGCCGAAGCCCATGGGCTAGCTAGAGGCTTTCGGGGCCCATAGCTCGACGGACTTTGGCCCTGTAGGGCTTCGGACAGACCCTAGACATGTGTACTTTTGGCCCAAATCACAAAAAATTGATATTTTGATAATCTAGCCATTAATGCCATTTTTTTGCTATCAACAGGTAGTTGATACACCGAAGGTTTAACAAGTTCTTCATAAAAGGCACCTTCCAGGACGTCTAATGCTCCGGTTGTAGCCTTCGCTAAGACATCTGCATGCTGATTATCCGCTCGAGGGATGCTTCAAATAGAGATTCCTTTAAACAATGCCTCCGTCTTGCGGATTTCTTCTAGATATTTTGCAAGATGTGGATTCCTAGCTTGGAAACTCTTGTCAACATGTCCTGCAATAACTTGGGAATCTGTTTTTATTATAATTCTAGTTGCTCCAAGTGCTTTTGCTTTCGGAGGCCTAGCAGGATTCCTTCATATTCTACAATATTGTTAGTGGACTTAAAGTTGAGCCTTGCAGAATACATGGCTTTTTGCCCTGACGGCGATATTATTACGGCTCCAGCATCGGCACCAGATGCTTGATAGGCTCCATCAGAAAATATTGTCCATAACCCTTCGGAGGTTTCTTCCGGAGCACATATTGCAGACGGAGTCCATTCGGCCACAAAGTTAGCTATAACTTAGGATTTGATAGATGTTCTTCCAGTGAAGGAAATACCGAAGGGGGCTAGATCGACAGCCCACATTCCAATCCTACCCGTGGAGTCTTTGCTCCGAAGCATATCACCAAGGGGATATGAGGTAGAGACTATTAAATTATGTGCTAAGAAGTAATGCCTTAACTTCCGCGAGTCCATTACCAAAGCATAAATGAATTTCTCAAGCTCTAAGTATCTTGTTTTTGCTCCAGACAAAGCTTCTAAAATGAAGTATATTGGGTTCTGAACCAGTTTTCCCTTGAGCTCTATTTCTCTGACAAGCACTGCACTTACTGCGGAGCCCGTTGCTGCAAGATAAAGAAGGAGAGTTTCTTCTAGGAGGGGCACAATAATTGTTGATAAATTTCCGAGATAATCTTTAATATCATCAAAGCTTTTCTGGCACTTCGGCGTCCATTTGAAACTCTCGGACCCCTTCAGGTTTTTGAATATTGGGAGGCTTCGCTCTACTGATCTGGCTAGGAATCTCCTGAGGGCTGCGAGGCGTCCTATTAGCTTCTAGACTTGCTTCAAATTTTCTAGTGGAGCCATTCTTTGCAGTGCACTTATCTGCGTCGTGCTATCTTTGATTCCTCTGCTCGAAACTAAGTACCGTAGCAATTTTCCTCCTTGCACCCTGAATATACATTTTTTAGGGTTGAGGCGAACTCCACATGCATGGAGGCTCTCAAAAGTTTCAACTAGGTCTAGACTATGTTGATGCTTTACAACATGTTTTATTACAATGTCATCCATATAGGCTTCGATATTTCGGTCTATTTGGTGACCTAGAGCCTTAGCAATAAGACGTGAAAAAGTAGCCCCGACATTCCGCAGACCAAAAGGTATTCGGACATAACAAAATACTCTGGAAGGAGTTATGAAACTTGTCTTGGCTTCGTCTTCGCGCTTTAGCCAAATTTGATGATAACCATAGTATGCATCCAGAAAGCTTAAAAGTTCGGAGCTGGCCGTAGAATCCACAAGTTGATCGATACGGGCCATAGGGTAGGGGTCTCAGGGGCATTCTTTATTTAAAGAAGTGAAATCGATGCACATGCGGCACTTGCCGGAGCCTTTCTTCTTGATGAAGACGGGGTTAGACAACCACTCAGTGTTGGCTACTTCCCTAATGATTCTAGCTCTCAGCAATTTTTCAACCTCCGCTTTGGCGAGGTCTGCTCTTTCAGTTGACAATTTATGGAGCCCCTGGCGAATTGGTCGAGCCTTAGGGTTTATGAGTAAACTATGCTCAATAATGCTCCGGTAAACTCCGAGAATATCTTCGTCGGACCAAGCGAAGATATCTAGATTCTCTCGAACTATTTCTTCTAGTGAAGTAGATATTTCCGAAGGTAGCCCCTTGCCAAATTGGATTGGATATTCTTTGCCTTCTTTAAGAATCATCTTTGTGATTACATCGCCTTCTGGGCTTGGCTTCAGGGAAGGGCTCTTCGAAGGGTTTGAGGACCCCGAAGTTTCCTCCTAGTGCTCCAACACACTATTCACTTGCCGAGGATCAAGAGGTGGGTTGTGGCCATATTCTTGTCTCCGAGCTGCAGCTTGGTCTCCTTAAATAGTAAGAACTCCACCTTGCATGGGCATCTTGAGACATAGATAATTGTGATGTGACACGGCTCCGAATTGGTTCAGCATTCCCCTCCCAAAAATTGCGTTGTAGGCATACAGGGCATCGACGACATCGAAGATAACTTCCTCAACTCTAGCCACGAGCCCCTCTCCAAAGGCAACCTCGAGGCCTATCTAGCTGAGGGCATCGAGAGGACCTGCGAAGCCTTGGAGTGGGTGGGCTACCAGAAGAAAGTGCCTTGGGGGAATACACATTTGATCGAAGGCATGGACGAAGAGTATATCAGCGGAGCTTCCACCGTCCACTAATATCCTTCGGACTTCAACTCCTGCTATGTCAGCTGAAATGACAAGGGGGTTAGCATAGGGGAATTTCACCCCTATAGCATCATGGCAGAAAATGAAATAGGTACATGTGACCACTCAGGCATTTCTACAGCCGAGTTCAAAGTCCCTATATGCCCTACTTCGTGAACATAATCCCTTCGCTGATGCTTCGACATATTACTAAGGGTCCCACCTCCGGAGATGGGTAGGACCACCCGCTTGCCACGATCTTGAGGGTCCTCTTGCTTCGGTGGTGGCATAATGTTGGCCACCGAAAGCTGCATTGGTGCTTCGGGGTTGCCAGCCCGCTCCACAGGTTGTACAGGCTCTGATCGTGATGTTGGAGGAGTTCGATCTGTAGTGCCTCGCCCTAAACTTCTCCCGAGGTACTCGCCTCAGAGAGTAAGTATAGATTTATAGTGTTTTGTGGCATAGCTTCTGTTTTCACCATGTACGCAACAAAAGAGAGTCTGGCATCGGCCAGCCGATTTTTCTTGTGGCTTCGAGGTACTAGCCTTGTTATCTTGAGCCTGTTGATAGTTGAAAGGAACCTTCGGAGTAGAGGGGGAAATATTCAATACCTCGGAGCGGAAGTGTTTCTTTCCCCTTCTATGATCATTAGGGCGATTATCGAAGGGGGATTGTAGAAGAATCGAGACTTCTAGCTCCGGCTTCACTTCTCGAAGGAGGGCTGGTGCAGGCACCACAGTTCTTCGGAGGTAGCCTTCTTCTGCATTGGCATACTGTTCGAAGTATGCCATTAGCAGTGCTATGGAAGACACCGGCTTCCGGTGAAGTTTGCTGAGGAGGTCTGGATTTAAAACACCTTCGCGTGCCGCATCCACCACTGAAGATGTAGATAAGCCATTTATTTGGGACTTGGTGTGAAGTATTCCCGAAGGGTTTCTCCTGCTTGCTGCTTCACCTGGAAAAGGCTTGCAGTAGACATCGGGGCTACAAACATCCCTTGGGAATTACTCACGAATTTCCTTTTCAATTGCTCCCATGACTTGATTGATCCTGGCTTTAGAGACCAGAACCAACAAAGGGCCACACCTTCCAACACAAGGGGAAACATTTTGCCATTGTATTTCGCACCCCTCCGCTGGCTTCTATTGCAAGGGCTTAAGAATGAGAGAATTCTCTGGGATCAGACCCTCTGGAGTACTTGTGCAGCTTCGAGGCTCTAAACCTAAGATCGAAGCGCACCTTCTACAAGTCCGGATGCAGCGGGGATTCGTTGTCGAAGGAAGCATTCCCGGCATCTTCTTGGACTTAAGGAGCTTCGGGGTAATCATTAGGGTCACCATCTTGATGCACTTCCAAAGCAGGAGGTATGGCTTGAGAGCGAAGCCTGTCCGCAGCCTCCTACCTCCATCTTGCTACTTCCTCTTGAAGCTGCAATACCTGGGTAGCCGCATCCTCAGGAAGGTCTTCGCTTCCTCCGGAGGGGTCCTCCGGGTCTTGAGAACCGACATAATCAGTTTGAAGCACAGATGGAGCTGCCCGAGGAACTCTAGCTGCTCGAGGTCTAATGCCCACTTCGGGAGTTTGGGGAATGACTGAAGGTCCTGCACCGTGGGTCCAAGGGGACCTTCGGGGAGGATCGGTGGCTAGACTCTGCTTGGGAGGCATGACTTATGAAGCTAAGGTTCGAAGACATGAGGATTCGAACGATTGAGGAAGGTGAGGAAAAGCCTTCAAACTATACTTCAAAGCCCCTTGTCAAAGGGTGCGCGGAATCTTGAGACTCCAAAACTCCATTCGCAAGCGCTCTACGAAAAAAAGGCAGTGGAAGAGAACTAGCTTTTAGAACTAGGTTCCCCACGGACGGCGCCAACTGTTGACGTAAAAGATTACGCTAACAAGTTCTCTAAGATTAAGAACTAACAGATGAAGTGTTTGCGCAAGTGAACTATCTCAAGCCTCCGTTCAGGATAATAACTCAAAGTAGTTCGAAGTTGTGTATTGAATATATGAATATTCGATGCCTATTACAGGATGAGAAGGGGGGTATTTATAGGTAAAAAAATCTAAGGAAAAGACATTTTTACCCCTCATTTACAACTGACATAGTGGAAACTATTTTGGTACCCCAAATAGGGCTAAAATGGTAAAGTATGTTCGAAGGAGGTAGACATAGTAAACGTCCTATCCTTCTAGTTGTTTTCCACTACGGAGGGGAAGCCTTCGGAGGGTATCTTCAGACCGGAGCCTAGACGAACCCTCCGACTTTAACCCTTCTAGTTCGGAGACAAGCTTGGAACTTGGAGATTATGATTTGTCTTTGTCTTGTAATCCTGAAGATCCTGGGGATGAAGTATTTCCCCCCAACATCAACTTTAACTGAAAGTTGGTCATAGGATAGCATTTCCTCTAGAGAATCTGGCTCACTATCACTATCATTGATTTTGTTCACCATGAAGCATAGGTCGGTGAAGTCCTTTCCCTTCTTCTCCACCTTCTTTTGTGGCTCATCCTCCTTTGAGCTTAGCTCTTTACTAGACGAAGTGTCTATATCTCTAAGGGCTGCCTTGAAAGCCCCGTAGGTTGCCTTAGCCGCTCTCTTTGCCATCTTATCTTGTTTTTTATTGTGGAAGGGTTTTTTGTCATTCTTTTGGTGTTTGTGGTGAACACTCTCCTCACCCCTTTTGAGCTTTGGGCAATCAGCCTTAAAGTGGGATGTGTCACCACATTCAAAACATCCATGAGAACGTCCTCTCCTCTATTCCTACCTATCATTATAAAAACGGGTGAACTTCTTGACAATGAGAACAAGCTCATCATTATCTAAGGTGTCTACCCACTCTTTCATGATAGAGACTAGGGAATACACGGCAAAACCACCCACAAAGCACAAGTACTAGATGTACTTGGTCCAGTTGGGGAGCCACTACTATAGCCGGAAACTAGTACCATGGACTGAGGCTAGGAGTATCATGTACTAGACGAGATGCCTTGACAATCTTAGTTGACTTGAGCTTACTAAAGATCTCATCGTAAGTTAACGTGTTGTAACTTGCCGACTCTTCAATGCTTGAGATCTTTACCTCCCATATGCTACGATCCAAAGCATAGAGAAGTTTGATCACTCTATCATGGTCCGAGTAAGCTAAAGTCCCAGTGGAGCGCAAATAGCTAACTATGCCATCAAAGCACGCAAACATGGCATCTACCGATTTACTAGGACCTTGCACAAACAGTTGGTATTCTTGGTTGTATGTGCTTTGGCGCCTAGCCTTGATCTAGGTAGAGCCCTCATGGAAAACCACAAGTGTAGTACAAATTTCCCTAGCAGTATGAAGGTGATGAACCCTATCAAACTTATTCCTGCTTAGACTTGTGAACAATATGTCCAAATAGCACTTCATTGGCTTCAAAGATAAGCCTCCATGCGCACTTTCCAGTATGCAAAATCTTTCCCATCGAATAGAGAAATCTTGTTGTATTTGTCCATGTCACCTACTAATCACAAAACTGATTAAGGTCAACCGGTGATCTAACCGGATCTGATACCAATTGTAGGACCGAAAAGGCGACCAGAGGGGTGATGGGAGCTAAAATTTTTTCCCACAAAACTGACTCAGATTCCACCCTTCGCAAAAACCATTTTGGAGGTGTTGCCTACACTTCAAACCTGGCTTAGCACTCGAAAAAACCGTGGATCACAAAAGACTCTGCACAAGACAACTCTGGACACCTTGAGCTAGGCTTCATAATAGCTAGCTCTACACAAGAAAATGCTCATAGACTGGATTCGTAAGAACAGGATTTGCTACATGATATCGTAACCAAAGAGTACCTTACACAACAACTTCGCACTAGTGACTTGAACTAGGGTTCGCAAGTTAGTGCACAGGACTCAACACACCCCGTAGACAAGCTTCGAAAGGGACTACAGAATAGGTCCTTGAAGATGGACTTTGCAAGATGGCTTCATCGTGAGTAAAGTCGCTAGTGTATTTTTGAGGGATTACCTTCGTGTCACAACAGAGCGATAATACTGTAGAAATAATAAAACCAAATAGTTTATCAACTTGTTCATGGATTTCTAAGGTTTCACACAAGGTGACCGAGAAAATCCAAGAAAAACAAGTTGCTCATACATCAGAGAGTTGTTTCTTCTTGTGCAAGAAAAACACAATGAAACTCACCATTACTCACGCATGGAATAATAACTGCAAATACAAGTTCATGCAATATTTGAAGAAAAGATCAAAAATCAAATAGAAGTTTCATTGCATGAACAGGGAACACAAAAAATCACAAGTCAGAGTACAAAAATGTTATGGCTGGCCATGGAACAAAAGTTTTAAAACTAGATAAAGTTGTATGGCTAATGCTCTCAAAGTGTTGTCCTACACCACAACTTACCCTTTCTTTTATAACATACTTAGACCTATGAAGTTACTACCCCTATTTGATTCGAAGCCCTATAGTGTGTTAGCTTTCTGTCTCTTCTCGACAGATCCTCACATACTTTGTGAAGTGCTAGTGTATCTTCGATCGCATACTCCAAACCACTCGGGCTTCGTTGCACCAAAGTCGTGGATACAAGTGTGAGATGGTTTTGAGCCAAATCTGTCAAAGCCCTTGTCGCCTTTGCACCATGCCTCCAGAGTGGAGCACCATGACTTCACAACTCTTCTAGCTCGACCACAGTCTATCCGTGTACCAAAGACAACATGGTCGATGCCACGACAAGCCTTCCATACTTCGAAGTTCCCTTTGAAGTATTCCTCTAAAGTGTATCCTCTTTGGAGCCCACCTTCGGAATGCCTACCCACATAGGTCTTCAGCATCCACCGTTCGAAATGTCTTTACCCGGAGCACACCTTTGAATACATACCCAAAATGCCTTTGTTTAGAGCGCACTTTTGAAGTGCCTGCTAGACTTCGCTTAGTGTAGCTATGTTCAAGACCCTCCTACTATAGAGCCTCCGAACACCCCTTCGGACCACACTTGACTTCACCCAACTTCCTTGATCCTCCGGAACTAGACCTCCCGCCTGGTCCTAATCCTTCATTGTTGAAAGCCAAGTTGCATCCTCCTTCATACACATCATGAAACAAGCAAACAATATCAGCAACACCCTCAAGTGTACACCGAACCCTTCGGTGTAC
The DNA here is from genome assembly GCA_019279435.1 of Zizania palustris. NCBI lineage: Eukaryota > Viridiplantae > Streptophyta > Magnoliopsida > Poales > Poaceae > Zizania > Zizania palustris. Next base: position 96,940,538 of record JAAALK010000080.1, read on the forward strand.
CCCTCTGGGCTAAAACACTTCGTTGTGCACTTTATGCAAACATATCAACTCTAGTGCACAACTCACAAGCCAAACCCTTCCATGTGACACCCTTCGATCACAAAGGCTTATCAATCACTCATCACGGATAAAACCAAGGCACATATCAACTTGGTTTCTCATATTTTCTATAGTTACAAGTAGAAAATATATCTCTAAAACTCTACTCCAACATAAACTCTATCTTCTATTCTATCCTATCTCGTTTCGTATCTGTTGGGGGAAAATATTCCATCTTTCAGATTATCGCAGCAACAAGATAAAGACTGGTGATTAAGGACGAAGAAGTCCGATATATAATTTCGGAGATGCATCAAGTCAAGTTCAAAGTATGATGATGAGCTCTAGTTCGGAGTACATCTTCGAACATGGACTCTTCCAGGAACCTCTTTGCCAGCTAAGATGGAAGACTTATCTTCTTTCTAATTAGATTAGTCTTTTACCATTTTAGCCCTATTAAGGGTACTAAATAGTTTCTACTATGTCGGTTGTAATAAAGGGGTAAGAAGGTCTTTTCCTTAATGTTTGGGCCTATAAATACCCCCCGTTTTACCTGTAATGGGGACCGAATACAAGTTATTCAATACACATTTTCAAACTATTCTAAGTTATTATCCTTTCGGACGCTTGGAATAGTTTCCTTCGCAAACACTTCATTTGTTAGTTTCTAATCTTCAGAAACCTGTTAGCATAATCTTTTACGCCAACAGTTGGCGCCGTCCGTGGGGAACCTAGTCCGAGAAACTTCGTTCTCTACCGAGTTTTCAAACCATGCCTCCTAAGCGGAGTTCAGCTAGTAATCCTACTCGGAGGTCTCCTCGGACCTTCGGAGCTAGATCCACAGATACAGTCGAGGTCGGAGGACCTTCGACTTTTCCTCCACCTCAAACCTCGGAATGGAAGTCCCTTCCCCGAGTATACGGAGTTCCTCCGCCAACTCCATCTATACTTCAGCCTCGACGGAGTCCCTCTTCCACCCCAAGTTCCACTTCAAAGCGATCCTTACAGTTCTCGAGACCCGGAAGATCCTTCGGAGGAGATGAAGACAGACTTGGCGATATGGCCACTCAGATGGCCAGTCTCCAAGCTGAAGTAGCGAGATGGCGGCAAGAAGCTGCAAATAGGCTTCGCTCTTAAGCTATCCCAGTTATTCTTGAAGTGCCTGAAGACGACGAACCTATCTATCCTGAAGCCCCTGGAGAACGCCTCCTTTGACACTGAGTCTCCGATGCATCCCGAGTTACAGAAAGTACGCTTCGACCCGAAGTTTAAGACTTCGAAGCTTTGCAAGTATGCTGGAGATGAAGATCCTGGAGAATTTGTCCGATCTTATGCTTTGGCGATTGAAGCCAGTGGAGGAGTGCGGGACACCATGGCAAAATGTTTCCCCCTCGCTCTTCAAGGATTGGCTTTACGATGGTTCTGGTCTTTAAAACCAGGATCAATCAGTTCATGGGGGAAATTGAAGAAAAAGTTCGTGAGCAATTTTCAGGGCACCTTCGTGCCTCCAATGTCAACGGGAAGTCTTTTCCAGGTGAAGCAGCTCCCTGGAGAAACCCTAAGACAATACTTCAAGTGCTTCGCTCATACGAAGTCGCAAATTCGAGGGTTAACTACATCTTCGGTAGTTGACGCAACTCGGGAAGGAGTCATTCATCCAGGCCTCCTTGATAAAATTCACCGGAAAAGCATATCTTTTGTTTCTCAGCTGATGTCCTATTTTGAAGAATATGCGAGGTCAGAAGAGGGCTGGCTTCGCAGAACTGCAGCTACTCCATCCATACTGCAGGAAGTAAAATTGGAAGTGAAAACTTCGGCACAGCCGCAGGGACCTGTCTTCGAAACTCAGCATGATAGGAGAAGGGGGCAAAAGCATCTTCGTTCAAAAGTTCTGAACATTGCACCTCCGCAAAAGTTCACCCAAAGAGCTCCACAACCTTCGGGAAGTAAAACCAGCAGTTGGAGGCCTCTAGGGAAATCGGCCGGAAAAGGCCAAACTCTCTTCTGCTGCATTCATGGTGAGAACCGAAGTCACGCAACTGATGCGTGCAAAGCCATACTTACTCTGAGAGGAGAGTATTTAGAGAGAACTTCGGGTCTAGGTACTACTAACCGAGTTCAAGATGAAGTGCGTCCAGAGCCTGTCCAGGATGTGGCGTGAATAGAGAACTTCGATCTAGCAAGGCGCCCTCTAGTGGTCAATGTTATGCCACCTCCAAACAGGAAGAAGGGCAAGATCGAGGAAAAAGAGTAGTCCTCCCAAACTCCGGAGGAGGGACTCTCGGAAGCATGTCAAAGAGGCAGAGAAGAGAGTATGTCAGAGAAGTGGGGCATATTGGAACTTCTTCGTCTGCAGCTGCTATGCCAGAATGGTCCCATGTACCAACATCTTTTTCGGCAGAGGATGCAACTGGCATTAAATTTTCACATGCAGACTGATGCGTCACGGGGTCCCGATCTTCACGACGTAGGATCGATCCTCAGATAACTAGCTATAGAATAGCCGGATAACTTGCTGCAAGCAGCGATAACTAGTGCAACATGGCAAATAAAACTCGAAGCCAACCACCGTCTTTAACCGGCAACCTGAATCGAGGATTCGCCCAACCACACTCTCAAAGAACCAACCAACACAGCATACAATCAATCAAGGAGGACCTTGAAGGGAGTAGGAGCACCAATTGGGAGCGGATGAAGTCGCCGCTTCTGTAATCCCGCTGAAGGAAATCACAAGAGCAAGGAGGGTAGAGATCTCTCTCTGAATTTGTTAGCACGCAGCTGAATAAGGGGTTCTATATTAGAAAATCAAAAGTGCCGATTACAATGGTGCTAGGGGGTATTTATACAAGGAGTATACCTTGAAGATAGGTGTGAACACGAAACGAAAATACTAGGCGAACTATGTGAAAACGAATCAGCTTCTGGAGAGTTTCCGCGTGGCTGTTGGTCTTCTGAGCGGTCTTCGGTATTTCAGCAATAACTCCTCCTTGGAAGCTTCAATTCACGAACGGTTGGATCCCTTGGAAAGGTGACTTGATAAGGTTTCACACCATGTATAATATGCACCATGTAACTCGGTAGAATGATGCAGTTTTAATACGAGAACATTGACTTCATGCAGACTGTTGACCTTCGGACCAGCAAGCACTAAAACTGGTCGGACGCCTTCATGCAAACTTCAAATTGGTCGGGGTTAGATTCATTAGAAACTAGACTTCAAGAGTTTTCCAAAAAAGTGCTCATTTGCCTTCATAGCTTTTGTAAATCAAAAGTTATGATTATTTCTTTGAGACGATTCTGCAGGACTGGCTTGGTTCGAGCATGATTCTTCTATGTGTCCATTTCCTTGTGAGTTATTGTCATCCTTCTTGGTAAACCTGAGCATTAGCAATGTACACGACTTAGGTAGTATATAACTCTCATTAATAGTAAAATGAATTTCACAAAGTAGCGCGTGCACCTCTTGTTGAAGCTTCTTAGCTCGACTGCGTGTAATTGGTCCATCAAAAACATGTATTGGAGTCGCTGTGGTCGAAGTGGTCGGTGTAGAGGTTGGAGTGGTCGGCGTGGTCATATCATCCTCCCCCTCTTGAAAAGGAGTCGCCCTCGACTCTAAAATGTCTTCACTTGTGAATGTTGATAGGTCAGCAACATTGAAGGAGTTGCTTACGCCATAGCTTGGTGGAAGGTCAATCTTGTATGCATTATCGTTGATCTTGGCAAGAACACGAAATGGACCATCCCCTCGTGGCATCAGCTTGGACTTGCGCTTATCAGGAAAGTGATCTTTACGCAAGTGAATCCACACCAAATCGCCTGGTTCAAACGACACCTTCTTTCTATGCTTGTTCATACTTGCAGCCTTACGTGTCGCCTTTAGCTCGATTGCTTCTTTTGTTTTCTCATGTATCTTCTTGACATATGCAGCACGCTTGGAGGCTTCCATATTGGTTCTCTCCTGTAATGGCAAAGGCAACAAATCTATCGGAGCAATGAGTTTGAACCCATAAACAATTTCAAAAGGACACAAGTTAGTGGTAGAATGTACTGCCCTGTTATAAGCAAACTCCACATGAGGCAAGCAGTCCTCCCAATCTTTCAGGTTCTTTTTCACCATGGTTCGCAGCAAAATTGACAGGGTTCGATTCACCACTTCAGTTTGTCCGTCGGTTTGAGGATGACAAGTGGTCGAGAATAGAAGCTTGGTCCCCAGCTTGGACCACAATGTTTTCCAGAAGTAGCTCACAAACTTGACATCACGATCAGATACAATGGTCTTAGGCACCCCATGCAACCTCACAATTTCCCTGAAAAATAAATTAGCAACATGTGAAGCATCGTCGCTCTTGTTACAAGGGATAAAATGAGCCATCTTTGAAAATCTATCAACCACAAGAAAAACAGAATCTTTTCCTCTATGAGTTCTAGGCAATCCCAGAACAAAATCCATACTTATGTCTTCCCAAGGAATTTTAGGAGCAGGTAGAGGAGTGTATAAACCATGAGGGTTCAGTTTAGACTTAGCTTTGTGACAAGTGATGCAACGCTCCACGAACCGGATGACGTCTCTCCTCATCTTGGGCCAATAGAAGTGATCACCTAGCAGCTCATAGGTTTTCTTTTGTCCAAAATGACCTGTCAATCCTCCTCCATGGGACTCCTGCAATAAAAGCAATCTAACCGAAGAATTTGCAACACAAAGCTTGTTAGCCCTAAACAAAAATCCATCATGTATATGATACTTTTCCCAACCTTTTCCATCTTTACAATGAGTGTATGGTTCTGAAAATTCAGGGTCATCATTATACATGTCTTTCAAACTTTCAAGACCTATAACCTTCACCTCAAGTTGGTTTAGCAACACGATTTTTCTAGACAAAGCATCAGCAACCACATTGTCCTTACATTTCTTATACTTCACAATATATGGAAATGTCTCGATGAACTCAACCCATTTGGCATGGCGTCGGTTTAGTTTTGCTTCGCCTTTCAAATACTTTAAAGCTTCATGATCGGAATGGATAACAAACTCTTTTGGCCATAAATAATGCTGCCATGTTTCAAGTACACGCACCAAAGCATACAATTCTTTATCATATACAGAATAATTCAATTGAGCTCCTCCCAACTTTTCACTAAAATATGCTACAGGTTTGCCTTGCTGCATTAAAACCCCTCCTATGCCAATTCCACTGGCATCACATTCTACTTCAAAAGTTTTAGTGAAATCAGGAAGAACAAGCAATGGTGCTTCAGTTAAGCATTTCTTTAATTCTTGAAAAGCATTTTCTTGTGGACTTCCCCATTTAAATTCAACATCTTTCTTTGTTAATTCATTTAAGGGAGTAGCAATGGTACTAAAATCTTTAACAAATCTCCTATAAAATCCAGCTAGACCATGAAAGCTTCTTATTTGACTTACATTCGTTGGAGTTGGCCAATCCTTGATGGCTTTCACCTTGGTTTCATCCACCTCAATTCCTTTTCCTGAAACAACAAAGCCAAGGAACACAACATGGTCTGTGCAAAAACTGCACTTCTCAAGGTTAGCAAATAATTTCTCCTTTCGGAGCTCATCTAGGACTTGTCGAATATGATTCATGTGTGTTTCAAAAGACTTGCTGTAAATTAATATATCATCAAAATAAACAACCACAAATTTTCCAATGAAGGCTCTCAAAACATGGTTCATCAATCTCATAAAAGTACTTGGAGCATTAGTCAAACCAAAAGGCATAACTAGCCATTCGTACAGCCCAAATTTTGTTTTAAAAGCAGTTTTCCATTCATCTCCAGCTTTCATTCTTATTTGATGGTACCCACTTTTCAAATCAATTTTAGTGAATATTATGGAACCACTTAATTCATCAAGCATGTCTTCTAATCGAGGAATAGGACGGCGATAGCGAATAGTGATGTTATTTATGGCTCTACAATCAACGCACATCCTCCAAGAACCATCTTTTTTTTGGTACTAAAATAACAGGAACAAGCACAAGGACTTAAGCTTTCACGAACATAACCTTTATCGAGAAGTTCTTGAACTTGCCTTTGTATCTCCTTTGTTTCTTCAGGATTGGTGCGGTATGGTGGTCGATTTGGAAGAGCAGCCCCCGGAATAAGATCGATCTGATGTTCAATCCCACGTACAGGAGGTAATCCATTCGGGGTTTCCTTTGGAAAAATGTCCGCATATTCTTGCAAAAGATGAGATACCATACTAGGAAAAGAGGTGTTATCGTTAGCTGACACTAAAATGTCTTTGCACACAAGTACAAAGAGTACTTGATATGGGTTGTTCCTTACTCTTCTCATCTCAGAGTTTGTGGCTAACATGACTAAATTTTTTTCTTCTTCTTTCTTTTGATCTCTCAATTTTTTCTTATATTGGGCTGGTGGCTCTCACTCTCTGATTTGTGGAAGGCACTCGAATTCTTTTTCTCTTCCTTTCCGTTCTCATCTCTCATACTAGAGCTCTTTTGCAAATGCTCAGCAAGAATTTGCTGTGGTGTCATAGGTTTGAGTACAAACTTCCTCCCCTTTAAATCTAGAGTGTACTGATTTGTTCTCCCGCAATGCTTAGTATATCGATCATATTGCCATGGCCTCCCGAGTAGTATGTGACATACGGACATGGGTACCACATCACACTCTACTGTGTCAACATATTCACCAATCTTGAAGGGAACTTTTACTTTGTATCCAATCTTGATGTTACCGGAATCATTCAGCCATTGGACATGATATGGATGAGGATGTCGCAGAAGTTTCAGATCAAGCTTGTCAACCATCTCACGACTAGCAAGATTATGACAGCTTCCTCCATCAATGATCATCTTCACTACCTTATCTTGCACTTTGGCTCTTGTCTGAAATAAATTATGCCGCTGGCCGTTCTCAGCTTCCTTCATCTGAACACTCAATATTGGTGCCACCACA
>JAAALK010000080.1:96947615-96992473 GCA_019279435.1 Zizania palustris
AACCTGACTAGCAGATCAAAACTCAAATGGCCCAACCTCCTATGCCACTTCTAGAGCTCAGAGGAGGATTCGGCAATCAAACATTGAGAAGGGCCCAAAGAACTAGAGAAGTCCAATCTGAAAAACATTACCAAAAGGAGATTTGGGCAAATCATAGACCCTCTAGAATACCACAGAAGAGCTGCCCTTCTTAAAACGGACCTCCAAACCATCCTTAAGAAGTTGCGAAACAGAAATCAATTGAAGTTCAAATTCCCCAACCAAAGCAATGTTCTTCAAAGAGAAATGGTATGAGATGCCAATTGAGCCAATGCCATGTACCTTCCCTTGACCATTGTTCCGGAATGTGATGTACTCTTTGGAGCTCGGGGGAAAGAGACTGGAGAAGAACCATCTGTGATGTCCAATCATGTGGCGAGAGAGCATCCTGAGTCCATGATCCAAACGTCCTCCAGTCCTCGATCTGCCACAATCAGTGGTTTTAAGGGGGAGCAAATGGTCCGGCATCAGGTTTAGCAAAAGAGCTAAACCAGTGTCGAGCCATCTGCTCAAAAGACGGAAAGCAGAAATCATCATAAGAGTTCGGACCAAAACGCGCCTCAAAGCGCGGTCCTCGGTTCTACCTAAAACCTCGGCCACGAGGTCCAGGACCGTATCCAGACTGGACTGGAGCTCTGTCAGAACGAACACCACCATCTGGAGCACGGGCATGAAAGACGTCTCCTCTACCACCACCTACACGATGCTGCCTGGCCTCTAGCCTCTCCCCGTGTCGTGGAACTCTCAGTCTACCACTCTGCTCGTAGAACTACTCCTGGTCACCACGAGCTCTCTCAACTCTCTCAACCCGCTTCCTCCTGAAGCAAAACTCCGCAAGATGCCCGTCTCTCTGACAATACTCACAGTGGTAGTTGGGCTTCTTGAGATTTGGTTGAGGCTTGGGGTTCTTGGGCTTAGTGGTGTTAGGTGTTGTCTTCTTGGTGTGAGAGGGTCCAGGAAGAGAGTCTAGAGAAGTGTGAAGATGTTTGGGCTTTGGAATCTAGGTGGGCTTCTTGGGTGGAGCTTTGGACTGTTCTTGGAACACTCCATCCTTGGGCTGACTAGCCTGAAAAGACTCAATGGAGTGAGTCTTGGGGTATCTCTGCTCAGGAGTCATTTTACTCCACTCCATTGCCCGGCTAATGGCACTCTCAAAGTCAGCCTTGGTGTAGGTGTAGCCTACCCCAAACCCATCCTGCCTCTTAAACTGCTGGATCATCATACCGAGTTGTGGCTCTCTGGCAATGATCCAACTCAGGATTGAACGGAGGTAAACGTTCTGATTTTGGGCATCAGCTAGCTCCTCTCTCAAGGAAGATAGTACCTCCACCTAAGACAAGTAGGTCTCACACTCTCTATCAACCTGGACAGACTTCTCGGCTTTCAGCTTAATTAATTCCAATCTAAGAGACAGGCAGTTCTCACAGACAGTGGGTGAAACTGACAGTGTCTCAAGCTCTAGCCTAGTCTTCCCTAGCTCAGCTCTAACTCTCTCCAACTCGCTCAAATGCTCATCACCCTTTGCTTTTAGCTCAGCTAAAACAGCTAGATGAGATGGGCAATCAGCACAGGGTACGACGACAGTGGTATGAGCATCTTTCAGCTCCAGCTGAGCGCTCTCAAGCTCAGTGGCCAAAGCGTCCCTCTCATCAACCCTTTCTGTGTACCTGGACTTCAGAGTCGACAGGTCACATAAAAGCACCTCACACTTTGGGCACTCACTGCTATCACCCAAGCAAGGGGAAGAAAACAGACTCTCAATTCTGTCGTTGGCCACGACAAGCTCACTCTCCAGTTCATCTATCCTCTTCTTAGACCCTCTAACCAGTTTTTCCCGATATTTTAACTCTTGACGATTACTTTCAAGTAAATCAACGATTTCACGTTCGTAAGATGATACCTTTTCATTGTCGTCGTCGGAGTCATCGGAGGAGCCCTTCTCTTCCTTATCCCCAAGAGCCATTGAGCAGAAGCTCTTGCGGGATCTTCGGCGTTGGTGTGAGCGGCTCTTCAGCCTGTCCCCGAAGGCCATGAAGCAAAGGCCTGCCGGATCGTCCTTGTCCTTCCCCTTTCTGATGACAATCTCCTCATCGCTTGAGCTCAATGAAGAGGAAGAAGACGTGGATTCGCTTGGAGTAGCTCTTCTCCATCTCAGCGAAGAAGGCCATGTCGCGCTTCTTGTTCTCACGCCGGTAGTCCTTTAGGGCCTTTCTGAAGAATCTGGTCTTTGGGTTGCCCTTGGTGAAGGAAGAGCTGTCGTGCTTGCCGGAGTCATGGAAGCCACCACAGGTGCCCTTCTTGTGACCATTGCGCTTGGGGCAGTCGGCGATGAAGTGTCCTGGGTCACCACACTCAAAGCACCTGGATTTCATGCTGTGTATTTTGAACATTCTCTTGTCATAAACACGATGCACCCGGTTGTTAAAAAGACACAGGTCATCATCTCCTAACGACTCGAGCTGGTCCTCAGTGATAGACATCAAAGAAACCCAGCACAGCTCACAGAGGAGGGGACAGTGGACGGTGTAGCAAGGGCCAGGGTCTTTGATCTAGAGCTAGTGAGATTTGATCTCAACTGGGTATCAACCTCAGTGGCCTTCAGCTTGCTAAACAACTCAGAAATGGTCAAGGTATCATAAGATGTGCTCTCAATGATAGAGGGTACCTTGATTTCCCAGATCTTAGGGTCCAAGGTATGGAGAACCTTGAGCGCCTACTCATGATCTGAGACTAACTGAAGACCCTCAGCCTTGTTGGCTCGATTCTTGTTTATGATCAATTGAAAATGACCAAACAACGCTTCAACAGATTCACCCGGCTTTTGTGTGAAGTTTTCATATTCACGCCGGTAGGTCTGATAGAGCTGAGCCTTGACCTAGGCTGTCCCCTCATGGTGTGCCTGGAGGGTAGCCCAGATCTCTCTCGTAGTGGTGAGATGGCTCACATGCTCAAATTCAGTGGGACCTAAACCAGAAAACAAAATATTCACCGCTTTGTTGTTGTAATGATGCTGGGTAACAATATCTGGAGTAGTGCGCTCAGCAATAGTCAACACTGTGAAAGTAGCGTGAATACAAATATCCTAGATGTCTGAGCTTTGGCTCATGAGATAGGCTCGCATGCGAGTCTTCCAATAATTGTAGCCATAAGCTTCCAAGGACGGGACATTTCCAGGAGACGTCTTGATCACTACTGGGGTTTAGAACTGGTTAAGGTATGGAAAAACTGTAACCAGGATTTGATACCACTTGTAGGACTGAAAGTAGCGACCAGAGGGGGGTGAATGGGCGCCTAAAAATTGTTTCGAATCAATGGCCTGCTCCCAACACCCAACGCACCTCAAAAGACTTGGCAGGAAAATGTAAACAGATTGTCAAAGCCTAAAAGTATCTATCCTATAAACGACCGGTGTCCTAGACAAAGAAACACCAACACAGTGCTAATAGGCAGATGAACAAAGCATTCAAAACATGGACAGATCAAGGTTCACAGAAATAAACCACCACAGCAATTAATCTGAGTGCACGTAAAAAGAGATGAGAGGTTACTATTCAAAATTTGTCTCCTGTTTGAAACTTGACGAAGCCTGTGTGGTGCGAAGCCTAGTAGTTGTCGAAGCTGGCTTCGAAGTATGCAGTGTCAAAGTCTGCAGTGAACGTGTCGAAGCCTGCTTCGAAGATGACTAGCGAAGATTGTTGACGTGTCTAGCAAATGTGCGAAGCCTACTTCGGAACGAAGTAGCTTCGCAGGTTATAGTGCAAAAATCGAAGTTTCACTTGCTGAGAAAAAAGGAGTTCGGAGACTAGTGCGAAGCTATGCAGCAGCGAAGTATGCAGATGAGAACTTCGAAGTCAGAATAAACACAGACCGAAGTAACCCTCGAATTGGGGACAGCAGAAAACACCCGGAGTATGATGCTGCTGAAGCCTTCTTTGAAAAGCACACTTCGAAGATTCGAACCTTAACATGGGAAAGCAAAAACTTTGAAGCTAAACAGAAAAAGTCGAAGTTTGTCTTTGAGGGGACTTCGCACGAACGAAGTCTACCCTCGCAAGGACTACGAAGCCTTTAGTGCAAACTGATCGAAGCCTGCTCCGAAGCACGCTTCTCTAAACAGACTTCGCACAGAAACTTCACTACTCCTAACAGACAGCAAAAAATAGTTCGGAAGCAGACTTTGAACAGTGAAGTAAACCAAGATACCTTCGAACCAGGTCTAGCTTCGAACCGAAGTAGTCTGGCTAAGCAGGGACTTCGAGACCTCGAGCGAAGCTTGAGCAAAACCCGCTACACTAAACAGAAAGGCTTCGAACAAAAGATTACCAGCAGAGTTCGAACCTTCGCAAGAACCTTCAAGAAACATGTGAGCTCCCTTCTCTCGATCTGAACGCCATGTTAGGAAAATACCAATAGAAAACCTAGCTGATGAACGCGTGAAGAACAGGAACACACGAATGGCGGCGGCACTTGCACGAGAACAACCAAGAAAAATCCAAAAGTGACCCAAGCTTTTAGTGAAAGTAAACTTGATTTCAGAATGGGTGACTTAACCCTAGGGATTGGGGCCCTATTTATAGGCAGCCCAATAGCCTAGGAATATTCTACCAGACCCTTAGGGTTTTTTACAGACAGCTGAAATAAATGAAAAAGACCAAACTGCCCTTAGGATATTTTTACAGACTCGACTGACTGACTATGGGCCTAAGGACAAAATAGTAAACTCCTATTTACAGATGACTTATCCAGAAGCGGTCGTCAGTTTTGCACCGAAACTGACAAACGTCCACCGACTGATGAGGACATCACTTCACATGATACACACATGGAGCCTCCACCTACAATTCAATTACTAGGACCAATCACACGCGCCCGTGCCCGTCGCTTGAACCATGAGGTTAATTCTTTCCTTAGCAACTATGTTAATATTTGTTTGGACGGGATGCTACTGAATACTAGTGATATTTTGTTTCTTAGGAACATGGGAGATGGAATAGAAGAGTTGGAGTTGAAGACGGAGTCGCACGGATGTTTTGAAGTCAAGATTTCGCTGGTTCGGACTACATCGAACCACCATGCACCAAAATGGGAATAACTTCCTCATACGAAGTCCGATTGGCGCGTTCTTTGACTTTTTGGAAAGCTGAGGAGAAGACGGATCGTTTGCCGTTGGTTTCACCTCATTTGGAGTCTTGAGTCGTTCTGTGTGATTGAAACAGTCCTGCGTGACAGAACTGGGCCGTGTTGAGCCATATATAGTCTGAGTCTGTTCACCTTCTACTGAGTCTGTTCGCCTTCCACAGCCTGCCCACGCCCTATATAACTCACTCCAGCCACCTCTAGGGTTAGATTTTGCTTTGTTTGCATCTACACTATTGTGTTTAGATCCCGCCTCTTGCACCGGACCGATTGGCTGCTGCATTGGCGTTTGTGAAACCTCACCTTATCATCGTTTGTCTGTGATTTGGCATTCGACTTGTATCCTTCCTGTTCTTGCTTGTGTTCTTGGGTTCGCTTGCAGGAATTAGCCTTCGTGGCGAGGTCAATCGTGTTCCGCGTGGTTGATAACCAACGGAGACAGTGGTGTAACGATTGCAAGGTTTTGATCCGCCGGACCGGAGCCTTGGAAAACCAACGTCGAGATTCTCCACCAACCCAAGTTATCCTTTACCTAGCGGAAGATCGGGACCACTCCCCCATCAGTTGGTATTAGAGCTCAGTTTTTCCGTTAGGTAATCTCGATCTGCTTTTATTTTTACCTAGAGTCCAGAAAACCGCACCAAAAAAATTCCCCAACGAGAACCCCTTCGTGCCTTGCGATTTTAATTTCAGTTTTAACTTTGTTGAGTCGTGTTCTTGGTCGAGTCTTGTTGCTGGTTTAGTCATCCCTCTGTGTCGTTTGAGTAGTAGTTGTTCTTGTGTCTCAAAAAAAATCTCCCCACCGAAAAACCCCCCCTTCCGCAACCCTATTCGTTTTCCACATCGAGTCTTTGTGACCCCCCTTCAGTAAAACAGGCATAACTTTTCGCTCGTTTGGCTGAAAAATCTGAAATTTTTTGAGCGTGTTCCTGACCAAATTTGGGTGGGTACCCTAACAGGGTTCCCCTGTTAGCCCTCACCAAAATCGCCAAAACAAATCAGGAAGATAAAGAAAAAAATTGGTCAAAGTTTTTGCTCGCCGGACAGTGAACTTGTTTGAATTTTTGTGAGCCACATCCCACCTCAGTTGTAGGTGCCAATTTTTGTGGTTGCATCTCTGGTCATCCTTGTTCAAAAAAAAAATAGAGTGAAAAAAAAGAATAGAGAAAAAAATCAAAAAAAGAGAAGAAGCGGTAGTAACAGAATTCTCAACGGCAGTAACAGATTCGGCAGTAACAGCTTCTCAGCGGCAGTAACAGATTCTGCTTGTCCGATCTCTTGTCCGAACTCTTGTCCGGTCAGCGGTAGTAACTAGAGTTATGAGTGGCAGTAACAGATTCTGCTTGTCCGATCTCTTGTCCGAACTCTTGTCGATCCGCGGTAGTAACAGAATTATCAGCGATAGTAACAGATTCTGTTTGTCCGATCCCTTGTCCGATCCCTTGTCCGATCTCTTGTCCGATCTGCAGAGAGCTGAATTTGGCCTGTGTTGCTTCCATTTGAGTTTTGGGCACATAGTTTCCCTCTATTGCTTGAATTTTCACCTTGGGAGCACTAAGGCCAGCAACTTTGACGAGTACTAGGGAATACTTATTGAACTTGGTTTAACTGTTATTACTATCACTAATCCTTGCTACTCACTTTGCCTTCCAAGCTACACCTTTCTCTTGGTCAGGACAGGTTCATTTCTTGCAATTGTACACCACCCTCCACTTGGTTCATCGCCTGTAGGCCGGTGACCTCACTGCGGCGTGGTAAGAACACTTGCAAGCCTGGGTAAGGCGCTTGACGTATTGCTTCCACCACACACCCACCACCCCACCTAGCTGTTTACATAAGGATTATTCTTTGTTGCTTTGTCTTTTCACTAACATGGCAGCACTTATTGTACAACTGTGACTTGAGCACTCACATGGACCAGGACGATCAGGCACAACGGAACAATCTGTTTCAGACCTTCTTCGTCGTCAATGACCGTCGTGTACGTGTCATCATCGACAGCGGTAGCTGCAACAATTTGGTGAGCCACGACATGGTAACGAAGCTTCAACTTCCCACACGTGCGCATCCACACCCTTACCATGTGCAATGGTTCAACAATAGCGGTAAGGTCAAGGTAACACAAACTGCTCATATCAAATTTTCCATTGGTACATACTTTGGAGCTGCTGATTTTGATGTAGTACCAATGCAAGCATGTTCTCTGTTACTTGGTAGACCTTGGGAGTATGATACTGATGCTACACACCATGGTAGGAGCAATAAGTACACATTTATGTATAAAGGAAAGAAAGTTACATTGCTTCCTATGACTCCTGCTGAAATTGTGAAATTTGAACAAGAAAAACATGCTAGGGACGCACAGAAGAGCAAACAACTTTCTGAAAATCAGCAAGTAGCTAAAACACTTTCGAGGCAACAAAAAGATAAAGTTGCTTTTCCTTCTTCATCACAAGTTATTAATCTGAAAGGACGTGTCATGCTTGCAACTAAAACTAACCTGGCAGTACGTAGTTTTCTTGGTCTTGCAGGTTTCTATCGGCATTTTGTGAAAGATTTCAGCACCATAGCCGGCCCTTTACCTGAGTTGACCAAGAAGGGAGTTACTTCTACTTGGGAGCCAGCACAAGAACAAGCTTTGGCCACACTCAAGGATCGCCTTACACATGCACCTCTACTTCAGCTACCCGACTCCAGTAAGCCTTTTGAGTTAGAATGTGATGCTAGTGATTTTGGAATAGGAGATGTGCTGCTACAAGGAGGTAAACCCGTGACCTATTCTAGTGAGAAATTGCATGGTCCACAATTGAATTATTCTACCTATGATAAGGAATTATATGCCTTAGTGCGTGTGCTTGAAACTTGGCAACATTACCTTTTGCCTAAGGAGTTTATTAAACATTCTAATCATGACGCACTCAAATATTTGAGAGGGCAAGCTAAACTGCATCGTAGACATGTTAAATGGGTTGAATTTATTGAATCTTTCCCATACATTGTGAAATACAAGAATGGCAAAGAAAATGTGGTTGCTGATGCATTGTCTCAGTAGGATTGTTCTTTTATCTCAACTTGATATCAACGTTCCAGATTTGGAAAGTTTGAAAGATTTGTATGTTGTAGATAAAGAATTTGCTGAACCATTCACTAAATGTAATGATGGAAAGGCTGGAAAAAATTTCATGTTTATGACGGGTTCTTGTTCCATGCTAACAAGCTATGTGTTCCTAGATTCGTCCGTACGTTTGCTGTTGTTGCAGGAATCACATGGCGGTGGATTAATGGAACATTTTGGGAGAGAAAAGACTTTGGCCCTGCTGTCCAATAATTTTTATTGGTTAAAGATGCGGAGAGATGTTGAACGATTTGTGCAGCGTTGTGCCACATACCATAAAGCTAAGTCCAAACTTAACCCATATGGTTTGTATCCTCCACTTCTTGTTTCTAGTGCACCTTGGGAAGATATTAGTATGGACTTTATTGTGGGATTGCCTAGGACAAAGAGTGGGAGAGACTCCATATTTGTAAGACTGGATAAGTTTTCTAAAATGGCACACTTTATTCCCTGTCACAAGACCGACGATGCTTCACATATTGCTGATTTATTTTTTAGGGAAATTGTGAGATTGCACAGGATGCCTAAAGCCATTGTTTCAGATCATGATGTGAAGTTTATGAGTTACTTTTGGAAGACAATGTGGCCCAAGCTTGGCACAAAATTGCTATTTACAAAAACTTGTCACCCGCAAACTGAAGGTCAAACTAGAGGTGGTAAACCGTACACTCTCCTTGTTGCTGCGACAATGATTAAGAAGAACTTGAAAGAATGGGAGGACTGCCTTCCACATGTTGAATTTGCATACAATAGAGCTGTTCACTCAACAACACAATTGTGCCCGTCTGAAGTGGTGTATGGTTTTAAGCCAATCACACCACTTGATTTGCTGCCACTTCCTTTTCAAGAGAGAGCAAACATGGAAGCAACTAAGCGTGCAGAGTTTGTGAAAGCTATGCATCTGAAGACCAAGGAAGTTATAGAAAAGAAGGCACGTTATTTTGCTCAAAAGACAAATAAAGGAAGAAAGAAGATGTTTTTCAAACCAGGAGATCTTGTTTGGTTGTACTTGCGCAAGGATCGTTTTCCTGATTTGAGAAAGTTTAAATTGATGCCCCGTGCTGATGACTTAAAACCCTATTTGGGAGCTGACGATGAGCTTGAATCGAGGACGACTCCAATTCATGAGAGGGAGGATGATGAGGACATCACTTCACATGATACACACATGGAGCCTCCACCTACAATTCAATTACTAGGACCAATCACACGCGCCCGTGCCCGTCGCTTGAACCATGAGGTTAATTCTTTCCTTAGCAACTATGTTAATATTTGTTTGGACGGGATGCTACTGAATACTAGTGATATTTTGTTTCTTAGGAACATGGGAGATGGAATAGAAGAGTTGGAGTTGAAGACGGAGTCGCACGGATGTTTTGAAGTCAAGATTTCGCTGGTTCGGACTACATCAACCACCATGCACCAAAATGGGCATTAACTTCCTCATACGAAGTCCGATTGGCACGTTCTTTGACTTTTTGGAAAGCTGAGGAGAAGACGGATCAGTTTGCCAGTTGGTTTCACCACATTTGGAGTCTCTGAGTAGTTCTGTGTGATTGAAACAGTCCTGCGTGACAGAACTGGGCCGTGTTGGGCCATAGTCTGAGTCTGTTCACCTTCTAGTGAGTCTGTTCGCCTTCCACAGGCTGCCCACGCCCTATATAACTCACTCCAGCCACCTCTAGGGTTAGGTTTTGCTTTGTTTGCATCTACACTTGTGTGTTTAGATCCCGCCTCTTGCACCGGACCGATTGGCTGTTGCATTGGCGTTTGTGAAACCTCACCTTATCATCGTTTGTCTGTGATTTGGCATTCGACTTGTATCCTTCCTGTTCTTGCTTGTGTTCTTGGGTTCGCTTGCAGGAATTAGCCTTCGTGGCGAGGTCAATCACGTTCTGCGTGGTTGATAACCAACGGAGACAGTGGTGTAACGATTGCAAGGTTTTGATCCGCCGGACCGGAGCCTTGGATCGCCAACGTCGAGATTCTCCACCAACCCAAGTTTATCCTTTACCTAGCGGAAGATCGGGACCACTCCCCCATCACTGACTTTGCACCAGGTACTCGCATTGGGCCGTCCCAATTTCGTAGCTCTCTCAGCCCACCAATCGCTCGCCGCCCATGTAGCTGAGTCAATCCTGGTCAATAGCCCAGTAGATCCTCTACTGCTCCTAGCCCAAGTACCCGGATTGGGCTAGCCCGACTTCGCGGCCCCTCTGCCCGACTAGTCGCTCACTGCCAGTGTACCTGAGTCACATGCGGCTCAGACACAGCATGTCTTCTCTCTCTTTTCAATCCTCTTTGACTACCATTGACAATGACTCATCACATCTGGAGCCATGAGGCCCACGCCCTTCAGCATGGCTCCTCACACCTACTCCAAGGCTGATTTTGAGAGTGCTATTAGCCGAGCAGTGGAGTGGAGTAAAATGACTCCTGAACATAGATACCCCAAGACTCACTCCACTGAGTCTTGCTAGGCAAGTCATCCCAAGGATGGAGTGTTCCATGAACAGCCCAAAGCTCCACCCAAGAAGCCCATCTGGGTTCCAGAGCCCAAACACCTCCGCACTTCTCTAGACACTCTACCTGGACCCTCTCACACCAAAGAGTGTACACCCAACACCACCAAGCCCAAGAACACAATCCTCAACCAAATCCCAAGAAGCCCACTTACCACTGTGAGTTTTGTCAGAAAGACGGGCATCTTGCGGAGTTTTGCTTTAGGAGGAAGCGGGTCGAGAGAGCAGAGAGAGCTCGTGGTGGCTAGGAGCAGTTCTACCAGCAGGGTGGTAGACTGACAGTTCCTCGACGCAGGGAGAGGCTAGAGGCCAGGCCACGTCGTGTAGGTGGTGGTAGAGGAGACGGCTTTCATGCCCATGCTCCGGAGGGTGGTGTTCTCTCTGGTAGAGCTCTAGGTCGTTTTGGATACGGTCCTAGACCTCGTGGCCGAGACTTTAGGCGGAACCGTGGACCGCACTTTGAGCCACAGTTTTGGTCCAAACTCTTATGATGCTTTCTGCTTTCCGTCTTTGAGCAGATGGCTCGACACTGGTTTAGTTCTTTTGCTAAACCTGGTGCCGGACCATTTTCTCCCCCTTACAACCACTGATTGTGCAGGATCGGGGACTACAGGACGTTTGCATCATGGACTCAGGATGCTCTCGCCACATGACGGGACATCGCAGATGGTTCTCCAGTCTCTCTCCCCTGAGCTCCAAGGAATACATCACCTTCGAGAACAGTGGTCAAGAGAAGGTACACGACATTGGCTCAATTTCGCATCTCTAACCATTTCTCTTTGAAGAACGTTGCTTTGGTTGGAAATTTGAACTTCAATTTGATTTCTGTTTGCAACTTCTTGAGGATGGTTTGGAGGTTCGTTTTAAGAAGGGCGGTTCTTCTGTGGTTGATTCTAGAGGGTCTTTGATTTGCCAGATCTTACCCTTCAGTAAGGTTTTTCGGATTGACTTCTCTAGTTCTCTTGGCCCTTCTCACTATTTGATTGCTGGATCCTCCTCTGAGCTCCGGAAGTGGCATAGGAGGTTAGGCCATGTGAGTTTTGATCTGCTAGTCAGATTGAGCTCTATGGACCTCATCTGAGGATTTCCCAAGCTTAAGATGGAGAAGGATCTAGTTTGTCATCCCTATCGTCACGGGAAAATGGTTGCCGCTTCTCACTCACTTGTGACTCAGGTGATGACTTCGTACCTAGGAGAGCTGTTACAAATGGACACTATCGGTCCAGCTCGGGTACACTCAGTCGGTGGGAAGTGGTACGCGCTTGTTATCGTTGACATTTTTTCTCGATTCTCATGGGTTTTATTTTTGGAGACTAAGGATGAGACTTTTCATTTTGTTCATGACCTGATTTTGAAGCTGAAGAACGAGAACATTGGTCGGATGTGAGCGATTCTCTCTGAAAACAGCTTTGAGTTCAAGAACTCTCAGTTCGTCACTTTCTGTAGTGATCAGGGTCTTGATCATCAGTTTTCTTCTCCTTACACTCCCCCACAGAATGGCGTTGTGGAACGAAAGAACCAAACGCTAGTCGAGATGGACCAGGACGATGCTCGATGAGCACAGGACTCCTAGGCATTTTTGGGCTGAAGCCATGAACACGGCTTGCTATCTAGCCAACCGCATTTTTCTTAGAGCTTACCTAGGTAAGACTTCATAATAGTTGCGGTTTGGTAGATAGCTCAAGGTGAGCCCCTTGCGAGCGTTTGGCCTGCAAGTGCTTTGTTCTCATGAAGGGAGGGCATTTGGACAAGTTTGAGTCTCATTGCTGGGATAAAGTTTTTCTTGGCTATGTTTGCATTCTCGAGGCTTCCATTGACTCTCTTGCTGTGTTTGCTGAATCGGCTTTTGTTGCATCTTTTGAGCCCAGAGACATTTCTCATGCTCTTTCCGATTCGAATTGGATTAATTCTATGCAAGAAGAGCTTGAGAATTTTGTCCACAATCGGGTTTGGACACTAGTTGAGCTGCCACCCGGATGCAACCCCATAGGCACAAGTGGGTGTGCAAAAACAAGCAAGGTGAAGATGGGGTTGTGGTGGGCAACAAAGCTCGATTAGTGGACCAGGGTTTTTGCCAGAAGGAGGGTATTGACTTTGAAGAGACTTTTGCTCCTGTTGCCCGTCTTGAGTCCATTCACATTCTCTTAGCTTTTGCCGCTTCGAAGGGTTTTAAGCTTTTTCAAATGGATGTCAAGAGTGCTTTTCTGAACGGGTACATAGAGGAGGAAGTCTATGTTAGGCAGCCCCCCGGTTTTGAAAATCCAAAGTTTCCTCTATTGATAGCAAAAAAGGGCATTAATGGCTAGATTATCAAAATATCAATTTTTGGTGATTTGGGCCAAAAATACACATGTCCAGGGTCTGTCTGAAGCCCTACAGGACCGAAGCCCGTCAAGCTATGGGCTCTGAAAGCCTCCAGCCAGCCCATGGGCTTTGGCCAGGAAACCTTCGGAGGAGCACGCTGCTGAAGCTTTGGAAGCCTTCGGAGGCCCACGCTGCCGAAGCTTCGGAAGCCCACGCTGTCGAAGCTTCGGCCCAAGAGCAAGCCTTGACGGGCCTAGCCAAAGCCCACGCTGTCGAAGCTTTGGCCCGAGGAGCAAGCCTCAACGGGCCTGGCCAAAGCCCACGCTACCGAAGCTTCGGCCCGAGAAGCAAGCCCCGATGGGACTGGCCGAAGCCCACGCTACCGAAGCTTCGGCCCGAGGAGCAGGCCTCGGTGTGCCTGGCCGAAGCCCACCTTGGCAGAGATAGAGTTGGACGCGTTTCCAGCTCAGTCTTTATCTCTATCCGGCTGGATTAATAGTAGATTAGATTAGAGTTAACCCTCTATAAATAGAAAGGCCTAGTCGGTGTGGAGGACCCCCCAACTCAAACCAAACCAAAGCCATGCTTTGATCGTACCTTTACTTTTACCATTACTTTTCTGTACCTCTTCGTGGGTTTGCCTGGAAGCCCTCCGTCCACCACAACGGAACAGTGGTAAGCCTTGGTACTTCGCTCGTGAAGTCCCCGTTAATCTACGTAACAGATTGTTATCACCTTGTTACTTCGCCTGTGAAGTATCCGCTAATCTGCGTAAAAGATTGCTACCTTCGCCACCCGTGCAACACCTCGCAAGATTCGGTCCTAAGGCCAAATTGGTACTTCACATCATCCCTGTTGCAGGTTCGCACGTTCGGAGCCCCTTCATCAGAGGTGTCCGGAGCTGAGAGATCGGTTCCGGAGGTCCCCAGGACGCCCTTCGACAGGACCGCAGGCTTCGACAACAGGCTTCGATCGGCACACTTCGTCGCAAGCTCCGCCATGACCACATTCTGCACCAGACGAAGTCGCGCTCGCACGTGACCTTCACGTCACTTTTCTGTACTTCGCTGTATCAGAGATTGCACGCCGAACCCCATTGTTCAGAGGTAATCACTGTGTCCAGATCCGTTCGGAGCCTACCTCCGACCGGGTCAGGTCGAATGCCAAAGCAATCTTCGGCGGAGCACTTCGCACCAGACGCTGAATGTACCCTTCGGTGCACCCTTCGCATCAGACTTCGAACAAGGAGGACTCCGACTGGTTTGCTGATTTTTACCTGTTTAATCTATTTCTTTCGGCTAATTGGATTATTTCTTGTAATCTGGTTGCCTGGCGACTCCACCCCCTTGTCACTATTATGGGTAGTCGGAACGTGGCGTCAGTGCTATGTCACGCTTAGGCCCGTCCCTAAGTATCCGTGCACTTTTGGATCGCCGGACTGACCCAAGTGCGAGGGCACGTTTGCGTGTCAACACACTTTTTGGCGACTCCGCTGGGGATGAGCTACGCCAACACGATGAGTACGTCTACATCGGCCGCCGGAACATCTTCTTCGACTACTACATCTACACCACCGATGGACACAATAGGAGGCGCGGATATCGACAACCGCAACATAATGTCACCCACACTTGAAGATATCCCCGCAGAGGACCGAGCAGAGATCGAGGCAAGGCTAAAGGCGCTCCAAGACATGATGCTTGGGGGCTACATCAAGACATTCACAGGCTTCATCAAGCGTGACATCATCACCCCCGACCCCGCTCAGGTCCAGGGAACACCAGTATCACCTCGTTTATCTTCTTTAGAAATTGAGCAAAAAATAGCCGCATCAATAGATCAGGCCGTTAGCGCTTTGCTAGCCAACCGTTTATATTCGGCAGTTAGCTCCCAAGTAGAGGCGACTCTTAGAAGGTTCGGCTTCACTGAGGCCGCACCCCTGGTTCCTATAGCTAGTGCACCTCCGACAAACAAGTCTTCGGCCTCATCACTTATGGTCGAGACTAATCATTATGCCTATGGTCAAACTAATATGGCATACCACACAACGGCCGCGCCAATACCCGCGCTACCCGCACCACACACGCAGGCGCCCGGACATGAGCACGCTTTACAAATAGCGCGTAGGGAAGAAGCACATGGCCAACACGCCGATATCCCACCACGTGTCGCGCCCCCACATGAGAGGCGCATGCAAACAAACAACCAAGATGATTTAGATGAGCGGATCCGCGCACTGTTTAGGGAGTGTGCCGGCTTCGTGCCCAAGGGATGGGTTAGGGTTTACCGCAAACCATACCCCGATCATCTTGATACAATACCCTACCCCCACAGCTATAGGATCCCTGAGTTCACCGAATTCGATGGTGAGGGTAGCAGAACCACACTAGAGCATGTTAGTCAATTTCTAGCGCAGTCTATAGAGGTTAGCAGGATAGATGCCCTAAAGGTTAGACTATTTTCTCTCTCGCTATCCGGCACAACCTTCACTTGGTTTTCGGTGCTCCCGCCGAACTCCATCCACACGTGGGACGATTTAGAGCGGAAATTCCATGATTATTTCTACACAGGTGAAACAGAACTTAGGCTTTCGCATTTGACATCGGTTAAGCAAAAATCTAGTGAGAGCGCCTCTGAGTATATCAAGTGTTTCAGGGATACTAGAAACCGGTGCTTTAGTCTTAATATTTCAGAAAGGGACTTGGCGGAATTGGCTTTTAATGGGTTGCGTTCCGAACTTAAGGAAAGGTTAGATAACCAAAGCTTTTTAGAGGTTAGCCAAGTCCTACAGCAGGCTTTGGTCCAAGAAGGCCGAGCCAAAGATAAGAAATTTATTAAGACGTTTAGCCAGCCTAGGGCCGAGATCCACATCATGGAACACTCTGATAAGGAGGAGTCAGAGGAGGAGGATTCGGCCGACATGTACGCGGCCGAATGGGTTACAAACTCTAAAAACAAACCTATCACTTGCTCTAGGCTACGACCATCCCCCACGAAGAATAGACTTAATGAGGTCAAGTACTCGTTCGACGTGACTAAATGCGATAAAATATTTGATTTCCTCTTAAAAAGTCAGCTTCTCAGGTTACCTAAAGGTCAAGTTATCCCACCTGTCGACGAGTTAAAGAAGCATCCATACTATAAGTGGCATGATTCACATTCTCATAATACTAATTATTGCAATGTTTTTCGATGGCAGATACAATCGGCCATAGAAGAAGGACGATTGAAGATAGACCATGATCCAAAAATGAAGCTGGATAAAGATCCTTTTCCAGTCAACGCCGTCGACCTCGACGAAAAGAATGTGTTGATTCGGCCAGAACAGGCCGAGTCTGCTGGAGGAAAAGATGTGATTGTCTTAGAGCCGCGTGGTCGCACACTTGTGCCAAAGAACCCCGAGGTAGGAGTGTGGAAACAAACATCAATACCCCTTCGGCTAAGGCTCGCAAGAGGCCGAAGGTGACATATAACATGATGTTGAACAAACATCAGAAGAGGGCCAAAAAAGCAGGCGCGCGCGCTCAGCTAAAGCAGCCAAAGGGGCCAAAACTTTCGAAGGATACCTTCGGACCGAAGGTTGCGAACCCTCTGTACGAAGGCTTTGGACCAAGTATCCTGGTGCTCCGCACGGTGGTTCTGAACCACAGTGGATGAACCCCCCGTGCAGCAACTTCAAACCCCAATGGTCGGGTTCCCCGTGCAGCAACTTCGAACCCCAATGGTTGGGTTCTCCTTACGACAACTTCGAACCCCAGTGGTTAGGTCCCCCATGCGATAGCTTCGGCCCCCAATGGCCAAACCCCGCACCATGGTGGACTTCTCCGATGGGAGGCTTCGGCCCGCACTGGCCGAATGTACCTCCGGCCTGGCAGGACCCTTCGCTGGTGTGGTCCGAGATGCCTTCAACTTGGCCGAACCACCCTCTAGGCAACGGGTTCAGCTCACAGTGGGCGAGGCCGTTAGAGCCTCTGATGCCTCCGCTGTATGACTGGGCGGGAACCCCGTGGGCTCCGCACGTATCTGGGTCAGGGTACCCTCCGCAGACTAACCCGATGCCTTGTTTTCCTTCGGAGTATTATGGATGGCAGGGGCAAACAGATGCGGTGGAGGGGGCATCGTCCACAGACTGTCTGTGGTGCCTCCGAATCGGACCCTGTAGAGCTGAAGCCGAAGGGTGCGAGCACACAGAGGCCGAAGTCAGGGAGTCCGAAGCCATAACTATTAGAGTTGGGTCTGAGGAAGTCCCAATCCTGAAGACTTCATCACTGAAGTCTGACAAAAGTAAGCCTCATGCTTCGGCCGGGCTCCGCGCCGAAGCTGGGTTCGATCGGCCGAACGAGATCGATCCATTCGACGGGGTTCGCAGTGAAGCCCCCTTCAAACATAGAGCGCCCAAGGCCGAAGGACACACTTTGGCCAGGATTAACAGGGGTCAAACAATAGCTCCAGGCACCAAGCCGAAGCCGTCTTGGGCTCCTCCGGGCATGTCCAAATCGCAGAACAGACACCTACAAAGGCTGCGGGCACAAGGAGATACGTGAGAAGGTAGCTGAGGCCGAGCGTGACGCTATCTTCGAAGAGATCCACCCTCGGCCAGCCACAAATCAGGTATGGAGAGAGAAGCCGGTTGAGAAAACCAACCCGGCTCCCAGTCCAAGCGATGATGAGGACGACTTGCTTGACGATGATTACTCGCCCGTCTCTAAGGGGCCCACACCTCAAGTGATGGACATCAACGTTGTCACATTACCCGCCGAGTTTGCACCACGACGGGACGAGGCCGAGGTCGCTCAATTGAACCTCGGTCCATGCAACACCATCTTCGAGAAGCCCGAGGACTCAGCCCACCATCTTAAACCCCTCTATGTCAGGGGTCACATCGATGGGAAGTCGATTTCCCGGATGCTCGTCGACGGCGGCGCCACTGTTAACCTAATGCCTTATTCATTGTTAAAGAAACTTGGCAGGGACGAAGATGACCTAAAGAAGACTAACTTGATGCTCAACAGCTTCAACGGCGAGAGCTCCAAGGCCAAGGGAGTGCTCTCTATGGAGTTGACGATGGGCAACAAGACGTTGCCAACAACATTCTTCGTCGTCGACGTACAAGGTAACTATAGTGTGTTACTCGGACGCGACTGGATCCATGCGAACTGTTGCATCCCCTCTACCCTACACCAGTGCTTGGTACAGTGGGACAGCGATGAGGTGGAGGTCATCCCCGCGGATACTTTGGCCCAAGTAGCTTTGGTCGATGTGTCGGTTGACACCGTCCATAATAAAGTAGAGTGTCTATCAGGTAGAGATCTTTCGGATTATGACTTTGTTAGTGTATCCGGAGGACGGTTTGTACCAGTGTCTGTAAAGTCAGCTGGAGTAGCACGACTATTTTTGTATTAGTAGTCATGTCTAGCAAAAATAATCTAGAATGGCTAAAGTCTCGCGTGGAGCAGTATCGATCTAATAAAGACGGTATTGCCGAGGCCATCGAGGACTTTAGCAAAGTAGAAAAGTTAGGGCAAGGTTTTGCATTGGCCGATCCCTTGGAAGAAGTTGATATAGGTAATGGTATCATCCCAAGGCCGACTTTTGTAAACCAACATTTGTAGCCCGATGAAAAGGCTGAAGTAATATAGTTACTTCGGTCGTATGTCGATTATTTCGTATGGGAATATAGCAAAATGCCAGGGCTAAGCCGCGAGCTCGTGGAGCATTGGTTGCCCATCAAGTCCGGGTTTAGGCCTTATAAACAGCCTCCCCATCGCTTTAATTCCGCCGTTTATGACCGAGTTAAAGAAGAAGTGGAACGACTACTTAAGGCTGAATTTATTAGGCCATGCAGGTACGCAGAATGGGTTGCTAACATTGTACCTGTAGAGAAGAAAGGGAGCGGCAAGATACGAGTATGCATTGATTTCAGGGATCTGAACAGAGCCACTCCAAAAGACGAATATCCAATGCCAATAGCCGACATGCTAATCAACGATGCTTCAGGACATAAGGTACTAAGTTTTCTTGATGGCAATGCCAGTTATAATCAAATCTTTATGGCCGAAGAGGACGTCTATAAGACTGCCTTTCGATGCCCTGGTTTTGTTGGGTTATTCGAATGGGTCGTCATGACTTTTGGGTTGAAAAATGCCGGTGCCACGTATCAGCGTGCTATGAACTTGATCTTTCACGACTTGTTAGGAGTCATGTTAGAGGTTTACAGTGATGATGTCGTGGTCAAATCGGACGCTATGGGAAACCATTTAGCCGATTTAAAGGTTGCTTTCGATAGGATGCGACAGTATGGGTTGAAAATGAACCCACTCAAGTGTGCTTTTGCCGGCAAGATTGATGTCTTTGTCCCCATACTCCGGCTAAAAAATGAAGCCGAGTTCACTTGGGGGGCAAGCCAGCAAAATGCTTTTGAGAAGATCAAGGAGTGCTTATCATCACCACCCGTGGTGAGAGCACCCAAGGCCGGGATTCCGTTCTGGCTATACATCGCCACTGAAGACAGCGTGATTGGAGCTGTGCTAATCCAGGAGGTGGAGGGGAAGGAGTACATCATCACATTCTTGAGCCACCGCCTGCTGGACGCCAAAACCAGGTACGCATTTGTGGAGAAATTATGTTTATAACTTTATTACGCGTGCACCAAGTTGCGCCATTATCTTCTCCCCACCACATGTGTTGTCGTTTGCTAAACCGATGTTATAAAGCACATGTTACTGAAGTCGATTCTAAGTGGAAGAATAGGAAAGTGGGCTTACACGTTAATTGAGTACGATTTGGCCTACGAGCCCCTAAGAGTGATGAAAGGCCAAGTCGTAGCAAACTTCATAGTTGATCATCACATAGATGCTAGCTGGAGTGATGCTATTGCTCTAGTTGAAGTAGTGCCATGGAAAATCTATTTTGATGGTTCGGCTTGGAAAAATGGCCAGGGTATTGGAGTGGTTCTCATATCACCTAATGGTATGTGCTTTGAAACCTCGGCCCGACTAGAGTTTTCTTCCACTAATAACCAAGGCGAATACGAAGCTTTGTTGTTAGGTCTTCAACTACTAGAGTCTGTAGGCGCTAAGCATGTTCACGCGTACGGTGATTCATTATTAGTATTACAAAAAGTGGCCAAGAATGCTCAATGTTTTAATGGCTTGTTGAATAGCTGCTTGGACAAATGCCTAGACATAGTTGCTACTTTTGATGATTTAAAAATATCTCACATGTCAAGAGAAGCCAATTCAATCGCTAATGATTTGGCTCAACAAGCATCTGGCTACCAAGTCAGGAGAGGGAAATTTTCTATGTTGAAAAAGGCGATGTTTGGTCTCATTGCCGAAGCCAGTGATGCTGGACAGGCGCACCCTTCGGGTCGAAGCCCTCGGGTCACCGAAGGCCACCGCATGCCGGAGCCCCTGGATCGGAGTGCTCTGCCCACCGAGGGGTCCGACATGCCGGAGCCTATAGTCCGAAGCCTCTCGGATGGGGAAGGCTCTCCAGGATCCGAACCCTCAGAAAGGCTTCGGCCCAGCACACTCCGAGCGGCCACTTCGGCTGGGCTTCAGCAGGAGCTGGAATGGCTCGGGGGGCACCCTGAAGTCAGTATTTTAGAAGTTCTTTCAGAAGGTGGACCAGCGAAGCCCTCTGAAATCTGTGAGGGCGATTGGAGAATCCCAATCGTCCAGTATTTTAAAGACCCTAGCCGAAGGGTTGATCGGAAGGTTCGGCGACAAGCGTTCAAATTCATGTTGGTAGATGACACATTGTATCGCCGGACCATTGACGGAGTGCTATTGAAGTGTTTAGACCATGGGCAGTCCCAGGTGGCTACAGGAGAAGTCCATGAGGGGCTTTGCGGCACTCATCAGTCGGCCTAAAAGATGAGTTGGATGCTCAAAAGAGCGGGTTTTTATTGGCCGACTATGACTGAAGATTGCTTCAAGTACTACAGAGGGTGTGAGGCATGTCAGAAGTTTGGCAACATCCAGTTAGCTCCTGCCTCATTACTCAATCCTATTGTCAAGCCATGGCCATTTCGAGGTTGGGGTTTAGACTTCATCGGCCAGATCTACCCTCCTTCCTCAAAAGGGCATCGGATCATGCTAATGGCGATAGATTACTTCACCAAATGGACCGAGGCCGTACCTCTCAAGAGCATGACCCATAATGAGGTACGCGATTTTATTTTAAAACACATCATACGTAGATTCGGCATCCCTCAAACTCTTACTACGGATCAAGGTAGTTCATTTGTTTCTAAAGAAGTAAGGGACTTCGCCGAATACTATGGCATTAAGTTGATGAACTCTTCACCTTACTATGCTCAGGCCAATGGTTAGGCCGAGTCTAGTAATAAAACCGTGATTAAGCTTATTAAGAAGAAAATTGAAGAGTTTCCTAAGAGGTGGCATGAAGTGCTTTCCGAGGCATTATGGGCTTGTAGGATTGCGAAGCACGGTGCCACCAAGGTCAGTCCATATGAGTTGGTATATGGACAAGAGGTCGTCCTGCCTGTAGAGGTAGATCTTGGCTCCTTAAGAGTGTTGAAGCAAGACAGCTTATCGGTCAATGAATATGATGCTCTTCTGAAGGATAATCTGGAGGAAGTGACCGATAAGAGACTAAGAGCTTTAGATGCCATAGAGGTAGATAAGAAGAGAGTAGCTAGAGCCTACAATAAGAAGGTTAAACCAAAATCATTTCAAATAGGAGACTTGGTATGGAAGACGGTTTTGCCTTTAGGCGCGAAAAGTCCCAAATTCGGCAAATGGTCACCTAGTTGGGAAGTTCCTTTTAAGATAGCCAAAATCGCTCTCGGCAACGCATACGTGATGGAATCTCTGCAGGGAGAGCAGTTTCGAAGGGCTTTGAATGGTAGGTACTTGAAAGGATATTTCCCGAGTGTGTGGCAAATGTCATAAAAATGTTGAAGAGCCGATATGAACAGTATCGTCTCAAGCTCATTGTGCTTTTAGTTCACTAGTTCACTAAAAGGCAGGGGGCATGTGTTTATAGCAAAAATGGCATTAATGGCTAGATTATCAAAATATCAATTTTTGGTGATTTGGGTCGAAAATACACATGTCCAGGGTCTGTCCGAAGCCCTACAGGACTGAAGCCCGTCAAGCTATGGGCTTCGAAAGCCTCCAGCTAGCCCATGGGCTTTTGCTAGGAAACCTTTGGAGGCCCACGCTACCGAAGCTTCGGAAGCCCACGCTGTCGAAGCTTTGGCCTAAGAGCAAGCCTCGACGGGCCTGGACGAAGCCCACGCTGTCGAAGCTTCGGCCCGAGGAGTAAGCCTCAACGGGCCTGGCCGAAGCCCACGCTACTGAAGCTTTGGCTCGAGGAGCAAGCCCCGACGGGCCTGGCCGAAGCCCAGGCTACCGAAGCTTCGGCCTGAGGAGCAGGCCTCGGCGGGCCTGGCCGAAGCCCACCTCAGTAGAGATAGAGTTGGATGCGTTTCTAGCTCAGTCTTTTCTCTATCCGGCCGGATTAATAGTAGATTAGATTAGAGTTAACACTCTATAAATAGAAAGGCCTGGCCGGCGTGGAGGACCCCCCAACTCAAACCAAACCAAAGCCATGCTTTGATCGTACCTTTACTTTTACCTTTACTTTTCTGTACCTCTTCGTGGGTTTGCCTGGAAGCCCTCCGTCCACCACTATGGAACAGTGGTAAGCCTTGGTACGTCGCCCGTGAAGTCCCCGTTAATCTACATAACAGATTGTTATCGCCTTGTTACTTCGCCTGTGAAGTATCCACTAATCTGCGTAAAAGATTGCTACCTTCGCCACCCATGCAACACCTTCCAAGATTCGGTCCTAAGGCCGAATTGGTACTTCACATCATCCATGTTGCATGTTCACACATTCGGAGCCCCTTCGCCGGAGCTGTCCGGAGCTGAGAGATCGGTTCCGGAGGTCCCCAGGACGCCCTTTGATAGGACCGCAGGCTTCGACAACAGGCTTTGATCGGCACACTTCGTCGCAAGCTCCGCCATGACCACATTCCGCACCAGACGAATGTCACGCTCGCACGTGACCTTCGCATCACTTTTTTGTACTTCGTTGTATCGGAGATCGCACGCCGAACCCCGGTGTTCGAAGGTAATCACCGTGTCCAGATCTGTTTGGAGCCTACCTTCTGACCGGGTCAGTTCGAACGCCGAAGCAATCTTCGGCGGAGCACTTCGCACCAGACGCCGAAGGTACCCTTCGGCGCACCCTTCGCATCAGACTTCGAACCAGGAGGACTTCGACTAGTTTGCTGATTTTTACCTATTTAATCTATTTCTTTCGGCTAATTGGATTATTTCTTGTAATCTGGTTGCCTGGCGACTCCACCCCCCTTATCACTATTAAGGGTAGTCGGAACGCGGCGTCGGTGCTACGTCACGCTTAAGCCCGTCCCTAAGTATCCGTGCACTTTTGGATCACCGGACTGACCCAAGTGCGGGGGCATGTTTCCGTGTCCACATCCTCGACATGTTTTTAAGCTACAAAAAGCTTTATACGGTCTAAAGCAAGCCCCTAGGGCTTGTTATGACCGGTTGAATCAATTTTTGTTGAGGAAGGGCTTCGTGATGGGTTCTGTGGATAAAACTCTTCTCTTGCTCTGAAGATGCTTCAGATTTCTTAGTCGTTCAGATTTACTTGGACAATATTATCTTTGGCGGTACTACTGATGCTCTTGTGTCCATGTTTTCTGAGCAGATGCACAGTGAGTTTGAGATGAGCATCATGGGTGAGCTCAAGTACTTCTTAGGGCTCCAGATCAAGCAGACCAAGGACATCAAATTCATCCACTAGGGCAAGTACACTCAGGACATGTTGAAGAAGTTCGACTTTGGTGGAGAGCTGAAGCCTCAGATGACCCCAATGGGAACATTCTGGGGGCCTGGGCAAGGATGAGAGCGGCGTCAAGATAACCGAGAGAGAGTTTCGAGGGATGATCGGTTCGCTGCTGTATTTGACGGCGACGAGGCCAGACATATAGTTCGCCGTGGGACTGTGCGCGCGCTTTATTCTTCACCACGCACGTCTCATCAGTAGGCTGTCAAGCGCATTTTCAGATATCTCACCTATGCGCCTGATCTAGGTCTTTATTATTCAACATCATCATCTCTTGATTTATTTGGCTTTTCGGACGCTGACTTTGGTGGGTGCCGGTTGGATCGCAAGTCGACTTCCGGTACTTGCCAGTTTCTTGGTTCGTCTCTTGTTTCTTGGTCTTCTTGAAAGCAGTTTGGAGTTCCACTTTCAACAACTGAGGCTGAGTATGTAGCTGCTACTAGCTGCTGCTCACAGTTGGTTTGGATGATTTCCACATTGTGAGATTTTGGGTTGTTCTTTCCTACCAGAGTGCCTCTATTTTGTGATAGCACCAGTGCGATTAGTGTAGGGAAAAATCCTTGTCTCCATTTAAAAACCAAACTCATTGATGTGCGCTTTGACTTTCTAAGGGATAAATATAAGAAAGGTGTCATTGACGTTGTTCATGTTGATACCCATCATCAGTTGGCTTGACATTTTCACCAAACCCGTAGATCAGTCTACCTTTGAGCGTTTACGAGGGGATTTGGGTGTTGTGTATCCTTTTTAGGATATTTTGAGTCAGTTTTTCTTTCTTCTTTACTCTTTTCTTGAGTCTTTTTGTGTGTGTTCATATCATGCATATTCACATATCACACTTTAAGCCTTCTTCTGTTATATGATTGAACTGCTTTACTTAGTCTAGCTGGTACATGCTTTTGATTACTTGTCGATGATCATGCTTTGCTTCAGTTCACTTGATATGTCTGATATCTGTCATATGCATGGCTTTTATGCTTTAAAATTGAAAAATGATCACCATTGCTTCTGGTAACTAGCATGTGTAGGCTGAATGCTTTTGCTATCTGTTACATGCCTTGTAGCTAGATCCTTACTTAGATGCAGATATGCAACTTGGTCATCTATATGCTCTAAACATGGAAAATGTGCTCTAAAAATGATGAAAAATCAGAAAAATGAAAATTCCATGCCTTTTTGTGCTTGAGTTGAAAAGATCCAGGTGGGTTTGCTTTGTCGCATTGCATTGTTCTGCACTGCTTACCATAGCAATTTGGTATAAACTAGGACAGTGTAGTGGATGCCAAGACCAATGTCTTAAGCTTCTGATGGTCCAGTTCTGGCCTAGGCTTGACTTGGTCGGTTAGCATAAGGTTTTACATGCAAATAACCCCCGGCAAAAATGAAAAAGGAAAAAGAAAAAGCCTGAAAATTAAAAAGATAACAAGTTTGCTGAAGCACTTTGTTTTGGACAATGCTTATCTTGGTAGATATCAGTTAGCTTTTGTATCTCATGCTTTACCTTGCTTGTCAACTGGAAAATGTGGTGATGCCTTTTTATTTGCAAAAATTTGAAAAATGCATGCAAATGACTTTCTTTAGATATCATTTGTTGCACTGATCATGCCATGTTTCTTAGACCGTATGTCTTTTGCTATACTTGCTAGATGTTGTAATTGCAGTCAATCATATCTGAGAAGCATGCTTTCTACACTCCACCTGCACCCCAGTTGCATTCATTGCATATTTTGAGGGGGAGTTGCATTTCAGGAGGAGTCTGTGTCTCTTTAGAGTACATTTAGTCTCGCTTGATGAGTCCAATTGTTAACAAGGGGGAGAAATTTTGGGAGAAGAGTTTAAGGGGGCGTTTTGGCTTTCTCTGGGATTTGTTTCAGGGGAGTTTTTGTCCCGTTTGTCCTTACTCTTTGGATATCCTTGTTGATAATTCTGAGATTGCACTCGTTTTTGAGTCTTTACTTTTGGTTAACCATAATAACTGTCTTCTTGCTTTTGTTTGGCTTTTGGTCATTAGGGTTAAACTTTTACTTTACTTTCTTCTTCTCTGTTTTCTTTTGTTTTTGTTTTCGTGTTTCCACACTGTAGGACCGAAAGTAGCGACCAGAGGAGGGGTGAATGGGCACCTTAAAAATTCTTTCGAATCAATGGCCTGCTCCCAACACCCAACGCACCTCAACTGACTTAGCAAAGAAAGGTGAACAGATCAATAGTGCCTCAAAAGATCTAGCCTAAAAACAACTGGTTTCCTAATCGAAAAGACACCAACACAGTGTTAAAAGGCAGATTAACAAAGCATTTAAAACATGGGCAGATCAAGCTTCAGAGAAATAGATCATCTCAAGGTTTTAACTTGAATGCACGTAAAAATGAGATGAAAATTTACTGTTCAAATTTATCTCCTGTTCAAAACCTGGCGAAGCCTGTGCGGTGCGAAGCTTGTAGTTGTCGAAGCCAGCCTCGAAGCCCTTGTGCGAAGGCTGACGGAGTCAAAGCCGATTTGGAGCAATCGCTCGAAGAATGCCGATGAGAACTTCGAAGTCAGAATAAACACAGACCAAAGCTTCCTTCGAAACCGGGAACGGCAGAAAAACACCAGGAGTATGTTGCTACCGAAGCCTGCTTCGAAAAAGCACACTTCGAAGATTCAGAGCTTAGCACAGAAAAAAATTAACTTCGAAGCCAAATAGAAAAATCGAAGCTTGTTCCTGTAGGGACTTCACACGTATGAAGTCTACCCTCGTAAGGACTTCGAAGCCTTTAGAGCAATATGACCGAAGCCTGCTTTGCAGCACACTTCGCAAAACAAACCCCGGACAAAAACTTCTCTACTTTGAACAGACAAAGTCAAAACAGTTCGGAGGTAGACTTCAAACACAAGTAGACCAAGAACCCTTCAAACTGGGTCTAGCTTCGAAATGGAGACCTCAAGCAATAAACAGCGAAGCTAAACACAACAACAGCAGGACTTCACAAGTATTACTTTGAAGTCTGCAGCGAAGCAGTGGAGTTTACTCCAAGGAACTCTAACTTTGGTTCCTTCGCCTGAACATCAAACAAATGTTTTCCTGTGCAAAGTTTAAGCCTCGACTGCAGCAAAATAAAAACAGGAACTAGATATGACTACCATGTATGCCATAGACTACAGAAGCTATGCAGGAAAAGAAGGAGCCGTGAGAGAGATGATGAGCCTGGTAGCCGTAGGCTAGGAACTAGCAAACAGAGCTACAATTTGTAGCTAGTCAGCTACAAAAGTAAAGAACTGTTGGCTAGAATAAAATAAAGAACTCAGTAAAAACTTTGCAAGTAGATGGGATTGCGAAGGCTTCGATACTAAAAACTTTCAGCGGCAAACCTCAACACACGGAAAGAACACGCAAAACGAGACGAATAGAATAAACTTTCTACAGCGTGTTGTTCTGTGACTCGGGAAGGAAAATCGAAACCTGATGAATTCATGAAGAACAGGAACACAGGGAATGGCGGCGGCGCTCACACGAGAACAAATAGGAAAAAGCCAAAAGTGACCCAAACTTTAGTGAAAGTAAACTTCATTTCAAAATCGGTAACCCTAACCCTAGGGATTGGGGGCCTATTTATAGGTAGCCCAAAAGCCTAGGAAAATACCAAAAGACCCTTAGGGTTTTTTACAGACGCTGAAATAAATGGAAAAGACCAAACTGCCCTTAGGATATTTTTACAGACTCGACTGACTGACTATGGGCCTAAGGACAAAATAGTAAACTCCTATTTACAGATGACTTATCCGGAAGCAGAGCTTTCATAGCGACTACGGCTTCACCCCAGAACAGGTCCGATCCTGAGATCAGCGGTCGTCAGTTTTGCACCAAAACTGACACAGCGTCCACCGACTTTGCCCCAGGTACCCGGATGGGGCCGGCCCGATTCCGCAGCTCTCTCAGCCTAGCAATCGCTCGCTGCTTGTGTACCTGAGTCAATCCTAGTCAATAGTCCAGTGGATCCTCTGCTGCTCCTAGCCCATGTACCCGGATTGGGCCAGCCCGACTCAGTGGCCCCTCTGCCCGACAGTCGCTCGCTTCCCGTGTACCTGAGTCACAAGCGGCCCAGACGCAGCAGGTCTTCTCCTCTCTTCAGTCCTCTTTGACTTCCGTTGACAATGACTCATCACATCTAGAGCCATGAGGCCCATGCTCTTCAGCATGGCTCCTCAATCTCCCCCTTGATGAGGGCATTGTCAACACTTCTCTTCATCGGCTCTCTAGTACCTAGCGAACACATGTGGAAACACGAAAACAAAGCACAAGAAAACAGAGAGGAAGAAAATAAAGTAAAATTTTAATCCTAATGACCAAAATCCAAACAAAAGCAAGAAAGCGGTCATTATGGTTAACCAAAAATAAAAGCTCAAAACGAGTGCAATCTCAGAATTATCAACAAGGATATCCAAAGAGTAAGGACAAACGGGACAAAAACTCCCCCTGAAACAAATCCTAGAGAAAGCCAAAACGCCCCCTTAAACTCTTCTCCCAAAATTTCTCCCCCTTGTTGACAATTGGACTCATCAAGTGATACTAAATGCACTGTAAAGAGACACAGACTCCTCCTGAAATGCAACTCCCCCTCAAAATTGCAATGAATGCAACTGGGGTGCAGGTGGAGTGTAGAAAGCATGCTTCTCAGATATGATTGACTGCAATTACAACATCTAGCAGGTATAGCAAAAGACATACGGTCTAAGACACATGGCATGATCAGTGCAACAGATGATATCTAAAGAAAGTCATTTGCACACATTTTTCAATTTTTGCAAACAAAAAGGCATCACCACATTTTCCAGTTGACAAGCAAGGTAAAGCATGAGATACAAAAGCTAACTGATATCTACCAAGATAAGCATTGTCCAAAACAAAGTGCTTTCAGCAAACTTGTTATCTTTTTAATTTTCAGGCTTTTTCTTTTTCCTTTTTCATTTTTGCCAGGGGTTATTTGCATGTCAAACCTTATGCTAATCGACCAAGTCAAGCCTAGGCCAGAACTAGACCATCAGAAGCTTAAGACATTGGTCTTGGCATACACTACACTGTCCTAGTTTATACCAAAGTGCTATGGTAAGCAGTCCAGAACAATGCAATGCGACAAAGCAAACCCACCTGGATCTTTTCAACTCAAGCACAAAAAGGCATGGAATTTTCATTTTTCTGATTTTTCATCATTTTTAGAGCACATTTTCCATGTTTAGAGCATATAGATGACCAAGTTGCATATCTGCATCTAAGTAAGGATCTAGCTACAAGGCATGTAACAGATAGCAAAAGCATTCAGCCTACACATGCTAGTTACCAGAAGCAATGGTGATCATTTTTCAATTTTAAAGCATAAAAGTCATGCATATGACAGATATCAGACATATAAAGTGAACTGAAGCAAAGCATGATCATTGACAAGTAATCAAAAGCATGTACCAGCTAGACTAAGTAAAGTAGTTCAATCATATAACAGAAGAAGGCTTAAAGTGTGATATGTGAATATGCATGATATGAACACACACAAAAAGACTCAAGAAAAGAGTAAAGAAGAAAGAAAAACTGACTCAAAATATCCTAAAAAGGATACACAACACCCAAATCCCCTCGTAAACGCTCAAAGGTAGACTGATCTAGGGGTTTGGTGAAAATGTCAGCCAACTGATGATGGGTATCAACATGAACATCGTCAATGACACCTTTCTCATATTGATCCCTCAGAAATTCAAAGCGCACATCAATGTGTTTGGTTTTTAAATGGAGACAACGGTTTTTCCCTACACTAATCGCACTGGTGCTGTCACAAAATAGAGGCACTCTGGTAGGAAAGAACAACCCAAAATCTTACAATGTGCAAATCATCCAAACCAACTGTGAGCAGCAGCTACATACTCAGCCTCAGTTGTTGAAAGTGCAACTCCAAACTGCTTTCGAGAAGACCAAGAAACAAGAGACGAACCAAGAAACTGGCAAGTACCGGAAGTCGACTTGCGATCCAACCGGCACCCACCAAAGTCAGCGTCCGAAAAGCCAGATAAATCAAGAGATGATGATGTTGAATAATAAAGACCTAGATCAGGCGCATAGGTGATGATACCTGAAAATGCGCTCGACAGCCTGCTGATGAGACAGTGCGTGGTGAAGAATGAAAGCGCGCGCACAGTCCCACGGCGAACTGTATGTCTGGCCTCGTCGCCGTCAAATACAGCAGCGAACCGATCATCCCTCGAAACTCTCTCTCATTGATCTTGACGCCGCTCTCGTCCTTGTCCAGGCCCCTAGATGTTCCCATTGGGGTCATCTGAGGCTTCATCTCTCCACCAAAGTCGAACTTCTTCAACATGTCCTGAGTGTACTTGCCCTGGTGGATGAAGGTGTTGTCCTTGGTCTGCTTGATCTGGAGCTCTAAGAAGTACTTGAGCTCACCCATGAGGCTCATCTCAAACTCACTGTGCATCTGCTCAGAAAACTTGGACACAAGAGCATCAGTAGTATCGCCAAAGATAATATTGTCCAAGTAAATCTGAGCGACTAAGAAATCTGAAGCATCTCTGAGCAAGAGAAGAGTTTTATCCACAGAACCCATCACAAAGCCCTTCCCCAACAAAAACCGCTTTAACCGGTCATACCAAGCCCTCGGGGCTTGCTTCAAACCGTATAAAGCTTTCTGCGGCTTAAAAACATGTCGAGGAAACTTTGGGTTCTCAAAACCGGGGGGCTGCCTAACATAAACTTCCTCCTCTATGTACCCGTTCAGAAAAGCACTCTTGACATCCATTTGAAAAAGCTTAAAACCCTTCGAAGCGGCAAAAGCTAAGAGAATGTGAATGGACTCAAGACAGGCAATAGGGGCGAAAGTCTCCTCAAAGTCAATACCCTCTTTCTGGCAAAAACCCTGGGCAACTAGTCGAGCTTTGTTGCGCACCGCAATCCCATCTTCACCTTGTTTGTTTTTGAACACCCACTTGGTGCCTATGGGGTTGCATCCGGGTGGTAGCTCAACCAGTGTCCAAACCCGATTGCGTACAAAATTCTCAAGCTCTTCTTGCATGGCATTAATGCAGTTCGAATCAGAAAGAGCATGAGAAATGTCTCTGGGCTCAAAAGATGCAACAAAGGCAGATTCAGCAAACACAGCAAGAGAGTCAGAAGAGCACCCACAAAAGATGCAACAAAGGCAGATTCAACAAACACTGCAAGATCCAGTACCGGAAGTCGACTTGTGATCCAACCGGCACCCACCAAAGTCACCGTCCGAAAAGCTAGATAAATCAAGAGATGATGATGCTGAATAATAAAGACCTAGATCGGGTGAATAGGTAAGGTACCTGAAAATGCGCTTGACATCTTGCCGATGAGACGCGCGTGGTGAAGACTGGAAGCGTGCGCACAATGCTACGACAAACTGAATGTCTGGCCGCATCGCTGTCAAGTACAACAGCGAACCGATCATCCCTCGAAACTCTCTCTCGTTGACCTTGACGGCACTCTCATCCTTGTCCAGGCCCCCAGATGTAACCATTGGGGTCATCTGAGGCTTCAGCTATCCACCAAAGTCGAACTTCTTCAGCATGTACCGCGTGTACTTACTCTGGAGGATGAAGATGTTGTCCTTGGTGTGCTTGATCTGGATCCCTAGGAAATACTTGAGCTCACCCATGAGGCTCATCTCAAACTCGCTGTGCATCTGCTCAGAAAACTTGGACACAAGCATATCAGTAGAACCACCAAAAATGATATCGTCCACGTAAATATGAGCAATCAAGAAGTCTAAGCCATCTCTGAGCAAGAAAAGAGTTTTATCCACAGAACCCATCACAAAGCCCTTCCCTAACAAAAACTGCTTCAACCGGTAATACCAAGCCCTGAGGGCTTGCTTCAAACCGTATAAAGCTTTCTGCAGCTTAAAAACATGTCGAGGAAACTTAGGGTTCTCAAAACAGCGAGAAGGGCCAAAAGAACTAGAGAAGTCAATCCGAAAAACCTTACCAAAATGTAAGATCTAGGCAAATCAAAGACCCTCTAGAATCAATCACAGACGAACTGCCCTTATTAAAACGAACCTCCAACCCATCCTCAAGAAGTTGCGACACAGAAATCAAATTGAAGTTTAAGTTCCCAACCAAAGCAACGTTCTTCAAAGAGAAATGGTCAGAGATGCGAATTGAGCCAATGTCGTGTACCTTCCCTTGACCACTGTTCCCAAATGTGATGTACTCTTTGGAGCTCGGGGGAGTGAGACTGGAGAACCATCTGCGATGTCCCGTCATGTGGCGAGAGCATCCTGAGTCCATGATCCAAACGTCCTCCAATCCCCGATCCTGCACAATCAGTGGTTGTAAGGGGGAGCAAATGGTCCTGGCACCAGGTTTAGCAAAAGAACTAAACCAGTGTCGAGCCATCTGCTCAAAAGACATAAAGCAAAAACCATCAGAAGAGTTTGGACCAAAATGCGGCTCAAAGCGCGGTCCATGGTTCTGCCTAAAACTTCGGCTACGAGGTCCAGGACCATGACCAAAACGGCCTAGAGCTCTACCGGAACGAACACCACCAACTGGAGCATGGGCAAGAAAGTTGTCTCCTCTACCACCACCTACACAACTGTGGCCTGGCCTCCAGCCTCTCCCCGCGTCGAGGAACTCTCAGTCTACCACCCTGCTGGTAGAACTACTCCTGACCACCACGAGCACGCTCTGCTCTCTCAACCCACTTCCTCCTGAAGAAAAACTTCGCAAGATGCCTCGTCTCTCTAACAATACTCACAATGGTAGGTGGGCTTCTTGGGATGTGGTTGAGGCTTGGGGTTCTTGGGCTTAGTGGTGTTTGGTGTAGTCTTCTTGGGTTGAGAGTGTCGAGGAAGAGAGTCAAGAGAAGTGTGGAGGTGTTTGGGCTTTGGAACCCAGATAGGCTTCTTGGGTGGAGCTTTGGGCTATTCATGGATCACTCCATCCTTGGGCTGACTAGCCTGGGAAGACTCAGTGGAGTGAGTCTTGGGATATCTCTGCTCAGGAGTCATTTTACTCCACTCCACTGCCCGGCTAATAGCACTCTCAAAGTCAGCCTTGGTGTAGGTGTAACCTACCCCAAACCCATCCTGCCTCTTAAACTACTGGATCATCATGCCGAGCTGTGGCTCTCTGGCACTGATCCAACTCAGGATAGAACTGAGGTAAAAATTTTCATTCTGAGAATCAGCTAACACCTCTCTCAAGGAAGCTAGTACCTCCACCTGAGACAAGCAGGTCTCACACTCGCTATCTACCTGGACAGACTTCTCGACTTTCAGCTTAATCAACTCCAGTCTAAGAGACAAGAAGTTCTAACATATAGTGGGTGGAACTGACAGTGTCTCAAGCTCTAGCCTAGTCTGTGCCCGCTCAGCTCTCACTCTCTCCAAATCACCCAAATGCTCATCGCCCTTGGCTTTCAGCTCAGCTAAACTAGCAAGATGAGATGGGCAATCAGCACAGGGCACGACGATAGTGGCTTGAGCATCTTTCAGCTCCAGCTGAGCGCTTTCAAGCTTAGTGGCCAAGGCGTCCCTCTCATCAACCCTTTCTGTGTACCTAGATTTCAGAGTCGACAGGTCACACAGAAGCACCTCACACTTTGGGCACTCACTGCTATCACCCAAGCAAGGGGAATAAGATAGACTCTCAATTCTGTCGTTGGCCATGGCAAGCTCACTCTTTAATTCATCTATCCTCATCTTAGCCCCTCTAAGCAGTTTTTCCCGTTATTTTAACTCCTGACGATTGCTTTCAAGTAAATCAACGATTTCACGTTCATAAGATGATACCATTTCGTTGTCATCGTCGTCGGAGTCATCGGAGGAGCCCTTCTCTTCTTTATCCCCAAGAGCCATTGAGCAGAAGCTCTTGCGGGATCTTCAGCATCGATGTGAGTGGCTCTTCGGCTTGTCCCCGAATGCCATGAAGCAGAGGCCTGCTGGATCATCCTTGTCCTTCCCCTTCCTAATGACGATCTCCTCATCAGCTTGAGCTCGATGAAGAGGAAGAAGACGTGGACCGCTTGGAGTAGCTCTTCTCCATCTCGGCGAAGAAAGCCTTGTCGCGCTTCTTGTTCTCTTGCCGGTAGTCCTTCAGGGCCTTTCTGAAGAATTTGGTCTTTGGCTTGCCCTTGTTGAAGGAGGAGCTGTCGTGCTTGCCGGAGTCGTGGAAGCCACCATCGGCGCCCTTCTTGTGACCATTGCGCTTGGGGCAGTCGGCGATGAAGTGTACTGGGTCACCACACTCAAAGCACCCGGATTTCGTGTCGTGTCTTTTAAACATCCTTTCGTCATAAACACGATGCACCCGGTTGTTAAAAAGACACAAGTCATCATCTCCCAAAGACTCAAGCTGGTCCTCAGTGATAGACATCAAAGAGAACCCAGCACAGCTCACAGAAGAGGGATCAACAGAAGGTGTAGCAAGGGCCAAGGACTTTGATCCAGAGCCAGTGAGATTTGATCTCAACTGGGCATCAACCTCAGTGGCCTTCAGCTTGCTAAACAACTCAGAAATTGTCAAGGTATCATAAGATGTGATCTCAATGATAGAGGATACCTTGATCTCCCTAGATCTTAGGGTCCAAGGTATGGAGAACCTTGAGCGCCTGCTCATGATCTGAGACTAACTGAACACCCTCAGCCTTGTTGTCCCGAAGCTTGTTTATGATCGATTGAAAATGACCAAACAATGCTTCAACAGATTCACTCGGCTTTTGTGTGAAGTTCTCATATTCACGCCGGTAGGTCTGATAGAGCCGAGCCTTGACCTGAGTGTCCCCTCATGGTGTGCCTGGAGGGTAGCCCAGATCTCTCTCGCAGTGGAGAGATGGCTCACACGCTTAAATTCAGTGGGACCTAAACCGGAAAACAAAATATTCACTGCATTGTTGTTGTTCTGATGCTGAGCAACAATATATGGAGTAGTGCGCTCATCAACAGGCAACACTGTGAAAGTAGCGTGAATACAAATGTCCCAGATGTCCGAGCTTTGGCTCATGAGATAGGCTCACATGCGAGTCTTCCAATAGTTATAGCCTTAAACTTCCAAGGATGATACCTTTCCAGGAGATGTCATGATCACTACTGGGGTTTAGAACCGGAAAAGGTATGGAAAACACATAACCAGGCTCTGATACCACTTGTAGGACCGAAAGTAGCGACCAGAGGGGGGTGAATGTGCACCTAAAAAATTCTTTCGAATCTATGGCCTGCTCCCAACACCCAATGCACCGCAAGAGACTTAAACAACAAAACAGATCATCAAAGCCTAAAAGTATCTAGCCTAGAAATGACCGGTGTCCTAGACAGAGAAACACCAATACAGTGCTAATAAACAGATAAACGAAGTATTCAAAAACTATGGCAGGTCAAACTTCTCAGCAAATGATCTAAGTGCACAAAGAACGAGATGAGAAGTTACTGTTCAAAATTTGTCTCCTGTTCGATACTTGGCGAAGCTTGTATGATGCGAAGCCTGTAGAAGACGAAGCCTGCTTCGCAGTGTCGAAGCCTGCTTTGGAGTTCAATGTCGAAGTCTGACGAAGTCTGTCGTAGTCGTGCCGAAGGTTGATGTAGTCGAAACTTGTCTGGAGGTGTCGTGCGA
Source organism: Zizania palustris (assembly GCA_019279435.1). Classification (NCBI taxonomy): domain Eukaryota; kingdom Viridiplantae; phylum Streptophyta; class Magnoliopsida; order Poales; family Poaceae; genus Zizania; species Zizania palustris. Next base: position 96,983,194 of record JAAALK010000080.1, read on the forward strand.
AGTTGAAGATGTCGAAGGTTTGTGGAATCTAGTCTAGTTCCAGTGTGGCAGAATGCGAAGTATGCTTTGGTGCGAAGTATGAAAGTATCGAAGCTTGCTTCGAACAGTGTACTTCGAAGCCTAGACTCCAATCAGAAAGCTTCGAACTAAGTTCACGGTAAAGCAAACTTATTAAGAGAAGTGAAGCCAAACACCCAACAGCAAGACCAAAACGAAGCCTACAACGCTACCTTCGAAGCTAGCTAGATCGGAGTATGACTACCGAAGTAGTAATCCTTCGACCCACAGACTTGCTTCGAATCGAAATCTGCTGATACTCTCACAAGAGATCGAAGCCTAGACACATACTTCGAATGACAACTTCGAATCCACAAACTGAGATCCACGAAAATGACAACCGCGGAAAGACTTCTCAGAAAACACACTTCGAGCGAAGTCTACCAGAGAGACATGCTTCGAAGCTAACTTCGAAACCTGTCGAAGTATGCTTCGCAAGAGCTACCGAAGTATGTCAAAACAAAACCAGAGCACACTTCGAAGCTAGGTTCACAATTCAAGTTCGGAGTTGAAAGTTCTGGCAAACCCTTTGGAGAAGTCTGGTCAAACCCTGCTTCACAGAGCTGAAGGACTTCGAAACAAAATAGGAGGCTTCGCCAGAAACAACAAGAGACAAGTAAGGTACTATTTCCTCGATCTAAAAGCCATGTAGGAAAAACAAGGCTAGAGAACTAGCACACTGTAGCTACAGGAAAATAGTACTACTTGCTACAATCCGCAAGAACTAGTACTCTCAGGCCTCAGCACAGAAGCAACCTAGAGAAGTCATTCGCTCAGGAATAAAAAACATTTACACGCAAAACGATGTAGACACAACCACACAAAAACGCTGCGCACAGAACGTTAGAGAATAAAATCTTCTAGATCCGTGAAGAATGAGATGAACTCACGATGAACAGGAGAAAATTCCTGGCGGTGCACGCAGGGAAAGAGAGAGAGAGCAGGAACCAAAAGTGACCCAATCCTAGATTAAAAAGTGATTTCTTGAAAAGGGTGAACTAACCCTATGGATTGGGGCCCTATTTATAGGCAGCCCAATAGTTAGGAATATTCCACCAGCCCCTTAGGGTTTCTTACAGACGCTGAAATAAAAGGAAAAGACTAAGCTGCCCTTAGGATATTTTTACAGACTCGACTGACTAACTGTGGGCCTAAGGACAAAATAGTAAACTCCTATTTACAGATGACTTATCTGTTGGGGGAAAATATCTCATCTTCAGGGTTATTGTCGCAACAGCATTAAAGCAGATAATGGATTCGAAGGTTTCCAGACGTCCATCTTCGAAGATACCCTGAGTCCAACTCGAAGTACGATGATAGGCATTGGTTCGGAGTACATCTTCGAACTAAGGCTCTTCGAGATCTTTATTGCTAGCTAAGATGGAAGATTTATCTTTTATATTATTAGATTAGTCTTTTACCATTTTAGCCCTATCAAGGGTACCGAATAGTTTCCACTATGTCGGTTGTAATAGAGGGGTAAATAGGTCTTTTCCTTAATATTGGGCCTATAAATACCCCCCATTTCACCCTGTAATAGGGACCGAATACAAGTTATTCAATACACACATCCGAACCATTCTAAGTTAGTATCTGTTGGGGGAAAATATCTCATCTTCGGGGTTATTGCCGAAGCAGCATAAAGACAGCCAACCAGTTCGAAGATTGTCCGAAGACCATCTTCGAAGATGCCCAGAACCTCGTTCGAAGCCCGAAGACAGGCACTGGTTCGAAGTATGTCTTCGAACCAAAGCCCTTCAGGATCTTTTCTGCCAGCTAAGATGGAAGACTTATCTTCTATCCTATTAGATTAGTCTTTTACCATTTTAGCCCTATTAAGGAAACTGAATAGTTTCCTTAATGTCGGTTGTAATAGAGGGGTAAATAGGTCTTTTCCTTAATGTTTAGGCCTATAAATACCCCCCATTTCACCCTGTAATAGGGACCGAATACAAGTGATTCAATACACACTTTCGAACTATTCTAAGCTATTATCCTTTCGGAGGCTTAGAACAGTTTGCTTCACAAACACTTCGTTTGTTAGTTTCTTTTCTACAAAAACCTGTTAGCGTAATCTTTTACGCCAACAGTTGGCGCCGTCCGTGGGGAACCTAGTCCGAAAAACTTCGTTCTCTACCAACTTCTTACATCATGCCTCCTAAGCGGAGCGCACCTCGCAATCCCACTCGGAGGTCCTCTCGGATCTCCGGAGAGATACCCTTCGACACAGTCGAAGTCGGAGGGTCTTCGACTATCCCTCCACCTCAAACTCCGGAAGGGGCTTTTATCCCTCGAGGATACGAAGCCTCTCCGTCAACCCCTTCCATACTCCGACCGCCCGGAGCCACTCCGCCACCCTCCATTCTGATTCGAACTGATCATACCAGTTCTCAAGACCCGGAAGGTCCTTCCGGAGGAGATGAAGATAGCCTTGGAGACATGGCCACTCAAATGGCCAACCTTCAAGCTGAGGTAGCGAGGTGGCGACAAGAGGCTGCGAACAGGCTTCGCTCTCAAGCCACCCCAGCTATCCCCGAAGTGCCCGAAGACGACGATCTTGGTTATCCCGAAGCCCCGGAGAACGCCTCTTACGACAATGAATCTCCGTTGCATCCTGAGCTGCAGAAGGTTCGCTTCGATCCAAAGTTCAAAACTTCGAAGCTCTGCAAGTATGCCGGAGACGAAGATCCCAGTGAGTTCGCGCGTTCTTATGCCCTAGCGATTGAGGCTAGTGGCGGAGTCAGAGACACTATGGCGAAGTGCTTCCCGTTAGCTCTTCAAGGAGTGGCGTTGAGATGGTTCTGGTCTTTAAAGCCAGGATCAATCAATTCGTGGTCACAGTTGAAGAGGAAGTTTATAAGTAACTTTCAGGGCACCTTCGTGCCTCCTATGTCAACAGGAAGCCTTTTCCAAGTGAAACAGCTCCCCGGAGAAACATTGAGGCAGTACTTCAAGCGCTTCGCTCACACGAAGTCACAAATTCGGGGCTGTCCACATCCTCAGTGGTTGATGCGGCTCGGGAAGGCGTCAGTCATAAAGGCCTTCTGGACAAACTGCATCGGAAGAGCATCACCACAGTATCACAGCTGATGTCATACTTCGAGGAGTATGCAAGGTCAGAAGAGGGTTGGCTTCGGAGGTCTGCTGCTACTTCGACAGTATTGCAAGAAGTTAAAGCAGAGGTGAAGACTTCGGCACAGCCGCAGGAACCAGTCTTCGAAGCACAGCATGATCGAAGAAGAGGGCAAAAGCACCCTCGCTCTGAAGTCTTAAACATTGCACCCCCACAGAAGTTTGCACCAAGAGCTCCACAGTCTGCGGGGAACAAGTCCAGCGGCTGGAGGCCGCCAGGGAAAATGGCTGGCAAGGGCCAGACCCTTTTTTGCTGTATTCATGGAGAGAATCGAAGCCATGCAACTGACACTTGCAAGGCTATCCTTACCCTAAGGGGAGAATACTTGGAAAGAACTTCGGGTCGAGGCAGTACCGATCGAAGTCCAGCAGCAGCACGCCCAGACCCGGTCCAGGCTGTGGCGCGGATAGAAAATTTGATGCTGCAAGGCACCCTCCGGTGGCCAATGTTATGCCACCTCCGAAGCAAGAGGAAGGGCAAGATAGAGGAAAGAGAGTAGTTCTCCCTATCTCCGGAGGAGGTACCCTCGGAAGCATGTCCAAGAGACAGCGAAGAGAGTACGTTCGGGAAGTAGGCCATATTGGGACTTTCGTCATCTGCAGCTGCAATGCCGGAGTGGTCTCATGTTCCAATATCTTTCTCTGCGGAGGATGCAGCTGGTATTAAGTTCCCGCATGCAGATCCATTGGTTATTACTGCTGATATTGCAGGGACTGAAGTCCGAAGGGTGCTAATTGACGGAGGTAGTTCAGGCAGAGCTATCATTTTGTTACAACCTATCGATCAGTGTAGCATCTCCAGGACAAGCAATCTTCCTCCACGGCTCGTCCTTATGCAAGGGCTTTCGTAGGACTTCCGCCCTGATGCACTTGGCAGAATAGGCCTGGAAGTTAACCTTCGGAAGAAGGATTACTTAGCCCCGAACTGAATGAAGTATCTTTCGATGGTCCGGTAGATGGCCCCGTAATGCTACTAACTGTCATCTTCGGAAAGGGCATGATGAATCCAGTTCGGAGGCTGTGGCGCATCACAACTTACTTTGGTGTCATGAAGATGCCCACACAGTCAGGAGTCCCCTTCTGAATCTTTCGGAGATCAAGCTATCGGCTCGAGAGGCAGAATATGGTCATTGTCTCCCTCTTGATCCAGAGGCAAGTAACAGTGTACAAGGATAATGACGAAATTTTTTCAGCCCTTCCTCGAAGCTTCCAGAAAGCAGTTGTCCGAGACCAAGTCCCTGAAGGAGAGATTGCAACGAAGGAATCATTGTTAAAGATGGAAGGAGTATACACTTTTCAATTTGGTAAAGAGTTACCTCCCGAAGTTGCAACCTCCTTGGAGAAAGTCGTGGAAGAAAATTTGGATGTCTTCGCTTGGTCTGACGAAGATATCATCGGAGTCGATCGGGATATTATTGAGCACAGTTTGCTTGTAAACCCGAAGGCCCGGCCTATTCGACAAGGGCTCCGGAAGATGTCCGCAGAGAGAGCTGCTCTAGCTAAGGACGAAGTTGAAAAACTGTTGAAGGCTGGGATTATCAGAGAAGTGGCCCATACAGAATGGTTAGCCAACCCAGTCTTCGTCAGGAAGAAGTCTTCCGGGAAGTGGCGCATGTGCATTGATTTCACATCTCTGAATAAAGCGTGCCCACATGACCCCTACCCCATGCCCCGAATTGATCAACTAGTTGACTCCACTGCAGGTTCGGAGTTACTAAGCTTCCTTGACGCGTATTCCGGTTATCATCAAATATGGTTGAAGCGCGAAGATGAAATCAAGACGAGCTTTGTAACTCCTTCGGGAGTCTTCTGCTATGTAAGAATGCCCTTCGGCTTAAGAAATGCCGGGGCTACTTTTTCAAGATTAGTTGCTAAGGCTCTAGGTCATCACTAGGTCGTAATGTGGAGGCCTATATGGATGATATTGTAATAAAGAGTGCTTTAAAGCACCAACATAGCCTAGACTTAGCAGAAACATTCAATAGCCTTCGGGCATGTGGGATCCGTCTTAACCCCGAAAAATGTATATTCGGAGCTAAGGCTGGAAAGTTGTTAGGGTACTTAGTTTCAAGCAGGGGAATTGAAGCTAGCCCTACTCAAATAACTGCGCTGCAGAAGATGGCTCCTCCGGAAAATTTAAAGCAAGTGCAAAAGCTGATGGACGTCTGGCCGCACTTAGCAGGTTTTTATCAAGGTCTGCGGAGAGGAGCTTGCCTAATATTTAAAGCTTTGAAAGGGTCCGAAGATTTTGCATGGACACCGGAGTGTCAGAAAAGCTTCGAAGATATTAAAGATTATCTCAGCAATCTTGCTACACTCACGGTGCCTACTGCGGACGAAACCCTACTCCTGTACCTTGCAGCTACAGGTTCTGCTGTCAGTGCAGTCCTTGTCAGAGAAGTGGATATTCAATGGGAAGTTGGTCCAAAATCCTGTTATTTTGTATCCGAAGCATTATCAGGAGCGAAGACAAGATACTCCGAACTTGAGAAGTTCGTTTATGCTCTGATAATGGCTTCGAGGAAATTAAGATATTATTTTTTGGCACACTAATGTAATTGTACCAACTTCGTATCCTTTAGGAGATATGCTCGAAGTAAGGATTCCACTGGAAGGATTGGAAGTGGGCAGTTGAGCTAGCACCCTTCGGCATATCTTTCCTCGCAAGGACAGCAATCAAATCTCAAGTCTTAGCAGATTTGTAGCAGAATGGACTCCGCCTGCAAATTTGTACTCCGGAGAAGTCAAGTGACGGAGTTTGGATTATTTTATCCGATGGGGCTTTCCAAGCATCTGGAGCAGGCATTGGAGCAGTATTGATTTCACCGTCAGGACAAAGAGCAATGTACTCCGCAAGACTCAACTTTAAGTCTACCAATAATATAGCGGAGTACGAAGGGATTTTATTGGGACTCCGGAAAGCACGTGCTCTAGGGCTACAAGGATAATTATAAAACAGATTCTCAGATAGTAGCAGGGCACGTAGACAAAAGTTTCAAGTCCGACATCCACAGCTTGCAAAGTATTTAGAAGAAATCCGCAAGATCGAAGCACACTTCAAGGGTATTTCCATTCGGAGTATACCAAGAGCTGAAAACGTGCAAGCGGACATTCTAGCGAAGGCTGCAGCCGGAGCTGTGGATGTGCCTGACGAAGCTTTCTACGAGGAGCTCAAGTATCCTTCGGTGCCACAAATGCCCTCTGCGGAGATTCTTTGCATTCCTAGTGCACGATTGGAAAAATTCGATCATAGAACTCTTGCAAGGAGGAACAATTTGCCCGAAGAGCCCACAATTGTCAAGATTAAAGCTCAAAGCAAGAAACTATCAAATAATCAACGGTATATTATACAAGGCCGGAGTATGTTCCCCTCTACTCCGATGTATATCTCAAGCCGAAGGTCAAGAAATTCTTCGAGAAATTCATGAAGGCCTTTGTGGTAGCCATTTAGCCCCTCGAGCTTTGGCAGGAAAAAACACTTCGCCAGGTGCTTTATTGGCCCTACAATAACAGCTGATGTGGAGAGCTTAGTCCGCACTTGTCAAGGATGTCAGTGGATGGGTCGACGAAGTCATCGCCCACCAACAGCTCTTCAAGTCATTGCTCCGGTATGGCCTATGGCCAGATGGGGTATGGATGTAATAGGTCCCTTTCCAGTAGCCAAGGGAAATTTGAAGTTCGCAGTGGTAGCTATTGAATATTTTTCTAAGTGGGTAGAAGCAGACCCTTAACAGCTATTACTTCGAACAATGTACAGAAATTCTTTTGGAAGAATATCATTTGCCGGTTCGGAGTGCCTAGACAACTCACAGTTGATAATGGAACACAGTTCGATGCAGAACCTTTCAGGAAGTTTTGCGAAGACCTAGGCATTCAATTATGTTTTGCTGCAGTGAGACATCCTCAGTCGAATGGAGCCGTTGAGCGAGCCAATGGAAATATTTTATCAGGGCTAAATCGAAGAATAGTAGGATTGTCAAAGGGACTGTGGACCGAAGAGCTTCCGAAGATTCTGTGGTCCATTCGGACTACGCAAACAAGGTCCACAGGTTTTACTCCGTTCAGACTGCTATTCGGAGATGAAGCTATGACTCCAACGGAGCTCAAAGGGGATCATTTCGCAGCACCGAACCAGACATCGAAGAAGAGAGAAAAGCTTCGTTAGATTTGTCAGAAGAAACAGACTTCGAGCTGTAGCTAATTTATCAAAGTATCACCAGCAGACGAAGACTTGGTATGACCCGAAGGTTAAGCTCAGCGAGTTAAGGCCGGGTCATCTTGTTCTACGAAGCATTATAGCACCAGGGAAGTTAGGCAATAAATGGGAAGGTCTATATCTAATTATCCGCTCAGGGCGCCCTGGTTCATTCAATTAGCTAATTTAGAAGGTGAAGGTTAGCACATACTTGGCATGCGGAGCACTAAAGCGATACTTCGCATAAGGGATCCTTGTAATTCTCTTATAATCACACTAAATAATAAAGCTACACCATGATAGTTGCCTTCCCTCATTACACTCCCAGCTTCCCGAGCGGACGCTGGAAGTGGGGGTCGACTGAGAGGGAAGTGTCATTAAGTTGGGCTTATTTCCGGACTTCGTACCCATAAAGTCGAAGCCTCCGGTGTGGTGGCTGAAATCCATCCGGAGCCCAAGTCACGGCTTGTAGGCATCCGTAAAAGAGCCATACCACATTCTCGGAAGTCCAAGCCATGGCTGGTAGACTTCCGTAAAAAGAGCCGAAGGTGGCCAAATCTGCGGAGTCCAAGCTGCAGTTGCAGACATCCGTATTATAAAAAAGAGCCGAAGGTGGCCAAATTCTGCGAAGTCCAAGCCATTGGCTGGTAGACTTCTGAAAAACTAGCCGAAGGTGGCTACCATTATACGGAGTCCAAGCCATTGGCTGGTAGACATCCGTAAAAAGAGCCGAGAAGGTGGCCAAATCTGCGAAGTCCAAGCCATTGGCTGGTAGACTCTGCACAAATAGCCGAAGGTGGCTAAAGCAAAACAACATTTGAGCCATGAGCTTCGAATGTCTGTTCGTATAAGTCCAAAGTGAACAAATTTCTTAAGACACTAAAGTGCCCTGGAAGTTATCTCAATTGATTTCTTTCGTTAAACAAAGGTACCAAGTTACCATTCTTCTGACTACAAAAAGTCGAAGGCATTTCATAAGATTTCAAAAGATCTTTAAATGACAGAGGGGCTCCGAACCCCCAAAAATTGTACTCCGAAGTTTTTTCTTTGCGCATAACCATCTTTGAATACAGTTCGAAGTTGCTTATACCCAAAGAGGGGCTAGTAAATATGGAGACAATTTTAAATCGGCATTCATTATTGAAATAATGTATTTACAGATTACATATAAAAATTGGTATCTATACCAAGAAGGAATCGGAGACCCTCTTCGGTCCCGAGAGCTAGGGGTGGAACGACTAGTTCCAACAACGGAAGTTCTAAGACCTTTACGTTTAAACTCTCTTCCTCCCCTTCGAAGCTCTAAAATCCTTCTGCTCTTGTTGAAGCTCGGCCCAAGTTCGAAGCCGCTCGGGGCTTCTTTCCCAGCTTCTAAGATCTTCATATCTTTTATTTTGGGCTTCACCTTCGTCTTCGAACCAATTAGTGTCTTCAGAAGACGAGGTGTTTGCGTCAATCTCTTTATCTTCCTCTTTAATATAAGACAATACGTCTTTGATTACTTCAGGCGCAATAATGCCGAGTCATCTCGAGGAATAAGAAATCGAGGATGCTTATAACTCTTTAGAAGTTCGAAGTGGTTCCACAGTGAGCGAAGTTCGCTGTTAAGCTCTAACACTTCGATATCTTCCATAAGAGGCAAAGCCTAAAAAATATGATAAACAAGACTTTCATTGATAAATGTTTACAAGCATGAGCTTTACATAATCAAAAAAATCCTAAGTAATTCCTAAACCTGCGGGTTCGAAGGAGGCTGACTGCTCGAAGCTTGACTCCGAACTTGCTTCTGGCGTTGGCCTTATCAATCCAAGCCTTGATCGCAGGATCGACCTTCGGCTCTCCATGAAGTTTGAAAGGCTCGCCAGGCGGCAGTCACGCCTTCGGAAGGAGTCAAAA
>JAAALK010000080.1:96993473-97020445 GCA_019279435.1 Zizania palustris
TTGTGCAGTCCTTTGAGCTTCATCTTCGTCTATTAGACGCACAAGCAATCTCCCTTCATCCTCTTGGGAGTCAGAGACTGAAGCCCTTGAGCTCGAAGGCGCAGGATTCGAAGGTGTAAGATTTTTGGCTTCCGAGCCACCTTCTTCACCGGAGTCTTGCGGAGCTCGAAGTCCCAGCTTCGGCTTTCCTCTTTTGGGTCCTTTCTCCAAAGGCACCCAATCCATCAGAGGGGGCGGAGTGATTTCCAGCATTCTCCATACTTTGTTAAATCTCTCCCAACTCCCGACCAACTTGATTCTCCATTCTTTTTCAGTCGGAGTTGGAGCGCCCAAATCTTCTCCGAAGCCCTTACAATTTGTTCCGAAGTAACAGGGGCTGAAGAAGCTAAAAAAATAAATTAAGTTAGTTTTTCTTCGAATGAATATGCATAATACATGTTGTCTTCGAAGTTACCTGCAGGGCTCGAAGTCAAGGTGATCTTTCGGAGACCGCCTTCCGAATCCTCTTCGAAGATGATAGGCCAGTTGGCCATCAGTGGAGAGATTTGTAACCCGAGGAATTCTTCGGCTAAGTCTTGCATGCTCAACCTTCGGCTGATCCTCTGAAGTAGGTTGAGGCGAGCTTCGAGCTGACCTTGGCCTGGATGCACTAAGGCTTCCTTCCGGAATTGGATTTCTTTTAGAGGTCCGGCCAGAGGATTGCTCGCCCCAACTTCGGCATAGAACCATCTCATGACCCAGTCTGTGTACCATCTTGCATTGATGGCCTTAGCAGGGAATTGAAGGGCATATTCATCCCGAAGCCTAAAATTGATGCTTCCGAAGGCTACTACTACTTTTTCACCTTCGGGACCTACGAAGGTTTTTGGCTGGCATGAGGCTCTATGTAGCGCAGCGAAGATCTCTGCCCTCCCCTCACAACCTTCGGCTCTCAACGCCCATTCGAAGATAGCCAGACGAGCTACTGCATTCGGAGACAGTTGAGGAAGAGTGACGTGGAATAAGTCAAGTACCTCCGCCAAGAAGTCCACTGCGGGAAGGCCCAAGCCGGCTTCGAAGAAGGCTTCGAAGACGACCACTTCTCCGGGCCTTGGTGATGGGATGAGTTCTTTTCCGGGTTTGCGGATCATAACTCCGGTGCTAATCTTCCCTTCTACTGCGATTGCCAACGATTCCCTCTTGCAGGTAGAAGATCCCAATTGGAAAGACTGGTCCAGGTACTTCGTTGATGGCGGGCAGAGACTTTGATCATCGACATTTTGGGGATTTCTCCCTCCTGCTGCCATGGATGTCGTTGTCGATGCCGGAGGCGCCGTCGCCAATGCCGCAGCCACTGCTGTTGCAGCCGCCTGCTGCCGAGCCAAGGTTGAAGGGGCTCCAGAACCCTTGGTCTTCACCATTGCAGTCACTAAGTTGCTTTGGGGAAAATGGAGGCTAGGGCTCAAAGAACTCAAAGGACTCAGGAGGTTTTTGTTTGCGAGAGAGCAGTGAAAAGGTAACCGGGTAAGTTCTAGGCCTTCTATTTATAGCCTAGACTTTATATTTTTACCGTTAGTCCATGCCGTTTCGCATTCCTGCCCGTTACTTTTCTCCGAAATTAACGCATTCTACGGTTTCCGTTAGGAACAGAAAGCTAACGGCTATTTCCTCTAAGTCTAAAAGACTTTCACACTTCCTGAGTTGGTTTTAAGATAGTTCGAAAGTAATTATCTTAAGACTGATTCGGAGTTTATATCTTCATACGTTTCGGAGATGAATTAAAATCTAATAACCCCTATGTCTGGTTATTTTTTCCTTCCGTATACTGCTCTCCTAACATTACAGGTTAAACGGAGAAGCGTATTCGAGGGGCTACTGTTGGGGGAAAATATCTCATCTTCGGGGTTATTGCCGCAACAGCATTAAAGCAGATAATGGATTCAAAGGTTTCCAGACGTCCATCTTCGAAGATACCCTGAGTCCAACTCGAAGTACGATGATAAGCATTGGTTCGGAGTACATCTTCGAACTAAGGCTCTTCGAGATCTTTATTGCCAGCTAAGATGGAAGATTTATCTTTTATATTATTAGATTAGTCTTTTACCATTTTAGCCCTATCAAGGGGTACCGAATAGTTTCCACTATGTCGGTTGTAATAGAGGGGTAAATAGGTCTTTTCCTTAATATTTGGGCCTATAAATACCCCCCATTTCACCCTATAATAGGGACCGAATACAAGTTATTCAATACACACATCCGAACCATTCTAAGTTATTATCCTTTCGGAGGCTTAGAACAGTTCACTTCACAAACACTTCGTTCGTTAGTTTCTAATCTACAGAAACCTGTTAGCGTAATCTTTTACGCCAACATTATCCGGAAAGTAAGCTTTGCACCAGGTACCCGGATTTGGCCGGCCCAACTCCACAGCTCTCTCAGCCCGGCAATCGCTCGCCGCCCGTGTACCTGAGTCAATCCTAGCCAATAGCCCAGTGGATCCTCTGCTGCTCCTAGCCCGTGTACCCGGATTGGGCCAGCCTAACTTCGTGGCCCCTCTGCCCGACAGTCGCTCGTTGCCCGTGTACCTGAGTCACACGCGGCCCAGACACAGTAGTTCTTCTCTTTCTTTTCAGTCCTCTTTGACTATCGTTGACAATGACTCATCACATCTGGAGCCATGAGGCCCACGCTCTTCAGCATAGCTCCTCATCATGATCTGAGACTAACTGAACACCCTCGGCCTTGTTGGGCCGAAGCTTGTTTATGATCGATTGAAAATGACCAAACAACGCTTCAACAGATTCACCCGGCTTCTGTGTGAAATTTTCATATTCACGCCGGTAGGTCTGATAGAGCCGAGCCTTGACCTGGGTTGTCTCCTCATGGTGTGCCTGAAGGGTAGCCCAGATCTCTCTCGCAGTGGTGAGATGGCTCACATGCTCAAATTCTGTGGGACCTAAACCAGAAAACAAAATAGTCACCTCTTTGTTGTTGTTCTGATGCTGGGCAATAATATCTGGAGAATTACGCACAGCAACAGGAAACACTATGAAAGTAGCGTGAATACAAATGTCCCAGATGTCTCAGCTTTGGCTCATGAGATAGGCTCGCATGCGAGTCTTCCAATAATTATAGCCATAAGCTTCCAAGGACGGGACCTTTCTAAGAGATGTCATGATCACTATTGGGGTTTAGAACTGGTTAAGGTATGGAAAAACCCTAACCAAGTTCTAATACCAATTGTAGGACCGAAAGTAGCGACCAGAGGGGGAGGGTGAATGGGCACCTTAAAAATTCTTTCGAATCAATGGCCTGCTCCCAACACCCAACGCACCTCAACTGACTTAGCAAAGAAAGGTGAACAAATCAATAGTGCCTCAAAAGATCTAGCCTAAAAACAACCGGTGTCCTAATCGAAAAGACACTAACACAGTGTTAAAAGGCAGATTAACAAAGCATTTAAAACATGGGCAGATCAAGCTTCACAGAAATAGATCATCACAAGGTTTTAACTTGAATGCACGTAAAAAGGAGATGAAAATTTACTGTTCAAATTTGTCTCCTGTTCGAAACCTGGCGAAGCCTGTGCGGTGCGAAGCCTATAGTTGTCGAAGCCAGCCTCGAAGCCCTTGTGCGAAGGCTGACGGAGTCGAAGCCGATTCGAAGCAATCGCTCGAAGAATGCTGATGAGAACTTCGAAGTCAGAATAAACACATACTGAAGCTACCTTCGAAACTGGGAATGGTAGAAAAACACCGAGAGTATGTTGCTGTCGAAGCCTGCTTCGAAAAAGCGCACTTCGAAGATTTGGAGCTTAGCACAGAAAAAAAAATTAAATTCGAAGCCAAACAGAAAAATCGAAGCCTGTTCCTGTAGGGACTTCGCACGGATGAAGTCTACCATCGTAAGGACTTCGAAGCCTTTAGAGCAATCTGACCGAAGCCTGCTTTGCAACACACTTCGCAAAACAAACCCTAGACAAAAACTTCTCTACTTTGAACAGACAAAGTCAAAACAGTACGGAGGTAGACTTCAAACACAAGTAGACCAAGAACCCTTCGAACTGGGTCTAGCTTCGAAACGGAGACCTCAAGCAATAAACAGCGAAGCTAAACACAACAGCAGTAGGACTTCGCAAGTAGTACTTCGAAGTCTGCAGCGAAGCAGTGGAGTTTACTCCAAGGAACTTGAACTTTGGTTCCTTCACCTGAACATCAAACAAACGTTTTTCCTGTGCAAAGTTTAAGCCTCGACTGCAGCAAAATAAAAATAGGAACTAGATGTGACTACCATCTATGCCATAGACTATAGAAGCTATGTAGGAAAAGAAGTAGCCATGAGAGAGATGATGAGCCTGGCAACCGTAGGCTAGGAACTAGCAAACAAAGCTACAGTTTGTAGCTAGTCAGCTACACAAGTAAAGAACTACCGGCTAGAATCAAATAAAGAACTCGGTAAAAACTTTACAAGCAGATGGAATTGCGAAGGCTTCGATACTAAAAACTTTCAGCAGCAAACCTCAACACACAGAAAGAACACGCAAAATGAGACGAATAGAATAAACTTTCTACAGCGTGATGTTCTGTGACTCAGGAAGGAAAATCGAAAGCTGATGAACTCGTGAAGAATAGGAATGCAGGAATGGCGGCGGCGCTCACACGAGAACAAACAGGAAAAAACCAAAGTGACCCAAACTTTAGTGAAAGTAAACTTGATTTCAGAATGGGTAACCCTAGGGATTGGGGCCCTATTTATAGGCAGCCCAATAGCCTAGGAAAATACCAAAGACCCTTAGGGTTTTTTACAGACGCTGAAATAAATAGAACAGACCAAATTGCCCTTAGGATATTTTTACAGACTCGACTAACTGACTGTGGGCCTAAGGACAAAATAGTAAACTCCTATTTACAGATGACTATCCGGAAGTGGAGCTTTCGTAGTGACTATGGCTTCGCCCCAGAACGGTCCAATCCGAGATCAGCGGTCGTCAGTTTTGCGCTGAAACTGACAAAGCGTCCACCGACTTTACACCAGGTACCCGGATTGGGCCGGCCCGATTCTGCAGCTCTCTCAGCCTAGCAATCGCTCGCCGCCCGTGTAAATGAGTCAATCCTAGTCGACAGTCTAGTGGATCCTCTGCTGCTCCTAGCCCATGTACCCAGATTGGGCCAGCCCAACTCCGCGGCCACTCTGCCCAACAGTCGCTCGCTGCCCGTGTACCTGAGTCACAAGCGGCCCAGACGCAGCAGGTCTTCTCCTCTCTTCAGTCCTCTCTGACTTCCGTTGACAATGACTCATCACATATGGAGCCATGAGGCTCACGCTCTTCAGCATGGCTCCTCACACATGTGCTCACAGGTACTGAAGAGCTGATGAAGGGAAGTGTTGAAAATGCACTCATCAAGGGGGAGATTGAGGAGCCATGCTGAAGAGTGTGGGCCTCATGGTTCCAGATGTGATGAGTCATTGTCAACGGAAGTCAAAAAGGACTGAAGAGAGGAGAAGACCTGCTGCGTCTGGGCCGCTTGTGACTCAGGTACACGGGCAGTGAGCGACTGTCGGGCAGAGGGGTCATGAAGTTGGGCTGGTCCAATCCGGGTATATGGGCTAGGAGCAGCAGAGGATCCACTGGGCTGTTGACCAGGATTTACTCAGGTACACGAGCGGCGAGCGATTGCCGGGTTGAGAGAGCTACGGAATCAGGCCGGCCCAATCCGGGTACCTGGTGCAAAGTTAGTGGATGCTTTGTCAGTTTCGGCGCAAAACTGACAACCGCTGATCTCGGATCGGACCATTCTGAGGCGAAGCCGTAGTCGCTATGAAAGCTCCGCTTTAGGATAAGACATCTGTAATTAGGAGTTTACTATTTTGTCCTTAGGCCCATAGTCATTTAGTCGAGTCTGTAAAAATATCCTAAGGGCAGTTTGGTCTTTTCCATTTTATTTCAACGTTTGTAAAAACCCTAAGGGTCTTTTGCTATTTTCCTAGGCTATTGGGCTGCCTATAAATAGGGCCCCAATCCCTAGGGTTAGGGTTACCCTTTCAGAATCACTTTACTAATTCCAAAGATTGGGTCATTTTTATTCGTGTGTTCTTCTGCCGCCGCCGGTGTTTATTTCGCTGAAATCTCCGCCGCCGCCATAACTCATCGCGCGCACATCAGAATCTGCAACGCAGGCACGTTGAGAAATCGCGTATTTAGTTTTTATTCTTCATGTCTCACATATCGTGCGTTGTTGTGAACGCATGATCTCGATTTGTGTGCATATGTGTGAGAATGGATTAGTTTATGTTATTTCGTTTTTTGTAAGCCTGAAAGATTTTTCATCATCGACTCGGTGTTTTCTTGCGTGGCCTATTTGCTATGTGTGTTGGCTTGTGATTGTATGACTAGCTTGTAGCTGCAGCGTTTTGTAGTCATCGAGATTCTTCGGTTCTCGGCTGGGTAGTGCTAGTTTTTCTCTTGTTTCATGTGCATATTAGCAGCTTTCTGAGTGTCGTGCGACAAACAAGTTTTTGTTTCAAAGAAAAACTCTTTCTGTTTTTGCTGATTGGTCACATCGCATAGTCCTGTAGACTGCTATCATCTTCATCTAGCTTGTAGCAGTGGTCATCATGCGCCTAGCAACGCTGCCATAGCTGACAGCAGTTAGGTGTAGTTGTAGCCTCTACAGCTTGCCTCTAGCCTAGGTGTGCAGTGTGAGATCAGGCAAATTTTTGCGAATGCAGTCATTTTTTAAACCGGCGAAGCTAGCAAATGAAGCTAGGCAGCAGGCGTAGTGTGCCTAGCACGGGGGCAGGTTCTGCGGAGTGTGTGCGAGGCTATTTTTTTTGGCTAGCTCATGCGGAGTCCAAGACATATTAATATTCAATGATCCAAAGGCAGTATTTACATCGACATTTACTGTCTTTGAAGTTGTCGCTAAAGATTCACTACGATCGAAGTCCTTTGAAGCTCCACGTATGACTGATTAGCTGAGCGAAGGTCCAAGCGCATGCATGCTTCGGTCATTTAGTATCTTCGGCTTCTGCAGACTTCGATTCGGAGGTGGCTTGCTTCGAAGGTCTATCTCACAGGCTCTGAAAAATTCGAAGTAGCCTTCGGCACGTGGTGGACTTCGAAGTCAAAGTCTAACTTTGCTGAAGAGCTGCAGGCTTCGTTTGTCCACTTCGATCATTGTTTTACTGACTGTGAATCAGAGACCATTTTTAAACTATAATACTTTGTCTTGGTTTGTGTGTTTTTGAGTAGATGGTTCTTTTGATAATGCGTAAACTTCTTATAATCTGATTAATCTGTTAATCTGTCTTTCAACACTGTGTTGGTGTCTTTTCGATTAGAACACCGGTCATTTTTAGGCCAGATCTTTTTAGGCTCTGTTGATCTGTTTACCTTTCTTTGCTAAGTCTGTTGAGGTGCGTTGGGTGTTGGGAGCAGGCCATTGATTCGAAAGAATTTTTTAGGCGCCCATTCACCCCCCCCCTCTAGTCGCTGCTTTCGGTCCTACAAGGAGCCCGAGGCCTCGAAGTCCGCAGAATCCTCGAGGGTTCGCTCGAAGCCCTCGGCGGACGAAGCTCATGGTGTGATGGAGCATGCGTCTCCGGGCCTCGCTGTTGGAGGGGAGTCCGTAGTTTCTTCTGCTGCAACGGCTGAAGTGGTGGCGCTGGAGGCTGCGGCAACAATCAAAGTGGTGGAGCTGGAGGCTTCGGGGGTGGCCCCTTAGAGCGTGGAGCCTGGGGCCCAACCAGCCCAGTGGAGGGACTAGGAGGCACACATTGCTCCCATAACCTTCTAGGATCTCTTCGGGCGAAGAGGATGTTGACGAAGGTAGACACTTGATCACCCTTCTCTTTATATTCATGTGTATTGACTTGTACTTTTCTTTTCAGGTGTTGGTGGTGACGCGAGGCCTGCCGTGGCGGAGTCGAAGGGGACCTCTGATAGCAGCTCGGAGTCTAAGAGCTCTTCATCCAAAAAGGACGAGGGGGCAACCATGGCGGAGGGGCCCCTCAGCACCAACATGAAGAGGTGGTCGAGGTAGTGGACCGAAGCCATGCTTCGGCGGGGCCTCTGCTTCTGACGCCCTTGGTCCAGCCCCTGATTCCAAGGGGGCCTGCGATGGAGGCGGCCATCGACTCCTTCTACGACATCTGTGTGGCTATGGCGAAGGGGGACTTGGTGGAACAGCTCAGCCGCGCCATCCATTTCAACCTCTTCACGAACGCCAACGAAGCCCTCGTTCAGGTGAGCAAAGCTTCGCATAGGATTTGTTTGGTATTCAGCTCTTTAGCAATACTGAAGATTTCTTGAACCTTGCCAGGCCTTCACACTGACCACCCCGACAACAGACTGCGTGGGCCACCGGGAAACCCTCTTTGCAGAGGAAAGTGAAGCCCTTCGACGCCAGGCTTCGGAGGCCGTTGAGAGGCAGAAGCAAGCCGAAGAGGCGACGGAGGCGGCGAGGTCTGAAGCAGCTAAGGCAAAAGAAGCCTTGGCCTTGGAGTCTGAAAAGCTTTGGGCTTCCGAGGAAGCTAGGGCGAAGCTAACAGCGGAGTGCTCCGATCTTCGCACTGCTGGCACAACTCTGGAGGGCCTCGTGCTCCGAGGGGTTGATAAAGCTACCTCGAGCCTGACCGAAGTCCTAGAGAACTTAGGGACCGAGTGTCGGGCTCCGGACTTCAATCCCCAGGACCCTATCGGGGACTGACTCGAGTTCCTCCAAATGGTCGCGGCGACGGGGGAGGTGTCGATTAAGGGCTTCACGCTGATGGCCGAGCGAGTGGCTGGCCAAGGGGTGCTGCAAATGCTTCATAACACGGGGTGCAACCACCTTGAAGCAGCGACCTTAGCCACGCCGATGGCCTTCAAAGGCCCTCACTTGGCTTCACCTTCCTCGGCAGTCCGCGGGGCATGGCGCTGGCTTTAGGAACCCTGGAAGACCCAAGGGTGTGAAGCGGTCCTCGAACTGCAACGGGTCACCTGCCTACGCCGAGCTAGGGTGCAGGCCTCGCCATCTCAGCCTTCGACGTCGAACCCTCCGCCACCGAAGGTGTAGACCTCCTTAGGCTCTTTTGGAATTTGTAGTCGTAGGCCTGTAAGATAACTTGTCAGTTTAATAATAGAAATGTGGGGGTATTTTATACCTGCCTAGGCTCATCCTTTGGATGTCGACTTCAAAATGCTCAAGGATTTAGAAGAGCTTCGCTAGCTTTGGGTGGTGCTCTAAGTAGCTAGGTCCGAACACCCCCCTCGGTTCAAACTTCCAAGGGGCCTAGGGGCAAAGTTATTCCCAAAGTGGCCCAAAAGCTACTGGCTACCGTGAAGACGGAGCCCCTTCGTAGTTCTTCGTCTTCGCCAGACTTAAGCTATTTTTGTGGGATCAGAATGGTGACTAGAGGGGGGTGAATAGGTGCCTCGACACTTTCTCGTGAATGTGATGGCCTGTTCAGATCACCCAACACACCTCCCAATGATGATCAAATCAATTTTGAACAGAGTAGTACAATAACAGTGCAAAACTTGGTTCAAAATCACATTTCAGAGCAAATCGGAGTTTGAACGATCGATCTGTATTGTCGGAATTTGAAACTCCGAACTACAACTACTATTTTGGCAAATGAACTGTTGACAGGAAGATATCGACTATTGAATCTCCGACAGGTTTCAGAAATTCAGAAACTCATTCAGAACATTAGAATGTCAACTTCAGATACACAACTCAATAAACCAAGATCAGTAGAAAAGTTATTCACTTCTGGAGGAAACTACAGATCAGTATTAATTAGAATTGAACAACCACTTAATTTGCAAGACAAAATAGAAATTAAAAACAGAGTAGTACATTCTGACAAATGAAGGTCCTAGCTTACAATTCATTCCAATTGGTGATACTGATCAGAATGATTTGCATTCTAAATAGTGATCTAGTTTCAACCAAACAGTCCACTTCAGTCTAGCATTCTGAACAAAAGTGCAAAGAAAAGAGGTTTCAAATATACTACTCAGCAGCTGCAATTGAAACTTGTATGCAAATGAATATCTGAATAAAACTAAAGTACAAATAGCAAATACTCAATATCTATCTCAAAAGTCAGTTAAACTGACTACCAACAGTAAGTTTCTTGCACACAACAGTATGAACATAGATATTGAATCAACCTTATGTAATCATCCAATTCAAGATCAGCACAGGGCTATAGACATTGCAGAATAATCACAGATCTGAATCTGAAACAGACTTGATTGTGAACAGTTTAGTTTGTTCAAAACTGGTTTAAATTGAGAAACTTCAAAAATACTCTCATGCAATGAAATACAATACTATTTCATCCTTTTCTACATCATCTAATCACCCAGAACCTCATTCAAAAGGATAAACCTAAGTACTAAACAGATGAAGACTATTAGTACTTGAGGAATACAGAAACTATAGAAAACAGTAAAAACTGAAAAGAACACACTGAAAAACAGGCTGAGATTGATTACAGAACTTCACTAGAATAACCAGAAACTAGATGAAAACCTTCACAAATACTTAACTAGAATAACTACTTGATTATTGTTCCAGTTCATCGAACACTCAATCAAAGATATTCAGAACAGAACACCCTGAACTTGATCTGTCAACAACCAGTATTAAAATAGAAGTTCTGCTCAAAATTGATTCATTGAAATGTTCAGATTCTTGGAAACACAACTATACAGATTAGGCAGACAAACTTCTTCAGTCAAAACAGATGCACCTTAGGAAGATTAACACCTTTAAAAACGAGACTATGCAATAAAATGTTCAACCAACAAAAACTTCTGAACAATTCAATTAACAGGACTGAATTGACTGAATGAGACAAAAATCTACAACTAGCTTTCATCACAGAATATTCCTATTAAAATAGATCACAGCATCATTTTTGTAGAGGAACGAAATCAAACATGAAGAGGTACTATTCCTGATCAAACAAACTTTCAAATACAGAATCTCAAACTGATGAACCTTGCAGATTCAAATATTCACCATACACAACATAGATCATAAGCCTTATGAACACTCACAAACAGACAACCAGAATCATCGAGAAATTTCACAGAAAATCGATGTAGAACTTACTGATATAATTGCTGAAAAACAGATTAGCTTGACGAGGAACAGGAGTGTCGAACTCTGTAGCCAATCATAAAAAATCCAGCTAATCACTGTAGTGCAACCTTGAAAACAGCTTGAATTGATACAGGATTTCCCAACCCTCTGCTTTAGAACATGCAGTTTCAGGTCGAGAACTATAGCGGATCAAGATGTTTCGGTCCGATTTTTGTAGCTCATCAGGATCTCACACGAACACCATTTTTCTCAATTTTTGGATTGCTCAAAATGCTGTCTCAAAAGTTCTGTTCGGCCACATGACCTCAAGGGGTTAATATCCCAACAGAAAACACTTTCTAGAAGCTACTTTTTGCACCTAACCCCTTGGCAATTTCAGAAATACATATTTTGAAAATTACCCTTTAAGACCTAAAAGAAAAATTACAAAAAGACTCCCCTTTTTAATATATTTTCAGAGTAGGACCACTCTAAAAAATATACCAAAAGGATACACTATAAAACTGAAATATTTAAACTAACACTAAACTCATATTTATTGAATTAACAAAAACATTTAAAGTTTCGACGGTTTTCAGCAAAAACCGACAAAGCCTCCCCTGATCGTCGACGATCGTCGTCAGTCCACGAACTCGACCGCCAGCAAGTCTCTCCCACTCTCGATCCCTCGAGCCGCCTTGTCACTTGAACTGGCTTCCCTTTCGCTGACTCGATCGATGCTTCATCTTGATTAATCTTCAACTCAACGTCCCGTTCGACCTCCATGCGTACATCAGAGTCCACTCTCGACTTCGACTGACACCCTCGACCATCTGGCATTAGACTCCTCGTCTAACCCTGATCCCGTGCCATCGACAGTTGACTAGTAACTCAAGCCTGCACACACGAGTCAAATACAGACACACACACCATATCAAAAGCACCCAGACACAAACCCATGATATCACCCTGTCAATCACTCATCATTACCTTGAACTATAGTGACAAACCTCACTATGTTCCTCAATCTCCCTCTTGATGAGTGCATTGACAACACAAGATCAAAATAAGTCTAAAACAATGATTCAGCACACAAGTGACCTTGAAAGCTCTAAAAAGAGCAAAGTGAATAAACATGTCACTTGCCAAGTGATAAAAGCAAAAACTACCTCAAAAGCTCAAAAGATCACAAAAGATCAACAAATTCACAAAAAATATCAAGTACGCTCCCCCTTTGGCAATGCAAACATCAAGATAGCCCAATGAGTTGAGAGAGTAAAGTGACCATGTAATGCTTCTAGAATATGATTAAGTCCAATTGCAGTACAAACACTTCTTGTGTCTCACAAACTGTCCTAGCGAAACTGTATGACATGATTTGAATGTACACAATCTAAATATTCGTAAGAGCAAGAATTTTTAGATTTAAGCAAAGAAAAGCATCACTACCCAGACTAGTGTACTAGACATGGCAAGGTAAGAGATACAAAAGCTAGTCAGAAACAAACTCAAAAAGCACATCCCACTACAAGGAGCTGCAGCAAACTTGATATGCGAGAAAATTAAACTTTTTATATATTTTTTTAATGCCAGGGGTTATTTGCAAGTCAACCTTATGCTAACCGATCGAGCCAAGCCTAGGATAAACCATTTGAAGCTTAAGGGATCGATCTTGGTATACACTCAATGTCCCAGTTCAAACCAAAGTGCAATGGTAAGCAGTCTAGAACAAAGTAGTGCGACTATGCAAACCCACCTGGATCTTTTCAATTTTATCACAACTTTAGCATTTTTGTTTCATTTTCATCATTTCATTTTCATTTTTCAATGTTTCAATTTTTAAATTTTTTTATTTTTGAGCAAAACATGATAAAATTGCATATGAGCATCCAAGTGAAAAGGACAAAGCTATCAAGTAAGAAATGAATAGCAAAAGCACCCTAGCCTATTCATGCTAGTTTCCAGACTTGGTAGTGACTATTTTCAAATATTCGCAAAGAAAAGCCATGCTCAAGACATATAGATAGATGAGTTCATTCTAAGCACAATCAAACAGTGAATACAGGACAATATTGTAAAGTGCACACACAAGCACGTACATGTAAAAGCATTTAATGAAATTTCAGAAGCATATGCAAAAGTACACAACTCCCCTCACATGATGCCATAAGGATGACAAATGCCAAGCTCTCCCCTCAAAAATGCAAAGCGAGAAGCATCGAGAGGCTTGGTGAAAATATCTGCAAGCTGATTCTGAGTATCGACAAAACGCAATTCAATATCGCCTTTTTCATTATGATCTCTTAAAAAAATGATAATGCACGCCAATGTGTTTGGTCCTAGAATGTTGTACTGGGTTGTTTGCTAAACTGATTGCACTTGTGTTATCGCAAAATAATGGAACACGTGAAAACTCTAACCCAAAGTCCTGCAAAGTAGAAACCATCCACAAAATCTGTGTGCAGCAGCTAGCAGCAGCTACATATTCAACCTCAGTTGTAGACTATGCAACGCTAGACTGTTTGCGTGAAGACCAACACACAAGAGATGAACCTAGAAAATGACACATCCTAGAAGTACTCTTGCGATCAATCCGGCATCCAGCAAAGTTAGCATCAGAAAAACCTCTCAAGCATAATGAAGATAATGCAGAATACCAAATACCGAATTCAAGAGTATGCTTGAGGTACCTTAGAATGCGCTTGATAGCTTGACGATGTGAAGCCCTAGGAGAAGCCTGAAAACGAGCGCACAGACACACGGCAAAGTGTATGTCCGGCCTCGTAGCCGTCAAGTACAGAAGGGAGCTGATCATGCTGCGATACTCCTTCTTGTCCACTTCTTCTCCGTCTTCATCTGGATCAAGAGCAATAGAAGTACCCATCGGGGTAGCAAGAGGTTTAGCGTCAGACATGTCAAAATGTTTAAGCAAATCTCTAGTGTATTTTTTTGATGGACAAATGCTCCTTGTTTGCTTTGTTTGATTTGCAAACCAAGGAAGAAAGTCAGCTCGCCCATCATCGACATCTTGAATTCCCTGCTCATTGATTCAGCAAACTTGGCAACCAGTGTATGAGATGAACCACCAAAAATTATATCATCGACATATATCTGAACGAGTAAGAAATCTTTGTCATGCATGAGAGTGAACAAAGTTTTGTCAACAGACCTCATTTTGTACCCGTGCTAAATCAAGAACGTCCTAAGGCGGTCGTACCAGGCCCTCGGTGCTTGCTTGAGCCCATATAGTGCTTTGTGAAGTTTAAAGACTCTATGGGGGTACTTGGGATCCTCAAATCTAGGAGGTTGCTTGACATACACGTCCTCTCCTATGAAACCATTCATAAAAGCACTTTTTACATCCATTTGAAAAAGTTTAAAGTCGTGCGAAGATGCAAAAGCTAGCAAGATCCTAATAGCCTCAAGTCGAGCTACCGGTGCAAAAGTTTATCCAAAAGCAACCCCCTTAACTTGAGAATACCCTTGAGCCACTAGCCTAGCTTTGTTTCTCACTATCGCCCCATCCCCCTGTTTGTTTTTGAAAATCCATTTTGTACCAATGATGTGAATGTTAGGGGGTGGATCAACGAGAATCCAAACCAGATTTCTATCAAAATTTTCAAGTTCCTCATGCATGGCATTGATCCAACTCGCATCAGACAAAGCATGACTAACATCCAATGGTTCAAAATTTGCAACAAAAGTAGAATCGATGAAATGAGCATGAGATCGAGTTGCTCGTTCATTTAGCTCGCTGATGATCTGATCCGGGGGATGCATTATTTGAATACGAAGCGGGGCTTCTCTCTGTGATAGAATCTCCCCATCAACTCTTGCTGAAGATTGCTCCAAACTCTCAGAAGTATAATTTTCAGGTCCTCTTGTCAACGTGGTCGAAGCTTCTGGAGTTGTCGTAGAGGGAGGTAGTGGTACAGCATCAGGATCTTCATCGTCTGATGGGTCTTCTTCCTCAAAAAGGGTTTTACTCATATCGTGCTCTCTTGCAAATTCAAAGTTAGTACTAACACATGGAGAAGTTTCATCAAAAGTCACATCACAAGATTCAACCAAGGTGTTAGTTTCAAAATTGAAAACATGATAAGAGTGACCATGTAAAGAATAGCCCAAAAAGATCCTATCAGATGCGCGCGATTCAAATTTGTCCAAATTACCTCGCTTTAGGATGAAGCAACGACATCCAAACACTCTGAAGCGAGTGACCTTGGGCTTCCTCCCAAAGCGAAGTTCATAAGAAGTCACATTCAGCAAAGAGCGCAAAAAGATCCTATTGGAGATGTAGCATGCTGTACTCATGGCTTCAGCCCAAAATTTTCTAGGAGTCCTATGCTCATTCAACATCGTCCTAGCCATCTCCACAAGTGTGCGATTTTTCCTCTCAACCACAACATTTTGTTGAGGGACTCTTGGTGCAGAAAACTAATGTCCAATTCCATGTTCAAGGTAAAATTCTACAAAAGAGCTATTTTTGAACTCGGTGCCGTTGTCGCTTTGAATAGCTTTCATTGCACCTGGGAGTTCATTGAATAGCCTCAGTGCTAAGCTCCGAAAGTGTATGAACACTTCATCCTTGCTTACAAGCAAGAAAACCCAAGAGTAACGAGAGTAGTCATAAACCACAGCAAGTACGTACCATTTTCCGCCTAAAGAGCTAACCCAGGATGGACCAACTGTATCCATGTGAAGAAGCTCACCGGGTCGCTCAGTCATTACCATGTTTTTGGGGTAATGCGAGGCGGAAACCATTTTTCCAAGACGACATGGAGCACAAATGAGGTTCTTCTCAAATTTTAGCTCGGGCAATCCTCGGATGAGTCCTAGGGCACTCAATCTCACAAGAAGATCAAAGCTCATGTGCCCTAGTCTCCTATGCCACATCCAAAGCTCAGAAGACGGTTCAGCTAAAAGGCAATGAGAAGATCCAAAAGACTCAGAGAAATCAGCACCAACAATTCTCCCTACTCTTAAGATTTTGCAAATGAAACATTAGAAGAATCAAGCACATAAGAGGCATCATGACTAAAATGAACCTCAAAGCCCTCATAAAGTAATTGTGAAACAGAAAGCAAACTGTACCCTAAGTCCTCAACCAAAGAAACATTTGTGAGAGTGACATTTTCGTTAATTTTGATCATACCTTTGCCATTCACTCTGCTTTTGCGATTGTTTCCAAATGTGATGCTTTCTCGATGCCTGGCTGAGGTGAAGCTAGAGAACCATGAAGACTTTCCGGTCATGTGATGTGAACACCCGGAATCAATGATCCACTTGTCCTCCAGCCTCCCATGACTCCCCTAAGTAGAGACTAGAGATCTCAAATACTCAGCACTGGGTTTAGAAATAAGATGCCTAGCTATCCAGCACTGAACTACCCGAGAAGTAGGTAAAGCAAGAGACTGTGTGGGATGAGAGTCATACTGAACATGAGGTCTCCTTGCAAATTGTTGAGGTCTCCTAAAATAATTTGGACCAAAACACCTACGTGGTCTATCATCATACGAAGTATGATATACACCATGATGGGCATAGCCACTCATATAACTGTATGGAGCCTCATAATCAGTATAAGTATGATAACCATAGCCATGCATATCAAATGAAGGATAATCATGAAAATGTAAAGCATGAGCACGACGTTCATCTTTCATGCGTCTGTAGCAAAAACCAATAAAATGACCTACACGATGACAATAAGCGCAGTGAAAAACTTTCTTGGGTGTAGGTTTATAGGTTTCTGGTGCAAACCTCACAGTTTTTCTAGGTTTTTGCTTGGAGTCTGTCTTGAGTGGTGGAATGATTATCTTTTTAGGTTGGGTACGATTTTTTCCTTTTTGAGGTGTGTCTATCTGGGCTCTCTCTTTCTCAAGGGTAGTAGGTAGAGTGAACATAGTTTGGCTTGGGGTATTAGAAGAAGTTCTCTCATAACCTAACCCAAGAGCTAACCCTGCCCTGTCAGTGCACATTTTTGTTTTATCCAAAAGCAAATCCATTTTTCCTTTCCCTTCAGTGCATTTGTCTACCATGGAAAGCAGATAATCATTCTCACACTTAAGTTTTTCTACTTGCTCTCTAGCAAAGCTGAGATGGTCCTTAAGGGTGACGCAAGTGGGACACGCCGACTGCACATCCTTAGAACACTCAGCACTCTCCAATCTAGCCTTAAGTTCATCAATATGCCTATCTCTCAAATTAATGCTTTCAACGAGTAAAGGACAATTCAAGCATTCGTTGATGACCATAGGACTAGACTCCACCACCAAGAGTTGCTTCTGAAAATTTGCAAGTTTTTCAATGTTTTGAGCATGAATCAGACGCAACTGAGCAAGTTCATCCATAACAACAAGACATGACTCACATTCAGCAATTTCAGATTTAGACTTCAACAAGGCAAGTTCAGTAGAAAGAGATTCAATTTTAAGCTTTAGTTTCTTTCGTTCTTTAGCAGCAAGTTTAAGGAGTCTATCTTGTGAAATAATTGCATCATGTAATTCATCGTTTTGAACAAGTAATTGGTCAAGAGATAGACTAACCTCAGATGAGTCAAGGTCATCGCTGTTGTGCTTGCCATTGGCCATGAAGCAGAGGTCGTTGAAGCCCTTCATCTTTTCCTTCTTTTCTTCATTCTTGCCTGGTTCATCTTCATCAGAACTTGGTTCTTCACTCGAGGTGTTCTCGATGTCACTTAGTGCTGCCACGAAAGATCTAGCCATCCTTTTCGCCACTTTTCCTCTTTTGCCTTTGAAAAACAGTTTTTTATCTATTTTCTGATATTTGTGTTCATGTTCATTTTTGGCTTTTAGTTTTTGGGCAATTGGCTTTAATGTGATTAAGATTACCGCACTCAAAACACCCTAGAAAGCCTCATCTCTTCTGATCTCTTCTATCATTGTAGAACCTAGTGAACTTTTTGACTATAAGAGCAAGCTCTTCATCGTCCAATGTGTCCACTTGTTCCTTTGTGATAGAGACCAAAGAAGACAAGGCAAAACCCCCAGATAAAGCACAAACACCAGACACACTAACTCCAGATGAGGTGCCACTACCGGAACTGGAAACTAGTGCCATTGATTGTGGCAAAGAGTTCCCAATCCCAGAACAAGAAGCATTGGCGATCTCGATGGACTTAAGCTTATTGAAGAGTTCATCGCATGTCAAAGTATCAAAACTCACAGACTCTTCAATGCTTGAGATCTTTACTTCCCATATGCTACAATCCAGAGCATAGTGAAGTTTCATCGCCCTATCATGATCAGAGTAAGCTAGCATCCCAGTGGAGCGCAAGTTGCTAACAATTCCATCAAAGCATGCAAACATGGCATCTATAGATTCGTTGGGGCCTTTGCACGAACATTTGGTATTCTTGATTATACGTGCTCTGCCTCCTTGCCTTAATCTGAGATGTGCCCTCATGAAAAGTTTTCAAGGTTGTCCAGATCTCTCGTGCAGTTCTAAGGTGCTGGACCCTGTCAAACTCATTGCGACTCAGACTGATAAAAAGAAAGTTTCTAGCCTTGCTATTACATTCATACTGTGACTTCTCAGTCTCTGAGGTATGAGTTTCAGGGATCACGTATTAGGATGCAACAATGTCCCAAATTGCACTTCCTTAGCTAAGCAAATAAGCCTCCATGCACACCTTTCAAATAAGCATAATCTCGACCATCAAACATCGGAATCTTAATGTTCTTATCCATGTCGCCACAAGGATCACAAACCGGTTAAGGTCAACTAGTGATCTAACCGGCTCTGATACCAATTGTGGGATCGGAATGGCGGCTAGAGGGGGTGAATAGGCGCCTCGACACTTTCTCGTGAATGTGATGGCCTGTTCACATCACCTAATGCACCTCCCAATGATGATCAAATCTATTTTGAACAGAGTAGTACAATAACAGTGCAAAACATGGTTCAAAATCACATTTCAAAGAAAATCGGAGTTTGAACGATCGATCTGTATTGTCGGAATTTGAAACTCCGAACTACAACTACTATTTCAGCAAATGAACTGTCGACAGGAAGATATCGACTATTGAATCTCCGACAGGTTTCAGAAATTCAGAAACACACTCAGAAAATTAGAATTTTAACTTCATATACACAACTCAATAAACCAAGATCAGTAGAAAAGTTATTCACTTCTAGAGGAAACTACATATCAGTATTAATTAGAATTGAACAACCACTTAATTTGCAAGACAAAATAGAAATTAAAATTAGATCAGTAAATTCTGACAAATGAAGGTCCTAGCTTACAATTCATTTCAATTGGTGATACTGATCAGAATGATTTGCATTCTAAATAGTGATCTAGTTTCAACCAAACAGTCCACTTCAGACTAGCATTCTGAACAAAAGTCCAAAGAAAAGAGGTTTCAAATGTACTACTTAGCAGCTGCAATTGAAACTTGTATACAAATGAATATCTGATTAAAACTAAAGTACAAACAACAAATATTCAATATCTATCTCAAAAGTCAGTTAAACTGACTACCAACAGTAAGTTTCTTGCACACAACAGTGTGAACACAGATATTGAATCAACCTTCTGTAATCATCCAATTCAAGATCAGAACAGAGCTATAGACATTGCAGAATAAGCACAGATCTGAATCTGAAACAGACTTGATTGTGAACAGTTTAGTTTTGTTCAAACCTAGTTTAAATTGAGACACTTCAAAAATGCTCTCATCCAATGAAATACAATACTATTTTAGCCTTTTCTACAGCATCTAATCACCCAGAAACTCATTCAAAAGGATAAACCTAAGTACTAAACAGATGAAGACTATTAGTATTTGAGGAATACAGAAACTGCAGAAAATAGTAAAAACTGAGAAGAACACACTGAAAAACAGGCTGAGGTTGATTACAGAACTTCACTAGAATAACCAAAAACTAGATGAAAACCTTGACAAATACTTAACTAGAATAACTACTTGATTACTGTTCCAGTTCATCAAACACTCAATCAAAGATATTCAGAATAGAACACCCTGAAGTTGATATGTCAAAAACCAGTATTAAAATAGAAGTTCTGCTCAAAATTGATTCATTAAAATGTTCAGATTCTTGGAAACACAACTATACAGATTAGGCAGACAAACTTCTTCGGTCAAAACAGATGCACCTCAGGAATATTAACACCTTTATAAAGGAGACTATGCAGTAAAATGTTCAACCAACAAAAACTTCTGAACAATTCAATTAACAGGACTGAATTGACTGAATGAGACAAAAATCTACAATTAGCTTGTGGGATCGGAATGGCGACTAGAGGGGGGGTGAATAGGCGCCTCGACTAATTTTCATAAATCAGATGGCCTATTCAAATCGCCCAACGCTCCTCCAAAAGTTCAGATTCAAATTTAAGCCAATTAGTACAAATCAGAGCAACAAAATTAGTTCAAATACCACATTCAATCTTGTTCAGAGTTTGAAGTGTTGAAGAACTCTGTCGAATATTAAAATTTCAAACTATCGTGAGTAGATCGACAATTGAATGGTCAACAGAAGTAAATTGATGTTTGAAACTCCGAAATATACCAAAAGTTCAGAAAACTCTTTTATAACATTCACTTGAAACTTTGAGCCAATACTTGACACAAAAGACTGATCAATCTAGTACTAATTGTTCAAGTTCATGTACATTATGTGATACTTCTCATTTGAAATGTGATACAAATTCAGTTTTCAGGATATAGCAATTTTAGTCACAAAAATGAACTACTAAATACTCAAAAAGCATTCAAGACATATTCTGATGAAAACATGATATTGATCAGTATCAAGTAAGTTTAAATCAGACCACAATCTGAAGCTAAACACTGATTTTAGTTTAGATGGAGCAAATAATCAGATCAGAACAGATTGGTCAATTTCAGGAAATTAATTGCTTCTCCAATACTCAGATGTTCAATGAAATACGAATTGTAGTTCTACTTGACAATTATTGTAGCAATTCAGAAAAGGATCAACTAATTCAATTCAGCATTCAATCAAATTTCAGAAGTGATTTTGTCTTGTGGTCAGTCTACCACAATCAGAATTTTACTACTTCTGAAACTCAAATTCACCACAATGTATATCTGATTTGAAATTGAATCATGAAAATATCTAGACAGAGAACAGTATAACTCAGATACAATTTTGTTTCAAACTTCAGATTGCTATTCTCTGCCAAATCAATTTTTCAAAGTACACAGCAAGTTCACAATTCAGACACTATCCTATAGCTATAAAGAATGTTCTGAATCAGTGCAGAAATTCTAGGAGTTATTGAAAAGGAACAGAATGGAAAAATTAGTAAACTGAAAGTAGTAACTCCTAGCTGAATCAAGTATCAAAACAACTCAGTGATTCAAATTCTAGTCATCAATTTCATCCTGAACATACTTTGAGGAAAACAGATCTGAAAAACCAGAAACTAGACCTGAGTTTGAAACAGATATTTGAAATCCAGCAATATCTCAACTTGACATTCAATATAACACAAACTCAATTCTGAATCCTTCAAATTTTGAACCAGATCAAATGTACTTTTCAAAATGATTCAATGAAATAGAACAGAACTAAAAAAACAGTTTACCCAGTTCAGATCTCAAAACAAAATGCTGAATAGTAACTGTGAAATGGTATTTTTGAGTTCTGAATTCAACGCTTAATTACAGCCCATCAGATCAAATAAAAAGGAATACCACACTTCAAACATGTTTCAAATACAGAATATGAATTGTCTGAAATTGTACCAAGCCTTCAATATCAATGAAGTAAATTCTTGGCACTAATATGAAAACAAAGTTTGAAATTAGACAACCAACTGAAAGTTAGACTTGCTGAATCGCAGATTTCAGATTGAACCTAATTACTACAACTGTCAAGCAGAATTGTTCAGAGCTACAACACACAAAATCAGTCAATCACATATACTTCTCAAGATGATTAGCATAATTCGGACAGAGAACACGCATTGAATATTTCTACCCAAAAAAACTCCTTAAGAGAAACAACAAACAGGAATATGAAAGAGAATAGATTGATGACTAAAACTAGCTAATATCACATAGAAAACCTACTTGGCAATAGTCACAGCCACAAAACACAGTATCATATTTGATGAAGAACTTAAACAACCTGATGAACTATGGCCAATCTGATACAGTACTTAACTCATGATAATCATATTGAAAACAGTACAGATTCAAGGATCAAACATCCTCAGCATAGAACACAAACATTTCAAGATGTAAACTCACAAGAAATCAATCAAGATCATCAGAAAATTACAAGAAAAACCGAAGAAAACTTACTGGATCAAACGCTGGAAGCAGGATCACCTTACGCGAAACAGTGATGTCGAAATTCCTGTAGCGGATCCGAAAAATCCAGCACAAGACTGTATCGCATCAAACTTCCTTCAAATAGAATTTTTTTGATTGGAATGGATGTCACAAAAGTTGTTCAGCTCATGGCCAACCAGGGGACAATATCCCAACAGCACACCTCTTCTAGAAGCTACTTTTTACACATAACCCCTTGGTAATTTCAGAAATACCTATTCTGAAAATTACCCTATTAGTCCTAAAGGAAAAATTACAAAAAGACTCCCCTTTTAATATATTTTCAGAGTAGAACCACTCTAAAGATATACTAAAAGAATACACTATGAAACTGAAATATTTAAACTAACACTAAATTCCTATTTATTGAATTAACAAAAACATTTGAAGTTTCGACGGTTTTCAGCAAAAACTGACAAAGCCTCCCCTGATCAGTCGACGACCGTCGTTAGTCCGTGAACTCGACCGCCAGCAAGTCTCTCCCGCTCTCGATCCCTCGAGCTGCCTTGTCACTTGAACTGGATTCCCTTTCGCTGACTCGATAGACACTTCGTCTTGATCAATCTTCAACTGAACATCCTGTGCGACCTCCATGCGTACATCAGAGTCCACTCTCGACTTCGACTGACACCCTCAACCATCTGGCATTAGACTCCCCATCTAACCCTAATCTCGTGCCATCGACAGTTGACGAGTAACTCAAGCCTGCACACATGAGTCAAACACAGACACACACACCATATCCAAAGCACCCAGACACAAACCCATGATATCACCCTGTCAATCACTCATCATTACCTTGAACTATAGTGAAAAACCTCACTATGTTCTTCATAGCTTTCATCACAGAATATTCCTATCAAAACAGATCACAGCATCATTTTTGTAGAGGAACAAAATTAAACATGAAGAGGTACTATTCTTGATCAGACAAACTTTCAAATACTGAATCTCAAACTGATGAACCTTGCAGATTCAAATATTCACCATACACAGCATAGATCATAAGCCTTATGAACACTCACAAAAAGACAACCAGAATCATCCAGAAATTTCACAGAAAATCAATGTAGAACTTACTGATATAATTGCTGAAAAACAGATTAGCTTGACGAGGAACAGGAGTGTCGAACTCTATAGCCGATCATCAAAAATCCAGCTAATCAATGTAGCACATCCTTGAAAACAGCCTGAATCAATACAGGATTTCCCAACCCTCTGCTTCAGAACATGCAGTTTCAGGTGGAGAACTGTAGCGGATCAGGATGTTTTGGTCCGATTTCTGTAGCTCATCAGGATCTCACACGAACACCATTTTTCTCAATTTTTGGATTGCTCAAAATGCTGTCTCAAAAGTTCTGTTCAGCTACAGGACCTCAAGGGGATAATATCCCAACAGAAAACACTTTCTAGAAGCTACTTTTTGCACCTAACCCCTTGGCAATTTCAGAAATACATATTCTAAAAATTACCCTTTAAGACCCAAAAGAAAAATTACAAAAAGACTCCCCTTTTTAATATATTTTCAGAGTAGGACCACTCTAAAAAATATACCAAACAGATACACTATAAAACTGGAATATTTAAACTAACACTAAACTCCTATTTATTTTATTAACAAAAACATTTAAAGTTTTGACGGTTTTCAGCAAAACCGACAAAGCCTCCCCTGATCATCGACGATCGTCGTCAGTCCACGAACTTGACCGCCAGCAAGTCTCTCCCACTCTCGATCCCTCGAGCCGCCTTGTCACTTGAACTGGATTCCCTTTCGCTGACTCGATCGATGTTTCGTCTCGATTAATCTTCAACTCAATGTCCCATTCGACCTCCATGCGTACATCAGAGTCCACTCTTGACTTCGACTGACACCCAAGACCATCTGGCATTAGACTCCCCGTCTAATCCTGATCCCGTGCCATCGAAAGTTGATGAGTAACTCAAGCCTGCACATATGAGTCAAACACAGACACACACACCGTATCCAAAGCACCCAGACACAAACCCATGATATCACCCTATCAATCACTCATCATTACCTTGAACTATAGTGACAAACCTCACTATGTTCCTCAGTTTTGAAGTAGGCTTAAGTGGCGAGGGGGCGCAGTCTTCGGGTACAGCCTTACAAGGCTGACAAAGCCCTAGAATTTTCTGCCTTCGATGCGGCACCACCTGCGCTACAGACTTGTGCCGACCTACAAGAAGAAAGGTGAGTTCTATGGGCTTCGAAGCTGTGGACGGTCCAGCCGTGGGAGGTCAGGCTCTGACAGGGCTTCGTCCAACCGAGGGGGCCCTGCCCGGAAAAAGATCAAGCGAGGGTCGAGTCTATCGTGGTTTCAGGCTCACTTTTTCCTAGGCTTAGATACAAATTACTCGTAGTTTTTCAGCTTTCGAGGTTTACCTGTAACATACTTCGCACTTGGCATTCAATGAATGCAATTTGTGTTGTATTCATATGCGCACACTTTGTTTGCATGCTTCGCACGTATCGCGCGCTTCGAACGTTTAGTTTGTACACTCGTATCACGCATTTCATTCACACACTTCGCATACATACCTCGGTCCCCCCTTGCATGTGGTGGTTAGGGACTTGGGTGTTGCCGGTGCATGCAATTATAAAATGTGAAGGTGTGCGCCCTGGGTAGCTTCTGATATATAAATCACGTCATTCGGAGGCCTCTCTTGGGCTTCAAACGCTTAAACTTGAAGAAAAGCATGGCTTCAGAGACATTCAAATTAAGCGAAGCATGGCTTCGGAGACATTCAAATTAAGCGAAGCATGGCTTCAACATGCTTAATTCTCGATAGTAAATATACGCGAAGCAAGGCTTTGAAGCGCGTTTAGATGGTGAAGCTAGGCTTCTGAGCTTGATTCTGTAATGAGAATGGAATGAGTGGTGTGGATTCATTGAACCTGTGATTGTGAGCCACCTTCGACTTTGGGCCACCTTCGACTCTGGAAACCGGGAATGGAACCTGGGATCCTGGGATGCATCAGGCCGGTGACCTGGAATCCCGGACACATCAGGCCGATGGCCTGGAGTCCTTTAGCCCATTGCTACAGGCCCAAAGGCACTGTGTAGCCTTCGAAGCAGCGCTTCGGATTTTAAATAGATCAAAGCAGTCCTTCAGTCCTTATTGATGCAAAGTGGTAACTTTGGTTCTTAAAGGAACGAAGCCTTGACTTCAGGTCTCAATAAGGGCACCATAAAGCTTCGGTTTTAATATAGTGAAGGCTTCGACAATCAGTAAAGTGAAGTAGGGCTTCGGCATTAAATAAAGTGAAGCAATGCTTCGGGTTTAGCAGAACGAAGCAAGGCTTCGGGGTTTAAGAGATTGAAGCTATGTTTTGGTTTTAAATAGATCGAAGCGAGGCTTTGGGCTGTGTACATACCTTCGGAAGCTTGGCTGGTTCGAAGACCGAGCGGCTTCACGTGGATGAAGAAAGCTTGCCTCATAGCCCCAAGGGCTCCTGAGGCCTTCGACGAGCGCCCAGAGCCCCTTGCCAAAGGGTGTACTCCGAGGCACGAGTGATGGCAGAGACACTAGCTTTTAGTACTACGGAAGCTTGGTTGGTTCGGAGACCGAGCGACTTCGCGTGGATGAAGAAATCTTGCCTCGTAGCCCCTAGGGCTCCTGAGGCCTTCGATGAGTGCTTGGAGCCCCTTGCTAAAGGGTGTACTCCGAGGCGCGACTGATGGCAAAGACACTAGCTTTTAGTACTAGGGTCCCCACGGACGGCGCCAACTGTTGTAACAATTGTGTTAGTTACAAACATGTTTTTATGTGGTGGTGTATGGTGTATGTCTTGAACCTCGAAGGGTTCTCATAGAGGGAGAGAGAGAATTTTTACTGGTTCAGCCATCTCCTAGAGGGATAATAGCCATACATCCAGTTTATAGTGGATTTGGCATAGTTTTGCCTCTACTGAACATCCTGCCTATTACAAGGGCATGACCGTGCTTTTATAGGCACACAGGCCAAAGGAAAAGACCCAATTGCCCTCTCCAAGTCATCGGCTTTATAGGGTAAGAAGGTAAAAGTCTATACTACTGTACATGTGACTTTACAGACGTGGTAGATAAACATCACTTTGGGAGAAGGTATATGACATACCAGGGGCTGGGCCCTCGGTATGGCTTTACACTGTAGTAGTACCTGGATATTTCTTCTAAGCTGGAGTACCTACTAGAGGTCATCGGCCGGAGCTAGCTGTGGGGGCTCTGAAGAGGACTCCGAAGCAGCTCACGAAGAGGGCTCCAAAAGGCTCAGAGAGGGCTTTGAAGAGGACCTGGAGGGGTCCTAGAGGCTTGTCTCCAAAGGAGACCCGGAGGGATCCCGGAGGCTTGGCTCCATAGGGGACTGGTGGGGTCCTGGAGGCTTGGCTCTAGAGGGGACTAGAGGGCTCCCGGTGGTTTGGCTCTGGACGGGACCGAAGGGGTCCTAGAGGATTGGCTCCGGAGGAGCAAGTCTTGGATGTACATGGAGTTATCTTTTCAGAGGTGGCCAGAGCTCGTCTTGAGGCTTCGCCAGTCATCGGGCTCTGAACCCGAGGCCT
>JAAALK010000080.1:97020545-97074610 GCA_019279435.1 Zizania palustris
CATTGGAACAAAATGGATTTTCAAAAACAAACAAGGGAGGATGGGACTATAGTTAGAAACAAGGCTAGACTTATAGCTCAGGGTTAGTCTCAATTAGAAGGGATTGATTTTACTGAAACTTTTGCACCTGTTGCTCGTCTTGAGGCCATTAGGATTTTCTTGCCTTTGCGACATCCCGGGGATTCAAACTCTATCAAATGGATGTCAAAAGTGCTTTTCTTAATGGTTCATAGGCGAAGATGTATATGTAAAACAACCCCCTTGTTTGAAAACCCCAAATACCCACATAAAGTCCTTAAACTTCATAAGGCTCTTTATGGACTCTAGCAGGCCCCTCGGGCATGGTATGACAGGCTTTTCTTTCTGATAAAACCCTGTTCACTCTCAAGCATGGCAAAGATTCTTCCTAGTTCAGATTTATGTGGATGATATCATCTTTGGTGGCTCTTCTCATGCTTTGGTGGCCGAGTTTGCAGATGCCATGAGCAGGGAGTTCGAGATGTCCATGATGGGCGAGCTTACATTTTTCCTTGGTTGCAAATCAAGCAAAGCAAACAAGGTACTTTCGTCCACGAGACGAAGTACACCAAGGACCTTCTCAAGAAGTTCGACATGACTGATGCGAAGCCACTCGCCACTCCAATGGCTACATCTATAGCATTGGATCCTGACGAAGATGGAGAAGTCATAGATCAGAAGGAGTTCCGAAGCATGATCGGCTCCCTCCTCTACTTGACTACTACGAGGCCAGACATACACTTCGCAGTTTGTCTGTGCGCTCATTTTCAGGCTTCACCACGAGCTTCGCACCGCCAAGCGGTAAAGCACATTCTTAGGTATCTCAAACATACCCTTGAATTTGGCATTTGGTATTCGGCGTCTTCCTCTTTGTGTCTTCGAGGTTATTCTGATGTGGATTTTGCTGGGTGTAGGATTGATAGGAAAAGTACCTCTGGTACTTGTCATTTTTTGGGTACTTCTCTGGTTTGCTGGTCTTCCCACAAACAGTCTAGTGTTGCACAATCAACGGCTAAGGCTGAATATGTTGCTGCAGCTAGCTGTTGCTCTCAGATTTCGTGGATGGTTTCCACTTTGCGGGATTTCGAGTTAGATTATAAGAGTGTTCCACTTTTTTGTGATAACACTAGTGCTATTTGTATTGCAAACAACCCGGTTCAGCATTCCAGAACCAAACACATTGATGTGCGATATCATTTTCTCAAAGATCATAATGAGAAGGGTGATATTGAACTTCAATATGTTGATACCCAACACCAGCTAGCCGATATTTTCACAAAACCCCTCAATGCTTCTCGATTTTCCTACTTGCGTGGGGAACTTGGTATTTGTCACCCTTATGGCATTTTGTGAGGGGGAGCAGGTTTTGATTGTCTTGCATATGCTAATTGTGTGTAAAATTGCATTTACATCTCTTGCACTTATATGCCTGATTTTAATTCATGTAATCATGACAGCTCATCTCTATTTAATATGACTGAAACATTTTGTGCATAATTTTTCTTTCCAAAATCAAATCATGCTCACTGCTTAGTCTTGAATCTAGCATGATTAGGCAGGACTGCTTTAGCTATCTTTTATCTGCTTGATAACAAGACTCCTTTTTCTCTGGATGCTAAACATTGCAACTTGAAAAATTGTTCAACTTACTCATGGATATTCATCAAGTGCTAAAAAAAATTTGGTCACTAAATTAAAAAAATCAAAACTCCTTGATTTGCATGCTACAAGTGAAAGATCCAGGTGGGTTTGTTTGTCGCACTACTCTATTTTAGACTGCTTATCATTGCACATTGGTCTGAACTGGGATAGTGTAGTGTATGCCAAAATCACTGCCTTAAGCTTCAGATGGCTTTCATGCCTAGGCTTGGCCTGATTGGAAAGTATAAGGTGGACAAACAAATAACCCCTGGCATTATGAAAAGAACAACGAAATTCATTGATCATCAAGTTTGCTTTCACTGCTCCATTTGAACTGGACTTGTTTGTCTAGAGTAGAAACTGACTAGCTTTGCGCGGTCCCTGCTTTTACTTGTCTAGTTACCTTGATTGAGTGGTGATGCTTTTATTTCAAAATGATAAAATCACATGTTGTCATCATGTTTTTAGAGAATGTTAAATTGAGCTGAGCACATGATAATTGGTATTAATATTGGCATATTTTTGCTTTATATGTCTTTGCAATTCTGCCCATTTCAAAGCTTTGCATCTTTTTTAAAAAAAATGTGTTCCCTAATGCTTGCCTTGCCAAAGGGGGAGAAATTGTTGAGTTCTCTGCAGCAAAGGGGGAAAATTAACTCAGGGGGAGTTTTATCTTGCAGAGGAAAATTCTTTTTGCCGAAGGGGCTTTTTACTCTATTGAAAAAGGGGGAGGAAAATTCTTTTGTCAAGTGACATGATTTGGCTCGTTTCTGAGTTTTATGGTCACTTGTGAGCTGAAATTTTTCAAATTTTCTTGAACTTGAATTTGGTTGTCAATGCACTCATCAAGGGGGAGATTGAGAAACCAAGGGTTGGTTTCGGAGTCTGTGATGAGTGATTGACATATTTTATCCTCTGTTTCGAAGGGGTCCCTCCAAAGGGGTCGGAGGTTGGTTCTCCGAAGGTGTTCGGAGGCTGGTTCTCCGAAGGTGTTCGGAGGCTGTTTCACCGAAGGGTTCGGTGGGTCTGGTTGCTGCAGCTGTTGCAGTGAAGTGTGCCCGTCGGAGGGGTCCGATAGTACACAATGACTGGGTTGTACCGAAGGGTTCGGTACTTTGGGCGGTACACTGGAGTGTGTATCGGAGGTTGTTTACTCGGAGAGGTATCCGGGGTACTGGATACACTTGTTTGTTTGTCTGTGGTGCGCAGGGCACTTCGGAGGCGACGGATGGTTCGCAGCAGGTGAACCTGGGTCAAGCGCGAGGCTTGATGCCAGGGGAGCAGGGAGCTCTGTCACGAAGGCTGCGAAGGGGTCGAGGTGCGCCAGGGAGAACGCAGTAAGTGCGGAGCCTGGCTCCGGGTGAAGGTACCCCGAGACAAAGTCCTCGAAGGCGAGGCACTTCGAAGGGTACTCCGAATGGAGTGACTTCGGAGTATGGTGGATCAAGTCCTCAGCAATGAGGCAAGGTGTTTGAAGTGTGCTCCGGAGGGAGACGCTCGAAGGTATACCTGACGAAGGTCTCAGAAGTCGAGGTGCATCGAAGGCATGGTCCGGGTGAGGATCGTCGAGGAGTGTGCTCGGGGAGAGACACTACGACGAAGTGCTCATGGAATGCTTCATGCGGAGGCCTTGGACGAAGGAGGGACTTCGAAGGGTGGTACTCCGAAGGTGGGGCTTCGGAGTGAAGCAGGCTTCGGAGCGAAGCTGGCTTCTCCGGAGGGAAGCAGGCTTCGGAGCGAAGCTGGCTTCTCCGGAGTGAAGCAGGCTCCGGAGCGAGGCTGGCTCCGAAGTGAGGATGACTTGAGGTACTTCAGCCATGCACAACTTCGGTACACGGACTGATGGAGTTCGAGCTGGGAGAAGATGCGAAGCCGTGGTGGTCCACTCCAAAGGTGTTGGTGCGAAGGCCCAAGGGCTTTGACGGCTTCGGCTCAAAACCGTCACTGTATCGAAGGCTGACTTCGGTGAAGCGAAGGCCGTCAGGCGCAAGGCTTCTCACCGAAGCTACCGCACCCCTCGCGTGCGAAGGGGGGCTTCAGAAGGGTCCAAAACTGCAAAGGCTGACAGCGTCTGCTCTGCAAAAGCTGGTGTTGTCCCCTCTGCGAAGCTGACAAAAGAAGTCTCCAAATAAAGTAGACTACCAGTTGTACCCCTCTGTTCTGATGAGACAAAACCGATGTAAACCCTAGGGGTAAAGTAGTCTATTCACAGGGCTGAATAGTGTCTATAAATAGTGGAAGCTGGCTAGGTCACATCAACACTTTTGAGCATTCATTGTAGAACTCCTGTGCTAGCCACCACACTCTCTGTATTCATCCTGTGAGTTCATTTTGTGTTCCCTGTTCAAGCATTGAAGCTTTGACTCTGTGTTCATTTACTGCTTGAGCTTGTATGCATACTTCTCTACATGCTTCGGTTTCTCTGTACTCCATTTTCTTGTGAGCTTTTCTGGAGAGGTGTGTGAGAAGCCTGTTCGAGCGAAGTGTGTTCGAGCGAAGTGTGTGTTTCAGTGTTTGTTCGCTCTATGTAAGCTGGAGGTTAGACCTCTCTGATTACTAGCGAAGCACTGTCTTGTACTGAATCGAAGCCCGTTTTCTTCCTGTGTCGAAGTCCTTAGCGAAGTCTGTTCAGTGTGCGTGTAGACCTTTGAAGTACGAAGCCCAACACCAGTTGCTGTCAGCTGAGTATTTGGTCGAAGCCCACAGACGGAAGTCTGCTCTTGCGAAGTCTGAAGTGCGAAGCCTGCTCGGAGCACCCTGTGTGCGGAGCCTGCACTGACTTAGCAGAGCTGATTTTTCGGGGTTGTGGGTGGAGCGAAGTCTTCTTGGCTTCGAACTTTTGCTCCTTGCGAAGCCTGTATTTGGAGCTATAAAATACCTCCAAACCAGAACTTCGAAGGGTGTGTTCGAAGCCTGTTCCGCAGAAGACAGAATTAAAACAGAAGGCTATTTTTAGTCTGAATTTTTAAAAGCTCCCATTCACCCCCCCCCCCCTCTACTCGCTGTTTCCGGTCCAACAATTGGTATCAGAGCGGGTTAAGATCACTAGTTGACCTTAACCGGTTTTGTGATCTGTTGGCGACATGGATAGAGTTAGTAAAATAACTCTGTTCGATGGGACTGATTTTGCATACTGGAAGGTGCGCATGGAGGCCTACTTGCTAAGCCAAGGAAATGCAATTTGGGAGATTGTGGACACACAATACTCCATCCCTGAAACTCGCACCTCTCAAACAGAGAAGGATCAGTATAATGCCAACTTCAAGGCTAGAAATATACTGTTCATTGGTTTGAGCCGGAGTGAGTTTGATAGGGTGCAGCACCTTAGGACAGCTAGGGAAATTTGGACCACTCTCACTATTTTTCATGAGGGCTCTACACAGATTAAGGCCAGGCACCAAAGCACATATAATCAACAGTATCAGCTGTTTGTGCAGGCACCTGGTGTATCTATAGATGCCATGTTTTCTCGCTTTGATGCGATAGTGAGTAACTTGTGGTCCAACGGGACGCTTGCTTACAATGATCATGATAGGGCTATCAAGCTTCTCTATGCTCTTGATCGTAGCATATGGGAAGTGAAGATATCCAGCATTGAGGAGTCCGCAGGTTATGACACATTGACCTGTGATGAGCTCTTCAGCAAGCTGAAGTCCACAGAGATTGCCAAGGCATCTCTTGCAGTGCACAGAAACTCTTTGCCACAACCATTGGCATTGGTTTCTAGCACTAGCCGTGGCACCACTGCAGAACCAAGCACATCTGGCACTTGTGTTCTTGCAGATGGTTTTTCTTTGTCCTCCCTGGTCTCCGTCACTAAGGAGCAGGTGGATACTCTAGATGCTGATGAGCTTGCTCTCATTGCCAGAAGGTTCACCCGTTTTCACCATGAGAGACAGGATCAGAGGAGAAGTGGTTTTAGTGGTTGTTTTGAGTGTGGCGACACTTCTCACATCAAGGCCAATTGCCCAAAACTCAAGAAGAGAGAAGAGAGTGAGCGCCCCAAATACCACAAAAAGGAGAGGAAACCCTTTGTGAAGGGCAAGCGCGGCAAGGTGGCTAAGAGAGTAGCCAAAGCCGCTTCCAGAGCATTTGTTGCTGCTCTTAGCGACATCGACACTTCCTCAACTGATGAGTCGAGCTCTGAGGAGGAGTCTCCAAGGAAGGAGGAGAAGAAGGACAAGAAGGGACAAGATTTCACCGGCCTTTGTTTCATGGCCGACAGCGATCATAGCGGCGATGAGCTTGACTCATCTGAGGTACGTCTATCCTATGACCAGCTTGCGAGCTTTACGCTTACGAGCTGGGATATTGACCCGCCTCTTTGCGAGATACTCCGTCGGTGCGGGAGCGCTGCTACCCAAGGTGGTAGTTGTAGCGCCCCGATTTAACAAAATCGAGACATTATTGAATTTCCATAGAAAAACAATAATACAAGAGGTTCATCATGCGACAACGTACATACGATAAAATCCATGGTACGCAGACCATATTTATTACAACATTGTTTTAGTAAAAACAGTAATAAAGTAATTAAATAACGGCATGACGAACGTCTTCTTCAGGATCTTTCTTCTTGACTGGGTCGCTACTCCAGACCGTCTTCAAGATAAACATCCTCTGTGGGGTCCAACGGGTATGAGTACAAAAGTACTCAACAAGCCACCGCAAATGCAAATAGTAATGCAGGATAATAAACAAGGAAGGATAAAGGCTAACAATGCGGAAATAAAGCAGTTGCAGTTATGACATTTAGTGTAATCATATTTTAATCATGCGGAAAGTAAATATGAACATCATCAACATCAACTAACTCGAGGAGTACGTTTTACCTCCTCGCACAACGGTCCTTACATGTCAATCCATCATGCACATACATATTCAAGCAAACTAACTGGGGGATGTCACGCAACCCGCCCTTGACCGTGGGCTCGGCTTTTCGAAAAGATTTAAGACTCTGATCAGAGATGTACTACTGTACCCACAAGGCACGCACTCATCTCAACGAGATGACCCATT
This sequence comes from Zizania palustris, assembly GCA_019279435.1. NCBI lineage: Eukaryota > Viridiplantae > Streptophyta > Magnoliopsida > Poales > Poaceae > Zizania > Zizania palustris. The sequence goes on from JAAALK010000080.1 coordinate 97,027,224, forward strand.
TCACGGGAACTCGTGCCAAAACCTCAATATGAGATGTTCCAAGCGATAACCACCCGCTCTAGGTTTCGCCGGCGCGCCGGGCCGCATCCCGGCTAACGTCGCACCCCCTTTTGCGCCACATTGGTACAAGTCACCCGCAGGTGCAACTTGACCCATCTCCAAGTGGTGGCCTCGGTTTGGAACAACCCATACCTTAGTTAGGACTTACCCACTAGACTTGTGGTTAGTACGTAAGTGTATTGCAACGGATCCCTCAGACCGGTCCTTATAGTGCCCCGGGTGCGACTGACCAATGCCCTAGCTTGCACCCGGAACCCACCATGCATACACTCACAACCATGACTCATCACCAACAGAATTTCCAAAGATAAGAAGTAACGGGATCATATAATAGAACCATTTCACTACGACTCATTTTATCCTATAGCGGCTGTGCCAATACATTGGACACTAGCTAATATCATTGATCATATGGTGACAAGGAGGTTAGGCGAGATAGCATGGCTTGGGTTGCACATCAAGGTCGGGGGATCCTAAATAAATATAATGTAAGGGTTCATTTGACTAATGCACATACATAACCTATGGGTTTTAGCGATAATCAATTCAGACATGGGTTCAATATGCTCAAAAGAATTGTTTGGTGACTTGCCTTGTTCAGCAAAGGGAGAGGGAGGGACTTCGGGGAAGTACTCCGGCTCCTCGGTGACGTCGTAGTCTTTTTAATATAAAGTAAAATAAAAAGAACATAACATCCAATCAAACAGTATAACATTACATTATAAACACATAAGTTAAAGTTGGTTTGAATAAATAAACTCAAAGGTTAAGGTTCTGGATTTTATAAATAATTTGAAAGGGGTTAAAATGAAGGGTTGTCCTTTTTAGAAAACAAATGTTCAAATGTGATTAAGGTCATATTAAATCCTCAAATAAGTGTGAAATGAAAAGTTCATGTCAATTTGGTGGTTTTTAGTGAATGAACAGAAAAGAAATTAATAATAATTTTTCTGAAGTTTAAATATTTTAATCCATATTTTAATCCTAAAGGCTTTTGAGTAATTATTTGAATAAACATGAAAATGTCAAAATAAACCTACTGTTTTTATGGCATAAACATGTAGAGAATAATTTTATGAATTTTCTAAAATTGGAATGGTAATTTTTAGAGTCCAAATGCATTAGATATGAATTTCACAAGTTTAAAAGCATTTCTGGAATTTATTTTCAAATTTTAAACCTCTCGGGTCCACGGTGAGCCAGGCCCACGGTGAACCCGCGCACTGTGCGCGTGCGCCGGGTCGATCTGGACCGTCGGATCCAGATCCGACGCGCGAGAGCGAGGCGGGACGCGTAAGTCGCGATGGACGGCCAGGATTAAAACGTTTGAACCGGTACCACGTGGACGCACAGGATTAAACGCGGGTTTTAAATACAGATGGACGCACGAGATTAAAACGTACCGCTTCACTCAGATCCGACGGCGCCGATTAAATCGCACGAGGGATTAAATCCGGGCCGTTAGATCTGGATCGCGCGGCGCGGATCGAATCCGACACGACACGGGTACTCGACCCGTGCCGGTCGTCTTCTCCGACGACGGCGAGCGGGCCAACGGCCACGGCGAGCGACGGTGGCCCTAGCTAAGTCCAAAAATGGAAGGAGGGGACTACAGCGGTCACGATGGTACCTTGGCGGCGGTCCGGGGACGGAGGGGCGTGGCCGGCGACGAGGGTAGACGCGGAAGGCTCCTCGGGTACTCGACGGCGACGGTGTTCCGGCGATCTCCTTGGCCAGCGGAGGCGTGGCCGAGGTAGGGGACGTCTTTGCGGTCACGACGGTGGCGGAGGCGCGGGCCGGGGTGGTCCGAGGCGACGGCGAGGGGCGGCCGGAGACGAAATAGAGGGAGTGCTCTAACCGGCGAAGTGCGGGCGCTCTGCTTGGTCTGAGTGCGAATGGTTGCGTGAACCGAACGCGGTGGAGGGCAAGGACTTAAATAGAGGCACCGGCGGGGGCAGGGAGGGCGCAATTGACGGTGGCCGAGGTTAATGACGCCATGACGCCGGTGAGCTCGGGTTGACGCGGTTCATCGAACCTGGACGCGGATCGGCCGAATTAATAGGGGGAAAACGGTCGGCGCGTTGAGGGGAATTCATTGCCGGCGAGTGATTAGGGTGAGGGGGCCGGCGGGGGCGGATCCGAGGGAGTAAAGGTGGCCGGCGTAGTTTGGGGGCGACGGCGCGGGGTTGAAGACGGAACTGACATGCGGGGGACCACTGACCAGTGAGCGCGAGCGGGCGAGGGTGACGCCTGACGGGTGGGGCCGAGGCGTCGGGTTCGCGCGCGAGGGGAAAATTTCGGCGCCGACAGGTGGGGTCCATGTGTCAGCCTAAGGCGGGCGCGGTAACGGGCTGGGCCGGCCGGGAGAGAGAGAAGGGAGGGAGAGGAGCCCGTTACTGTTCTATCACTTTTCTGAATAAAAATAATTCCAGAAAATAGATTAAAATATTAGGGCTACTTCCAAGGCTGGTAAAAATTTATAAAAATTCTCAAAATTATATTTTGGTCTTAGGATCATATACAAAAAGTTTCACCTCCTGATTTGGTCATCTACTCTATGTTGTAGTTCAAAAGGGTATAAAAGGGATTTAAAAGTATTTTCTGAAATAATAATTTCAATAAATTGAATTTAATAATATTTTTATTGTTTTGAAAATTTGGGGTGTTACAAACCTATCCCCCTTACAAGAATCTCGTCCTCGAGATTGGAACGCTACTCGAATAGCTCGGGGTATTGGGCTTTCAGCTCATCTTCTTTTTCCCAAGTGGCTTCTTCTGCGGGATGGTTGTTCCATTGGACTTTGCAGAAGCGGACGACGCGACTCCTGGTTACTCTTTCCTTGGTTTCCAGGATCTTGACGGGTCTTTCTATGTAGGTCAAGTCTTCTTGGACATTGAGCTGTTGAAGGTCGGCTTGCTCGGTGGGCACACGGAGACACTTCTTCAGCTGCGAGACATGGAACACATCATGAACGCCTGCCAAGGATGGAGGCAGTTCAAGTTGATATGCCACTTCTCCTTGTCGACGGAGGATCTGGAAAGGTCCGACGTAGCGGGGTGCTAGTTTGCCTTTCATGTTGAACCTTTGAGTGCCACGGAGGGGAGTGACTCGGAGGTAGACATAATCGCCCTCCTCAAAGGCTAGATCTCTTCGACGGTTATCGGCGTAGCTCTTTTGCCTGGATTGGGCTGCCTTCAATCGGTCTCTTATGATCTTAACTTTCTCTTCAGCTTCTCTCAATAAGTCAGTCCCAAACAGTTGTGATTCTCCGGTCTGATCCCAGAGCAACGGCGTTCTGCACTTACGCCCATAGAGTGCTTCGAACGGGGACATCTGCAGGCTAGCTTGATAGCTGTTGTTGTAGGAGAACTCTGCATAAGGTAAGTTCTTGTCCCACATTCCGCCAAAGTCTAGAGCACAAGCTCTAAGCATATCCTCCAATATCTGGTTGACCCTTTCGGTTTGACCGTCGGTCTGCGGATGATAGGCGGTGCTAAAGTTCAGCCGGGTGCCGAGTTCCTCTTGAAGGTTCTTCCAAAACTTGGAGGTAAACTGACTCCCGCGGTCAGATACAATCTTCTTGGGAACTCCGTGGAGGCACACGATCCGGGTCATATACAACTCAGCCAACTTGGCGACAGTGTAAGTTGTCTTGACCGGGACGAAGTGAGCTACCTTGGTGAGTCGATCAACGATCACCCAGATAGAATCATGACCAGCTTGGGTCCTGGGCAGTCCCGTGATGAAGTCCATTCCTATCTCTTCCCACTTCCATTCGGGGACTTTGAGGGGTTGAAGAAGTCCGGCAGGTCTCTGATGCTCTGCCTTGACTCGCCGACATGTATCGCACTTGGCCACATACTCAGCTATTTCTCTCTTCATGCTGACCCACCAATATTTCTCCTTTAGGTCTTGATACATCTTTGTACTCCCGGGATGGATGGAGTATATAGTATCGTGGGCTTCTTGAAGGATGAGAGTCTTCAACTCAGGTAGGTTGGGTACGCATACTCGGTTTCCGAACCAGATGGTACCATGTTCGTCCTCGGAGAATCCGGGGGCTTTGCCCTTCCTCATGTTTTGCTGGATCTCCAGGATGTCTGGGTCTTCCTTCTGCTTCTCTCGGATCTGGTCTATTAAGACAGGCCGAGACTCCAAGGCAGCGAGGTACTCCCGAGTGGTGATCCCTAGGTTTAGTCTTTCCATCTCCTTGTAAAGTAAAGGAGCTTGGTCCTGAACCATGATGGCATTGCAGTACCCTTTTCGACTAAGGGCGTCTGCCACCACGTTCGCTTTGCCCGGATGATAATGGATGCCCAAGTCGTAATCCTTGATCAGTTCCAACCATCTCCTTTGCCTGAGGTTCAGATCTGGTTGGGTGAATATGTACTTGAGGCTCTTGTGGTCGGTGAAGACCTCACACCGATTTCCCACAAGGTAGTGTCTCCATATCTTCAAGGCATGAACCACGGCTGCTAGTTCCAGGTCGTGAGTTGGGTAGTTCAGCTCATGTGGTCTCAACTGCCGGGAGGCGTAGGATATCACCTTCCCTTCTTGCATTAAGACGCATCCCAATCCTTGACGTGAGGCATCACAGTAGACGTGGAAGTCTTTCCGGATGTCTGGCAGAGTCAGAATGGGAGCTGATACAAGCTTCTTCTTGAGGGTCTGGAAGCTCTCTTCGCAGTCGGGGGTCCAATCAAACTTCACCTCTTTCTGCAGAAGTCTGGTCATAGGCTTGGCGATCTTGGAAAAATTCTCGATGAACCGGCGGTAGTATCCGGCCAATCCGAGAAAACTCCGGATCTCGGTCACGGTCGTGGGCTGCAGCCAGTTGGTTACCGCTTCAACGGTGGTTGGGTCCACTGCTATCCCTCCGGCGGATATAACATGACCGAGGAACTTCACCTCAGACGACCAAAAATCGCACTTGCTGTATTTTGCGTACAGTTGCTGCTCCCTTAGCTTTCCGAGGGTCAGACGGAGGTGAGTCTCGTGTTCTTCCTTGGTCTTGGAGTAAACGAGGATATCGTCGATGAATACCACGATGAACTTGTCCAAGAACTCCATGAATACATTGTTCATCATGTTCATGAAGAAGGCCGGGGCATTCGTGAGTCCGAATGACATCACAGTGTACTCGTAGAGTCCATAGCGGGAGGTGAAGGCAGTCTTGGGTATATCTTCCTCCCTGATCCTCAACTGGTGATAACCTGACCTGAGGTCAATCTTGGAAAACACCGAGGATCCTTTCAGCTGATCGAACAGGTCGTCGATCCGAGGCAATGGGTATTTGTTCTTAATGGTTACGTCGTTCAAGGCTCTATAGTCCACGCACATCCTCTTGGTCTTGTCCTTCTTCATGGCAAATATGACCGGTGCACCCCAAGGTGAGGTACTCGGTCGGATATAACCTTTCTGCTCTAGGTCTTCGATGTTGCTCTTGACTTCGGCTAGTTCATTGGCGGCCATTCGGTATGGGCGCTTGGAGATTGGAGTGGTCCCCGGGACAAGCTCGATTCTGAATTCGATGTCCCGCTTGGGAGGCATTCCAGGCAGATCTTCAGGGAAAACATCTGCAAACTCCTTGACTATTGGCACCTCTTCAAGAGCTATCGAGCGAAGGGATGCTCCGAGTGGTTTGCGACTGGTCATCCGGAAGGTGACGGTTACGCCTTCAGGACTGGTCACCGTGACGGACTTGTTGGCACAGTCGATCACTCCCTTGTGCTTCATCAACCAATCCATACCTAAAATAAGGTCGAGTCCGGTGCATTGGATAAGGACAGGCTCGGCCCGAAACAGCACTCCTTGGATGTCAAGTTGAACCTTAGGGCTGTAGAAGCGAGCTGAGGTCCTATTGCCGGGGGTGGCAATTACCATGGGAATGGGTAGAGGGAGCACGTCCAGATTGTTTGTTTTCACAAAATCTTCCGAGACAAAGGAGTGGGTTGCTCCAGAGTCAAATAATATGACGGCCGGTACGGAATTCATAGTAAACGTACCGAGTACGACTTCAGGAGCCTCCTGAGCTTCCTCCGCGCTGATGTGGTTGACGCGGGCGCGTACGGCCTGGTGGGGTGCTGCGCCTTGGTTCTGCTTGGGGTGAGGACACTGGTGCGAGTAGTGCCCTTCCTTGCGGCAGTTGAAGCAGACGACCGGCCTTCCTTGGCGATCCCTCAAGATCGGGGCCTTGGCGGCCGGTGCCGGCTGAGCGGCCGGAGCTGGTGGAGCGGGGCGAGGATGCCCGGCGTTGGATCCACCGGCTGCGTGAGGTGGCCTGTAGGCGGGCCGAGGATGGTAGGCGGGCGCTGATGGCGGAGGGACGAAGCGGGGCCTCTGAGTGTTCGCCTGCTGGTGCTTGAAGGCGATCATCTTCCTCTTCTTGAGGTCCAGCTTGTTCTGCTCAGTCTCTTGGATGAGCGCTTTATTGACCAGCCGCTGGAAGTCGGCGAAGTCGGCGGCGACGAGTTGGATGGACAGCTCATCCTTAAGTCCCCTTAGGAACTTGGCTTGGCGGAGGGCGTCGGTGCGCACTTCCTCCGGTGCGTAGCGAGCGAGGCGGTTGAACTCATGGAGGTACTCCATGACAGTTCGGTTGCCTTGATTGCAGGTCGCGGAATTCCTGCTGCTTGACCGCGATGACACCGGCGGGGACGTGGGCGGCACGAAAGGCGATGGTGAACTCCGCCCAAGTCACCATGTGGCCCTCTGGCTGGGACGCACGGTAGTTGTCCCACCACTCGGCGGCGGGACCCTGGAGCTGATGAGTGGCGAAGGCCACTCGCTCACGGTCTGTGCAGGGGAGGAGGTCGAGCTTCTTCTCGATGGTGCGGAGCCAATCTCCGGCCTCCATCGGGTTGGTCGTGCTCGAGAAGATGGGCGGGCGCACGCGCAAGAACTCGGAGAGTTGCGGAGCGGCCGCGGGTGCTGGTGCGCGAGGGGCGGGTTCCCCGTTCTGCAGACGGTCCAACTGGGCCTGTTGGTGCTGCATTTGGGTGAGGAGAGCGGTGATCAGATGGTTCTGATTTGCCATCATCTCCGCCAGAGTGGGGTGGTTGGCGGAAGGCGACCCGGATTGGCGCGGGCCCGTTGCACCCCAGTTGGGTACAACACCCTCGGGCGCATCACGGCTTCCTCCTGCTCCGTTGTTGGAGCCGGTGTTCTGGTGGTCAGCCATCTTCTGAATATCCAAAATGATAAAGCAAAAGATGACGAAACAATAATACAACCAAAAGTACCATATAAAATTCAAGCACATAAGTATATAGAGTGGTATAAATGTTCATTACAATCACGTTCTTATTCTACCCACAACACACTCGTCGCGGGTAGCACCACATACAAAATAATGCTTTTTATTTATTTTCGCGTCTCCTAACGCCTACTCGCCACCGGAGGCGGTCTCCGTGCTCTCGGAACCACGAGTGCGCGGCTCCAGAGAGATGGTGGGCTCGAGAAAATTCTCGATGATGGAGTCGGAGACGAGGCCGGGGCGTGGTGTAGGGGCGCTGGTGGAAGGCCTGGCGGGGGAGGGTCGTGGCGGGATCCTCTTGGGGCGAGGGAGGGGCTCACGGATAGGCTTCTTCTTTCTTGGAAGAAGAGGAACCATCTCCGCGATGTCCTTCTGCAGCTCCATGATCTTGCGCTGCAGCTCGCCGTTCTGTTGGATCAGGTTCTTCGTTTCTTCACGAAGAAACGCAACCGCCTCATGGTGCTCGTCGGCGTCGAGCACCGCCTCAGTGTGGAGATCATCCATGGCCTGCAGAAGACGCGACTGCCGGGCCATGACCGGATCACGCACGGAGTGAACTCCGAGGTAGATGCTACGGTGGGCTCCGGGAGTACGCTTCGGCACAAGCCGGAAGGATGAGTTCTGAAGACGATCGTCGTAGATCATCCTCAGCTCCATGAGGGCCTGGAGGGCGACTCGTTGGCACGCGACGTCGAAAGTCGGGCCTCCAAGTGCGGTGGTGTAGGGCGGCAGATGCTCTCCGGAGCCATGGACGGTGAGGGAGACGTCGCAAGGCCCGGCGAACTCGTCGGGGTAGACTCCTTGAAACTCAGGTTCGAAGAGGAACCCGAGGAAGGTGAGCATCATGCGGAGCTCCCGGACGAAGCCCTCGTAGTGGCGGCAGTAACTGTGGACTTGGTAGACTGGCATCTACAAAACAATAAGTTGAATAAAAGTGAGGAGAGGAACAAAGTTTATGAAGTAGATTTTCAAGAAATAATTTCCTATGGTTAATGGCTAGGCGGGTCTGTTTGGCTTCCTACAGTCAAGTCGGCTCTGATACCATCTTGTAGCGCCCCGATTTAACAAAATCGAGACATTATTGAATTTCCATAGAAAAACAATAATACAAGAGGTTCATCATGCGACAACGTACATACGATAAAATCCATGGTACGCAGACCATATTTATTACAACATTGTTTTAGTAAAAACAGTAATAAAGTAATTAAATAACGGCATGACGAACGTCTTCTTCAGGATCTTTCTTCTTGACTGGGTCGCTACTCCAGACCGTCTTCAAGATAAACATCCTCTGTGGGGTCCAACGGGTATGAGTACAAAAGTACTCAACAAGCCACCGCAAATGCAAATAGTAATGCAGGATAATAAACAAGGAAGGATAAAGGCTAACAATGCGGAAATAAAGCAGTTGCAGTTATGACATTTAGTGTAATCATATTTTAATCATGCGGAAAGTAAATATGAACATCATCAACATCAACTAACTCGAGGAGTACGTTTTACCTCCTCGCACAACGGTCCTTACATGTCAATCCATCATGCACATACATATTCAAGTAAACTAACTGGGGGATGTCACGCAACCCGCCCTTGACCGTGGGCTCGGCTTTTCGAAAAGATTTAAGACTCTGATCAGAGATGTACTACTGTACCCACAAGGCACGCACTCATCTCAACGAGATGACCCATTTCACGGGAACTCGTGCCAAAACCTCAATATGAGATGTTCCAAGCGATAACCACCCGCTCTAGGTTTCGCCGGCGCGCCGGGCCGCATCCCGGCTAACGTCGCACCCCCTTTTGCGCCACATTGGTACAAGTCACCCGCAGGTGCAACTTGACCCATCTCCAAGTGGTGGCCTCGGTTTGGAACAACCCATACCTTAGTTAGGACTTACCCACTAGACTTGTGGTTAGTACGTAAGTGTATTGCAACGGATCCCTCAGACCGGTCCTTATAGTGCCCCGGGTGCGACTGACCAATGCCCTAGCTTGCACCCGGAACCCACCATGCATACACTCACAACCATGACTCATCACCAACAGAATTTCCAAAGATAAGAAGTAACGGGATCATATAATAGAACCATTTCACTACGACTCATTTTATCCTATAGCGGCTGTGCCAATACATTGGACACTAGCTAATATCATTGATCATATGGTGACAAGGAGGTTAGGCGAGATAGCATGGCTTGGGTTGCACATCAAGGTCGGGGGATCCTAAATAAATATAATGTAAGGGTTCATTTGACTAATGCACATACATAACCTATGGGTTTTAGCGATAATCAATTCAGACATGGGTTCAATATGCTCAAAAGAATTGTTTGGTGACTTGCCTTGTTCAGCAAAGGGAGAGGGAGGGACTTCGGGGAAGTACTCCGGCTCCTCGGTGACGTCGTAGTCTTTTTAATATAAAGTAAAATAAAAAGAACATAACATCCAATCAAACAGTATAACATTACATTATAAACACATAAGTTAAAGTTGGTTTGAATAAATAAACTCAAAGGTTAAGGTTCTGGATTTTATAAATAATTTGAAAGGGGTTAAAATGAAGGGTTGTCCTTTTTAGAAAACAAATGTTCAAATGTGATTAAGGTCATATTAAATCCTCAAATAAGTGTGAAATGAAAAGTTCATGTCAATTTGGTGGTTTTTAGTGAATGAACAGAAAAGAAATTAATAATAATTTTTCTGAAGTTTAAATATTTTAATCCATATTTTAATCCTAAAGGCTTTTGAGTAATTATTTGAATAAACATGAAAATGTCAAAATAAACCTACTGTTTTTATGGCATAAACATGTAGAGAATAATTTTATGAATTTTCTAAAATTGGAATGGTAATTTTTAGAGTCCAAATGCATTAGATATGAATTTCACAAGTTTAAAAGCATTTCTGGAATTTATTTTCAAATTTTAAACCTCTCGGGTCCACGGTGAGCCAGGCCCACGGTGAACCCGCGCACTGTGCGCGTGCGCCGGGTCGATCTGGACCGTCGGATCCAGATCCGACGCGCGAGAGCGAGGCGGGACGCGTAAGTCGCGATGGACGGCCAGGATTAAAACGTTTGAACCGGTACCACGTGGACGCACAGGATTAAACGCGGGTTTTAAATACAGATGGACGCACGAGATTAAAACGTACCGCTTCACTCAGATCCGACGGCGCCGATTAAATCGCACGAGGGATTAAATCCGGGCCGTTAGATCTGGATCGCGCGGCGCGGATCGAATCCGACACGACACGGGTACTCGACCCGTGCCGGTCGTCTTCTCCGACGACGGCGAGCGGGCCAACGGCCACGGCGAGCGACGGTGGCCCTAGCTAAGTCCAAAAATGGAAGGAGGGGACTACAGCGGTCACGATGGTACCTTGGCGGCGGTCCGGGGACGGAGGGGCGTGGCCGGCGACGAGGGTAGACGCGGAAGGCTCCTCGGGTACTCGACGGCGACGGTGTTCCGGCGATCTCCTTGGCCAGCGGAGGCGTGGCCGAGGTAGGGGACGTCTTTGCGGTCACGACGGTGGCGGAGGCGCGGGCCGGGGTGGTCCGAGGCGACGGCGAGGGGCGGCCGGAGACGAAATAGAGGGAGTGCTCTAACCGGCGAAGTGCGGGCGCTCTGCTTGGTCTGAGTGCGAATGGTTGCGTGAACCGAACGCGGTGGAGGGCAAGGACTTAAATAGAGGCACCGGCGGGGGCAGGGAGGGCGCAATTGACGGTGGCCGAGGTTAATGACGCCATGACGCCGGTGAGCTCGGGTTGACGCGGTTCATCGAACCTGGACGCGGATCGGCCGAATTAATAGGGGGAAAACGGTCGGCGCGTTGAGGGGAATTCATTGCCGGCGAGTGATTAGGGTGAGGGGGCCGGCGGGGGCGGATCCGAGGGAGTAAAGGTGGCCGGCGTAGTTTGGGGGCGACGGCGCGGGGTTGAAGACGGAACTGACATGCGGGGACCACTGACCAGTGAGCGCGAGCGGGCGAGGGTGACGCCTGACGGGTGGGGCCGAGGCGTCGGGTTCGCGCGCGAGGGGAAAATTTCGGCGCCGACAGGTGGGGTCCATGTGTCAGCCTAAGGCGGGCGCGGTAACGGGCTGGGCCGGCCGGGAGAGAGAGAAGGGAGGGAGAGGAGCCCGTTACTGTTCTATCACTTTTCTGAATAAAAATAATTCCAGAAAATAGATTAAAATATTAGGGCTACTTCCAAGGCTGGTAAAAATTTATAAAAATTCTCAAAATTATATTTTGGTCTTAGGATCATATACAAAAAGTTTCACCTCCTGATTTGGTCATCTACTCTATGTTGTAGTTCAAAAGGGTATAAAAGGGATTTAAAAGTATTTTCTGAAATAATAATTTCAATAAATTGAATTTAATAATATTTTTATTGTTTTGAAAATTTGGGGTGTTACAGTAGTGGCTGATACTAGCCCATATTCTATCGACCTACAACTCTGGCACATCGTCGGAGCATCTGTATCCTCTTCCTGCATGATGCGAGGGATACAAGGTAAGCAAAAACAAGAGAATGAGCAGAAAAGCCAAGAGTTAAGATGAAAATATTTACCATGGAGGCCTCACTGATGTAGCCAGAATATAGGCATTCACAATACATCTTTGAAGGTTGGTTGACAAGATGTTTCATCTATTCACCCTACCATTGAGCGAAGCCATCGGAGCAGGCGTAGTACGCTAACCAGGAGGCAAAATCGCCATAAGGAACCTTGTTGACTATTCTGAAAATGTGGTCGTACTCCATACCGTCCTTGATCTCTCCATGAATTTGGACCCGATCGATGAAGAATAGGTGAGGTGAGAGCTGGTCAAACCCTAGTTGGAACAAGCAGATAGTCGGATGGTAGAATTCGAAGGAGGCCTTTCGGAGATGGCCGACGAAGTTGACAGGTAGGAGACAAGGAGTAATACAAGCCTTGAAAATTTTGTTGGCCTCCTTTCTCGACACACATCGTCCAGGCAAAATCAACGAGGATATGCATATTCAGGCAGGAAATCATATGCGAACCATATAATGTTTTCATCCTGAAAGCCATAGTAGAATCCTACGTAGCAGAAACTATGTGACTTGGGGAACAGCCAAAAAGTGCCACAGCAAGCGGCCGCCTCGCCCAAAGATAGGCATTGATGATAAGAGGGATCAGCCGACTCGGGGTGATCAGAGGGGAATTCGATCGAAGCGAAGGGAAGATTGTCGATGGCTTTGGCGGTGTAAATGTTATACCAAAGCTGAAGAAATCACCAAGGACTGTCGAAGTGTCTGACTGGCTCACTAGCCGATAACTTGGCCGATACCTGGTGGAGACGAAAATAAATGGCTGCCAAGGAGGTATCAGCTGATTGGGATTTTATTCTTCGTATCAAGCTACTCATCTAAGGGTTGGAGATAAGAGGTCGGACCCAGAATGGATCCACAAAAGACAAATATTTCTAGCCAAAGGTTGAGAAAGGCAACATTCTCACAAGCTTCTACGGGACCGGTCTTCTTGTTAAGCTTCAAAATATATTTTCCCTTGCCACCAGTGGATTTCACATCAAGGTGGTGAGGTGTTTTGGATCGAAGGGAAAAAGGTTCTCAAGGAGAGATGATATCAAGGGAAGTAAAAACAAAAATGTCAATTTTATCCCAAGATGAGCGATGGGCGGCCGATGCCCTAAGGTACCAATCACACCAACAGGGAAGAGAAGGGAAAGCCCTAAAACTATTGGTCTAGTCGGAGGGAAGCATAGAAGAGTGTTTGAAGGGGATTCGATTGGTCTTGGCATTGATAATATCAGTGGGATCGGGATCACCCATCGGACCTAGAAAATAGTATGTTGGGTGTTTGGCCATAGGGATCAAAACTTGGTTCTGCAAGTTCTATAGAAAAAGAAAAAGGGAAGATAGTAAAGAAAAACGGAAGACAAATCAAGAAGAATGAAGAAATACCGAAGACTTACCTCTGAGATCATGTCAGTGGTTGCCATCATTAAGGATTTGAAGACTGAAGGTAGATAGAGGAGGCGAGGATGACGAGCATTGTAGGATCTAAAGTAGCGACCAGAGGGAGGGTGAATGGGCGCCTAAAAAATTCTTTCGAATCAATGGCCTACTCCCAACACCCAACGCACCTCAACAGACTTAGCAGGGAAAAGTAAATAAATCAACAGAGCCTAAAATGATCTAGCTTAAAACGACTGTTGTCCTAAACAAAGAGACACCAACACAGTGCTTAAAAGGCAGATTAACAGAGCATTTAAATCATGGACGTATCAAGCTTCACAAAAAATAGATCATCACAGAGGTTTAATATTGAGTGCACGTAAAACGAGGAATATTACTATTCAAGGTTGTCTCCTATTCGATACTCGTTGAAGCCTGTGCTATGTGGACATGCGAAGCCTGGAGTTGTTGAAGTCCGTGCAGTACAGTTCGGTGAAGTGTGTAGCTGCCGAAAGCCTGCTCCAAGACTTCGAACAGTATACTTTGGAAATGAGGTGTGCAGTGCTAACTATCGAAGTCTACTTTCGCTGATGAAGTGTACCTGTGCGAACTATACTTCGAACATTCGAAGCCTGATCAGCCAGAGGACACAAGCCAAAACAGAAACCGAAGCCTACCAAAATGCAAAGCCAACTTCGGGCTTGAGACTTTTCAAAGCACACAAGGGAACAGAAGTTCACTGATGCTAAAAACTCTGAATCACTCGAAGCCCTTGCATACTTCGGAAATCTTCTCGTGAACTTTCGAAACCTGCAGGAAAAATTCTGAAGCCTAGCAGTTTCATGATGTGGGGCCCACGCCAGAGACTGACAGAGAGACCCGCATGCGAAGCTGCTGCAGAAAAGGCAAATAGTCTGCAGGCCAGCGAAGCTAGGAAGAAAAAACTATGCTGCAACGAAAAAAATGCACAAAAAGCAGAAGCACAAATTTCTCTCGGAGCAACACGAAAAATACTGTTGAAGCAAAAAACAAAGAAGCTAGACACTAGCCTGTGGAACTACGAAGCAAAGCTCACAGACCCACACCTAGAAGCTATCCGATAGGACAAAACACAGCTGCTAGTTCTTGGAAGCCCTGACCCAAACATGTCTATCAAGATCATAGACTCTAGAAGCTAGAGTGTAGAAACATCAGAAGGAGATATAAAAATGGATCTTAGCACAAGGTGCAAACGCACAAAAATCGATCCAGTCATGCATCAAAAATAAGTCATGATGAACTGTAACATAAAAAACGAAGCCGTCGGACAAAGACAATCAATCCAAGCATGCAAAACGATGCCTCAATAAATAACTCTTCATAGATACTACCGATGGTTGAGAATAGGAGAATAGCACCTGGTGAAGGAGATCGTGCGTGACGAACAACAAGCTGTGATTTTCAAGCAACAAGAATCACACACATGCCGGCGGCGCAAACAGGAGAAGCAGAGAGAATGACCCAATCTTTTTGTATTAGAAAAGTGATTTCAGAAATGGTAACCCTAACCCTAGGGATTGGGGCCCTATTTATAGGCAGCCCAATAGCCTAGGAAAATACCAAAAGACCCTTAGGGTTTTTATAGACACTGAAATAAAATGGAAAAGACCAAACTGTCCTTAGGATATTTTTACAGACATGACTGAATGACTGTGGGCCTAAGGACAAAATAGTAAACTCCTAATTACAGATGACTTATCTTGAAGCGGAGCTTTCGTAGAAACTACGGCTTCGCCTTAGAACGGTCCGATCCGAGATCAGCGGAAGTCAGTTTTGTGCCGAAACTGACAAAAGCGTCCACAGAAAATCACTCATCGCCCGTGTACTTGAGTCAATCCTGGTCAACAGCCCAGTGGATCCTCTGCTTCTCCTAGCCCATGTACCCGGATTGGGCCAGCCCAACTTCACGGCCCCTCTGCCCAACAGTCGCTCGCTGCCCGTGTACTTGAGTCACATGCGGCCCAGACGCAGCAGGTCTTCTCTCCTCATCAGTCCTCTTTGACTTCTGTTGACAATGACTCATCACATCTAAAGCCATGAGGCCCACGCTCTTTAGCATGGCTCCTCAAGCGCAACGGATTGTAAGAGCACTGGGAGCAGAACAGCGACAAGCCTAAAAGGAAGAGAACATAGCGAAGGCAAAGAGCATGAAGGGGAAGTGAGGCACTTGGCGGCTGCTTATAAAATGCAAGGCAACCCATTGGCAACCAAGCCAAGCCAATCCTGGCAGATTTGGTGGGATCACCTGCAACATTCGGCAAAAGGTAATCATGAATATGATTCTCAAAACGCCAGAATGTTTGCAGGTCCGAGATCAGGGGAAGCAAAATCTTCGGTCTACAGATGCCAATGCACAACTGTGTGGAATGAAGCCTAGTCTGGTAACGCCACAAAGAGAAGTAGATGCATCAAACCAGGTGACATCTTTCATAGTCGTTCATGGCCGAAGAGAAAATGAGAGGAAGAGGAAGGAAAAGCCGATGCCTGGCACATTATATACGAAGTATTGGAAGATTAAGGGTTTCGGCTACTAGTGATAAATTTGAAAAGACGTTGCGAAGGCATCTGATAGGATGAGATGGCAGAAGGTGATGATGACTGATAATTTCAAAGCATCGATCACCCTTTTGATGCTCCAAAACTGGGGGGCATGTGTTGATGCCAAGATTTGGTAAAGCCCGAGCCCACTAAATATGACCGAACATGCAGGAGATGATGAAGGACAGAGAAGATAAAGATGATCCAAAATCGGTTACAATGTGGATTGCTTGGACGGCAAGTATCTGGACTATAAATATGTATCTAATTAGCTAGGTTTAAAGTACATAACTCTACAGACAACTACTCTTCGGTGTATCGCCACCCTTGGCTTCCCATGATTAATCCCGGTGGGATTCGACACTTGGAGTTGTGCTGCATCGTTTCGATCTCCGACGAAGAGGTGAGTACCGCCACCCCGACGATCGTATTGGTGAGGTCAGTGTTCTTTTAGGCTACATCGTATCGATCTCTTGAAGGTATCGACTGAGTCAATGCAGTCGTTGGTTTATCCCGTTGTATTGGCTAGGCCTAAGGCTGCATCAGATTGATCTCTTAGATTGATGTGATTTAGTTATCATAGTCTGAGGCTTCATTAGTTAGGTCCGACATCTTTTTGTATTGTATCTGCTTCAAGTTGTATAATGTTCATCTAAATAAAGCATGCCCGATACTTTTATTAAGTTCATCGTGAGTAGCTACTATCTTGGTTAGGTCTAATCTTGTTATTATGATGATTTTGATGATTCTGATATGTCATCTAGTGCGTTTTATTTATTTATATCGGAGTACAAGCCGATATGTTATCTTTAATTTCATGTTCTATTTCATGTGAGCTCAGGAGATACACATCGACCCTCGCCCATTGTTGTTTTGTCCTATTGGTCGATGGCATATTCATCTCAATTGCCCTATAGTAGTCATCAGCCATATGGTTGATCGGAGTATTCGTTCACGATTATTTTGTCCTCACCATAGGCATTGGCTTGGCAACCGATCGGCTCTGCTACTATTGTTTTTTCTTCTTTGACTCCTTATTAGTTGCAGGGTCAAACTGATTGGCACGCTCAGAACTTTCTATTTTTCTAAGATTATAGGACCTACACTGGAGTTAAGCAGATCTCTCAGGCCACGTGTGCGGCCAAAAACTACACAAACAACAATCCATTCACTAATGGACAAACACCATAGAGCATGCCATTTGAAAATATTGAACACCATTTGTTCTTTATTATTAATTCAAAATCATCTTCTTATAAACATGAGGAAGAGATAATGTTTCTGCCTAAGACAGGAATGAAATAACAATTATTCAACTCCCAAACTAGTCCTAAAGGTAGCGACATTGTATAAACGCCAACAAACAATGCTGCAACTTTTGCACCATTCCAGACGCGGACATCCAACTCGCCACTAGCACACTTTCTTTTCCTACTCAGCCCCTACAATGATTTGCAAGTATGAATAATCGAACCGGTATCAAATACCCATGAATCATTTGGACAATTAGCAAGATTAATTTCAATAACATTAATACCTGAAGCAGAAGTCACACTTCCCTTCTTATTCTTATATTCTTCTAGATACACCTTACAGTTGCGCTTCCAATGCCCAGGCTTGTGGCAATGGTGGCACACATCAGAGCTAAAAGGACTCAACTTGGACATTCCAATCGGTTTAGGCTTCACACTAGAGATCGAATCCTGTAGTCTTATCCTTGCCCTTCCTCTTTCTCTTTTTTCTCTCCTTTAGAACCATCATCACATGACTTGGAGATTTCCTGATACTCTCCTCAGTAATCTTGATCATCCCATGCAACTTAGCTAGTGTCTTCTCTAGTCCAACCATGTTATAATTCATGATGAACAGCTCAAAGCTCAAGGGGAGCGACTGGAAAATCACATCAATAGCCAAGTATGGATCCAACGGAGAACTCAGTCTCTTTAGAGTCTCAATGAAACTAATCATCCTAATCACATGAGGACTCACTGGGCTTACTTCTGCCAACCTACTCCCAAATAAGGCCTTAGACACATTGTATCTCTCGGCCCTTGCCTGGTTCTGAAACATGCCCTTGAAGCATACGATCATATCAGTAAGTATCTCATTCCTCATATTGTTTCTAAAACTCAGAGGACATACAGTCAAGCATCAAACAGCTGACGTCAACGGAATCACTACTATGCTTATCATAAGCACGCTTGTCTGTTGCAGAAGCATTCTCTCCTGGTAAATCAAGGTGAGGTTCTTCTAGAACATAATCTTTTTTCTCTTGCTTAAGAACAATTCTCAAGTTTCTATATAATCCATAAAAATTGTTCTACAGAATTTCTCTCATTCAATAATAGATAAAAAATTAAAAATTGAAGTGCTCTTAATAGTAGTAGTTGTGCCATGATCTACAAAAGATTAACTGCAAGGTTCAACACTATGCAATGTTTATCTTCTATCTAATAAAATATGTTCCACTATTTAAAAATAGTCACTTTTCCTCTAATGACTAATAGTGGCTGCAAGATCCATATTCATTCTAATTCCTAGTGAGCTTTCGCATCACTCCTAAAAGCTAGGTGACATAGGTAAGCAACACTTTGTGAATCACATCGTATGTGACTCTTATAGTTGTAGAAGCATCCAATACTCAACGTCCAACTCTATGCTCCAAGGCTCAAAACCGTTTTGATAGCCTCATTAAGCAAACCAATACTATGTGTGCGGAAGTCTGACTTCCACCCCAACTAGGCAAGATAAAAGATAGCACCATTCTTTGGTAGACCTACTATCGATGATCGAGATCCTTGGTGGGTGCAACTATTGGAAAGAGAATCACTACTTAATTTTTTGAGGGAAATCTATTCTAGCAAGGTTACGTCCCTAGCGTGAACGAAACATGTAGGAATAGTATGGTAGGAATATAAGTAAGCGCCATGGACAACACATAGTATGGCTCCTTCATATGGCAATATCCATCTCCATGGCTCCCGTCAGTGAATATGTGCTTTCGGCCTCCATGAACTATACTCGCCCATTACTATAGCACCTATACAAGTTACATGAGCCGAAGCTTCAATACTCGACACGTAGGTCGCAAATGTACACCAGCCTTGGCTATAAATAATCATGACACGCAAGCCATATTTAATTTACATTCATTGCATGCATCTCATACATCACATTCATCAAGGTCATACCCGTCACAACATTCTCTGCTAAACAATGTTAGGCAAAGAATCTACAAGTGACTGAACTAGATCGGAACTTCTGATTCCAAATCGAAACTTCCGGCTGCAATATTACTCTCTGTATCAATTAAAAACCGACATCAGAACTTCTGATCCAATACGGACATTCCGATCTGTCAAAACTTCTGATCCAATTTCGAAACTATGATAGCAAAATTGCTCTCTATATTTAATCGTATTCAATATCGAAACTTCCGATCAAGTATCAAAACTTCTGATCCGACAAACATCGGAACTTCTGATCCGACAAACATCGGAACTTCCGATTTTCTACAGATAGAAATCAGATCTAATATGTTTTCCACCATGTATATCAATATATGAGGGTTCCAGATCGAACACTACGCACGTAGGCTCTGATACCACTATTGGAGAATGGGGAAACTATGCTAGCCAGCAAATTCAAAATTTTCGCCTCAAAGCCCAAGAACCATGTCCGTAAGGGATCATGAATTGGTACCTTCTAGCACAAGACGCGCTAGGTACAACGGAAGAAGATGTTGGGTAAGTGCGTCCTCGCTTATCCTTGCCTCGCTCCGACCGTTCCGCGGTGATCCAATCGATAAAGACAACAGTGTCCACGTGAAGAAGACAATGAGCATTGCTATTCGAGCAATGACTCCAAGGAGTCTACACGTACAGGGATGAGATTGCTCCCACGCCAGCGTGCTAGCACCGCTCGTGAGAAACGGGAGATAACTCAATCTCAACTCTTGAGATCAAGAAAGGGATAAGAATTCTTGGTGTCTAGGATTTAGATCTGATCTAAACTATGAATTAACTTGATTTCCAGACATCCTCCTCTCTTTATATAAAGGTGAGAGCCCTGGCCTCAAATAATTAGAGATCGAACAGATCCAATCTGTTATGCCTACCTCGAAACTTCTGATCCTTAGATCGGAACATCCGATACCCCTATGAGAACTTCAGATCAGTGCAATTTTTTCCGATACGCATCAGAACTTCTGGTTTCAACTCTCTGTCTCTAAATTAGAAATTATCGGAACTTCCGATACCATATCAGAACTTTCGATTTGAGCTCTCTGTTTCACAAACAATAAATTATCGGAACATCCGATACCATATCGGAACTTCTAATTTGAGATCTCTATTTCCAATTCAGAAAATAATCAGAAATTATGATTCCACATCCAACTGGAATTTTCTTGGGCACTCTTCCTTCAGCTTGATTATTTGTGGAGAATTGTTTGATGGTGTACGTGATTTCAAATAATGCCCCCGATGGGAGACGATTACCAATCCAATTCTGCACCAGTGTCGACACACTGATCCGTTGAAGAATAAAGTCCATGGTGCTGGCTTGACATAAGTTATTGCCTCATCTATGTGGTGGACAATGAAATCAACTATTGCTTGTTCCTTTACTGTCTTTGCCGATTCATACCAAAGGTCAAACTTAGTTAGGGCGAGTACCCATTTTCCAATACGTCCCTTTAGGACTAGGGCCGATAGCATGTACTTGATGACATCGGCCTTGCATACGATGGTACATTCTACCGATAGCAAATAATGCTTCAACTTGGTGCATGAGAAATATAAACATAAATAGAGCTTCTCCACTATGGGGTATAGGGTTTTAGCATCCAACAGCCTCCTTCTAAGGTAGAAGATCACCATTTCCTTTTTATCGACCTCTTGCACCAAGACCGATCAAATAGCTTTGTCATTGGTCGATAGGTATAATCTGAATGGAATTTGAGGAGCCATGGTGGAGATCGTGGGCTCATGCCTCTGAGATGATGAGTGATTTTCAACAGAAGAGATGATGAAGGCAGCCCTCCAAGGGAAGACACTTCGAAGGGGGACTTCGGAGGAGATCTTGTTGTGGCATTGACTGGTGTGACAGGTATACAGACGGACGATCAGTGAGATGGAGGAGCTACGGAATCATAGTGGTCCAATCCGGGTACATGACGCAAGGACGACAAGTGAGTATTGTGGCATTGGTCGTGTGACTCAGATACACGGATATGCGATTACCGGGCTAAAAGAGCTGCTGGATCATGGTGGTCCTAATTCAGGTACACGGTGCAAGGGCGAGAAAAAGCTTTGTCACTTTCGATTCAAAACCGTCGGATCAAAATTTAAATGTTATGAAAATACCTAGAAATATGATTTTATTTCTTAGTACAATACACTAGTATTTTAGTATTTTTCTGATTTTATTTTTAGTCTGAAAAATACTTAAAGGTTTTTTAGTAATATTCTATTTTTTAATTTCTTTTATAAAAATACCTTAAGAGTAATAAGGGAATTTCCAATGTACGGGCTGCCCATAAAAAGGCCCCATGCCTTAGGAATACACACAGATTTTTGTAACTTATTTTTGAAACACTTTTTGAGAATTAACTTTTCAAATTAGAAATCCAGAGTATTCCAGCTGTTTTTCTTCAACAGTTGCCTCTCCCGCTGAGCAATTTTTGGTGTGGCCTTCGTTTCTTTTCGCTCCTGACGCTGGCACTTTTAGCCGTGTTTGGTGTTGTCAGCTTGTGTGGGCGCACTCGGGTTCTTCGCCCCCGGACCGCAGGGCCTTCGGTGCTTTGCTGCCTTTTTCTGCTCTTCAGTGCCGTCGCTTTGTGTCAAGTCAAGGTACTGCTCCCGTGTTTTTTTTTGTTGTTGCTGCATGTACGCGTGTTGCTTGTGTGTGCTATCTGATGACCCAAGGCAGCATCATGCCAGCGCCTGTGCACACGGTCAGTGCACACGTTGATTGATGTGCTAGTTATTGCAGAAAATTTTTTGATGCCAAAGCTGACGTAGCATGTGTTCCCTAGATTCGCATGCATTTATTTTTTCTCAGACTGCATTGTTTTCCCTGGTGCGTGTAGGATTGGATATGGATGTCAGAATATTTGAATTATTCGTATTCATATTTAAATTACTGTAAATATGGATATTCATATTTGTATCCGAATTAAATATGGATGACATTTGGAAATATCCGAATTCGTTTTACAAATGTGGATATGGAAACCGATATCCGAATTCTACTGAATGTGGATATGAAAATGGATACATCCGTATTTGTTTTAGGATTTTACACAGATTAAACTTAGACTCAAGATAATATATTATGGTTTATTTATTATTTATATAATTATGCAATACTTAAGTTAGTGAATATTAATAAGTTATGGTTTAAAATAAATTGATGGTTAAATATTTGTTTGAACTTTAATTTTTTTATAATCAAAATACAACATATCTCATTTCATATAATTTTTTTGTATTTTTTAGATACATTTGCTATTTTTAACTCATTAATTGTGTTTCTAGGATTTAAATTGAAATATGTGAAATTTGAAATGCAAGTACCTAAAATAATGCACTAAAATTTATAGAAAAATTACATTCACTATTTTGTGTCCATTTTTAGTTATTATCCATGAAATTTAAAGAAATATTAAAAAATTTATGTTACGACACTTCATCGATAATGTGGAGCTTAAGGGTTTTTTAATTATAAAAAATTAAATAAAGTCTGAAAAATACGAGACTTATCACAATGTTATAATATTATACGTATATACCATGATAAAATTTTGAAAATGTTTCGAGAAATTTATCATATAGAATATTAAAAATCTGAGATTCTCTTAAGAGGAAATAGAGTTTTGAGAAGGAATAGGTTATGGTTTAAAGTAAATTTATGGTTAAATATTAGTTTGAACTTGAATTTTTTTATATAATCAAAATACAACATATCTCATACCATATAAATATTTTGTATTTTTCTAGATCCATTTGCTATTTTAACTCATTAATTGTGTTTCTAGTATTTAAATTGGAATATGTGAAATTTGAACTGCAAGTACCTAAAATAATGCACTAAAATTTATCAAAAAATCACAGTCACTATTTTATGTCCATTTTTAGTTCTTATCCACTGAATTTAAAGAAATCTTAAAAAATTTATGTTACGACACTTCATCGGTAACGTGCAGCTTAAGGGTTTTTTAATTATAAAAAATCAAATAAAGTCTGAAAAAACGAGACTTATCACGGTGTTATAATATTATACGTATATAACATGATAAAATTTTGAAAATGTTTCGAGAAATTTATCATATAGAATATTAAAAAATCTAAGATTATGTTGAGAGGAATTAGAGTTTTGAGAAGTAATAAGCTATGGTTTAAAGTAAATTGATGGTTAAATATTTGTTTGAACTTGATTTTTTTATATAATCAAAATACAACATATATAATTCAATATAATTTTTGTATTTTTCTAGATCCATTTTATTTTTTATCTCATTAATTGTGTTTCCATTGTTTAAATTGGAATATGTGATATTTGAACTGCAAGTACCTAAAATAATGCACTAAAATTTATAGAAAAATTACATTCACTATTTGTGTCTATTTTAGTTCTTATCCACTAAATTTAAAGAAATGTTAAAAAAATATGTTACGACACTTCATCGGTAATGTGGAGCTTAAAAGTTTTTTAATTATAAAAAATCAAATAAAGTCTAAAAAATACGATACTTGTCACGGTGTTATAATATTATACGTAGATACCATGATAAAATTTTTAAAATGTTTCGAGAAATTTATCATATAGGATGTTAATAAATTTTTGAAAATGTTTAATTTTTAAAAATAATAAAATTCAGCTAATTCTTTCCAAATTGCCGCCTATTTTTTCTGCATTGGCACGCATGGACTCAATTTTTATGTTCTTGTTGGTTGAAATGTATGATGAATTTCAGTTCAAGAATGTAGTTCTTGTTGGTTGTTGTGTATGATGAATTTTAGCTAGTGTTGTTTAAAAATTTAGTTTGTGCATGGTTTATTGTGTATCATTGTTTCTTATTAATTATTATTCTAATTTGGTATATTGAATCCTTTGGACTTTTGGAAAATTTATGAAACAACGAACATTTGGAGTTAAACCGAGTAAACATCTGAATACATATTTGTATTCGAAACATCCGTTTTGTATTCGTATTCGAGAATATCCAAATCCGTATTCGTATTCGAATTAAAATATAGTAAATATAGTACTATCAGGATTTGTTTCCATCCGTATCTGATCCAAATCCATCCATAGATGCGTGTGCGGATTTCTCGGCGGGATTCTGTAGTTTTGTTGGTCGAATCCCTGGTGATCGACGAGACGCCTGCAGGCTACCGCACCAAGGCTCAGCCTTGTTTCTTTTCCGGCAGTGAGTTTCTGTATTGTTGCCTAATTTGAGCATATGTTTTACCACACCAAAGCTAGCCTTGAGCATTAAATAAAGTTTTACATTTAGTTTTACATATTTTCGAATCACATCATAAGAAAAAAAAATTAAGTGCACCTTAAGCTTAAGATGTGACCATAAACCTAAAGTGATAGCTTTTTGTGGGTCCCACTATAAGTAGGGCTCACTTCAATGCTACATTTTTTATTTTTTTTCATTGTGCACCCAACAATAACAAATGTTAATTTTTTGTGAGTCTCACATTAATGTTATTTAGAACATAGACATTGTGGTTGCTTAGAGCATTCGAATATATGTTGTGACAGAGACTAATTTAACCTAAGGCAGCCAAAAGAGACCTAAATCTCTCCAACACCTGCATCTGAGTGCATCACGGGTAATGTCATGCAGCTATTTCTCCCACCAGCAGATTCACGTGCTACTTGCCTGATTGTGTCTACACGCTGCCAGTTTGTGGAAATCAATTGTGCTCTTCTATATCTGGATGTCGAGAAGACACCTTTCTCTGCTGCTAGTGATATTTGTTGTTTATCTATTTGTGTGTTTTTTGTTTTCTAAACCGGTTTCTTGCCGGTGATTGATAAATTTTCTGTGAGTGTTTTGTGTGTGTCTTTATCCTAAGATATCAGTTATTTTTTAAAGCTAGATTATTTTCATAGTGCTTGTGATATTTCAAATTGTCATTTCACATCATATCAAACAGAAAAGTTATAACACTAAATTTATGTGATTTGTGAATCGATTTGCTTCCGCTAGACCTTTTAAAGGAGTGTTGAGTGTTAAGAAAAGACCATCTATTCGAACGAATTTGTTGAGGCACCTATTCACCTCCACTAGTCGCCTATTCCGATCCTACAATTTGAGAAACCAAGTTGAAATATGTCTTGGTTTCAAGTCTGTGATGAGTGATTGACAAGTTACCTTCTGGGCGAAGGGGTCCCTCCGAAGGGGTTCAGAGGTGTTTTACCGAAGGGTTCCATGTTTGCTAGCTACAACTGTTGCAGCAGAATATGTCTATCGGTGGGGTCCGACAGAATATGATAAGAAGTTTGTACCGAAGGACTCAGTACTTTGGGCGGTACACCGGAGTGTGTATCGGAGGATGTTTACCTGAAAAGGTCTTCGTGGTACTAGAAACACTTGTCTTCTTGTTGGTGGTGTGCAGGTGACTTCGGAGGCGATGGACGGTTCAGTAGTAACTGAACCTAGGTCAAGCAGGGAGCTTGATGCCAGGCGAGCGGAGAGCTCGGTCATGGAGGCTGCGTGGGGTCGAGGTCGGTCCTCGAGTCAAAGTACTGCCAGGCAAAGGCAGAAAGTGTGGAGGGTGACTCCGGCTGAAGGTACCTCAAGGCAAAGTCCTCGGAGGCGAGTCACTTCGAAGGGTGATTCCGAAAGAGTGACTTTGAAAGATGGCGGATGAAGTCCTCAGGAATAAGGAAAGGCTCCCAAGTGTGCTCCAAACGGAGACACTTGGAAGGACACCTGACGAATGTCTCAGAAGTCGAGGTGCATCGAAGGCATGATCCAGGTAAGGCTCTTAGGGATTGTGCTCTGGGAAGAGACACTATGAAGGAGTGTTTATGAAAGTGCTTCATGCGGAGGCCTTGTACGAAGGAGGGACTTCGGAAGGTGGTAAAGATACTTTGAAGGTGGGGCTTCGGAGTTTAGATGACGAATTACTTCAGCCATGTATGGCTTCGGTACACAGACTGACAGAGTTCGAGCTGGGAGTAGCTGTGAAGCCGTGGTGGTCCAATCCGGAGGTGATGGTGCAAAGGCTCAAGGGCTTTGACGGCATTGGCTCAAAACCATCAATGTATCGAAGACTGACTTCGGTGAAGCGAAGGCCTTCGGGTTCGAAGCATGTCACCGAAGCCTCTGCACACTTCGTGTGCGAAGGGGGCTCCAGAAAATTCCACTTTACAAAAGCTGATCGTGTCTGCTCTGCAAAAGCCGATACTGTCTGCCCTGCGAAGCTGACAGAAGGAGCTTCCAATAAAGTATACTACCATCTGTACCCCCGTATATGCAAGAGACAAAAACAGTGTAAACCCTAGGGGTAAAGTAGTCAATTCGCATGACTAAGTTGTGGCTATAAATAGTGAGGCAGACTAGGTCTAGGTAACACTTTGAAAAATCTCTCCATAGCTTCTAGAGCCAGCCACCATTCTTATGTACTCAGTTATGTGAGTCTTTTGTGTTCCCTATTCCAAGAAATGAAATTTCCATTCTGTTTTTCATCTATTGCTTGAACTTGTAACTGTGGTTTGCACTGCATGATTTGAGTTTTCTGTGTTTCACTTCGTTCTCTGTCATCGAAGCCTAGTACCTATTACTAGGGAGAGTATCTGTTCGGAGCTCTCTGAGGGAAACGTACTTTTGGGAAGTGCAGTAGTGCGAAGCCTGCTCGAAGGCACCTCATGTGTGGAGCCTGCACTATCTTCGCAGCATTCAGTATGTTTTTAGGTTTCTGAGTGTGAGTGAGGTGTTTTGAACATCAAACTTTTACCCCATTCAAAGCTTGTGTTCGGAGTGTGTTCAATACCTCTGAACCAGATACTTCAAAGGGTGTGTTCGAAGCCTGTTCAATAGAACATAATTTGAAAAGCTCTCATTCACCCCCCTCTTGTCGCCTGTTTCGGTCCAAAACAATTGGTATCATAGCCAGTTAGATCACCAGTTGATCTTAACTGGTTTTATGATCCTTAGGTGAAATGAATAGATAGAGTAAGATTCCTTTGTTTAATGGGTCTGATTTTGCTTATTGAAAGGTGTACATGGAGGATTATCTTCAAAGCCAGGGAAGTGCAATTTGGCACATTGTTGATTCCTAATATGTGATCCCTAATACTCGCACCACTCGGACTGAGAAAGAACAGTATGATTACAACTGCAAGGCTAGGAATATATTGTTCACCAATCTGAGTCGGAATAAATTTGATAGGGTCGAGCACCTACGTCCAGCACCCAGATCAAGGCTAGGGCCAAAGCACCTATAACCAAGAATATCAATTGTTTGTGCAAGGGCCTGGTGAATCGGTAGATGACATGTTTGCACGTTTTGACTGCATTGTGAGAAACTTGCGCTCCACTGGTACTTTGGCTTGTTTTGATCATGATAGAGCTATCAAACTTCCCTATGCTCTGGATCGTAGCATATAGGAGGTAAAGATCTATAGTATTGAGGAGTCGACAAGTTATGACATGTTGACTTGCGACGAGCTCTTCAGTAAGCTCAAGTCCACTTAGATTACCGAGGCATCTCATCTAGGACATGGGAACTCTTTGCCTCATTTCATGGCACTAATTTCCGGTTCTAGCAGTGACACCTCATCTAGAGGTAATTCATCTGGTTGTTCTAGTGCTTGTGCTTTTGTTGGAGGTTTTGCCTTGTCCTCTATGTTCTCTGTCTCAAAAGAGCAGGTGGACACATTGGATGATGAGTATCTTGCTCTCGTTGTCAAGAAGTTCACCTAATTCTATAATGATAGATGAGATTATAAGAGAGGCTACTCTCGTGGGTGTTTTGAGTGTGGTGATAATTGACATATTAAAGCTAATTATCCAAAGCTCAAGAAGAGAGATGAGAGTGACCACACACCACAAGAGAGACAAAAAACCCTTCCACAAAAAGAATCGAGATAAGATAGCCAAGATTGCAGCCAAAGCAGCATCCAGAGCCTTCATAGCGGCCTTAAGCGACATCGACATGTCTTCAAGCGAGGAGCCAAGCTCTGGCGAGGATGAACCGCAAAGAAGGAGGAAAAGAAGGACTTCACTGGCCTTTGCTTCATGGCTGACAGCATTAACACCAGCGACATCGAATAAGATTCAACTGAGGTAATGCTATCCTATGACCAACTTTCACTCAAAGTAGATGAATTAATTGATGCTTTGGTTATACATGACATATTACTCATTAAAGTTGTTAGTGAAGCCATGAACTGAAAGAACTTAGACATAAATATGAATCTTCTTCTCCTGAACTTTCCATGATTACGTCAAAGCTGAATGATGCTGAATGTGAGTCCTATTTAGTTGTCATGAGTGAGCTTGCCGAGCTACGTTCTATGCATGCTCAAGTTGTCGATCAGCTTGAAATTGCAGAGAAAAAGCTAACTATGGAGGAGTCTATACCCTCTCCTTTAAATACTTGTTCGAACTGTCCATTGCTTATTGAGGGTATCGAATTAAGGTACAAGCATGATAAGAAGTTAGAGGCTAGATTGGAGAGTACTGGGAGTTCAAAAGATGTGCAGTCAAATGTTCCACCCGCACTATCTTTCAGGACAAACTTAGATTTGCTAGAGAGCAAGATCAGAACCTCATATCTAAAAATGAGTATCTTCTCCATGTGATTGAAAAATGTTCTAAAGGTAACGAAAGGATAGATTTACTCTTGGCCAAGACCAAGATGTATGCCAACACGACTGGTTTAACTTTGGGTTTGGGTTTTGAGAGAGTTGAGTGCCATGACAAGGGAAAGACCATTTTTACCTCTCCCACTACCCTTAGGGAAGAGAAATCCAAGATGGATACTCCACCTAAAGCTCCATGCAAGAAGTCCATCTAGATTCCTAAATCCAAAGACCAGTACACTTTTCTTGATCCTTTACCTAGACCCTCCAAAGAGATTCCATCAAAGGCCACTAATACAAAAGAACCTAACCCTCAACTACATCCCAAGAAGCCAACCTATCATTATGAGTTTTGTCATAGAGATGGGAATCTTAAGGAGTTTTTCTTCGGGAGGAAGCATGTTGATAGGGCTAAAAAGGCTAGTATTAGGTAGGAGCTATTCTACTAGAAGGGTGGCAGACAAAAGGTTCCTCGGCGTAGTGAGAGGCGAGTTGCCAGGGCACATTGTGTAGGTGGTGGTAGGGGAGACAACTTTCATGCTCGTGTTCCGGAGGGTGGATACCATTTCGGCAGAGCTCTAGGTCATTCTCGATACGGTTTTGATACGGTTTTGGACCTCATGGCCATGACCTTATGCAGTTTGATGGACCACACTTTGAGAAAGAGCTGCATTTTGGTCCTAACTATTTCACTGCTTTTGGTTTTCCAACTTTTGAGAAAATGGCTCGGCATTAGTTTAGTTCTTTTGCAAACCTTGAAGGAATAGTACCCAAGAAAATTACAGTTGGATCGGAAGTTCCGATTTGGAATCAGAAGTTCCGATTATTTTTTGAATTGGAAACAGAGAGCTCAAATCAGAAGTTCCGGTATGTATCAGAAGTTCTAATAATTTATGGTTTGCGAAACCAAGAGCTTAAATCGGAAGTTAAAACTGGAAGTACCGATGCGTATCGGGAAAAACTGCACTCATCGGAAGTTCCGATAGGAGGTATCAGAAGTTCCGATGCTACCTGGAATTGGGGTCCGAGAGTCCTGATCAGAAGTTCGATTGATCAGAAGTTCCGATGTGGACTTAACAGATTGAATTTGTTGGATCTCGAATCAGTTGTAACCAATTTGTTGGTTTTGAATTGTTGGAGACCAGGGACTCTAACATGAGTATTGTTCATCGTTTCTTCGCCTTGTTGCCGTGCCAGAAGTGCTACAGGAACAATAGTTGATGGCTGTTTTGTCTGCATTAGAGAGCCACCACAGCCAAATCTTCCAGGTGTGTTTCTGTATTCATTTTGCTCTTCTTAGTTTGCTGACCGATCAACAGAATCATATACCAGAGCACAACATGATTCAAGGTTCTGTACCGGCTTGTTTATTTGAGGAACACTTCTATCCATTTTTTCTGATTTCTATTTGGTTTTCTGCCTTGGGTTCTTGCTGCCAAGAGCAAAGTAGTTTCCAGAATTCATTTCCTGTTGATTCGGTTGATCTCTTTTGGATAGTTTTGGTTGCTATTTTTGGCTCAAATCTTGAGCACTGTTGGTAGTATTGTCACTATTCTTGTTTTTGGAAGAACAACAGCAGCTATCCTTTTCTATCATACTGCGTGTCGCCAGGAGCAAGCAGCAAGGCAAGCGCTGCCACACCTCTTCAGCAGCGCAGGTGAATACTACATCTAGTTTTCTTGAGAGAACACTATTTTGCTGGTTTTTATTTCTCCATTGGTTTTTTGTTGAACCGGCTGTTTCTTTAGTTCTTTCTCTGTGGTTGTGTTCACCTACTGTTGTTCTTCTCTGGTTCACTGAACTACAGCGCTGTGCCGGATCTGCTACAACGGCACTGTCCAAGCCAAAGCAAGGAATTGGTTGTTCTATTTGAGAAGTTTGCAGTCTGATTGTTTGTTTCTTCTTCTGATTCAGCCATGTTTTTGCCATGAGTGTTTCACTGATTTATACAGCCACCCAGTGCTATTCAATTTCATTCGTCGGGTTCATTTTGATTAGAGTTTTGCTTCCTCTGGATTTTGTTCCCTGTCTGAATCAATTTAGTACTGGAGTCCACCATCGTGCACCCGGTTGTTGGTAGAATATAGTTGCCCAGAAGGTTCAGCCACTCGATTAATCTTTGAGTAATTTGATTGAGTTTCTAGAATTGAGACATTCAATCTTTTTAATCTTCAAAAGTTTTCAGTCACCGTGCTTTGATTTCCTTCAGTTTCTAGTGCAGAAACTTTTGTTCTTGTTCTGTTGGCCACCAATGTTGCTAGGCTACAACAAACTACAACATCAAGTTCATCATGTACACATCTGATACATCACTGCTATGCAAGAGCTCGTTGCATCCTTTGACATATGTAGTTTACTGTGCATACCTGATATCACGGCAGTGAATCAACTCTAAAAATTCCCGGATCAATCAATCCTATAATTGATTTTTAGTATCTTGGTACCTTTTCTGTTCATCATCAATTTCCAAGTGCTTGTATCTTAATTGTTACTAAATTATCATGACTGTTATCTCTGCAGTGCTCATTCAGATATTTTCTATTGCCTCCTGTCAATCAATGAGGTTTCAATTCAATCATCAGAGCTAATTTTTCAGTTGTCTGTTAGTAATCAGTTGTTACTTTGTGATCCTTGCATCTTTGATATTTGTGAATTGGCTATACTGCAAATTGATCTAGTTCACAGGTTACTCAATCAAGTCATGTGTTAGCTGAATACTTCTCTTTGATCTTCTTGCTAACCTTCAAATGAACTGAACTGAAATGGTTTGAGTTCTGTTATTTTGTTTTCTGAACACTGTCGGAGTTTTATTTGCCGACAACTCTATATCGGCAAATCATTTACCGATAAGAAGGTGCTATCGGTATTTCAAACTCTGATCTAGAGATCTCGGTATTTACAAGTCCGATGCAGAAGAAAAATTTGAATTGCTCTGATTATTGATTTGGCATTTTACTGTGATCATCAATTTTTTCTGCAATTTTTAGAGGTGCGTTGGTGTTGACACGAAAACGTGCCCCTGCACTTGGGTCAGTTCGACGATCCAAAAGTGTGCGAATACTTAGGAACAAACCTAAGCGTAACACAACACTGACATCGTATTCCGACTACCCTTAATAGTGGCAAGGGGGTGGAGTCGCTAGATAATCAGATCACACAGAAATAATCCAATTAGCCGAAAAGAAATATATTAAGTAAAATAAACCAACCAGCTGACTGGAGCCTAACTGGTTAGAAGCGTATCGTGCGAAGGGGTCACCGAAGGGGGCCTTCGGCGTCTGGTGCGAAGGGTCCTGCCGAAGGTAGTCTTTGCCGTTCGGATTGATCTAGCTGAAGACAGGCTCCTAACAGAACTCGACGCGAAATCGCCTCCGAACAGCGGGGTTCGGTGCAAAGTCTCTAACGCAACAAAAATACTCCAACGCAACACACTGGCGTGACTTCGTCCGAAGCGAAGTATAGGCGCAGTGAAGCCTGGCATGACCAAGCCTGCTGCGAAGCACTCTGGCGTGCAAGACTTGGTCAAACCGACAACAGCGTGATGGGTCCGGCATGGGTAATTGAAGCAGGGTTCCACCGAAGGGTGTTTTGGCAGCCTCTGAAAACAGCCTCCTAGCTCCAGACACCTCTGGCGAAGGGGCTCCGAGCGTGGAAACCTGCAACAGAACAGAGATCAAGTGCCAATTCGGCCTAGAGACCGAATTCTGCTAAGTGTTGTAGTAGGGAAACGAAGGTAGCAATCTGTTACGTAGATTAACTGATACTTCATAGGGGAAGTAATAAGGCGATAGTGTAGAACCGAAAGTAGCGACCAGAGGGGGGTGAATGGGTGCCAAAAAAAATCTTTCGAATCAATGGCATTCTCTCAACACCCAACACTCCTCAACAAACAATCAACAGAACCAAAACAAATCACAAGTACTAAAATAATCTAGCCTAAAAATGACCAGTGTCCTAATTGAATAGACACCACATTAGTACTTAAAGGCAGTTCAAAACTGCAATCAACACATAGGCATATCAATCAACACACAGGCATATCAGAAAGCATAAATGACATCGTCAATGATACTCAAACAATTAATTAGATAAAATAATGCCAGATGAAAAAATATCCTCACAGATATGTCAGAATACACTAAGGATACAACGATACATCAAAGAACATACATAGTGCAATCCGAAAAATAAAGTTCTTGTATTAATTAAATCTAATCTAAAAATAAATACAAGCGCACGCAAAACGAGGAAGAAAAAATAGATTACTGTGCTAGTTGTCTCCTGTTCACATATGATCGAACACCTGATGTGCGTTCGCTCACTGTGCGCCACGCGTGTCTAGACGTTGAATGCAGCTTGCGCGTGCATTCGCTTCTGGACTGCACAACAGCTAGCAGCATGCGCCTGAGCGCCTCCAATAGAGAAAACTAAAACCTCGTAGCCACATGCAACACGATCTTCGCCGCCAGGTGGCCTTCAGTCGGGCCACGTGCCCCAGCCGTTCGAGCTCGCGCAACACCTCTCACTCGAAAACACTAGAAGCCAACACCGTGAATCGGTTCGCCTCGTGATAGGTGTAGCTCCCGCACGATTCTCACCGAGCGCACTCACAGCGTAGCCAAGCGTCGCCTGCCGTATACCAATGCACCGACAGCTGCCTATGCCCCCTGCGCCTGCTGTAGCGGGCTTGCCGCATGGACCACCGAGCCACCACCGCACGGTGGTTTTTGCCACCGCCGGATAACGAACTCGCCGTACGCTCCAACTCTGCTGCAAGCGCCATGGAATTCTTCCGCCGAAACCATGTGTCGCCTCACTGCCAAACACTGCGCCAGCGCCTTCCAAAAATCATTGTAGTGATACTACGAATAGCCGAAGGAATAAATCACAGTGAACAGTGGAAAAGTGAGAAGAAAATATGAACTCTGATTTTCTGATTTGGTGAGTTAAGAAACCCTAGGGGGATTGGGGCCCTATTTATAGGCAGCCCAATAAATCAGGAAAAAAACCTAATTTACCCTTAGGGCTTTTTACATATGTTGAAATAAACTAGAAAAGACCAAAATGACCTTAGGATTTTTATAGACTCGACTAACACAGACTGTAGGCCTAAAAGGCAAAATATTAAAATCCTATCTAAAGGTAACTTGTCCTGATGTGGAGCTTTCGTAGCAGCTACGGCTTCGCTTTAGGACTATCAGATCCCCGATGGGCGGTCTTGAGTGGTTTCGTCGGTTTTACGCCGAAACTGACAAAGCGTCCGTTGTCTTCGCAAGGGGTACACGGATTGGGCCGGCCCAATTCCGCGGCTCCCTCAGCTCGACAATCGCTCGCCGCTCGTTTACCTAGGTCAAACCTTGGTCAACAGACCAGCAGATCCCCTGTCATTGCTAGCCCATGTACCCGGATTGGGCCGGCCCAACTCCGCAGCCCCTCTGCCCAGCAGTCGCTCGCCGACCGTGTACCTGAGTCACTCGTGGCCCAAGACATGATAGGTCTCGTCTTCTCTTCATGCCTCTCTGTTGACTTCCGTTGATAATCACTTATCACTTCTGGAGCCATAAGACCCATGATCTTCAACATGGCTCCTTAGATAACAATATGTTACATAGATTAACAGATACTTCACGAGCGAAGTAGCAAGGCTTACCACGGTTTCGGCATGGCCGGTGGAGGGCTTCCAAGCAAACCCACGAAGGTTGTGTAGAAATTAAAGGAAAAATAAAGGTATGGTTCAAACTAGGGTTTGGAGTTGATTTGTGTTGAGGGCTAGTCTTCTTATCTCTAAGATTAATCTGGTAGGATTCGGCCTAATCATGTTTTAGGGATAAAAATAGACAGAATCAGACTCAATCTCTATCTCTGAAAAACAGCCCAAAGTGGGCCTTCGGCAGGGCCTGCCGAAGCCTACTCCTCGGGTCGAAGCTTCGGTGAGGCAGGCCTCCGAAAGCCTTTAGGCCGAAGGTAGAAAGCCGCCATAAGTCTTCCTAAGCCCAATGTTAAATGGGCCTTCGGCCCTGTAAGGCTTCGGCCCGATCCAAGACTTGTGTATTTTTTGGCCAAATTACCAAAATTGATATTTTGACAATCTTGACCATTAATGCCATTTTTTGCTATAACACATGTCTCCCTGCCTTTTGGTGAACTAGGTGAACTAAAAGCATAACGGGCTAAGGACGATACTTTCCATATCGGCCTTTAAACACTTTCAAGTGCTTTGCCACACACTTGGGAAGTACTTTTTCAAATACCTGCCATTCAAATCTCTTCGAAACCGCTCTCCTTGTAGAGATTCCAACAAGTACACGTTACCCGGAGCGATTTCAGTTACTTTAAAAGGAACTTCCCAACTAAGCAACCATTTACCAAATTTGGGGCTCTTAGTGTCTAAGGGTAAAATCGTCTTCCAAACCAAGTCACCGACTTGAAACGATTTTGACTTCACTTTTTTATTATAGTCTCACTATCCTCTTCTTGTCTTTCTCTATAGCTTCTAAAGCCCTTAACCTCTTATCGATCACTTCTTCCAAATTGTCTTTTAAAAGAGTTTCATATTCATCGACCGATAAGCCATCTTGCTTAAGAAATCTTAAAGAACCAAGATCTACTTCTACTAGTAGAACGACTTCTTGCCCATATACTAGCTCATGTGGACTAACTTTGGTAGCACCATGCTTTGCAACTCTACAAGCCCATAGTTCCTTGGAAAGAACTTCATGCCACCTTTTAGGGAACTCTTCAATTTTCTTCTTAATGAGCTTAATCACGGTTTTATTACTAGACTCGGCCTGACCATTATCCTGAGGATAGTATGGTGAAGAGTTTATCAACTTGATACCATAAAATTCGGCAAAGTCTCTCACTTCTTTAGCAACAAATGAAGTACCCTGATCTGTAGTGAGAGTTTGGGGAATACCGAATCTATGTATAATGTGCTTCAAGATAAAATCAGTTACCTCATTGTGAGTCATATTCTTGAGAGACACGGCTTCAGCCCATTTGGTGAAGTAGTCTATCGCCATCAACACGAACTGATGTCCTTTTGAAGAGGGAGGATGAATTTGGCCGATGACGTCTACACCCCAACCTCAGAACGGCCATGGCTTGATAATAGGATTAAGTAGCGATGTAGGAGATAACTGTATATTATCAAACCTTTGACATGATTCACACCTTCTATAGTATTTAAAACAATCCTTAGTCATAGTCGACCAGTAGAAACCTACTCTTTTGAGCATCCAACTCATTTTCTGGGCCGACTGATGAGTGCCGCAAAGCCCCTCATGGACTTCTCCTGTAGATACTTTGGACTGATCGGCATCCAAGCTTCTCAAAAGTACTCCATCAATAGTTCAGTGGTATAATACATCATCTAGCAACACAAATTTAAACACTTGTCGCTGAACTTTCCGATCAACCCTTTGATTGGGATTTCTTAAATACTAGACGATTGGAACTCTCCAATCATCCTTATGGACATCTGGAGGGTTTGCTAACTCCTTTCCTAGAGTGATGTCTAAATTGCTAACTTTGGAGTGCCCCCCGGGCCTCTCCTGCTTCTGCCAAAGGCTGACCGGATCGGCTGTGCGGAGCCGATCAGAATGGAGCCTTCCATCGGAGGGGTCTAGCGTGCGAGGTCCCCCAGTCATCCAGAAAGCTTTGGCATGAGGGATCCTGCGTGCAGGGCCCTTCGGTAGATGAAGGGCTCCGGCACAGGGGTTCCAGCACGCAACACCCTCTAGTGGCCAAAGGGGTCCGACCCGAGGGTCCTGGCGGACCTCGCATCTGCCCGAAATTTCTGGCCTCGGTAGTGAGACCAAGCACTGGCTTTTCTTGTATAGAGAATTTTCCTCTCATGACTTGATAGCCAGATGCTTGCTGAGCCAAATCATTTGCAACTAAATGGGCATCTCTTGACACATGGGAAATTTTGAAGTCGTCAAAAGTAGCAACTATGTCTAAACATTTATCCAAGTTACTATTTAGCAAGCCAATAAAACATTGAGCATTTTTAGCTACTTGTTGTACTACTAACATAGAATCACCATGCGCATGAACATGTTTACCACCTATGGATTATAGCAATTCAAGTCCTAGCAATAAAGCCTCATATTTAGCTTGGTTATTAGTATAAGGAAACTCTAAATGGGCCAATGTTTTAAAGTGCATGCCATTTGGTGATATGAGAACTACCCCGATACCTTGGCTATTCTTACAAGCTGAACCATCAAAATAAAGTCTCCATAGTACTACTTCAACTAGAGCAACATCATTACCCCAATTGACATCTACGTGGTGATCAACTATAAAATTATCGACAATTTGACCTTTCATAGCTCTTAGTGGTTCATAAGCCAAATCGTATTCAATTAAAGCATAAGCCCACTTTCCGATTCTTACACTTAGAATCGGCTTTTGCAACATGTATTTCATGACATAGGTTTGGCAGGCGACAATACATGTGCTAGGAAGAAGATAGTGACGTAATTTGGTACATGCATAATAAAGTGATAAACACAAACGCTCCACAAACACATACCTGGTTTCGGCATCCAGCAGGCGGCAGCTCAAAAATGTGATGATGTATTCTTTTCTTTCCACCTCCTGAGTTAGCACGGCTTCTATCACACTATCTTCTGCAGCAATGTATAGCCGGAATGGAATTCCATCCTTTGGCGCTCTCACCACAGGCGGCGATGACAAGCACTCTTTAATTTTCTCAAAAGCACTTTGCTGACTTGCCCCCCAAATGAACTCGGCTTCATTCTTTAGCCGGAGTATAGGGACAAAAGCATCGATTTTGCCAGACAAGTTAGATATAAAGCGACGCAAATAATTCATGTTGCCTAGCAACTTTTGCACATCTCTTTTGCATGTCGGCGCTGCAAGGTTTCTAATCTTTTCAAGCCTCTTAGGATCAATTTCAATACCTCTTTCATGAATCATGAATCGGAAGAACTTGCCTGCTGACACGCCGAAAGCACATTTGAGCGGATTAATTTTTAAGCCATACTGATGCATCCTATCAAAAGCAACTCTTAAATCGGCTAGGTGGTTTCCCATAGCATCCGATTTGACTACAACGTCATCTATGTAGACTTCTAACATAACTCCTAGCAAGTCATGAAAGATCAAGTTCATAGCACGTTGATATGTGGCGCCAACATTCTTTAAACCAAAAGTCATAACGACCCACTCAAACAAGCCGGCAAAACCAGGGCATCGAAAAGCTGCCTTGTGGATGTCCTCTTTGGCCATAAAAAATTGATTATTGTGGGATCAGAATGTCGACTAGAGAGGGGGAGAAAAGGTGCCTCGACACTTTCTTTCGGATGTGATGGCCTGTTCAGACCACCCAATGCACCTCCAAATACTCAGTTTCAAGTTTTAATCCAATTAGTACAAAATTTGAGCTCCACTAGATTGAAAATCAAAATTCAGCGTAGTTTGAAAATTGTTTTATCGAGAAATATCAAAATACTCACACAAGAATTCAAGTCAAATTTGAAATAGAGAATCAGCTGGTTTCAATTGAATTTCAAATGACATCTCAATAGTTCTGAACCAATCAGGACTATAAATAGTGAAAATTGATAACCACTTGAATCAGAATTCAGGTTTTAAAACCAATTTCAGACTTCAACTTCAGAATAACTAAACCACAGTAATCTGAACACTATATTCAATCAAATATTGATTCAAACTAATAACTCATCTCAAGGGCAAAAATTGATCAGAATGAAACTTACTTCAATTCATGAACATATTTCAATTACTCACTTTCTAACTGCACACTTCAGCAACAATATCAAATTTCCCTCAATACAGAACAAGATTCAGCCTAACCAGGATTTGAGCTAAGAGACAACTTGACACAATAGAACTTTAAAGCAACTCAACACACTGAAATACTCTGGACAAAGAACAGTAGAGCCAATTTCAGAAAAGTTAAGATTTCAGGATTTGATTCAATTTGCAGATTTCAACTTCAGAACAAAATTAATTCCAGCACATGTGATCTAAATTTGATCAGATTTGATTAAGCATTGAAAACAGTAATCTAACTTAGTCACACTACTGAAACTGTGTTGAATTTCACTTCAAACAGTATGCACACATCACATCAGTTTCAGAACAGAATAGTATTTCACACTGTATCAAAACAGAAATATCTGAATATCTCTGAATCATAGGTTCAACATGTAAACAGATCAATGCTCTTGTCAATTCAGAATGTAAGTTTGCCAAGAATACTTGCAACCACCACTTAAATTCAAGATGTATCTATTTAAAACTATTCAGCACATCAATAAGTTCATTCATTCAGATTATAGAAACTTAAACCTGTCCACAGAAAAAAAACATGACACAGTTCAGATAATGAACAGTCTAGTTCCCGATCAAAAAATTTGTTCAGATTGAAAAGCAACAAATTATCTTTCATTCAGAGAACTACAACACTATTTCAATCTTATCTTCAGCTTCTAATCAACCAAAACTACAATCAAAAGGATCAGTCTCAGTACAGAACTGAATAAGACAGATAGA
This sequence comes from Zizania palustris, assembly GCA_019279435.1. NCBI lineage: Eukaryota > Viridiplantae > Streptophyta > Magnoliopsida > Poales > Poaceae > Zizania > Zizania palustris. The sequence goes on from JAAALK010000080.1 coordinate 97,066,443, forward strand.
AATTGGGTAAACTGGGAAACTTCAGAGATTAGTAACCCTGAACAGAGCAACTTGGTCTACAAACTAAAAGAGATTTCAGACAACCACATACAAAACAATTGATCACATACATAGATTTCTTGAGTTAGACCACATCACAACTTCTATGAAGCCTGTTCAAGTTCAATTTGAGAAGCAAAAGAGTGAAAGAGATAGCTAGCACAGGAGAACAACAGTGCAAATGCATAAGAGCTTCAAATAAAATTTGCAAAGATGTTGATCATGTAGCATGAAACAAATCAGGCCTGAAACTAGAATGAAGTCTTCAAACAAGGTTTCTCAAGAGACTTGATTAGAGAACCAGTACTAATAACCTAGCAAACAAATGGATCAAATACAGCAAACATCTCTGAATTACTATAATCAATCTGATTCAGAACTTTAATCATGGTAATCTCATGAGAAACATAACAGATTCACTGTTCACACATACTCAGCACTGAAACACAAGAATTTCAAGGAGTAAATTCACAAGAAATCAATTGAGATCTTTAGAAAATTAAAAAGGAAACTGAAGTTTACTTACAGAATCAGCCGCTGGATATAGAACCCTTTACTCGGAACAATGTGTGCCGAAAAAACTATAGCGAGTTTGAAAATCGAGCGGCAGCGTACTGTCTCAAATCAGAGCTTCATCTCACAGGATTTTCTTTGGTTTTTGATAGAAAAATAGCTGAGCAAATTTTTTGATTGTCCAGAGTTCTTGCCAGCTACAAGACATGGGGGATAATATCCTACCTGCCCCCATGTTCTAGAAGCCCCAATTTTACACATAGCCCCTTGACAAATTCAGAAATACTTATTCTGAAAATACACTATTAAACCTTAAAGAGAAATTACAAAAGACTCTTCTTTTAATATATTTTCAGAGTGGACCCACTCTAAAAAATATACCAAAAGGATACACTATGAAACTGAAAAATTTAAACTAATACAAGACACATATTATTGAATTAACAAAAACATTTAAAGTTTCGACGGTTTTAAGCAACAACCGACAAAGCCTCTCTGATCGTCAACGCCGTCGTCAGTCCTGCGAACCCGACCGCTAGCAAGTCTCTGCCGCTCTCGATCCCTCGAGCCGCCTTGTCACTTGAATGGCTTCTCTTTCACTGACTCGATCGACACTTCGTCTTGATCAATCTTCAACTCACGTCCTGTTCGATCTCCATATGTACATCAGAGTATACTCTCGACTTCGACTGACACCCTCGACCATATGGCATTAGACTCCCCGTCTAATCCTGATCCCGTGCCATCGACAATTGATGAGTAACTCAAGTCTGCACACACGAGACAAACACAGACACACACACCATATCCAGAAAACCCAGACACAACACATGATTTCATCCTGTCAATCACTCATCATTACCTTGAACAATAGTGACAAACCTCACTATGTTCCTCAATCTCCCACTTGATGAGTGCATTGACAACTCTAGATCCAAAACAAGTATAAAGCAAAGGTTCAGCGCACAAGTGACCATGAAAGCTCTGAAGAGAGCAAAGTGAGTAAAACATGTCACTTGCTAAATGATAAAGCAAAAACTACCTCAAAAGCTCAAAAGATCACAAACTCACTAAAAAGACCAAGTACTCTCCCCCTTTGGCAATGCAGACATCAAGATAGCCCATGAGTTGAGAGAGTAAAGTGACCGTGGCAATGCTTCCAGAATATGATTAAGTCCAATTACAGTACAAGCACTTCTTGTGCCTCAAAACCTGTCCTAACTAAACTGTATGGCAAGCTTTGAATAAACACAATCTAAATATCCATATGAGAAAGCATTTTGAAGTTTAAGCAAATAAAAGCATCACTACCCAAACTAGTGTACTAGACATGGCAAGGTAAGAGATACAAAATCTAGTTACAAACAAACTCGAAAAGCACATCCCACTACAAGGAGCTGCAGCAAACTTGATATGCAAGAAAATTAAACTTTTTATTTTATTTTTTTAATGCCATGGGTTATTTGCAAGTCGACCTTATGCTAACCGATCAAGCCAAGCCTAGAACAAACCATCGAATCTTAAGGCGTTGATCTTGGTATATACTCAATGTCCCAGTTCAAACCAAAGTGCAATGGTATGCAGTCCAGAACAAAGTAGTGCAACTATGCAAACCCACCTGGATCTTTTCAATTTTATCACCACTTTAGCATTTTAGATTCATTTTCATCATTTTCATTTTAATTTTTCAATTTTTTTCATTTTTTTATTTTTGAGCAAAACATGATCAAGTTGCATATGAGCATCCAAGTGAAAAGGACAAAGCTATCAAGTAAGAAATGAATAGCAAAAGCACCCTAGCCTATTCATGCTAGAATCGAGACTTGGTAGTGACCATTTTCAAATTTTCGCAAAGAAAAGCCATGCTCAAACCATATAGATAGATGGGTTCATTCTAAGCACAATCAAATAGTGAATACAGGACAGTATTGTAAAGTGCACACACAAGCATGTACAAGTAAATGCATTTTATCATATTTCAGAAGCATATGCAAAAGTACACAACTCCCCCTCACATGATGCCATAGGGATGACAAATGCCAAGCTCTCTCCTTAAAAATGCAAAGTGAGAAGCATCGAGAGGCTTGGTGAAATATCTGCAAACTGATTCTGAGTATCGATAAACCGCAACTCAATATCGCCTTTTTCATTGTGATCTCTCAAAAAGTTATAATGCACGTCAATGTGTTTGGTTGTAGAATGTTGTACTGGGTTGTTTGCTAAACTGATTGCGCTTTTGTTATCGCAAAATAATGAACACGTGAAAACTCCAACCCAAAGTCCCGCAGAGTAGAAACCATCCACAAAATCTGTGCGCAATAGCTAGCAGTAGCTACATATTCAACCTCGGCTGTAGACTGTGCAACGCTAGACTGTTTGCGTGAAGACCAACACACAAGAGATGACCCCAGAAAATGACACGTCCCAGACATACTCTTACGATCAATCCGGTAACCAGCAAAGTCAGTGTCAGAAAAACCTCTCAAGCATAATGAAGATGATGCAGAATACCAAATACCGAATTCAAGAGTATGCTTGAGGTACCTTAATATGCGTTTGACAACTTGACGATGTGATGCCCTGGGAGAAGCCTGAAAACGAGCGCACAGACACACAACAAAGTGTATGTCCGCCCTCATAGCCGACAAGTACAGAAGAGAGCCGATCATGCTGCGATACTCCTTCTGGTCCACTTCTTCTCCTGTCTTCATCTGGATCAAGAGCAATAGAAGTACCCATTGGGGTAGCAAGAGGTTTAGCGTTAGACATGTCAAAACGTTTAAGCAAATCTCTAGTGTATTTTGTTTGATGAACAAAAGTTCCTTGTTTGCTTTATTTGATCTGCAAACCCGGGAAGAAGGTCAGCTTGCCCATCATCGACATCTCAAATTCCCTGCTCATCGATTCTTCAAACTCGGCAACAAGTGTATGAGATGAACCACCAAATATTATATCATCAACATATATCTGAACGAGTAGGAAGTCTTTACATGCATGAGAGTGAACAAAGTTTTGTCAACAGACCCCATCTTGTACCCGTGCTCAACCAAGAACGTCCTAAGGCGGTCGTACCAGGCCCTCGATGCTTGTTTGAGCCCATATAGTGCTTTATGAAGTTTAAAGACTCTATTGGGGGTACTTGGGATCCTCAAAGCCAGGAGGCTGCTTGACATATACGTCCTCTCCTATGAAACCAGTCAAAAACGCGCTTTTACATCCATTTAAAAAGTTTAAAGCCGCACAAAGAGGCAAAATCAAGCAAGTTCCTAATGGCCTCAAGTCAAGCTACTGGTGGCAAAAGTTTCTCCAAAATTAACCCCCTCAACTTGAGAATACCCTTGAGCCACTAGCCTAGCTTTGTTTCACACTATCGCCCCATCCCCCCATGTTTGTTTTTGAAAATCCATTTTGTACCAATTATGTGAATGTTAGGGGTGGATCAACGAGAACCCTAAACCTGATTTCTATCAAAATTTTCAAGTTCCTCATGCATGGCATTGATCCAACTTGCATCAGACAAAGCATGACTAACATATAATGGTTCAAAATTTGCAACAAAAGCAGAATCAACAAAATGAGCATGAGATCGGGTTACTCGTTCATTTAGGTCGCCGATTATCTGCTCTAGGGGATGCATTCTTTGAATACGAAGCGATGCTTCTCTCTTTGATAGAATCTCCCCCTCAACTCTTGCCGAAGTTTGCTCCACACTCTCAGAAGTAGAATCTTCAGGTCCTCTTGTCGACATGGTTGAAGCTTTTGGAGTTGCCATAGAGGGAGGTAGTGGTACAACCTCAGGATCTTCATTGTCTGATGGATCTTCTTCCTCAAAAAAGCGTTTCACTCATATCATGCTCACCCGCAAATTCAAAGTTAGTGCTAACACATGGAGATATTTCATCAAAAGTTACATCACAAGATTCAACCAATGTGTTAGTTTCAAGATTGAAAACACGATAAGAGTGACCATGCAAAGAATAGCCCAAAAAGATCCCATCAGATGAGCGTGATTCAAAATTTTTCCAAATTAACCTCGCTTTAGGACGAAGCAACCGACATCCAAACACTCTGAAGTGAGTGACCTTGGGCTTCCTCCCAACGAGAAGTTCATAAGAAGTCACATTCAGCAAACAACGCAAAAAGATTCTGTTGGAAATGTAGCATTTGTACTCATGGCTTAGCACAAAATTTTCTAGGAGTCCTAGCCATCTCCACAAGTGTGTGATTTTTCCTCTCAACCACACCATTTTGTTGAGGGACTCTCAGTGCAGAACAACTGATGTTCAATCCCATGTTCAAGGCAAAATTCTGCAAAAGAGATATTTTTTGAACTCGGTGTCGTTGTTGCGATCGAATGGCTTTCATTGCACCAGGAGTTCAGTGAATAGCCTCAGTGCTAAGCTCTGAAAGTGTATGAACACTTCATCCTTTCTACGAGAAAGAAAACCCCAAGAGTAACGAGAATAGTCGTCACCACAACGAGTACATACCATTTGCCGCCTAAAGAGCTAACCCGAGATGGACCGACTGTATCCATGTGTAGAAGATCACTGGGTCGCTCAGTCATCACCATGTTTATGGGGTAATGCGAGGAAGCAACCATTTTTCCAAGACGACATGGAGCACAAATGAGGTTCTTCTCAATTTTAGCTCGGGCAATCCTCGATGAGTCCTAGGGCACTAAATCCTCACAAGAAGATCAAAGCTCATGTGCCCTAGTCTTCTATGCCACATCCAAAGCTCAGAAGACAGTTCAGCTAAAAGACAATGAGAAGATCCAAAGACTCAGTGAAATCAGCTCCAAAAATTCTCCCTACTCTTAAGATTTTGCAAATGAAAACACCAGAAGAATCAAGCACATAAGAAGCAATCACGACTGAAATAAACCTCAAAACCCTCATCAAGCAATTGTGAAACAGAAAGCAAATTGTACCCTAAGTCCTCAACCAAAGCAACATTTGTGAGAGTGAAATTTTCATTAATTTTGATCATAACTTTGCCCTTCACTCTTCTTTGCGATTATTTCCAAATGTGATGCTTTCCTCGATGCCTGGTTGAGGTCAAGCTGGAGAACCATGAAGACTTCCTTCATGTGACGTGAACACCCAGAATCAATGATCCACTTGTCCTCCAGCCTCCCATGACTCCCCTAAGTAGAGACGGGAGATCTCGAGTACTCAGCGCTGGGTTTAGAGATAAGATGCCTAATATCCAGCACTGACTACCCAAGTAGTTAAAAGCAAAGACTGTGTGTGATGAGAATCATACCTGAACATGAGGTCTCCTTGCAAATCGCGGAGGTCTCATAAAATAATTGGACAAAAACGCTTACGTGGTCTATACTCATACGAAGTATGATAGACACCATGATGAGCATAGCCACTCATATAACTGTAAGGAGCCTCATAATCATTATAATATTATAACCATAGTCATGCATATCAAATAAAGAATAATCATGAAAATGTAAAGCATAGCACGACGTTCATCTTTCATGCGTCCATAGAAAAAACCATCAAATGACCTACACAATGACAATAAGTGCAATGAAAACTTCTTTGGTGTAGGTTTATAGGTTCTGGTGCAAACCTCATAGTTTTCCTAGGTTTTTTGCTTGGATTCTGTCTTGAGTGGTGGAAGATTATCTTTTTGGGTTGGGTAGGATTTTGGCTTTTTTGAGGTGTGCTATCTGGGCTCTCTCTTTCTCAAGGGTGGTAGGTAGAGTGAACATAGTTTGGCTTGGGGTATTAGATGAAGTCCTCTCATAATGTAACCCAAGAGCTAACCCTACTCTGTAAGCGCACATTTTTGTTTATCCAAAAGCAAATCCATTTCCCTTTCCCTTCAGTGCATTTGTCGACCATGGAAAGCAAATACATTCTCACACTTCAGTTTTTTCTACTTTCTCTCTAGCAAAGCTGAGTTGGTCCTTAAGGTGATGCAGGTGGGACACGCCATCTGCACATCCTTAGAACACTCACACCTCTCATCTAGCCTTAAAGCTCATCGATATGCTTATTTCTCAGAATACTAAGCTTTCAATCAGTAAAGTGCAATTTAATCATTCATCGATGGCACCAGGAGTAGACTCCACACCAAGTGTTGCTTCTGAACATTTTCAAGTTTTTCAATGTTTTGAGCATGAATCAGATGCAACTGAGCAAGTTCATCCATCACGACAATACACGACTCACATTCAACAATTTGAGTTTTAGACTTCACAAGGCAGTTCAGTAGAAAGAGATTCAATTAAGTTTTGTTCTTTTCATTCTTTAGCACGAGTTTAAGCAGTCTCTTGTGAAATAATGCATCATGTAATCATCGTTTTGAACAAGTAATTGATCAAGAGAATAGACTAACCTCAGATGAGTCAAGCTCATCGCTGCTTTCCTTGCCGTTGGCGATGAAGCAGAGGCTGCTGAAGTCCTTCACTTTTCCTTCTTCTCTTCATTCTTGCCTAGTTCATCTTCATCAAAACTTGGTTCTTCAATCGAGGTGTTGTCGATGTCACTGAGGCTTCCACGAAAGCTCGCCATCCTTTTTGCCACTTTCCTCTTTGCCTTTGTAAAAGGTTTTTAATCTCTTTTCTGATATTTGTGTTCATGTTAATTTTTGGCTTTCAGTTTTGGGAAATTGGCTTTAATGTGATTAAGGTCACCGCACTCAAAACACACCTCGAGAGCCTCCTCTCCTCTGATCTCTTCTATCATTGTAGAAACCTAGTGACTTTTGACTATAAGAGCAAGCTCTTCATTGTCCATTGCATCCACTGTTCCTTGTGATAGAGACAAAGAAGACAAGGCAAAACCCACAGACAAAGCACACACTAGAAACGCTACCTCCAGATGAGGTGCCACTGCCGGAACCAGAAACTAGTGCCATATATTGTGGCAAAGATTCCAATCTCAGAACAGATGCCTTGGCTATCTTGGTGGACTTAAGCTTACTGAAGACTTCATCGCATGTCAAAGTATCTGTAACAGCCCCAAAATTAAAAGGGAATAAATAAAGGAAAAATATATTAAATGAATTTCTGTATTTGTTATTAATAAAAATTCTAAAAAGAGCCCTATTAAAGCCAACAGAGATAATTATTCAAATTTGTACTGAAAATTTTAGGGATAAACTAGAGGCCAAGAAATATTTTTGAGAATTTTTATAAATTTTAGCACAGAGCTTCAAGCCTTAATCTAATATTGAATTTCTGGAATTGTTTTAAATTGAAAATGAATTTTAAATTTTTAATGGGCCGAAACCCTGAATTCCCTCCAAAGGCCTTTCGGCCCAGCCCATTCCGGCCGCGCCCCCGACAGGCGGGACCCACCTGTCGGCGCGCCGTCCCTGTCTCCTCCGTCACCGCACCGCGCTCAGGCCCACCTGCCAGCCTCTCCCGCATTCCCCTCGTCGCTGTCAATATGGCCCCACGTGTCGGCGCCGCCCCCCCTCTCCTCCTCCTGCCCGCTGACTGACAGGTGCCCCCCCCTGTCGGTTCCATCTTCTCCAAAGGAAGGGGATCCCCCCCTTCACTCCCTACGGCCCCCCTTGCCATAACCACCGCCGGCAGCCCCAACCGCCGGTCGAGCCCGAGACCGCCTTCCCTCTTCTCCGGTGATCCC